>CANTUV010000026.1:41297500-42547500 GCA_947685225.1 Garcia nutans
TTTAACATGTTTTTTTAAAGTGAAATGGAAGGAAAGAAGAAATAAACATGTGGGAAGTTGCGTAATAAAATGGGATGCGGACACACGGGCCTGTGGGCCTGTAGTACAATTAAAGGATAAATAGATATTTTCTTAAATATTTATTTAAGTTATTTTCTTAGATATTTTCTTAAATACAATTTAAGGATAAAAAAATATTTTCTTAAATATTAAATTTAGGATAATTTTTTTCTCATATCCATATAACAAAATTATAATGTTTAACCTAACCTAAGTTTTAGTTGATGTAATTGGCTTTTAAGAAAAATTAATTTAATGCAACAAGACAAAATGATCTATAAAGAGGAATCCATTCACTTAAAAATAAAAATAAAAATAAAAATGACTCAAAAATACAAAAAATAAAAAAATGAATTAATTTAAAAAATGAGTGGTCAAAAGATATTTGGCTTAGCATATAAGATAGTTATAACCAATATATAAACTCTAAATAAGACGACACGTTTATATATATAATTTTATAAGCTTATAAATATAACTTATAAGTTAAAAACATAAATTATGATGATTAATTTATTATTTTGGTGTTTATAAATACTAATTTATAAGCTAGTTTGATCAAATATATTTTTTTATTATTGTTATTTATTTTGATAGATACTCATTATAATATAATTTTATATCTTTTTTTAGTTATTGTAACCAATGTGCTTATAAATTAGCTTTTAATAAATATATTTGATGTTTATCGTTAACTTATAAACACTCAAAATAAATACGTAACTAATTAAAATTTTAAATCTTTATAGGCAGTGGCGATATCATGATTCAATTGAAAGAGGAAGGGGGTCAAAATTTTAAAATAAAAAATTATGTTAAATGTATAAATTTATTGTGAATAAATTCAAAATAAAATTAAGAAGAATTAATTTTTTTTAACATTACAGCAGTATAACAATTAATTTTTACTCTTAGTTTGACAATGATTAAATGGTGATAATTGTATCATATAAGGCTACATATAATTTGTGGCATTTTATGTTTTAATTAATAAATTATATATTAATAATTTAAAATAATATTATTCAAATTTAATTTTAATAAATTTATCACTGCAAAATTAATATCATATATTTTTCACGATTAGCAATAAAAGTTTTACAACATAAATAATATTTTATTTAAATATAAATTTATACTTATTAAATTTATGAACATAAATAAAATTCATATATTGTATTATAAAATTTAATAATTTAGAAATGAATTTTAAATATAAATATTTTTATTCTTAAATTAAGATAAATTAAAAATAAAATTTTGATTGATAATTTCTAATGATTAAAAATTTTATAGCGAAATAAATAGCGTAATATAATTAATAATGAATGTTTTGCCAAATAAAAAAATATTTAAGTATTTTTATTTAATTAGCTATATTATTTAAAGGTAAACAATAACATAATTGATATAAAATTAAAATATTATAATTATTTATTATAATTATTTTTTAAATATTTATGAGGTGAAATGATAATTTTATACCCTTATATATAAATAAGGATACAAAGTATATATAGTTGAGGAAAAGTCTTGGGTAAATTTATCCCAGCTAATAATAAGCACTAACTTTTATAAATTAGGCCAAACATCTTCTTATTTTAGAAGTAAAAGACAATACGCATTAGGTTTTTTTTTAAGGGGAAGAGGATTTTTTTTAGGCGGAAGAGGATTTAATTTTGAACATTATCATACATGCATATTAATTTTTTTTAGGTAATGGTGTCGCACGTAAAGTCACTATCACTATGCCCAGGATGAGTCATGGCCATAGCCGATCGATTAACCAGCTGTGAGCTCCCAATTTTCGGTTCGTGGTAATGGGACCAAAAAAAAAATCAGATCAGTGACGATTCTAATTCATATATAATTGGGCCAATTTCAATTCGCTTTGTACAGGCTCGCCGATTAATTGACTTTTTTTTTTTTATAATTTTTCAATTTCACAAAAAAATATTTTGACTCTTGAATTGAAAATTTAAGGTTTTGTTTTTTTGTTTTTGTCTTTTTTTATTTTATGATTAACTAGTTATTTTATAACAAATTAATAAAAGTAAATAGTATCGATTATTATATAATAATAACAATAATAATAATAATGAAAATTGATAAAAATTTTATTTGAAATGCATTATGAATTTAAAAGAAAATTGTAGTTTGGCCCTTAATATCAATACGTAAGAATTAAAAAAAATTATATTAATGGTATTTGAACTTTTCAATTTTTTCTATTTTAATATTTTTATAATTTCTTTTTTATCAATTTAGTGTTTGAACTTTATTAAATAGATATATTTTAGTGTTTCAAGCTTTTTTTTTTAAATAACCAAACTTGTAATATTCTTCTTCAGCTATATTTCATTGTCTCAATCCTTTTTTTTTTATATTATAAAATAATCAAACTTGTGATTTTCTTTTTCTTCTTTTGTATGTATGTATGTATGTATATATATATATATATATATGTATATATGCATGTATGTCCATAATGTATTATTAATAAGGTATTTGAAGTATTCTTTTACCGTAAAAATATTTTAAAAATAACTATAATAAGTAGTTAAATTATTTTAATTTTACACATGATATTGTTACTTGACTCTAAATAATGTCTTAATTAAATAAAGATATTTAAATACTTTTTTATTTGACAAATATTTATTCTTAATTATATTACATTTTTTATTTTACTATAAAATTTTTATTCATTAGAAATTATCAGTCAGAAATTTACTAATTTATCTTAATTTAAGAATAAAAATATTATGTTTAAAATTTTGTTCCAAAATTATTAAAATTTTATAATACTATGTGCAGATTTTATTTAAATTTATAAATTTGATAATTATCAATTTATATTTAAATAAAAATATTATTTATATTATAAAATTTTTGTTGTTAATTGTAAAAAAAGAAGAATATAATATTAATTATGGTAATAAATTGACTAAAATTGAACCTGGATAATATTATTTAAATTATTAATATATAAATTTACTAATTAAAATATAAAAATATAATAAATTAGATATAGACTCATATGATATAATTATTACCTCTCAATTATTATTAAATTAAAGTAAAAATTAGTTGTTATACTACTATAATATTAAAAGAATTACTTTTATTCAATTTTATCTTGAATTTATTTATAATAAACTTATATATTGAATGTATTTTTTTTTTACTTTAAAATTTTGATCCCTTCAATTAAATTCAGATCCTGTGACTGCAAATAACTAAAGCAAGTTATGCCTAATAAAACTTATAAAAAAATTATAGATAATTGGCTTATAAGAAAGACACGAACTACATTAATGTAAATTTAATAAGTTTAATAATGGTTCTCATAAACTCCTTCTATACATGAATTTCTTGTGTATAGCTGGTCTCAAGCCCGGATAAAAGAAGAGGATTGCGGTAGGTGACAACCAGCGTAAAACTTTTGTCACATCTCATAATATGAATTTTAATAATAATATCGTTGGGGCGTTCCCTACTTGCGACGTGCTACATCGGAGCCCGGGTGTAATGAAGAATAAGTAAGGGTGTTGGGCGTTTCCCAAATACGACGCACCATGTCGGCGCCTGGATGTGGTGCATAATAAACAAAGATTCTCACATCATGGACGGGTGTGGATAAAAAAGTTAGTCCAAAATACGAGTAATACGAGAGATACATATTCAGATAATGGTAAAAGATTCTATAGGAAGAAACATAAGAAAGAACAAGTAGAGAGTAAGATCAGAATAGGAACTTGGAATATTGGATCTCTTACAGGTAAACTGAGAGAACTTGTTTATATTATGGAGAGAAAAAAAAATTAGTATTGCTTGTATTCAATAGACTAAATGGGTTAGAGAAAAAAGTAAAGAAGTTGAGAATACTGGATATAAAGTGTGGTATACATGTACAGATAGAAGTAAAAATGGAGTAGGTATAATTTTGGATTGAAACCTAAAGGAGACGGTTGTAGCGGTGAAAAAAGTAAGCGATAAAAGTATTTCAATTAAACTTGTGCTCCAGAATAAGACCATTGACATAGTTAGTGCATATATCCCTCAAGTTGGATTGGATGGAGAGATCAAACAAATATTTTGGGATGATATGGATAAACTTATGCGACGAATTCCAAATGATGAAAATATTTTTATAGGAGGAGACTTAAATGGACATATTGTTGCGCTCGAATTAAGTACTACTACAAGCGTCACTCGCAAGTATACGAGGTAGCTATAGCAAAGGTGATCGCCCCAAGGTCGTTTCCCCAAGAAGGTGTGGTTCGTAATAGCTTGATTGACAATTTATTTAAATGCAAGAGTTTGTTGTTTGAGTGGTGCGAGAATAATTAAACCTAAATTTAACCGAGCGTAGGGATTAATGTGTGTGATGGTTGTGCAAGATCAAATCGATTCTTGGGAATGTGCCTAGGGTTATAGGTCCATTCAATCAAAGCTCAATTCTCAATTATCCACTAACATAACCTTGTAATTAATTTGTTCCTTAAGATTAATTAGTCAATTACCAATCCATTAGTTCTCACATTCATGAATTAACAATGACCAATTCTTTTACATTACCAAATTAATAAACCCTAGAATTTATATTTCTAATTCATTCTTAGGGTGGTCGATTATATAGTTCCGATATCGGATTTCACCTCTCGGTCCATCATCCAATATTCAAAGATCAATAGGTAGCTAATCTATCAACCTAGCATTTAATGCAATACAATCAACCAATCAACAAGGAACATCAATTTAAATATCAAATCAAGACATTCAACCAAATATACTACAAGCCCTAAACATGGGTATTTAGCTCAACATCATCAATTTATAACATTCATTCAACTCAATATAAAACAAATACAAATTGTTCATTGCAATATCAATATTCTTAATACAACAACAACAATAGAAATGAATTAAAAGAGAGAATAGAAAAACCCCTTGTGAAGATGCCAAGAGTAGGATTGCTAGTCTTCCTCCTAGCTCCACTTGATGTATTTGATGAAGAACTCAAGCCCTCTTCAATGGTTGATTCCCCTTGCAATGTGGAATGGAGCTTTCTCAAGTCACCAAACCTTTGGATGGAGCTTTCTCAAGTCACCAACCTTCAATGGATATGCCTTTGGAAGATGGAATGGAGCTTTCTCAAGTCACCACTCTCTTCAATGAAGCTTCTTCAACCTTTGAGAACTTGTAACCCAATTTATCCCAAAGAACCTCAAAGATCCTATCAATGGAAGATGGAGAAGGTGGAGAGGATGGAAATAGTGATAACATTGAGAGTTTAGGCGTTAGGCCGGAGAAAAATATGAAATACACTATATGAATTAGGTTTTCAGAAGTTAAAGAAGCTTTGAAGAGTATGAAAGTTGGTAAAGCCTGTGGACCAGATGGGATACCTATTGAGGTTTGGAAATATTTGGGAGATACATGAGTTGCATGGTTGATATCTTTGTTCAATAAGATCTTAAGTACAAAGAAAATGCCTAATGAATAGAGACAAAGTAATTTAATACCTATTTTTAAGAATAAAGGAGATATTCAGAATGAGCCACACAATGAAATTATGGGAGAGAATTGTAGAACACCGTTTGCAGTTAGATATTTGTATCTCCTCAAATCAGTTTGGATTTATGTTTGGTCAATCAACTATGGAAACTCTTTTTCTTATAAGAGATTTGATGGAAAAGTCTAGAGAGATGAAGGACTTATATATGATTTTTATTGACTTGAAAAAGGCATATGATAGAGTCCCTAGAGAAATTTTATGGTGGATCCTAGAGCATAGGAGAATATCTATATGATATATCCAAGTCTTGAAGGATATATATAAGGGAGCCATCACCAGTGTCCGCACTGTGGGAGGAGATACTAAGAATTTTTTCGTTTCTATTGGATTACACCAAGGTTCAGCTTTGAGCCCTTATCTTTTCACCTTGGTCATGGATGAACTAACAAGACATATACAAGATGGCATCCCTTGGTGTATGATGTTTGTAGATGATATTGTATTAATAGATGAGACTTAAGCAAGGGTAAGTCAAAAGTAAAAGTTATGAAGAAGCACTTTGAAATCTAAGGGTTTTAAGCTACGTAGGACTAAGACTGAGTATATGCATTGTAAATTTAATAGCGAAAATAAAGAAAGATGCAAAATTATTTTAGACGAAATAACAGTACCTTATAGTACTTATTTTAAATACCTTGGCTCTATTATTCAAGAAGATAGGGGTTATGAAGAAGATGTAAATTATAGTATTAAAGCTGGTCGGATGAAGTGGAGGGGTGCTCCAGAAGTTCTATGTGATCGAAAGATGCCAATTAAATTAAAAGAAAAATTTTACCGCACTGTAATACGCCCTGTGATGATGTATGGTAGTGAGTGTTAGGCAGTAAAAAGACAACATATAAGTAAAATGCATATTGTAAAAATGAGAATGATAAAATGGATGTGTGGTCATACTAGGATGGATAGAATCCGCAATGAGGGCATTAGAGAAAAAGTGGGGTTAACACCTATTGAGGATAAGTTAAGAGAACATAGATTGAGATAGTTTGACCATATAAAACGAAGACCTAGTGATGCGTCGATTAGAAAAATCGAACAAGTTAGAGTAGATATAGTTAAGAGAGGTAGAGGTAGGCCTAAACTGACTTAGTCAAAGGTGGTCCAAAATAATCTTATGATGTTACATCTATCAGGAGAGATAACCCTAAATCGTATTAAGAGGAAAAGAAGAATCCATATAGCCGATCCCAATTGACTTAGGATTAAGGCTTTATTGAGTTGATTTGAGTTGAATAATGGTTCTCATAATACCAAGATATTAGACAAAATTGATGGTCACGTTGGCTTCGATTTGCTGCATTAATTAACCAACTAAAGAAAAATTAATTAATGGTATAATTAATTAATTGAAAGAAAATAAAAAATAAAAAAATAAAATTCATTTTTTTTTCCTAGCATTAATTGAAGACAACCTCTCACGTGAATTTACTGAAATGACCCTCGGGGCTTTAAATTTTTTTTTTTTAACTCTATTAAGTGAAACGGCGCCGTTTCACTTGAAAGGGTCAAAAAAAATATAAAGCCAGTAGCATCAGGCTGCTGCTGGCTCGAGCGAGAGAGGTAGAGACAGAGAGAGTTGAGTTGCAGATGACCGACGAGCAGGCGAGAGAGACAGTGAACGGACGGCAACGGCGACGGAGACGACTGAGCACGAGCAGGCAGGTGGCAGCAACAGGTTTTTTAAATTTCTGTAATTTTTTTTATTTTATTATTTAATTTGTTTTTTTTTGTAATTATTATAATTTAGGTTAATAAAATTGAGGATTTAGATTATATATTGGGTTTTAATTTTAAATATAGAATGTAGATTAATTAGTTGAATTAATTGATTTTATTGTGTTTTGTGAATTTATGATAATTATTTTTAGGTTAAAAATTGGAGATTTGATAATTTTTATTTTAGGTAAATAATTGGAGATTTTTTTATTTATAAAATAGATTATATATTGGGTTTTAAATATAGAATATAGTTTATTAATTAGTTAAATTAATTAAATTTATTTTGATTTGTGAATTTATGATAATTTTTTTAGGTTAAAAAATGGTGATTTGCAAATATTTATTTTAGGTAAAGAATTGGAAATTTTTTTATATATAAAATAGATTTATTAATTATGTTGTATAATTTAAATTGATAATTTATTAATTATGTTGTATTAATTTATTAATTATGTTGTATAATTTAATAAATATGGTTTTTAAATATAGAATATAATTTATTAATTATGTTGTATTAATTGAATTTATTTTTGTTATTTGTATTTGTGATTATTAAGATTTAGGTAAAAATTGATAATTTATTTTCTATATAAATATATATTGTTGTTTATTTGAATTTTAATTAATTATAATAATTTAATTAAAATGATGTGTTGTGATTATGTTGAATTAATTGCTTTTGTTAGTGTTTTGTGAATTGTTATTAGGTTTTAAATAAAAAATGCAATTTAATGTCTTGTTATTGTTTAAAATGTTGAATATAACTTAGGTTAAACTAATTCTAAATTGAACAGATATGGATAAATTTGTAATCAAGACTAAGAGAATACGGAATGAATATGGTGAATCCTCTAATATCCCTATTTCGACACCGATCCCTACATTAAGTAGTCATGCAAGTCAGGAGGTATCTAGTGATGATATAAGGCGTCTGGATATTAGTTTTGATTATATTGTGGGTGACCCCGCATTGCGTAAACCTATTTATAAGTTTGATGTTGAGATTATGGATGATATTAGAAGACAATATGTGGCTAAAGGTCCTTGCCAACCACGTGGCCATAATTTTCCCCAAACAGAATTTGGAAACATTATGAGTAGTTTTAGAGAGAATTGATACTCTAAATTTGAGTGGTTGGAATACAGTATTTCCAAAGATGCATCATTTTGTTTCTGGTGTTATCTTTTTAGTTCGAATAGAGGATCAAAATGAGGAGATAATGTATTCACAGAAATTGGATTTCGCAATTGGAAAAAGGCCACGGAGAGATTTAATGAACACGTTGGTGGTTCCAATAGTCCACACAATAATGCAAGAGTACTATATGTTGGTTTCAAAAATCAAAGACAAAGTGTGTCTCATATATTATCTTCCCACAGCCAAGAGCAAGAGAAGCATTATCGGACATGTTTGACAGCTGTTGTTGACTGTATACGTTTTCTTTTAGCAAATGGCTTAGCTTTTCGAGGACATGATGAGTCAGAAAAGTCTTTTTGCCGGGGTAATTTTCTTGAACTTCTCAATTGGTACAGTCAACGTAATATTGATGTTGGAAATGTAGTTAATTCAAATGCTCCTGGAAATAATCAACTCACTTCTCCACATATCCAGAAACAAATAGTGAGTGCTTGTGCTTTAGAGACAACACTAACTATTATTAAGGACGTTGGTGATGACTTTTACTCTATATTAATTGATGAGGCTCGTGATAATTCTGTAAAAGAACAAATGGCTATGGTATTGAGATATGTTAACAAGTTGGGACAAGTGATGGAGCGATTAGTTGGAGTGGTACATGTGAGTGACACATCTGCTTTGTCTTTAAAAAGTGCACTTGAAGATTTCTTTGCAAAACATGGGTTGTCACTAAGTAGAGTTCGAGGCCAAGGTTATGATGGGGCTTCTAATATGCGAGGTGAATTCAATGGGTTAAAAACCCTCATTTTAAATGAAAATCTCCAAGCAAGATATATTCATTGTTTCGCTCATCAACTCCAATTAGTGCTTGTAGCAGCAGCGAGGAGCAATAGATATGCGAGTAATTTTTTTGAATATGTTACAATGATTGTGAATATGGTTGGAGTTTCATGTAAAAGGAGAGATGCTCTCCGTCAAAAATAGCATGATGAAATCGTTCAACGTTTGGAAAGAGGTGATATTCAATCAGGAAGAGGATTACATCAAGAAACAAGTTTGGCTCAACCCGGTGACACGCGTTGGGGTTCTCATTATAAAATAATTGTGCGGCTTCTGTCTATGTGGTCAGCAGTGAAAGCGGTTCTTGAAAACATAATAGACGATGGAGCTGAACAAAGAACTCAAGGGACAGCTGTGGGCTTGATTGATAAAATGGAAAGTTATGATTTTATTTTCATTACTTACTTAATGAAGACGGTTTTAGGACTGACAAATGATCTATCTCAATTCTTACAACGAAAGGATCAATGCATGGACAATGCTGTACATTTAATTGCAACGGTCAAACAGCAATTGCAAGACTTCAGGGAAAATGGATGGGATGAATTATTACAAGATGTTAATGATTTTTGCATAGATCATGATGTCACGGTCCCTAATATGGAAGATAATGTTCCGGGTCGTCTACGTTCTAAGCGTGCTGGTATTCCTATTACTTATTATCACTACTTTCGAGTGGAAATATTTTGTCAGGTAATTATTCTTCTTCGTATTATGATACTATAAATTTCTATAATACAACTTAATTTTCTTTTATTCAATACTAGGTTGTTGATTTTATTACACAAGAAATGGAAAATCGGTTTATAGAAACAAGTTCGGAATTGCTTTTATGCATTGCTTGTCTTTCACCTATAAATTTATTCTCCAACTTCAAGCGATCTCGATTACTTCGTCTTGCTGAACTATATCCAAATGATTTCTCCAATACTGATCGAATGATACTTGAAGATCAACTTAAGACCTACATTGCTGATGTAAGAAGGAATACAGCTTTCTCTGACCTCCATGACATTGGAACTCTTGCTCAGAAAATGGTTGAGATAGGTTATGACATTATGTTTCCTTTGGTATATCTGCTTGTCAAGTTAGCTTTAGTCTTACATGTTGCAACGGCTACTGTTGAGAGAGCTTTTTCAACAATGAACATTATCAAGACGGATTTGCGCAATAAAATGGGAGATGATTTTCTGACCGATTGCTTGGTGTGTTATGTGGAGAAGGAAATTTTTGTAAAAATTGAAAATGAAGCTATTATGCAACGTTTTCAAAAAATGCAAACTCGTAAAATGAATACAATTACCACATCTTAGGTGTAGTCAATCTAGTAATGTAAATTAATTGTTGAACTATTGTAATATTAAATATTCAATTTTATTCATAATTCGTCTGTAATTTTTTTCTTTTGGTAATTTTGCCCCCCCCCCCCTCAACAAGTCTCTGGTTCCGCCACTGGCTCAAACAAACTATATTTGCAATAAAAAAAAATGGGGATTTAGCTAGTTTCATCCACTTTTAGAACAAGTGTTATATATAAATTTCTTTCTCCAATCCAAGAGCATGTTCTATATTTCACCAATAAGTATTTACTAAATAATAATTTATCCAAAAAATTTAATCTATAAAAATTTTCAATTTGATCAAAATTGTTAATGAATTAGTTTAAACATTTATCAATATAGTTGTTTAGATCCATTCCTTAGCTAACTCGATTATATGTTTTATTTTTTAAAAAATATTAACCTCAAAAGTTAAATAATAATTAATAAGTTGAGAAATCAATTTCTTTACTATATCAATTCTTGGATTAGAAAAATCTAATAATTTAAATGTTTATTTATGTTGATAAAAAAATGTTTAACAAGACTTAAAATAAAAAACAATAATAATAATAGTGCCATATAGGTTGACTAGACAGTAATGGTCACCTATGCACAGATGATCATTGAGTTTGTTTTATGTTTTTTTTCTTGGGCTTCAAGTTTCGTTAAAAAATAAATATGGGTGCCTCAAAAAAAAAATGGGAACAAATAGGTAGGGGAAAATTTTTTTTAACACACTCTCTCAAGCGTATGCATAAGATTAAAAAGTTCTGAAAAGTTCTTTCATGAATTATGTTACCTAATTTGTTGATGGATCTTTTTCCAAACTCACCTTGCTTATTTCTTTTTTTAATTATTTTTTAAGAGTCGAGCAGGATAGGACCATTAGAACAATAAAACTCTTTCTACTGAATTTTAATATAACCGTATACTCAGATAATCGAACTCAAAACCTTTTGTTAAGTTAGAACATTTCTTGCTTATTTCTCTATCTGCATTTTATTTCTTCTATTTTTTATTTTAAAAAATTATTTGTATTTCTATATTATAATTATTTTCCATTAAAGTATATATTTCAATTTTATGATTATGACTAGCTTTGTATTATTGCAAATTGCCTGCTTGCTAGTTTCTGAGACTTTATTCAATCATTTTACATTTGGTTTGGAAATGATTACAAAGAAAGAGTTTGTTTTCATTTTCTTGATTCTTTTCTTCTTCTTCTTTTTTTTTGAGCAATGGAAGGATAATTTCATTAAAACGAAAAAATATTACAGAAGGCCTAAGACCATTAAGACATACGGACATGAGACAATCAAGTTTCACATCAACAATCAAACTCTCAAAGTAAAGACAATCAATTCCCTTACAAACTCATGGCCATAGATGAAAAGAGTTAAGGCCTGCACAAAGAAAAACACTACCGAGACCCTTGAAGGGTTCTCAAGCAACAACAAGGCAAAAGGATAAAAATAGAGAAGTACACGCCTAAAGTCCTACTCTTCCTCAGAAATAATATCATTGATTTAGGGTATGGGGGGATTAAATCTCTCCTGAAAAGACTTTTTAAGAGAAAACTCAAATATGTTAGAGCAAGTAAGCTCAAATATGGTAAAATAAACTATCATCCATGCATCTTTCTCTATAGAAAACTGTAAAGGCAACCAAGAGGGAGCTTTGCTAATTGGATGATAGAGACACTGGTCGGAAGAGAATGAATTGCTTATGTAGGACTTAAAATAACTTTAGAAAATCAAAACGACTTGAAGATGGCTAGTTGTCCTTCATCAGAGAAGTTCCTTGAGCCAAGAAATCCACCCATCACAGAAAATAAAATGGATATCAAAGCTTTCCGAGCTACTATAGAGGTGGAGAACCAAGCTAACAAGAGGAGAGAAATCAAATCCACTGATCTAAAATCAAAATCAAATCCACGGTCTCCACCTGATCTAAAATCAAAATCAACAAAAAAAAAAGACTAAAAACACAAATAAGCTACCAAACAAAGGGGATTTATGGTTGCCAGCAATTAGGAGACCGTTAACAGCCATAAAAGTGGAACAAGTGCTAAAAAGAGAAACCAGCGGCGTAAGGAAAACCAGAGAAAGGGAAACCCTTGATAATGATTCTTTGAGCGTTGATTCACCAACATTGATATATCTAAATAAAAATAATATTTTCTTGATTCACCATGTTGTCCCCATATGACAACTAAGAGGGGGTGAATTGTTTGTTTTGGAGAAGTGATGGAAAATTTTAAAAAAAAAATTAGAACAACAAATCAAAGAAGTAAGGAGAAATTTGTAGAGAATAAAAAACACCAAAGATTTATAATAATTCGAATCAAATCAATCATAGATCCACTCCTCGATTTCAAGTTGAGAATTTCACTAATCTTAGATTTTTACAAGGTCAATCCTAACTTGGTGTTTTTATAAGCTTACATTGAACTTTTACAGGGTTTGAGTAATATCCTTATAGTCTTACAAGAGTTTTCTCATGCTCACTCTAAAACCTAAGTATTTCAAAACTAGCACTTAAACTTACAATGGTGCTTAATGCTTACACCCAACACTCAAAGAATACAAATGAAGAGTTTAATGTAAAGAAGTGAAAGTTATTAATCATGGTTATTTCTATCACAATCCTTTGAAATGTGAATTTTCTTGGGGTATTTATAGCCTGTAGGACTTCATATAGCCATTTGAAGTTGGTGCTAAAAAGTTTGGGTCTTGTTTCCTACCAAGGTCATTACTTAAACAAGTATGGTGGTCGCCATACAGCTTGTGAGGTCGCCATTCATATTGTGCGAGAGCCCTTCACTTTGAGCGGACACACATTTTAATTTTTTTTCAACGGCTATTTTAACGATAAACTCAAGTTGTCTGACAAGAGCATTGGTCTCTATAACTTGCCAGTCTGTCATGTATTGCGGTTGCACAAATCATTTGTGCAGTCGTACAATGTACAAATTATCGTTTGAATTGTAATTTTTCTTCCACGTGTCCACTTATTATTGATCCATTATTTTTGGAGCTCAAATTCAAATTTCTTCATATTATGCGGTAGCACAAATTAGATTTTTCATCGCACAACCCTACCATTATATATTCTGTGTCTTGGTGTTATTCTGCAGCAAGTCTTATATGGTTGCGTATAGTGTTTTACAGACGCACAAAGTTTTAGGCATCCAATGTTGAATCGCACACTTTGGTCACCAATGCTTCTTTGAGATTTATAATTTTTCTCCATTAATTTGAGCTGTAGTATTGATATATAGAGCAGTAGCACAAATCGTAGCGGTCAGCTTATCACCGCAACATAGATCATGATCTCCTCTGTGCCTAGAGTGGTTCCTCTGCTCTTGCTGTTGTGCGGTCGCTTGATCTTTTTATGTGATCGTACAAGTGCTGAAATAGTTTACCTATAAAGGAAAACTTATTAAACTCATTAGTATTCATCAATTTGATTGTCAATGATCAAAATGGAATTTAATTAGCCAATGATTTGACCAACAATCTCCACCTTTTTTACTTTGGCAATCAAATTAAATTAAATAATTTTAAACGGTTAAGAAATCAAGCTCAAGTGTTCAAGTTTAAACTTAAATGCAAATCTCTTAATGTTTTAGCTTCTCCCCCTTAACTATTGGTTCTCTCCCTTATTTTATTTAATTCAATTATTTCTTCTCTTCCCCTTTGATAAAGACAAAAATAGGTATGAATATAGAAACAATAAAGGTAAATATTCCATTTCATTAACCATAACATTTCATTATATAAAGGAACAAAGGTAACATTGCATTATGTAAAGGAATATGAAATTTAGCAGTGTAAAGAAAAGAAAATCAAAAGAGAATCTAATCTTTGGCTATCTCTTTTCCTTTCCTAGATGGAGGTGGAGTGACTTCTTATAGTTCTTTCATATCACCTTCATCAATAGGTGGAGTAGGGGTTGGAAAGCTAGTATGGGGTGATTTAGATGATTCTTCATATGGACTCTCGACATGTTCACTTACATCCCATTCTCTAATATCACATTGGAGGAGATCAAATTTTTCTTGCATTTCATAGATGTCATGGTGGATATGTGACAAGAGATCAACCTTTTGGTTGAGTTTGGTGATCCTTTTGTTGACATCCTTTTTAAAATAGGTGAATTACTTTTGGAGAGACTGAATTGCTTTGAGGATGAGCTTTATGGTTTTGGAAGATTCACCCTTTCTTTGGTGATTTTGGTTAGCTTGGAAGGATGCTCAACTTCTACTTCTATAGGTTTTCCCCCTTCTTCTTGAGTGATGTGGTATCTAGGTCTCTTTTTCTCCCTTTAAATCACACCTTTGCTGCCAAAGATGTATTCATATTGATCATCAGCCTTTTGGATACATCTAACATGTTGAAGGTAGTCAATATTGATGGAGTTTGTGGTGGGGTCAAGTACATCATTTAAGGCAGATAGGTTTTCAAGGGTAAACAAGCCTAAAAGCCTAGTTATTTAAGTGATTTGAGAGGATAGAAAGAATGTCCTAGCCCTATACTTTTCATGGTAAAGAAATGTGTCAATTAAGAATTTGGTAGTTTGAACGAGTTCATTGTGTGTTAAGGCATACAAGAAAAATAAGTCACATTATGTGACTTTTTCATTTTCATCACTCCTTTGATGGATAGTATATGTTATGATTCTATGGAGAAGCAAAAAGATGAGGGATTTGAAATGAATAGCATTGGAGGATCTATTATTATACTCTGTTTCTATAGAAACTTCACTTCAAAAGGTTAAGAAGTTTTTCAGTGGAAAGTCCTTTTCATTATAGGAGAATGCCCCATGAGTTTGAAATCCCCAAACATCATCCAATTCATTAATAGATAGGACAAACTCTTGATTAAACAACCTAAAATAGACTCCATAAAGCCAATGGGAGCATTATGGTTCTTTTCTAATCTTAAGATCATCATAAATTCTCTAGTTGGCCTAGAGTATCCTAACTCATTTGGAAAGACAAAATACCTCCACCCTAAAGTATCAAGATGTCAATAAAGTTCTCCTTTTATGTTAAGGGTTAGTAGCATCTCCTCAGCAACCATTTTGGAGGGTTGAAGGTTTTTCATCTTGAGCATATAGTATTTGGTTTTCTCATCATTATTTTTGTATTTTGGCTTGTGAGGATAGACACTACTCTGGGTGAATGGTTTGGTTTGGGGTTGAGGTTCACTAATCACTACCCCTTTTCGTCTTTCTGTGGTTGATCCTTTCTTCTTAGATGTCTTAGGTTTAGGTGCCATTTTCAATCAAAAACAAAAAAAGAAAGGTATATGAGAGAATGGTAGAGAAGCTTGAATTCTTTACAAGTGTCTTCTTAAGATCCAAAACCTTGAGTAATTCTTTAGAAAGATGTTTAAGTGTTTGTAAAAGTGTATTCTACTGTAAAAAAGAGGTATTTATAGACAAATTTTGAAAACTAACCGTTTTATGACTGTTAGGGACAAAATGGGCAAAACTGTGCAAGTTCTAACGTTTAAAAAATTTTGGTTGTTGCCTCTCGAGTACGATCGTATAGAATGTTGAGTGACCGCAATATTTTTATTGCGACTACCTTGTTCTTAGGGCTGTCGCACAAGCCAGTCAAAAGAATAACGGTCGAGAATTTAAAAAAAAATTGAATTGAACGACCGCTCAAGAGTATAGTACGATAGCATAAAATGACTTCTGGTATACGACATGCAATTGTGTGGTGCAACAGCTCCAGAGATTTAAGCGACCGCTATATTTTACCCCCAAAAAACAATATATGATGTTTCAATTTTACAATGATCAAAATAGATTTGGGAAAGTCAATGAGTGATTATCCAAGAGAATATCCATCTATCATCCCTATATGTTGTTTTATAAAGTTTAGTCTTTCTTCATTTAGGGGTTTTGTAAAAATATTAGCAAGTTTATTTTGAGAGTCTATAAATTCTAGAACAACATTTTGATTTTGAACATTGTCTCTTAAGAAGTGATGCCTGATAGCTATGTGCTTTGACCAGGTATGTTGAATTGGATTTTTGGATGAATTAATGGCACTTGTGTTATTACACTTAATCCTGTAGTTGTTGCTTCATCTATAGAACTCGTGTATAACAGAAGCAAGCAGTAACATATTCGACTTTTGTTGTAGATAAAGCAACTGATATTTATCTCTTGCTAAACCAAAAAACTAGGCAATCGCCCAGGAAATGACATGCACTAGTCATGCTCTTCTTATCTAATAGGCTACCACAAAATCCGCATCCGAGAATCCTAAAACATCAAAAGATGTATTTATAAGATACCAATGTCCTAAATGCAATATTTCACTTAAATATTTTAAAATTAGCATTCAAATATGATTCTTTAGTGTATGATTAAAATCCAACACACAAACATACACTATACATTATATCGGGTCTTTATAAGTGAAATTTGAACATATATTTTTCTATCAGATTTAGCATATAATTAAGTTGAATTAATCTAATCTAAGCTTATTTATGTGCTTCTATTTCATTATTCTTGAATTAAGATTAGTTTGAATTAATTTTTTGTATGTTTGTGCAAAACTGGAATTTTAGGTAGAATTAGACCTTCAAAATTTCAAATATAATTTCAGTGGTTATAAAGTGCAAGAATAGAAAAGTGGTCTTCATGAAGTTGATAGGGGACATCTTAATATTTCTAAAGAGGTCTAGTTTTTCAAATTCTAAGTTTGTTTGGGCCTCCAACCTTAAAGTCAAAGTTGGACTAAAATTTCAAAAGCAGAAGTCTAGTCTGAACCATTGGGAGTAATTGGTTTAATAACTGGGCCATCTGAAGTCAAAATGAGGTGATTCAAAAGCTTAAATTATCTACTCTTATGGAGATACAACTTTTCTGAAGGAGTCAATTGGATATGAGGAAGATATTTGATAGAAAATCAAGTTTGAAGTTTGAATTCAAATTTTGAGCAGAAGTTGAAGAGGAGTAGGAGTCTAGTTTTAAGGAGTTTAATGTGATACAATAAGAGGTGATGTGAACAGTAAATGGGGAGGATCCATTCTAGAGTTTTTACTAAACATGTTCATATTTTTCTAGAATAGATTAGTTTTTCCACAGTTGGAAGTCAAAGGAAGAAGAAGACTAGGCTTGAAGAGGACTTCATCATCTCTACAAGAATCTTCATATATCTAGTTTGAACTCTCAATTTGATTTAAATTTTCAAGTTTACAATTTATTTGATGCTTTTTTATTTTCTTATTTTGAATATTAGAATAATGAATTTCGTATTTTTTTTCTTAATTTCTATTATTTTTATGTTTAATTTAGTTATGAGTAACTAATCTCCTAAGTGGGATTAGGTGGATTTAGGATTATGAATAATGGGTGTTAAGTGATTTAATTACTATTTTATTTCTTGAAATTCAAATTTTGTTGATTTTGATGTTAATGTTTGTGATTGATTGGCCACCATTTTCACAATTAATTGAAATCGAATATTGAGCGAAAGCTAGGTATGATTTTAGATTAAGGAATCAACAACTTAAGAAAAATTATGTTTAGAGATAAAAGAATAATCTTAAGACCAATTAGTTTTTTTGAGATTGATAGGTGGACTTAATTTATTATTCATAAAAATAAAATTAATAAATTACTTTAATCATTAATTTTCTTGCTTGGAAAAGAGGAAGATTAAAATTTAAGGATTTGGTAACATTGATTCAGAAAAAAATTGAATTAGTTTGAAAAGTTATTTTTACTCATTTGAAATAATTCTAATGAAATATAATCCTGCTGTTTATCTCAATTGTTTGAATTTAGAAATTTTAATTTTAAGTTTGAATTAATAGAAAAATATCTTAGCTTAATTTCATTTTGAATTCGAATTTGATTTTTGAGTTTTTAATTAATCTTTCAATATTTAAAATTTAAAAGATAAAATTAATTAATTAATTTTTAAATAATAGTTTATTTAAATTTTAGTTAGTCAAGTTACTCCTTCTCTATAGGAACGATACTCAGCACACTGCTCTATTACTTGACTACGACCTGTGCACTTGCAGTAGCTAGGCTAGCCCTCAACAGGTCTAGAAGCGGTTAAGTAAAAAAGTGATCCGATAATACCTCGATATTTCTTCTCTTTAACTTTCTTATCAAATTCATCTTTGTCCATCTTCAAGGATATACTCATTAGAGTTTTACTTGCCTTGCAACCATTCATGCCAAATTTTTTTAGAAGTTCTTTTGTGTATTTGGATTGGTTGATGACGATGTCATCCTTGCATTACTTAATTTGTAGTCCAAAGAAGAATTTGAGGTCACTCATCATGCTCATTTTAAATGCTCTAGTCATACAAGAAGTAAATTATTGGCACAAAGATTTATTAGTAACACCAAAAATAATGTCATCAACATAGATTTGTATAATCAAAATGTTATGCAATTTCTTTTTAACAAAAAGTAGTGTAAACTTTGCCTTTTGAAAAGCCATTTTCCAACAAATATGCATTAAGTCTATTATATCAAGCTCTTGGAACTTGTTTTAATCTATATAGTGTCTTAGATAATTTAAATATGACAATTTAAAAATATGACTATGAAGTTATAATCTTCAAAACTAGGAGGTTGTTCAACATAAACTTCTTCATTAATGAATTCATTTAAAAATGCACTTTTAACATCTATTTGAAAAAGTTTAAAATTCATATGGCATGCAAAAGCAAGTAAAATTCTAATTGCTTCTAATATAGCAATAAAGGCAAAAGTCTCATCATAGTCAATGCATTCATCTTGGTTATAATCTATGGCTAATAATCTAGCTTTGTTTCTAGCGATGAGACCATTTTCATCAAGATTATTCCTAAAAACATATTTACATCCTATAATTGGATGATCTTTAGGTCTAGGAACAAGTTTTCATACTTTATTTTCTATCAAATTGATTGAGTTCCTCTTGCATTGCAATCACCCAACTTTCATCACTAAGAGCCTCCTCAATGGTCCTTAGCTCAATTTGAGAAACAAAGGTAACATTAACATCTATGTGTTTAAGTTTTGATCTAGTAGTTATTCCCTTTGAAGTATCGCCAATGATAAATTCTTTTGGATGATCCTTTTGATAATGCTAATCTTTTGGTAGTTCTTGAATCTCTTCTATCTTAGTTTCTTCTTATTCCACCATTTGTTCTATCTTATCATTATTTTCTTGTGAATCATCATTTGTCTTAATTTTTTCAAATGTACCTACAAAATCATTAAGAATATACTATGAGTGCCTGGCCCACCCATGCTCAAATGATTTTAATATCCCAACACTGCCAAATTATTGATCTTAAAGATCCGATAGGTAAGACTTGTGTGAAATGGAGTCGCCACCCGGTAGAACCAGGAAATAATAAGGGGTAGCATTCTCTTGATTCCATTTTTGAGGAATTCCTAACCTCGTTGAAACCTGGATTCTGAAAGTTAGATACATATGAGAATAACTTAGATGAGAAACCTCATTATTCATATATGCCCGATTCAAAGAATTGGCCTCCTCTATGATTTATGCATTAGTATGGATTATTTAGGATATCAGACGAGGATCAACACATATATAAAATAAATAACCAACAGAATAAACGTATGTGTATCATGATACATGTGATGCGTGATCGTACAGGAAATTTCTATGAGCACCCATCGAGATGGAAATATGCTCTTTACATCAATTCATCTACAAAGAGAAATAATCACATTACATAACTTTACAAATCTTATACATTATTTTAAAAGAAAATTACATCATTTCCTATATACAACATTTCTAAAAAAAGAAAATTTGAATGTATGCTGGATGAATGCTTAATGTTATGGATTCAATAAGCATAATAATAATGAAGCAACAAAAGACAAATATAAAAGTAAAGAAGAAAGAAAGAAAGAAAATGAGTCCTGGCAGTATCAAACTAGATAATCATAAAATTATTGAATTCTAGAATAACCTGCAGGGTTAGACAGTAGAATAAAATCAGTATATACTGTTTAAGTAAAGCTATCGAGTTAGATATTCCATAGATTATAGAAGTCGATAATCTCCTCATACAGGAACATCTTGCAAGATCTGTTAGCTGAATAAGATAGGTATATACATGATAAAATAAGAGTGCCAATTTGATATTCAAGGAGTATCAAGCGCGACAATATCTATAAGACAGGATATTAGGGGAAAAGAGGCAACATAATATATATGTGTATAGGAGCAGTATCATTAAGTTTGATAATTGATAGATTAACGAGTTTCATAACACCCTACAGAAAAGATTAGTTGAACAACACAATATGTATACTGAGGATAGATTAAAGTATCGAGTTCGATATTTATAAGAATATCAAGTTCGGCAATCGGCCAATTTTAGTAAAAGTGACCTGCGTCTATAGATTTCACCCATAACCTGTATTTGTGTATGTGATGGGATCATAAATAAATCAATAATGGCAGACATATTTGTATGAGAACACAAAAGTTGAATTAAATAATTGTGGAACAATAACCTGCAAAGAAAATGTTAGTGAGGAACAATATGGTATATGTAGAAAAGTGGGAATCAAAAGGTTAGTGGGGGACAACATGGCACATGTACTGATATTAGAATCGAAATATCAAATTTGATATTCATTAGAATACCGAATTCAATAATCCTTTACTATTCCTGCATAAACATCTTGCATCTGCAAATTTTTCATACAACATGTTTACAAGTCATTTCACAGTTTTGAAGTTCCAGTCTTTGGTCCGGGGAAGATTTGATGCAGTCCATTAGGGGTATGCTATGTTGGTCATAAGTTATTGATTTATAGATTTAACTTAGTGTTAACAGATTTTAGTTCTTGAATGAGGGAGTTAGTCATTTAGAGTTCAATGATTTTTCTTATGAATGAACCATGTAAGCATGATACAATAATGCAATATGGACGTGGATCATGACATTAAATGATATAGATGTAACACTCTTACAACGTGTATTACATATACTTGGTATATATAAAATACGTATATAAAATACAAGAATGTTAATAACTTTATCATTTGAAAGATTTTCCACAATTATAAAAAAATGTTTTAATCCTTAAAATATACTTTAATAAATATATAATTGTAAATATATGTAATTTTAAATATCAAAAAGACTGATTTTAAAGAAAAATCTCTGAACAAATTTTGCCAGAATTTTATCTGTATTTTCAATAAATCCTAAACAATAAATAGCCTAACCTGCAAATAAAATTATTACACTCTCTATATTTATAAATACCATCTCTAATAATTTTTTCAACTTCTTAAGAGTTAATAAATATTTACTGTGCCATTAAAAATACTGAAACATTCTCAAATATAGCCAATATACCTTACAAATTTACATTTTACTCAACAATACTTATCATAAGTACTCATATATATATATACATAATGTTTTCCCAAAACATGTTGAATATACAAGATCCAAATTACAATACTCAAATAATACATGAATGCAACATCGTCCAAGTTGGTCTCGTGGCACACTTTATCTCTAATCCCAATCATTCTAGTCTGCACTTCTAATACCTGCACTATATAAACTACTGCGCTTAGCATATAGCTTAGTAGTACATATATTTTAATAATAATAAATATTTAAATCATGACACTTAGTTCGCAATGAAACATGCATTACTTAAATATTATATTCTCTATCTTACAACAATCACCAACACATCACTATTACACTGTTGGTCTCAATTATACTTTAATGACATGTAACACATTATACCATCTTACAACACTCCATATATGTACTCGGCTATAAATATGACCCTCAACAATACTCATGATTTAATAAACTATAAAAGTTTAACATAACCATAATAACTCACATATATTTACACACACATACACATGTTGGGCCCAACTAGTTCTTGTATAATACTCAAATTTCAAAAATAACAATTCAATCCATCTCAATACTGAGGCAAGTGTCATATAAATCACCTAAAGGCCGCCTCTATGAATATCGAGGCTAGTGTCATATAATCACCCGTAGGCCGCCTCTATTGACACCAAGGGCAAGTATCATATAAATCACCCATAGGTCGCCCTCTCTCGACACTATAAGCAAGTGTCACATGATGCACTCGAAGACCACCTCCTATTAACACCGGTGATAGAGTATTTATCATCACCCAAAGGTCGTCTTCTTAGCATTAATATTCTAAACACCAATATCTCTTACCCAAAGGTATAAAGAAACAACATGACATACCGTTGGCAAGCCGACTCGACTATACCAACACTAGTCTTTCATAAACATTCCACAATACACATTAAACGCTTTACCATTTCACATTCAATCACATTATCATGAGTCACATCCATAATGTGACCCATTTCCACATATTTTATCATATATCTCAAACATATACATTTTCACTTAATTACACATATATATGTATATAAAGCATTTCATAAGCACAAACACATATACATTGTCACACCTCTATTACATATTCTCATTCCATTATCTCATTTTAACACATTTCACAATTTTCACACTGTATATACATATACATGTCACATATCACATTACATAAGACCAATCCATATCACAATTCATTTCCACAACACATTGCATAAAACATTACCATTTTATCCATGTTCATCACATTACCATAGTAATGCTATCATTCCTCATTTTTATCATCTTATTTATGTCTTTTCCACAAATTCATATTTTTTATGTTCTTTATTCAATTTTCATATTTTTTCATATTTCCAATACATTTTCCATACTTTTCACAATTTACTCCAAACATATAAATTTCTCATATTTTACAATTATATTTAAGGAAAATACATTCTTTTCACAATTTCCATACTCTATAACCATTTTTTCATATTTAACAACCACATTAGGCAAAACTTTTAGTCACATTAACAATGTGACTCGCATACACATTTTTAATATATTGAAAAATTCATTAACATTTACCATTACACATTAGTTTTTAATTTCAATACAAGGCACTAATCACCATTTTAATATAACTATGCACTATATCACTTTAAAAAATATTATTATTCTTTAAAGTATACCAAAATGAGATACACCAATTATGAATTTTTAATATATGTAACCAATATATGTACTAATCTCCTTTTGCTCCAAAATTTTCCAAGCTTTACTTCCAACAAATCCTACAATTCACCACTTACACCAACTTGGCCTAAACACATACAAATCATACAATAAACATTATTATTCAAATAATATTACTTACATGCTTAATTTATATCAAACCATCATTATTTATATAATTTCTACCAAAATCTCAATAAAACTCTACTTTCACCATTTTCTACTTTATTTAAACTTCATCCAACCCAACTCATATCCAACATTTAACCATAAAATCATTTCTTATATATCAAAACAACATCAAAACACTTCAATTTAATAATTATAAACATTCCCTTCATAAAACCCTAATTTCACATACACTTGCCATAAAACCTAACTCCATCAAAGCTTAGCCATATTTAATTTCCACCATAAAATCACCATATATATATTAAAACAATATTAAATCACTTTATTACAATAATAAATCCCATTATACCAAAATCCCAATTTGAACATAACATTCCCATAACCTTAAATTTACCAACTTGTCTATTTCAATCAATCCACCATCAATTTATCACATAATCATCGTATATCCACCATACTAACTCTAATTATATCAATTTAATAATTTTAAATCAATTTTCTCTCACTAACTCATCAATACATAATCTTAAAAATGGAAGAAAACAAGCTGAAATAATAGAAAACTTACTTGATTTCTTGATTTTTGTTCAAAATCTCCTTCAAACCTTTGAAATCTCCATGAAATTTGGTGTTTTAGATGAGAAAAATCTCTTATTTTCTCTCACTAATTTCGTTTCCCATGGTTAGAAGAAGATGATGATGAAGCTTTTTCATTTTCTTCTTTCATTTTCATCCATATATATATTAACTATTTAATTATTTATTTAAATGTTTAATTATTTTAATATTTTTAATCTTTTTTCCCATCCATATATTTATTCTCTTTCTTTGACTTTTCATTTATTCATTTATTTATTTATTCATTATTCCATCTTCCACCCATAAATATGTATATGTATATGTCTTTTATATGTTATGTATATGTATATGTCATTTATACCTTAGATATGTGTTTTGTATATTTTTACTTACATGTATATATAATGTGTATTTTATGTATACATCATATATATATTATGGGTATATATATATATATATATATATATGTATTATGAATTCAACATATGTAATAAGTATTTATGAGGTATACACTAGGTATACATTAGGTATATATAATATATACATCTTTCCCTATTTTTTAATTAACCTCCAAATATTTATTTAACTTATCCAAAACTACAGATATTACAATAGATTTGAGGATTAACATTAGAACTTAAGTAACTTACTGTCAATGGACAAAAATCACAGTCAATTTTCTGAAATTGCAGAGGGTTCTTGACTCTTGCTTTGAATGAGTGAGCCTTTTTTTTTTATGCTTTGAAGAATCTTCTTTTACAAATGGAATACAAAATACAAAGATGGGAAAATCATGATTTTTTACTATTCTCTCTGTTATCTACTAAAAGAAATTTGCATCTGCCTTTTTTTAAAAAAGTCCCTAAAAGTTTTCCTCAAAAGTCCATTTCAAGAGAGTTGGAAGCTCCCTTTTATAGGTATGAGGTGAGGTATATACAACAAAAATATCAAATTCAGAGATATAATTGTCGAATTTGGTCATTTTAAGAATCAATGAATTTGTCCTTTAGTTATCTGCTCGATAATCCTTGCGGATTGTCGTATACGATAATATTACTATCGCGGTCGGTAATATCTCTCAGGCTAGCAAATTTCAGTGTCTACAACTACCTTTTCCATGAATAAGCTTAGATAATTTATCAAAGATAACATGCATTGATTCTTCAACTACTAGAGTTCTTCTATTAAATACTATACATGTTTTACTAGAAGATGAATATCCTAGGAATACACCTTCATCTGATTTGGATATAAAATTTTCAAGGTTATCCTTGGTATTTAATATGAATAATTTGCATCCAAATACTCTAAGGTGTGAAATTTTAAATTTTCTTCCATTCCATAGCTCATAAGAAGTTTTATTCACCAAAGGTCTTTTAAACACATGATTTAAAATATAATATGCAATATTAATGGCTTCTGCCCAAAAGTATAAAGGTAAATTATACTCATTGAGTATTATTCTAGCCATATCTACTAATGTTCTATTTTTTTCTTTCAACCATACCATTTTATTGTGGTGTTCTAGATGCTGAAAAATTATATAAAATACCAAGTTCATTGCAAAAATTTTCAAAGTTCTCATTTTAAATTCATTGCCATGATCACTTCTAATATATGTGATCACATAGCCTTTTTTCTTTTTGAACTCTTTTTACAAAGATTTTAATATGGTTAAAAGCTTCATTTTTTTAGCTAAGAAATTGATTTAAGTAAACCCAGAGTAGTCATCAACAAGTAGAAAAGCATACGACTTCCCTCCTAAACTAGCAATTATATTTGGACCAAATAAATCTAAATGTATTTTTCTAGAGGTTTAGAGGTACTTATAAAGTTCTTAATTTTTAATGAACTCTTATGTTATTTTCCAAATTGATAAGGTTCATATATTTTATCTTTATTAAATTTTATTTTGGGGAGTTCATCTATAAGTTATCTTTGCTTTGACATTGTAATTGATTCATACTAGCATGTCCTAATCTTCTATGCCAAAGCCAAGCATCATTACTAATAGTGACTAAATATTCAAAAGCATTATTAGAGTATAAATCAATTTGTAAGTGTTACCAATTCTTTTTCCTTTGAATGCAACTTCACTACTAGAAGAGATAATTTTTTATCCTTTAGAGTTAAAAACAACATTGTATTTCTTATCATGTAATTGACTAACACTTAGCAAATTATATTTCAATCCATTAACTAGCCATACATCATCAATCATGTTCCAACCAAGCACATCAATGGAACCAATTCCTATAATTTTTCCTTTAGCATTGTTTGCAAATATCACATTATCTCCTTGCTTGTAAGTGAGAGTTATGAATAGACTTGCATTGCAAGTCATGTGCCTTGAGCATCCACTATTCATAAGCTCATTGATAGTAGATTTTAAACACACCTACAAAACAGTAAGGTTTCTCTCCTTTTAGGTACCCAAATGAAATTGGGTCCTTGGGGCTAGTTGTAGAAGGATCCTCTAACTTGAGGTGAGCCTTCCTAATGTAACAAAATGTACTTTTATGATCAAATTTCATACAATAATGGCATGGATACAAGATTTTATTTCTTTGCATTCCTTTTCCATTGAAGTTTGAAGAATTGAATTGACAATCACAAGTATGTATAGGATAAAGTTATTTATATGCAAACTTGTGCTTATGTTCATGCCATGTATACATGTATGCATAATTTGCTCTTGGAATCTTAGTTCTAGATCCTAGTGAGCTTTGAGTAGTCTTATCGAGACTTTTAGGCTTAGTATGTGCATTTGTGTTCTTTATAACTTTAATACTACTAGAAGTTTGAGTTGTAGAAGCTTTAACAAACTTTGGTGCATTAGATGTAGAGCCATTGAACCCTAAGCCATGTTTTAAGGAAGGTGACCTTTGACTATTAATAAATGTACCTAAGGCCTCTTTTCCTTTGTGAAATTTTGAAATAGTTTCTCTTAGTTCATTTATTTTATCTTTTAAAATTTTATTTTCTTTGAATACCTTTTCTAAGCTATGTGAGTTTTTAGACATTTTATCAATGGATTTTAATAATTATTCATTTGAGGTCTTTAATTCTAAAGTAAAATTTTTCAAAGAGGTAAAGTCGTTTTCAAGCTTAGAGGATTTTTCTTTATAGAACTTCATCTTAGAGAAATATTTTTAGACTTTTAGGTTTATATGCTCAACTAAATCACTATCATCTAAAAGATCATCAACATTATCACCAGATGCATTCAAGTTCAAGGATCGAGTGTCTACCTCATTGGTATGATCATCATCATCTCCAATAGCCATGAGACAAAGATTTATAATTCCTTGCTCTTCCGCCTCTTCTTCTTCACTTGAAGAGTCATTATCCCATGTAGCTTTGAGAGATTTTTTTTCCTTATCCCATTTCTTCTTATTCTTTAATTTGAAACAATCTGTTTTGATGTGACCCATTTTGCCACATTCATAGCATTGTATTTCATTCTTCTTTTCTTTTTCTTTGGAAGAGGATTTTGTAAGAGTACTTTTATTTTCTTGTAACCTCCTCTTTCTTTTCTAATCACTTACTCTTCTAGACAACATAGTCATTTTGTCATTATCATTACTATCTTCTTTATTTGAGCTCTCAACATCTTTGATGGCTTTAAGAGCTATTACTTTCCTCTTATCCTTCTCACCCTTGTCATCTTTCTTTTCAGTGTGTAATTTAAAGGTAAGAAGTTTTCCAACTATCTCATTGATTCTTAGTATGCTAAGGTCATGAGCTTTTTCAATTAAAGATACTTTTGACTCAAAGTTCTTCTTAGCTCTAAGTACTATTAATGTTTTGCTATTGACATCACCTAATCATATAATTTTTCATATTTCTTCAAGTCATTGGCAATAGCAAGTAAGCAATTTATCATTTTGGTGAAATTTTCATTGGGCTTCATCTTGAAGAGTTCATACTCATATATAAGCATTTAAGTCTTGGTGAACCTCACTTGGGTGGTACCTTCATGATAATTCTCAAGAGTTTTCTAAATGCTATATGCACAAGTAAGATGTTGAACTCTTTCACCTTCTTCTTTTGACACGGAGTTCATTAAGAAGAAGCTTGTCTTATTGTTCTTGTAGAGAGCTCTTTCTTGAGCATCGGTCCATTATACTCTAGAAACTCAAGAAAGAGGCACTTGAACACCATCAATCTCATGAGTAGGAGGTTTCCACTCATTTAACACATATTTCCAAACCTGAATTCCTTCACTATCAAGGAATAAATATATTTTGTACTTTCAATAGGAGTAACTGATTCCATCAAAATAAGGCCTAAATAGGAATTGAGATTTCCATGAGATTGAGTTGTGGACGTAGATGAAGTGGTTGAAGTAATAAAGCTAGATGGAGGAGTGGCTTCCATTGTGGATCAAATTTCACAATTACACTTCTTAAAATTTTGAGGCTTTGATACTAATTGTTGTCCCAAGATGGCAACCAAAAGAGGGGGTTAGATTTGTTATTTTAGAGAAGTGATGGAAAATTTAAAAAAAAAATTAGAACAACAAATCAAAGAAGTAAGGAGAAATGAGTAGAGAAGAAAGAACACCAGAGATTTATAGTGGTTCGGATCAAATCAATCCTACATTCACTCTCGAACTTCAAGTTGAGAATTTCACTAACCTTAGATTTTTACTAGCTCAATCCTAACTTGGTATTTTCACAAAATTACACTAAACTTATACAAGGTTTGAGTAATATCCTCACAGCCCTATAAGAGTTTTTCGAAACTCACTCTAAAACCTAAGTGTTTCACAGCTAACACTCAAACTTACAATAGTATTTAATACTCACATCCAACACTCAAATAATACAATTGAAGAGTTTGATGAAAAGAAGTGAAAGTTATTAATCTTGATTATTGTTATCACATTCCTTTGAAATATAAAGTTTCTTGGGATATTTATAGCCTTTAAAACTTTATATAACCATTTGAAGTAGCTGCCAAATAGTTTGGGTCTTATTTCCTACTGAGGTCATTACTGAAATAAGTATGACAGTCGCCGTACAGCTTGTGCAGTCGCCATTCATATTGTGCGGGTGCCCTTCACTTTGAAAGGATGCACATTTTAAATTTTCTCCAACGACTATCTCCAGCGCTAAACTCAAGTTACCTGATAGGAGCATTGGTCTCCATAACTTGCCAGCCTATCATGTATTGCGGTCGCACAATATACAAATTACCATTTGAATTGTAATTCTTCTTTTACGTGTCCACGTATTATTGATCCATTATTTTCTATGCTAAAATTTAAATATTTTGATATTGTGTGGTCGCACAAATCAGATTTCTCTCCGCACAATCCTTCTGTTGTATATTATGTGTTTTAATGTTATTCTGCTACATGTCTTGTGCGGTCATGCAAAGTGTTGTGCGAACGCACAAAGTTTTGGGCATCCAATGTTGCACCGTACACTTTGGTCGCCAATGCTTCTGTGAGATTTACAATTATTCTCCATTAATTTGAGTAGTCGCACTGATATGTGGAGCGGTTGCATATATCATAGCAGGCAGCTTATCACCACACCATAGACCATGATCTCTTCTGTGCTTCAAGTGGTTCCTCTACTCTTGTTGTTGTGTGGTCGCTCGGTCTTTTTGTACGATCGCACAAGTGCTGAAACAACTTACCGATAAAAGAAAACGTGTTGAGCTCATTAATATTCATTAATTTGATTGTCAATTATCAAAATAGAGTTTAATTGGCCAATGATTTGGCTAACACACCGGCATAGAAACAATTATAAAGGGAGAGCACTTCTCTTCGTGTAAGAACTTTCAATATCAACAAAAACATTTTAGAGAAAGTTTTATGCTATAAAGCATAAGCCCAAATAAGAAAGTCCCTTATTCATCAACAATCTACTAGTTCTTTTGTTTTAAGCATGCACTAGAGTTATTAATCAGAAACCAAATAAGATAATTACATTATTAGCAATAAACTTGGTATGTCGAAAAAATAACACTAAATATATATTGTCTCTTCTCCTATAGATTATATATTGGAATAATGTAAAATTTTCAGGATAAGATAGGCATCTACCTCATAGACAATGAACCCTCATGTCCATAAAGAATAAAATAAATATTTGAATTAGATTTTATTATTAATTTTATTGCATTTTGAATGGTAAAAATGAAAGATAACTTTTAAAAAAAATAATTTATTACTTTTCGCAAAAAAAAGGGACCAAATGTAAATTTTATCTTGGTTATTTGTGGCCAGCAAAATGCATTCTTTATCTTGCCTAATACCAATAATATATTTAGTATTATTTTTTTTATTAAATGTAGTATTAATATTTAAAAACTCATTTATCGGATCATGGAAATATCTAAAACTAATTCAACAAGATAAATCTAAAACGTAAATAATATTGACTTGATTTGGTATGCAAAGATGAGTGCATCCTATGTAAGAATTGGTAAATAATCCTCTTATATATATATATATATATATACACTTGCTATATATATATATATACACTTGCTACTTGAGATATTAAACACGTCATCCATATTGTTTGTCTTACAGCCAACTGAAAAAGAAAAATAGAATTAAGAATTTAAGATGAGAGAAAAAAGCTCCAACTTGATAGGCCAAATTAAAAAAAAAATATATATATATATATATATAATGATTTATTTTAGTATCCAATATTAAGTTTTATTATCAGTATTATTTTTTATATGCTATATTCAGTAAATCGAAACAAAGTTATAAATACAAATGAAAGTGATAGTTTGATAAATCAAACATAATCATTGAAAAAATGATCCAACGTCAGCAAACATATTAATCAGTGTTGTTAAAACCGGACCGGACCGGCCGGTCGGACCGGAAAAACCGGGAACCGGCTGCTTGTCCGGTCCGATTTGTAAATTAACCCGGATATAGGATGAAAACCGGGTTGGACCGTGAAACCGGATAAAACCGGTGAACCGGACCGGACCGGTTTGAATTTTTATTCTAAAATTAATTAGGTTTGTTTTAAATTTTTAATACCCAGAGAAGACTCCTCTGCTTCCCAAAAGTTTGTGCAATCAATTAAATAATGCATACTAATATATGTTTTACACAAATTAATGCATACTAATACTAATAGTTAAAAATTAATTTGTGTAAAACATATATTAGTATGTATTATTTAATTAATTGCACTAATTTTTAAATCAAGAGGAGAATCCAATTCAAGTTGGAGAAGAAGAAGATGATGACATTGAGCAAGATGGAAATTTCGGTGTTAATTTAGATGATATTAATTTTAATATTAATGTTTAAGACGTTAAATATTTAGTTTCTTTACTTAATTATATAATTTATATGTTATCATGACATAGTTTTATAATATAATTTAGTTTATCCTTAATTTTATATTATACAAATTGGTCTCCCTTTTAGAATTTTTAATATTTTTATGCGTAATAGTGCCGGTTCTAAAAAAGTCAAAAACCCGGTTGAACCGGTCCAACCAATAAAATCAGTGACCCAGTTAGGATGCCGGTCCAATCTCCGGTCCGGTTCTGAAAACATTGATATTAATGGCGTTAACCTGAGGGCAATAAAAGGAAGACTGCCTACTAAAGTCTTACGTAACTTTTGTTTTTGTTATTGATAACATGGCATTAGTTGCCGCGTCAGATTTTCGTTATTCAAAATGACAATAAATGAGTTACACGATTAAAATGTTCCAAAAGTCCGCATTTTATAAGATGTCCAATATAAAAATTAAGCTTAAAAGACGATGAAGTAAGTTAAATTTTTGGAGATGATATATATAACGTGAATGAATTAAATTGGTTTAGATTAAAAAATATTTTATATATTAATTATATTAAAAAAATAATTATTTTAATTTTATATTTAATTTTATTTGTAATAATAAATATAAGATTATAATAATTATTTCTCTAATATAATTAATGTATAAATATTTTTTATTCTAATTAATTTGATTTATGTAGTATTTTTTATACATAACATAGAAATATTAATTATAGTCATTTTACAGAGTGACTTCAATAATCTCTCTTTTATTGATTAAAAAATATTAATTATAATATCTCTTTTAATAAATAAACTTATAATAAATATTTTTTAACAAATAAGAAGAAGATCGTTAAACGTTATAAAAATTATAACGAATTTAATATTTTAAAAATTATTATAACATTAAATTAGTCATAATTTTTATAACATTAAATTTTCATATTCATTAAAAGTTAAAGTATCTTTTTAAGAATAAAAAAATAAAAACTCAGTAATAGGTAAACTGATTTATGATTCAATACTTTCTTTTAATTCTATTATTATTATTATTATTATTATTATTATTATTATTATTATTATTATTATTATTATTATTATTATTATTATTTAATGCCTCTACTTTTGGGTTTTCATTTCTACAGTTGCAATGAACAATTTAATAAAAATAGGGATATTTTATTTTTTTATAGACTTTAACTATAAAGTGATGAAATTATTAATTTATTGTCTAAATTAAAATTGGGGAACTATATAGTTAATTTAAGAAAAAAGGTAAACTACTTAATATTAGAAATGAAATAATAATTTATCCATTTCTATATCTATATATATACACACACATATGGTATGTAAGATTTTAATCAAGATTTATATAAAAGAAAGTCAAAATAGAAATTTTTCAAAAAAAAATTGATATAGAAAGTGGAAAAAAAATTCAAATAAAAAAATTGATAATATAAAAAGAAAATTGACACTTTAGAAAAAAGAAAATTGGACCCTTGTAGAAAAAAAAGATAGCCAATAGCTTCTTGCGTGTACATACATGTATATATATAAACAAACAAAAGGGTAATCGTATAAATGTCATCATTTAAAGGCATGGCCTGTCTATTAAATTTGGTATCTCCATTTATTTAATGAAGTTCAGGCAATATTTTTGACAATTCAGAGAGTTTTTAATCTTCACTTTGATAGCTGTATTTTTAAAAATAACAACCTTATTCTAATTGAATTTCTTCAAGACTCTTCTAATTGCTCTTTGAAAATTGAATTTTTAGTCATAAAATCTATTAAGTTTGTTTTATCTTTAGGCTTTGTTCTATTTTTTATGTTAGTAGAAAGAAAAATAAATCAACAGATTGGATTGTTAAGGCAGTTGCTCATTTGCCTTAATTCTGATCGATTAGCTAATCGTCCAATTACTTTGGACCATTTGTCATATTCTAGCTTTTCTTGATTAATTTGTCTCTCAAACAAAATCCAAATATCAAAGTCACAGTAATTTCCCAATAAAAGTCACAATAAATTGACACGTGTTAAAAACCCATATTAACTTGCTTTGGTTCTCGCCAAATTTTTAAAAGATAAAATGGATAAGGTTAAAATACACTCATGTGCGAAAATCTCATCTAGACACTTAAAATTTTTTTTATTCATTTAGTCTCTTTTTTTTTTTTGGTAAAAAATCAAGCAAGTACTTGCCTTGAAGGACAACAAGCACTTGCCATGAAGGAAAAAAAATGTGCCATTAATTAGAAAAAGTTTACGTGACTTAGTTGAACTTTTTCTTACAAGTGTCTTAATCTAATTGATTTATAAAAAATTAAAAATGAATAAAATAAAAAATAAAAAGAAATTTTATAAATAAAATAAAATAATTAAACAAGCACTTGCCATGAAGGAAAAAGTTTACGTGACTTAGTTGAACTTTTTCTTACAAGTGTCTTAATCTAATTGATTTATAAAAAATTAAAAATGAATAAAATAAAAAATAAAAAGAAATTTTATAAATAAAATAAAATAATTAAACAATTAGTTGAACTTCAGTGAGATTTTAGTTCAGAAGATTGAGCCCCTGTTCCACTTGTATGCTTCTTCTACTGTTATTATGCAATCTGCAGGCATATAACAAATTGCAGCTGAGGATTTGGATTGAAACTCGGCATGTCCAGAGCAAGAGGAAAATAGTACAAAGGGCACAGAGGAATCAGAACTTGACGTAGAAGAAGCTACAAGTTTCACTGTAAAAAATGCAGTTCTTTTCCCACGCGAAGCAGAGAAAAGGATGTGCCTGAAAATTAATCTCTTCCTGATCATGCTCGACTAACTGTTGTGTTTGCACCAATAATAATGCAGGTCCCTCAACAGGTGTTATAATTAATCGGAAAAATGGCATAGTTAATGGATTAAGCTAAGCACAGTTATACTCAAACAATCATGAAGATTTGAAAAATTGGAGCAAGTGAACAATCCCAAATCTAGCCTCCATCTAATAACATAAAATTAAAAGCTTATTAATTTTTATTTATTCTTTCTCTGCATTCTCTCCTTTCAATTTTTTTTCTTTTTGAGTGAGTTAAAAAAGAAACTCATTAATTGCTAACTTATCTTGTTCTCCTGTGGTGAAATATGATTTTAACAAAAACCCATAAGATTTCAACAATAATCAGAAAAATAGCTAAAACTCAAACAATAATCATAGAAATAATGAGAGAGGGAGAGATTCAACCTCCCCACATCAATAATTGCTACTGTTACTTTGTCCTCATATGGTGAAACAATATTTCAAAAAAAATCTATAAAATTTCAACAATAATCATAGAAATAGCTAATTAAACAATGAAAATTCAAACAATAATCGTAAAAAAAATGAGAGAGGAAGATATTCAAGAACTTTTCAAATTGCTAACTGTTATTTTGACCTCACATAGTGAAATAAAATTTCAATAAAAACCCATTAAATTTCAATAATAATCATAGAAATAACTAATTAAATAGTAAAAATTCAAACAATGATCATAGAAATAATGAAAGATGAAGAGATTCAAGAATCTTATGGTATAATATGAGAAGTGATAAATAATTTTTTAGACCTGCAAATCATACGATGAAGAAGAAGAATAAATATTAATTTCTTTTTATTTTTTATTATTTTATTTTATTTATTTTTATTTTTTATAAACCAATAAAATTAAGACACTTATATAAAAAAAAAATCCTACTAAGTCACATAAACTGCAATTAACGTCAAATTTTTCTTCCGTCGCGGCAGGTGTTAGGTTGTTTTATTTTTGAAAAAAAAAAGTGGCTAAATGGATAAAAAAAAATTTAAGTATTTAAATGGGATTTTAGCGATAATATAAGGATGTATTTAAATATTATTTCAAAGATAAAATAATTTGTAAAATACTAAATAAGTAAAAAAAAATACAAAAGCAAAAAAAGATAAAACTAAAAATTCAAAAATGATACATGGTTTCTTGGGATATTAATGCTATAATATAATATAATTAGCCTTTTATCCATACGACGAATTACGAATAATAATGAGAATAATAAAATATAAATAAATATAATTAATAAATAAATATTAAATAATTTATGTGTAAATTGATTATAAACTTTATTTAAAAATTATAAAATAAAATATTTATTTTAATTTTTATAACAGTGTCGTTGAAACAATACTGATAAGTAAATATAATCATTTCATTTTATATCTTGATATTTTTATTAATAAAAATTAAAATTTACACATTTTTCTATAAAAAATATAAATTCTATAAAAAATGAGAATATAAAATATAATGGAAATTTAAGCAAATTTTTTTAAATAGAGAGAAAATTTTGAGTTGAAGAATTTATCTTTGCAGATTTATATTGAAATCATCATTAATATAAATATTATTAGTGCATAAATTATCAATATATAATTAATTTATTAGAACATTAAAAGTTATATTTTTTATTATTTAAATTTTAAATTTTTTAAAAAATATAAATCGGTTGTTATTAAAAATAAATATTAATTAAATAAATTAATTATTTAAATAAATTATTGATTATAATTAATTTAGAAAAATGCTAAATACAGTTACTTTAGAGAGTGACTGTTCAATAATCTTCCTCTCATTGACTAGAAAATATTTATTATATTATCTCTTTTAATAAACGAATAAATAATTAATATTATTTTAACCAATAAAAAAGAGATTATTGTACAATGACTTTTCAAATTGAATGTATTTAATATTTCTCATTGATTTATTAAGAATATTAAAAGTCATATATTTTATTATTTAATTTCAAAATTTTTAAGAATATATAAACTAATCATTTTTATAAATATATTATTTAATTTATAGTTAATTTATTGTAAAAATTAAGAGATATTTTTCTTAAATTTTCAAATTTCTAAAAATGTATAAATCAATCAATATTATTTAATTATATTAATGTATAATTAATTTATAAAAAATTAAAATCACAATTATAATTTATGTAATCAATATTATGAAATTATATTCATATGTAATTATTCAATAGAAAAATAAAAGTCACAAATATAATTTTATTATAAATATTAAGAGCCATATTTTTTAGAACTTTTAAAATTTTTTAAAAAAATATAAATCAATCAATATTATTTAAATATATTAATATATAATTAATTTATAAAAAATTTAAAATCATAAATATAATTTATTTAATCAATATTATGAATTTTATTAATATATACTTATTTAATATAAATTATAAATTATAAATATAATACATTATTAAATTATAAATTTTATATAAATTATTAAATTTAAATAAAAATTAATTAAAAAATAAGATAATACTATTTTCACAAATTGATGATAAATCATTTTTAAAATAATTCTTATATTCTTGACTTTTATTTATATATAATTAGATATTTCATCAATTTTTAGAGAGTGAAAAATAACTTTACTTTATCGGGAATGGAACTATTATATACTGGCCCTCTTAAATTTTTAATTTTTTTGTAATACATTTATTATATTATTTATTAAGTAAATGTTAGCTTTTTAAAATTCTAAATGTTATAAATCTAGTCCAATAAATTTAAATATCTAACTATATAATTGCAATTATAAAAAATCTAATAATCTTAAATATTTAGTTATGTGATTATTAAAAAAAATTAATCATATTAATTATAGAGATTGCTTAAAAATGTAACAAGATAGTTTAAGTTGGCGGCTCTCTTAGGGTTTTTTCTAGGATCTTTGGGGAAAAGGATTAAGTCGGCCCTTGTAAATAGTTTGATGCACTTTCTCTCTTTTCAACCCTAGTGAAATGCGGTAAAAAGAAAAAAAAATCAATGGACCGACACCATCGTCTCCATCTCATTATGGGATGTAAAAATACATAGCTAAGGGAGCATTTTGCCTTAGAGGGAAGCACCAGCACGAGCAAGGTTGGATTAAGCGACAACGAGAATGTCGAATTAAGTAACGTAAATATTGGTGGGAATTCAACGTCTCGAAAACCTTAGGGTTCCTCCGTGAGGTTGCATATGTAAAAGCTCATTTCTAGTATTTCTTTTTTCTTTTTTTTCTTATAGTAGAGATAGTCGCATGTAATAATAGATTACGATTTGATAGGCTATTAGCTAATATATATCATCTTACGAGAATATGGTAGGGTATAGATTAACTTCACACAAGTAATGGTGAATATATAAAAGCTTTGAAATATTATTTTCGAGCACTATAATGAAACACCTTCTTACCACAAGCTTTAAATAATATAGCCAAGATTTGATATTACGTGCGACTATCTCCACTATAGAAAAAAAAAAGGAAAAATACTATAAATGGGCTTTCTACATATATATCGTCCAAAATAATAATTTTTATCAATTGTAACAAAAAAAAAACTTCATAGAAGTCAAAATATAAAGAAAAAAATGCCTAAATACTTTATTCAATAGATAAAGGATCTAATCGATAAAGGAAGCATTGTAAAGATTAATTAGTGAGATTTTTGGCCAATATAATAAGAATTGCTTACTTATTTATGAGACAAAAGTTAACCTGTCCACTCAACTTTTTATATTTAAAGTGATTTGTATATCTACTCCAATGATACTATTGAATCATCTCAATCATTTGTTGTATGTCTATATAATGCATACAACCTTGGTTGCCGATTGGGCTTGTTTGATGCCTCTATATGAATTAGCAGTTTTTGATCCCTCTAACCCTATTCTTAATCCATTGTGGAGATAGGATGCATTTGTTATATCTTTTATGACTCGTTTAAGAATTATCAATTTGTGTCTATTATTTAATTCACCTGACCCAGGAGTGCTCATTTTATTTAGAGAACATCCAAGTGCCAAATTCACCGAATAGGTAAGTCGCTAATCCCTAAAATGAGTTATGTAATGTGCTTTATATGTTAGGTTACAAGCGAAAATTTTACCAAAGCTTTTTGTTTTATCAATTATCCTAATCTAAATTTATTTTTAAATAGTTCATTTACTCATATAGAATATTTAAGCTTGCATAAAAACCCTTTCATTTTCATTTTTGTTTCAGGAAACGATCTTCATATTCTATCATAGTTCTACTAAATAGATATATGTATTATGATCCAAATTTATTTAAGTCTTGAAATAAAAAAAATAAATAAATGAAATCTAGCCTCATTAACTTAATCAGGTATAAAAAATCTTATTTTTTGAATGTGAAAAGATAAAGAAGCCATTGCAATTGCAGGAAATACAAAGCCACTAAAAAATTGAGTGTGAGAGCAAAATGAATCGAAAGATTCATGTTTGGTTCGAGAAGGGATCATGAAAGTTTTGTAATGAATGGAAAGATAATCTACATTTGTTAAGTGATTTATTAGACAATTAAAAACAAAGAATTTTGGATACCATTTAAAAGTCAGAAGAACTACGCAAGAGGGGCATTGAACAGTTGAAAAAAAGTCCAGGCCCTCTTATGAAAAGTGAAAATAGAAGCAGATAAGTTGAGTGACCTACAAACTTGAGGAACTAGTTAGGGAAGGTGCTAGCTTGATGTGATAGATTAGGAAAAAGAATCTCACATTCGTTATGAAAGCAAATGAAAGTGTTTTATATTAGTCAACTTAATACTACTTAAATAATTTAGGTTAATCATTTTAGAGCCAAAAGTTGAGTCATAAGTGAGATACTTAGAGCCATTATTAGACTGGACCATTACAATTGATATCAGAGTCATCCAGTAGCCAAAAGTGTAAATCTAAATGCTATATAAAACTAAGTACTATATAATAGGATTCGCCTCTAAAACCAGTAGGGCCAAGTGCTACATCGTGACATCATCTATAGAATTTCATAGAAGGCATCTCTAGACCTGCATCTCTTGGTCTACATGGATCCTAGATTGAGCCCAAATGTATATATAAATTGACTTGATTGTGGCAAGGATGTCACTTCTCAAAGGAGAGAAGATTGTAACATTCCGGTCGAGTGACCTGCTAGCTTGAGGTGTTTAAGCTAGTATGTCAAGATTAGGAAAAAAAAATCTCATATCGGTTGTGAGAGGGAATGAAAAGTAGTTTATTTAGGTTAACTCAATACTATCTAAATAACATGGGTTAACTATTTTAGGGCTAAAGATTGGGCCTAAGAATGAACAAATTATTTGGAGCTAATATTGAACAGACCATTACAAAAAATATTGTAAAAATTATTTTCAAAAATATTAACTTTCCTTTTTTAAAAAAAAAATATTAATCACTTTTCAACCTTTTATTTTAAAAATATTCCTTCAAAGATATATATCTAGTATATATTTAGTATATTAAATATATACCTAATTTTCAAGAGTATATATTTAGTATATATTTAATATATTAAAAGTACACATAAATTGTATAATATTTTTGAAAAATAAAAGTTAAAATATTATTAGTATAATTTTTTATTAATTATTTAGCCATGTGATTTTAAAATAATAATAAAAGATATTTTTTTCAATATGCAGGGAAATTAAAATTTTTGTCATCCTCTTTATAAAAAAAAAGCAACTAAAGTACTTTTTTTTTTATTACTTAGCCCTATAAATCCATGAAATTACTTAAAATTATAGCTCAAAAAAGTAACATTTAGATTTAATTGTAATACTTTTTGTTTTTTGGGTGCTATAGATTCAATTGTAATATTTTTATTCACAATGGTTTAGAAATACTAGAATTAATAAAAAAAAACAATTTGCAATTTAAAAGAACAATGCATATTCTTTTTGATTTATTAGAATTAATAATTTAAATGTATGTTGAAATTATTTTGCATTGAAATTTGACTGTACTTAATATTTAATTTTGAGTATGTTTTTATTCTTTGTACATAAAATATCTCATAACCTCCCATCTATTAGCAGGAAATCCTTTTAGAATTTTATATCTAAATCCTTTTTATAATTTTATAATTTCATCATGAGTGTACAGTTCAAAAAACTGTACATATTGTTTGGAATATGTCACCGTTTTTGGAAAAATAAATTGATTTAAAAATAAAAATAGTATTATCTGAAGTAAAAAATGAATCCAGGATTTCTACATAATTAAAAATTCTTTATACCTAATAATATAAAAAATTAAATTTCTACATAATAAAAATTCTTTCCCAATTGTCCAAAAAAAAAAATTCATTCCCAGTTTATTAGAAATTTCAGCTAGTAAGATGAAATACATTATAGTTTTGACAAAATTAACAAATTTTAAATCATTATTATTATTGCTATTCATTTGGTTGTAAAAATGACATAAAGTTTTATCACAATTAATCACATCTCATTCTCACTCAAAATAAAGTGTTTAAATAGTTAATAAAAAAACTCATATTTAAATAATTAATTACAATATTTAGATATGTATAATCATAGAAAATTCAAAAATTATTTAAAAACTTAATGTTGAAAAATTAGAGTTTCAAATAGAAATTTTGATGATCTAATGAATGAGAGAAAATGAAAGAATAAATTGTTTTTTTTTAATTAACAATATGTGACAATTATGATTATGATAGTTGGATAGTCCCTCCATAAAAAAAATGTTCCGTTGCATTATTTTTATTTTATTTCATTTTCATTCCAATTTATTTCTTATTGAACCAAATATGTAACTTTTAATTTTAGAGGATTTAAAATATATTTACTTAAAAAATTATATATAAATAAATATATATAATAAATTAAAAAAATGTGGTTCTGCCCAGGGGCACAGACACGTGATTAAGAAGAGGGACAACTCTCTTTTTGAAAATATATATATATATATAATATTTTTTAAGAATTTTTGAATTATTTATTAATTTTTTTAAAATTTTAAATTATCCCCTCTTTTTTTTTAAAATTTTTACAAAAAGTAAAAAAAATTACAATAAATTATTTATTCTATAAATAATAGTTCTCTTTTAAAAAATTAATAAAATATTGATAATATATAAATGCAAAAAAATAAAAAAAAAATAAATTTTTTAACTAAATTAATTTGAACTTATTTAATGAATTAAAAAACTCATTTATTTTAATTATTTTTTAAAAAAATTATATTCATTATTTAATTTTTTTTCTCTTTATTTTATTTTTATTATGAATAATCTTGTAAATTTAAAATTATGTACACATATATATTAATATTTTTTATTAATTAAATTTTTAATAATGAAAATATATTATTAATAAATTTATAAATTTATAAAATACTATTAAAACAAAAAGAGAAAAAAATAATTACGAAAAAAAAGTTAAAATTTATAAAAAAAAAAAATTTACTCTCTTTTATTTTAAAGTCTGATTTGCCTCTGATTCTGGCCGAATTTAGTGTGAGAGTTACCTGCCAAAAAAAAAAAACACAGAAATAATTCCATCTGCCATATCCTTTAATTTCTTAATAATACAATTGACACTAACAACAAACTGTTCATCATATTAATTTTAGTGCGAAAATTTCAAAAAAAAAAAAACTTGCATTTACTTTAGACCTAGAAAATTTTAAATGGAATTACAAAACAAAAAATAATAATCAAACAGGAACTTGTAGTCATAGTCAAATGAAGAAATATTTTTCACAATTACAACGTGCTCAATTAAAAAGAGAATTTGTGTTCACAGTTACAACATGCCAATTAGAATTGACAACCCCAACTTTGACGTTGTTGCGCAATTGCACATCCACATATATATTTTTTTCTGTTAGATTTTTTTTTATTTTTCATATTTTTCCTTAAAAATTCATTTTTTTTAGCAATCCTTACAATTTCAGACTGAAATTTTGGTTTAACGGCCAGCATCGGCGCCATAATTTTTTTTTTCTTTTTCGGACGCAAATCTTGGATGTAAACGTGGCAAATTTGGTTTATTATGTCAATAGGTTCGATGCAAAGTAAAATAAATAATATAAAATATAAAATATAATTTTATGATTTTTATAATTAATAATTCTTTATTTTAAATTGATAAATATTCTTTATTAAAATTATATTAATATTCTTTATTAATATTCTTTAAAATATAAATTGATTAATTTATTAATATTCTTTATTTTTTTTCACTTATCTATTACAATCTATTTATTATTTTAATAAATTAATTAATGCATTAAATTTTATTATACTCATATTTAAATATTATTTATTAAAATTATTTAATAAAATATATCTCATACTAAAATAAGAGTGTAATAAAAAAATATATAAATTTTTTTATTTCTAATAATAATTAATATTTTAATTCTTATAAAATAAAAAACATATCTATCAATTTGATATCAAAGAACTGGTTATGAAATTTAATCTTGACCCTCTATTTATATTTATTATTGCAGGCAAAATTCTAAATCTCAATTTAGTTAAAATTAATCATATTAAATCAATAAATATAAATTAATTGCAAAAGCTTATCTGAATATATATTGTCAATAAAATTTTTGAGTCTTATGATTCTTCATTTTTCAAATTAATATGTATGAATTTTAGAAAAATAATTTTTCTCTTTTTTTAATGATGAGATATTAGAAAGAAACGTAATTACAATTTGGAAACTATAACCATAATAGTATTAGTACATATATTCTTATTTCGAATTTAAATTATCATAAAATTAGATATTATATAATGGAGTATCTATACCATAAGTCCATACTTTCTATACAAATTAGGCTTATTATAATTTTAACTAAAATTAAATCACTTTTAATATTTAGGCTAAACTTTTTATGATAATACATGACATGCAATTGTTAATATATACATATATATGTCCATAAATCTAATAATCTCCCATTTGAACTATATATGTATATATTTTACCTTATATTATATGTCATAATAATCTTATGAGTTCAAAAATTTTGTTATCATAATCAAGAATATATCCAAACAATCTCATCTACTAATCATAAAACCAAGGCAACTATCATTACATTCATCGTAACAAAATAATCTTTGATAATGTATATCAACATAACCAAATGACATAGATCTAAGTATATATAGATGTGTAGTATGGAAATTACATGCCATATGATCTAAACATATCTATTTCCAATTGGTCCATCTTAAAATTTATTGAGACCATACCAAAATCAAACTGTGAATATTTGAAAGAAATTTTATTTTTGTACAAATCATCCTTAAAATATCCATAAGCTAAAATAATTAAAAAAAGAAAAGTAAAATGACAAACTTCAATTGAAACTATATATCATAAAATGACATGATACATGTCTAAGCTGTATGCTCAAGAAAAACCTTCAGTAGCAATTCCTTAGTAAGCAAATTCGCATGCATAGAGTTTGTGCCAATATGTTCTATAAAAACATATCCACTTTAAACTCTTCCTTTAATAACTAGAAACTTAAAGTTTATGTACTTCGACTTTCTAGAGCTCTTGTTGTTATTCGAATATAAGACTGTTAATTTATTATCACAAAATATCTTAAGTGGTTTTTCAATTCTATCCATAATTTGCAGCATAGAAATAAAATTTTACAGTCATATTCTATGATTAGATGCCTTGAAACACGCTATAAACTTAACTGCCATGGTGGAAAAAGCTATCAATATTTGTTTGACACTCTTCTGAGAGATAACTCTTCTAGCAAGCAAATAAATATAGCCTAATGTAGATCTCATACTATATTGGCATCCAACAAAGTTAGAGTCTAAATACTCATTGATTTCTAACTTATCCAACCTCTTGTATGTGTGCATATAGTGTTTTGTTCTTTGTAAATAATACATAACCCTTTTTAGCTACTATTCAGTGATTCATTCCTGAATTACTTAAATATCTATCCAACACTTTAACAACAAACAATATTTGGGACGCGTATAAATTTGAGCATACATTAGAATTCCTACTGCTGATGCATAAGGAATGTTTTGTATTTTCTCTTTTTCAAAAGCATTCATAGGGCACTGATCAAGACTGAACTTGTCTCTTTTACTATAGGGGTATCACTTGGTTTGTAATCTTGTATGCTATATCTCTTGAGAACCTTTTCAATATAGGCCTTTTATGATAATCCAAGAATGCCTCGTGAGTGATATCGATATATTTGACTTCATAATACAAAAGTTGAATCACTAAGATCTTTCATCTTGAAATTTCTTGTTAGAAATATCTTAGTTTTGTGTAACAAGCCTACTTGTTGCTAGTTGGCAAAGAATATTTCATCGATGTATAAAAATGGAAAAATATTTTTGCTCCCACTGAATTTATGATATATACAATCATTAGCTAAATTCATCTAAAAACTAAATGAGACAATGAATTGGTGAAATTTATAATACCATTGACGAGACACTTGTTTAAGCCTATGAATGGATTTCTTTAATTTGCAAACCATTGACTATGCATCACCTGACCCATAAGTTTTTGTTTGCACTATATACATATATTATTTCATCAATGTTTCCATTGAGAAACACAATTTTGATATCCATCTGATGTAGCTCAAGATCAAAATATGCTACCAAAGCCATTATAATCCTGAAGGAGTCTTTCAATGAAACCGAAAAGAAAGTCTCCTTATAATCATTGCCTTCTTTTTGTGTGAAGCCCTTGGCAACAAGACGTGCTTCATACATGTCCATGTTACCTTTTGAATCCCTCTTGATTTTGAATATTTATTTACAACAAATGGGTTTTGTTCCTTCAGGCAAGGGGACAAGATACTATATGTCATTAGGCTTTATTGATTTCATCTCTTCATTTATGGCATTTATCCAATCTTGAGAGTTTGAACTTTCCATGGCTAAAACAAAGTTGATCGGATCATTTGTCATCACTACAATGTCAATATCATGTTCTTAAAGAAATACAATGTAATCATCCATAATTATATATCTCCTTTCTCTTGTGGATCTTCTCAATGGCAATGGTTCTTAGGGTTGTGGAGTTTATTGTTTTGGACCAACTTCTTGAAGTTAAGTAAAAATTTCAATGACATTGTCTTGATCTGGAATTGCTTCTTGAATAATATCAAGTATATGAAACTACTTTTGATAATTGTCAATATAAATTAATGGAATATCAAAATATTTCTCTTTAAAAACAAAGTCTTTAACTCTTTCTCCCCTTGCAAACTCAATATCCTCGAAGAACTAGGCATTCTTCATCTCAAAAATAGATTCAGTCATGGGATCATAAAATTTGTAACCTCTAGACCTTTCAAAGCATCCAATGAAATAGCAATTGATTATCCTAGAGTCCAGTCTCTTTTCATTTGGCCTATAGGGCCTTGTCTCAACTAGACATCCCTAAATGTGAAAAATGCTTTAGACTAGGTTTTTTTCCCTTCCAAAGCTCATAAGGAGTCTTTTCAATTGCTTTCATTGGAACTTTGTTGAGTATATATAAATATATATATATATGCTGCAGTTTTTAATGCCTTTCCCCAGAGTGATTTAGTTAAGGTAGAATGAGCAATCATACTCCTCACCATGTCCTTAAGTGTTATGTTTCATCTTTCAGCTAGACCATTCATAATGGGCGAACCTACCATAAAGTATTATGGGACCATACCACATTCCTCTTTGAAATTAGCAAATGTTTATGGATGTTGCTTACCTAATCCATCATATCTATCACAGTATTCACTATCATGATTAGATTTAACACTTTTAATCCTTTTGTTGAGTTGATTCTCAACTTCTACCTTATAAGTATAAGTATTAAACATATCTAGGGATTGTGATTCTCATGAATGAGATAAAGATAGCCATATCACGAAAAATTATCTATGAATGTTATGAAATATTGTTGACCACTCCATGAAGGCGTAGGGAACAATCCACAAATATCTATATGAATTAGTTCTAAGACGTCTATTTTCCTATTGGCATCATATCTCCTGACATTTGTTTGTTTCCCCTTAATATAATTTACACATATATCAAAATATGAAAAATTAAGGGAATTGAGAATATCATTGGACACAAGTCTCTCAATTCTCCAATTAGAGATATGACCTAATCTTTTATGCTACAATGAAGCTGAATTCTCAATGGTTAATTTGCACTTTTTACTGATTACATTAATATGCAAGGATTCATTAAATGAAGCAATTATGCTGAGCAAATATAGATTATAATAATTTAATAAAGAATCGAAACCAATCAAATTTGAGTTTTTAAAAAAGACTAAAATTTTCATTTCCAAATGAACAATAATAACTAAATTTGTCCAATGCTGAAACATATATAAATTTTTTTCTAAAAGACAATACAAAAAAGTCTTAATCAAATTTAAAAAAAATCTAATTGTTAGCAAAAATCTATAAGTCATAATTGCTTAAACTTCTATCAACTTATCATCATTAACATAGATGTATCTTTCGCCATCATTAGGCTTTGAAAATTCAAGCACCTGCATAGACACATTGATGTGAATTGTTGCACTGAAATCTATCCACCATGTGTGTCTAGGTACCAAAGTCAAATATAACCTTAGAATAAGCAAAATGAAGAAGTGTACCTTTCTTTGTATGCCATGCATGATAATTGGGAAATTTCTTCTTTTTATGATTCACAGCCTCAGAGAAAAAGTAATTATCCTTAGCTGTTTCCTTATGTTGTTTCTTTTATGGTGATATATATGTGTAGACCATTGATTTTGGCCTTGGCTAGTCCGGTGCTAATTTCAAACCTTTGATTGAACTAATATATTGCAATAGGACCTAAAATAAGCTAATTAAACTTTTAACACCCTAATTGGGTCTGTTTTAAAAGATTTGGTTGGTTTTTATATGATACGAATGCACTAAACCCTAAAACAAGTCTGATTCGAAGGTTTGGTTGATTTTTCACTTAATCCGGTTGGTTTTTTGTCAATTCGATATGGGGCGATATGGGGGAGCCCCATATTGAAATGGGGAAGCCCCATTTTGATCCGACATGGGGTTGGTTTTTTGCATGCCATGTCGAATCTGGATATACTTCGATATGGACTCAGATTTTGTCGAAATTAAGTCATTTGAATTTGAGACAGACTCGGTCTATATCGAATTCAAGTAATTGTAATTCGATATGGTCTCAATTTGTGTCAAACCCATGAATTTGATATGCATCAGAAAAAACCGTTCTTAAACGGGAAAACTTTCATAGAGTGATTATAAATACAAGTTTTAAAAACCTAAAGAATGATTGAATCTAGGAACTTTTGACTTTTGGGATTGGCCGCTGAAATTTTAGCAAATTGAGTATCCATCAACAAAAACCCTAAGCAAAGAGAAACAACAAGTTTGGACTAGGAATACCAACAACACACCAACTCTACAAAGGGAGTAAATACACTGTCTTTGCCAAAGCTCATCCAGAATTCACTTTTAAATAATTTTGGTAAAGCCAACAAACGACAGTATGCTTTAAATTAAATAAATACTATGTTTTTCATTTTTTTTAAATATTGAAAAAGTTCATTCTTAATTTAACTAAAATCACAGTATGCAACTTCTGCTTAAACAGTATATGTTAGTTTTCATGGAGTGTATATTATTGTTTTGATTATAACCTTTAAAATCAGTAAACTTATTTTGCACAAATAGTTTATTTGTTTTTATCTTATGGTTATTTAATCATTATGTTACTCACAATTACATTGAAGCTTTTCTATGTAAAACTTCACAGCAGCTTTTAAGACTAAGAAAAAATATTCACAGTAGCTTTTCTATGGTTGTTTAATCCTTAAAACCTTTGATTAGTTTTTCTTAAAATCTAAACCGTAATTCATGTGAAATCTTAAGCCACAAAATATTATTTTTTTATATAAACACTGAACCCTAAGTTATTTTTTCCTAGAAACCCTAAATTACATCAAACCCTAATTTTTTGAATCTAAACCCCACAGCCCTAAGTGATATTTAAAAAACTCTAAATTGATACATAAACCTAAATTTGTATCTTTATTTGCTTTATTATAAATTAAATGAATATTTATTATATATTTTGATTAATAATTTATTTATATCTTCGATGAATAAATTTTTTATGATGAATGGTTGATTATTTTTATTGATTTGTTTTGGTTTTAAGAAATTGTAAAAGTTATGTTTCCATAATTTGGGTACCTCATGTTATAAACATCATGTAATTTAATTTATTTAAAGTTTCAGATTAATGTAAAGGATACGTTTCTACCAATTGGTGGGTATCCTATTTTTTTTATTTTCTTTTGGACATTGAATAATTATAAAGGTATGTTTCCATCCATGGATGGGTGCCTACTTGTTTATTTTGTTTGGACATTGTTGTAATTTTAATAAAGTACTTATTTATTCTTATGATCGCATGTAGTATGGATAATATTGTATTAATTAAAAATTTTATAATATTAAGACCTGAAAAGAAGGTCGGTTCCAATGAACCGAGCGTTGTGGGGGTACTGGGTCATTCTTATCTTCCCCACACATACCCAACTTTGTGAGCCCATTAGAGGGTTAGGGATTCCTTAAAAATTGAGTCATCCACCTCTTTTTTTTTCTCAGCCTGTCCGAGTGGCGACTCTATTTTTTTCGGGCTTAGGCCCTTGTTCTCTAAGGCCCCGAGCCTAACAGTGCTGAAGTTGCAAGAACCATTCCACATGGGAGTGGGAGCAAAAATCTCCGCTCACAGTGGCGAATCCACTAGGGATAAGAGAAGTTGATTCCGTTGCTCTTTATATTATTATATTCTTTCTTATTATGATATTGTACATTGCATCATTTAGTTTGCATTGTGTACGTGAGTTAGGATGCCCGTGTCACCCTTGTTGTGTCATATAAGGGATACCATACTTTCACTCAAGGTTTGAAGATCGAGCATGGCATAACCACTCATAGCCTTATACCATTTGGTATATACTTGCTATGGAAACCTAAGCCTTTCAACCCAAAAACTAAAGCTCATGTAATTGACCTAATTATTTTCCTTAGATTTTACCTCAAATGCTTGTTGTTTGACTATAATTGATATATCTTGGTTTAAACCATAGCTTATTTGGTTTGTTCTTTTTCTAATATGACCTACCTATATTGTTAGCTCAAAAATAATTCTTTTTCCTTTAAGATCCAAAAGACCAAAACTATTTTCAAAATCTTCAAGAAGGTCATTAGACATGAAAACCTTTTAAGATGGGTTAAAAATCTTTTTACACCTTATAGCCCAAACAAACAAATCATCTTCTACTTCATCTAAAATACAACCTTTTCTTAAAAAGAGCTTATAAATATTTAGGTCAATTATGAAATACCAAAAATCAATTGTGAGCCTAGCTTATACTAAGAATTATTAACCATGGGCTTATTTTTGGCATGAATCACTAGTTACTTTTTCAAATAAAAAAATCTATTTATAATGAACCTCTTAATTTTGTTTTAATCCAATATAACATAAAAGCTATTTTAGTTGAGATTCAATGGATTAAAGCTTAATTAATGGAAATTATCATGGACCGACTTCTATATTAGAAAATGCAACTATTGATTAAACCGTCCGAGGAAACTTTTCAAAAATAAAATATACCATGTTGGTATTTTATTGACCATAAACCTCGAAAAAGAGACTTGCCATTCATGTGTAGATGTTATAAGGTTGGAATGAACGTCCTATTTATCCTTGTTTGTTTATTGTTTGTGCATACATGCATTACATGATATATCATTAATCCTTTTTGGCTCACAGACCTGGGGTACAATAGCTCAAAAGCGTATGACAACCCCACCTACGCCAGTGACATTGAATCCAGCAGCGACTCAATTACTTTCTCACCAAAAGTAATGGAGCCTAAACAAATTCAAAGAATGGTAGATGACGCCCTCAATGCTAAAATGGAAGAACTAAAGGAGGCCCTAGTTGATACCATGAAGAACCAATTGGCTGTAATTTTAGGAAACAATGCCGAAACATCTGCTAGCACTAAGAAGCCAAAGGACAAAGGGAAGGTTAAGGTTGGTGAAGTAGCTTTTGATGATGACAAGGTAGTCATCGATGATGATGACAATTGGGTTCAATACTTTCAAGATCCTCAAGACAAGAAGAATGAGCTGAAGGTTATTGAAAGATCAGTTGTGGAGAAAACTGAAACTTCAGATGCTGAGAAGTTAATTGTTGATCTGGAAAAGAAGTTTGAAAAGAACCTGAAAACCGAATAAATGTTCGAGGTTGACAAGTTATTTGAGCTAGGTGAAGAAGTTTCATACAAGTTCAAGATGCCATCCTTTGCAAAGTTTGATGGAACTAAAAATTCTCACCTCCATGTGAAGTAGTATATCATTGCTATGCAGTCTGCCCGAGCTATTAAGGCTCAAACCCTAAGGTACTTCATGCTCTCATTGGATCTCATTATCCCAAATTGGTTTAATACCTTAGATGATGACACTCAAAAGAGTTGGGATCTGTTACATAAGGCCTTCATCCAACAATATGGATACAATTCTAAATTGAAAGTTACTCTAATGGAGGTGGAGTCCATTAGACAAAGGTCAAATGAGAACTTTGTGGACTATGTGAAGAGGTGGAGGAATAAGGTTGCATTGCTCAAGAGGAGGCCTGATGAATCCAATCAAATTAGAATGATTGTGAGAGGGGTGTTAGCTAGCCTTTGCGAAAGGATGTCTCATACACTCATTTAGGATTTCAAGGACCTTTTGCAAGCTGGTCTACAAATTGAAGAGTGGGAAAGAGAGAAGAATCGCTTTTCAGCAAGAAGGAATGAGAAATAGAACTACCAGTTGGGTAATCAAAGCACGCAAAAGGAAGTTAATGTTAATGTGACTAGTCAAGGAGGGAGAAGGTAGTTCTCAGAGTTGGAAAAACCTTTATCTTGGGTTTTCAACATACTACAAAAGAAGGGGTTATTACAACCCTTGGATCCTCGACCCTTGCCGAATCCTTTACCTCCAAATTTTAATACCAAGGCTTTTTGTCAATTTCATCAGACTCAAAGACATGAGATAGATAGATACACCCAATTGAAGCATGAAATCCAAGATCTAATCGACAGTGGTAAGCTGTCTGAGCCCAACAAGCCCAATATCAAGAATAATCCTTTGCCTAAATTTGGAAGAGTACCTCCACCAGCAACCTTCATGGTAGGAAGAGGATTGGAGGAAGATTTTGTCTTATCCTCTTTTCAAGACGGGAGTATTGAAGATGTGGAATAAGGAAAAATTTTATTCAATAAACTTCCCTTAGCTTAGAGTGTTGCTCTATTTATTTTGCTTTCTTTAATATTTAATTGGAACAATTATGTTTTTCAAATTTAAAGTTATTTGAATAAATTATTTTCATCAAAATTTTTCATGGTTTTTGTTCATTTTGGTGCTCAACCGATGATGAATTTAGATTGATATTTATAAATTAACTTATCTATGCATCATGATTTGAATGACTTCACTAAGTGAGGGAATTATTTTTTAGCATTGAGCTGTATATGCTTCCTTAGAGAGGGCTCCTGTATAATTACCTTTGTCTAGGTCCTAGTCAGTCTTAGAACATGCTTTGACGAACTTTCAAGGTGAAATTGAACTCTGCTTAGTTAGGAGAGGATGATCTAGGCATTCTTTGACGAGTCAACAATATCAACCCTATTGACATCAGTCCTTAGTTTGTCCATTTGATCCTTAAAAAGACTTTAGCTTGCTTTTTATTGGCTTGTAAACCCCGATAACCTACCTGAGCTGTTCTGATACTTTTGACAAGTCTTATGATCACTAAGGTAAAGAGACAAGAAGATTAAAGAAAGGAATGAATAGTCAAGACCATGAGGATAGTTGAAGTTCTCAAGACTATAAGGGTAGTTGAAGTTCACCTGAATTAGACCAAATATCACAGACAAAGTCATGACTGAAGCATATTAATACCACTCCACTCATCCATTACCAGAAATACAAGTTGATATAAACAAGATAACTCTTTTAGAGTTAAGACCAAAACAAAGAAAAGAAAGAAAAAAAAAACAAAAAAGGAAAAAAGAAGAAAGAAAAAGAAAAAGAAAAAATAAAAAGAAAATAAAACCCAAAATGGTTCAGAAAGCCAACCGAGTTCTCTTTTACCTAAAGTAGCAAAAGGCTTCCATTTGGTTTATAAGAACAGTTTAACTTGAATTGGTCTAACTCAACCAAAAATTCAATCAAAATCAGAGAAAAAGGAGAAAGACCATCTAGTTTTTCAAAGTCCTATAGTTGACAATCCTACAGAGGAAAAAGATGAAATGATGAAATGTGGGTACCAAACTTTTTACAAAGGCAAATACTGTACTAATCAAGATCCAGATTCATGTCAAAAAGAAAGAAGAATGTTCAAAGCTCTATATTTTCATATTTTCAACTATCTAAATAAGAAAATCTTTTAATTAAGGGAAATATGTTGAACAGTCGAACCTCGAAGGACATATTAGGCAAAGTAAAGAATTATTTGTAAGATTGTGAAGAAGCTACCAATTGACATGCTGAATCATAGTTTAAAATGGATGTATCCCTGACTATGCTCCTTGGTCCTCACCATTCATGTTTTCAATATCTCAAAGATAAAAACCATAAATGTGAAGCCTTCTGTCATTCCAATGCAAGACTTGAGCGAGCATCTAGAAGGAGCCAATGAGAACACTTCTGTTGATCACCTTGGTCTGTGAGTCAATGGAACCATTATAAGTATTATTCATGCATATCATGCATTGCATTTTCTTGTATTGTATTGTCTATTCTTTGTTAAAGTGAATAACAAACACCCTGTAAAGTAAAGAATCAAAAGAAGATATGAAATCAGGGGACATGGAAGGCACATTGCTTGAGGAAGCTCCAGCCACTTTATAAAGATAAGAGATGCATGCTTGTGCGAAGAACTAGACAACATAAATACTAATTAGAACCTGCATGAGAAAAATCATTGGTTTGAGCCTACACTGCGGGTAAAACTTTCTCATTTCAATTTTTTTTTTTTGAGTTTATGCATGTACAAAATATTTTCAGATTCATATTCAATATTTTGCCATGCAGGGGGCAAGGAGAAGATATAAGAGGCCAGCTAAAAAATGGCTGATTTTTTACAAAATTGAAAAGGAAGAACAAAGAGAATAAAAAAATAACAAAAAAAAGAAGAAAATTAAAACTCTCAAAAGAATAAAGATGCAAAAAATAAAAGATCGGTCCAGCTAGAAGAGCTGAAGCCAATATAGGATAAAAATTCAAAAAGATGAAGATCTAATTTAAAGGGTGAAGACCCGATTTTCAAGGATGAAGATCCGGTTTCAAGGGTGAAGACCCTGCCAGGGATGAAGATACACTTTGAAGGGTGAAGACCCGATGCTAAGGATGAAGATCCAATTTAAAGGGTGAAGACTCAAAGTCCAAAGGATGAAGATCCGTTTTGAAGGGTGAAGACCCTGCCAAGGATGAAGACCCACTTTAAAGGGTGAAGACCCGGTGCCAAGGATGAAGATCCAATTTCAAAGGGTGAAGACCCGAAGTCCAAAGGATGAAGATCTATTTTGAAGGGTGAAGACCCTGCCAAGGATGAAGATCCAGCTTAAAGGATGAAGATCCAATTTCAATGGTGAAGACCCGATTTCCAAGGATGAAGATCTATTTTCAAGGGTGAAGACCTGATGCCAAGGATGAAGATCCACTTTCAAGAGTGAAGAACCGATCTCCAAGGATGAAGATCCATTTTCAAGAGTAAAGACTCGATGCCAAGGATGAAGATCCAAGGTCCAAGGATGAAGATCCAATTTGAGGGTGAAGACCCACAATCCATTAAAGAATGAAACAGCCGGAGCAGCCACAATTTTCAATTGATAAAAGGCAAATCAAATTCAGTCTCAGGTCCAAGTACCCAAACCCAATTTTGTCTCAGGTCCAAGTGCTCAGTCTCGAGTATAAGTACCCAATCCAGTCTCGGGTCCAAGTATCCAATTCAGTCTCGGGTCTAAGTACTCAATCTTGGGCCCAAGTACCCAAATCAAATTCAGTCTTGGGTTTAAGTATCCAAATCTTTTTTGGGTCCAAATACCCAATTCAAAATTCAGTCTCCAGTCAAAGTACCCAGTTTCGGGTCCAAATATCCAGTCCCGAGTCCAAGTACCCAAATCTTTTTTGGATCAATAACCTAAACCATTTTCAACCTTGGGTCGAGAACCCATCCTCATCTAAAATCTACTCAAAGTCATGTTATTTTTTACTCTCTTCAACTGAAAGTCTTAGATCATTCAAGTAGGGGGCAAACTGTAGACCCTTGATTTTGGCCATGACTAGTCTGGTGCTAATTTCAAACCTTTGATTGGACTAATATAATGTAATAGGACCTAAAATAAGCTAATTAAACTTTTAAAATCCTAATTGGGTCTATTATATAAGATTTGGTTGGTTTTTATATGATACCGATGCACTAAACCCTAAAACGGGTCTGATTCAAAGATTTGGTTGATTTTTCACTTAATCTGGTTGGTTTTTGGTCAATAGGAGTGTCCCATGTCGAATTAGGGCATCCATTTGGACACAGGGAAGCCCATATAGAATTGGGGCCTCCCAATTCGATATGAGGCTCCCCTATATTAAATTGAAAGCCCCAATTTGATATGGGGCTCCCCTATATTAAATTGAAAGCCCCAATTTGATATGGGGCAGCCCCATATCAAAATGGGGTCAGTCCGATATGTGGTAGGTTTTTTGCATTCTATGTTGAATCTGGAAATATACTTCGATATGGGCTCAGATTTTGTCGAAATTAAGTTATTTGAATTCGAGAAGGACTTGGTCTATATCAAATTCAAGTAATTATAATTCGATATGGTCTCGGTTTGTGTCGAACCTGTAAATTGGACATGCATCAGAATAAATTGTTCTTAAATAGGAAAACTTTCATAGAGTGATTATAAATACAAGTTTTAAAAACATGAAGAAAGATCGGATCTGGGGACTTTTGACTTTTGGGATTGGCTGCTGAAACTTTGGCAAATTGAGTATCCATCAACAAAAACCCTAACCAAAGAGAAATAACAAGTTTGGACGAGGAATACCAACAACACACCAACTCTACAAAGGCAGTAAATATACTATCTTTGCCAAAGCTCATCCAGAATTCACATTTAAACAATATTGGTGGAGCCAACAAACGACAGTATACTTTAAATTAAATAAATACTATGTGTTTTGATTGTTTTAAACATTGAAAAAGTTCATTCTTAATTTAACTAAAATCACAGTATGCAACTTCTGCTTCAACAGTATATGTTAGTTTGCATGGAGTGTATATTATTGTTTTGATCATAACCTTTAAAACCAGTAAACTTATTTTGCACGGATCTTTTATTTATTTTTATCTTATGGTTATTTAATCAACATGTTACTCACAATTACATTAAAGCTTTTCTATATAAAACTTCACAGTAGCTTTTAAGACTAAGAAAAAATATTCACAGTAGCTTTTCTATGGTTGTTTATCTTATGATTGTTTAATCCTTAAAACCTTTGATTAGTTTTTCATAAAAATTAAATCCTAATTCATGTGAAATCTTAAGCCACAAAATATTATTATTTTTATATAAACACCGAACCCTAAGTTATTTTTTCCTAGAAATCCTAAATTACATCAAACCCTAATTTTTTGAATCTAAGCCCCAAAACCCTAAGTGATATTTAAAAAAAAAATCCTAAATTGATACATAAACCTAAACTTGTATCTTTATTTGCTTTATTATAAATTAAATGAATATTTATTATATATTTTGATTAATGATTTATTTATATCTTCGAGGAATAAATTATTTATGATGAATGGTTGGTTATTTTTATTGATTTATTTTGGTTTCAAAAAATTGTAAGAGGTATATTTCAATATTTTGGGTACCTCATGTTATGAGTATCATGTAATTTAATTTATTTGAAGTTTCAGATCAATGTAAAGGATATGTTTCTATCAATTGGTGGGTATCCTATTTTTTTTTTTTTGGACATTGGACAATTGTAAAGGCATGTTTTCATCCATGGATGGGTGTCTATTTGTTTATTTTGTTTGGACATTATTGTAATTTTAATAAAGTATTTATTTATTCTTATGATCGCATGTAGTATGGATAATATTGTATTAATTAAAAATTTTATAATATTAAGACTTGAAAAGGAGGCCGATTTTAATGAACCGGGCGTTGTGGGGGTGCTGGGTCATTCTAATCTTCCCCATACGTACCCAACTTTTCAAATCCATTAGGGGGTTGGAGATTCCTTAGGAATCGAGTCATCCACCCCTTTTTTTTCGGCCTGTTCGGGTGACGACTCTATTTTCTCTAGGCTTAGGTCCGTGTTCTCTAAGACTCCGAGTCTAACAGTGTCAAAGTCGCAAGAACCATTTCATATAGGAGTGGGGGCGAAAATCCCCGCTCACAATATGCAACTTCTTATTCCTCTTTCTCCTATTATCTTTCTTCTTGCCCTTAATTTGAAGTGGAGGTTATGTGAGCACTTGGTGTCCTTTTTTGCTTAAATCTTTCCTCTTCCTGCATACAATGTGAGATGAGTTCATTAAGAGACTAAGAATTCCTTTGTTAATTGTAGCTCACCTTAAACTGGCTAAATTGTACTGGAAGAGATATTAAAACTAAATGCACTAACAAGTCTTTAGATAAGTCCAACTTGAGTGCCCTTTATTTTGAAGTAAGATAAGACATTTTCATATTGTACTCCCTTATATTTCCTTTGCTTGTGCACCTCATTGAGATGAGTTTTGCTTAGATTGCACTAGTTTTAGCCTTTTCATTCTTAGCAAATCTCTTCTTAAGGTCCTTAAGGAAATCTTTAGCTGTATCCACCTAATCAGACATAGTGCCCCTAAATGCTTCTAGAACGACATGCTTGATGATCATAAGTCTTATGCAATTAGACATTTTCCACTTTTTCATCTCCCTCTTTTCATCAGAGGTACTCTTATCAATGAGATTAGTGAGTTTTGACACCCTTAACATAAGGTCCAGATCCATGACTCCAAGAGTGATTAGTACACTCCCTTGTGATGCCTTAAAATTAATGCCATTTAGCATATGAATGAAGTTGATATTAGCAGTGATATTACCAACATAAGGAGAAATTGAATTGAGAATAAAATTTAAATAAATTTAAATAAAGGTAAGTCTCATCTCGAGATATTGGACACTTTACTAACATTTTATCTTTAGATAAAATATTAACTTGTAAGTGATATTTTGATGCAGTATTCAAAAACTGATAATAAAATAATATGTCAAATAATAATTCTTCCTTTGGGGCAATTTATTATTTATATGTAAAATTAAATAATTATCACACATTTATTATCTCAAATGCACATGTAATTATATTAAATATTGACTTTCCTTTGAGCTAATCGTTATTTATATTAGTTACATATACACAGCCGTTTATATATTTCAAGATAAATTGATTTTTCTACAGAGATCACTTTGGTGATTTGTTGAGTCAATTAATTTTTTTTTCTCTCTCTCTCTCTCTATATATACATATATCGATATTTAATTCAATTTAAATTCTCTAAATACAATTTTAAAATTTATTTGTTCCTTATTTTAATAGTATATATTTAATATTAATATACCCAAAATATACCACAAAAAATATTGCTTAAATCAATACATTATACATGTATATATGCTATTTTATTTATATAAACAATAATTTAACACATATATATACGTACACAAGAACCTCATTATATATAGGCTAAATTATTATGAAGTTCCGGAGATTTTATACATTACACTAGTCAATTTTTGTTTTTTCAACATTTATTTTTTATGTCCTTATATTTTCAAAACTAAACTATTTAGTCTTTTTGTCCACATTTCCTTTCCAAAACCCACTAGTCAAGGACTTTGACATCATAAAATGATTTTTTTGCCTTTTCTTTATATATAATTGTATTTTTTACTTGTTAAACTGATAGAACCATATTTCGACCTAATTTACTGATAGTTCTAACTTTATTTTTGTTATTTTTAATTGAATTTAATATATTTTTTTATGAGTTAGAACTATTTCCGAAGTCCAAGTTCAAAATGGAAAAATAGGTTCTATTACATTTGACGCCTAAAATTTGAAGAATGGTGAAAAATCCAAAAGCATTATGAAGTCCACAACCGTGGTAAATAGAATCCATGGTTATGGAACCTTAATCTATGTTGCCTCAAGAAGAAGACAAAAAAGTCAAAAAAAAGCCAGAAGAAGCTTAAGTCCATGGTCGTGGCATCTCAAGACCACGACTATGGACTCTAATTTTCCTATGCCCAAGAAAAGCAAAGAAGACACTTGAAGAAACAAAAGTTATATGAAGTCCACGGTCGAAGGACTCAATACTACGACCGTAGAAAGGCTAGGGTTGCTGATTTCGAATTTTGGTCAATTACTTATTCAGCAAGGTAGCCAATTTACAAAATCTTCCCAAATCTTGTTTAGACCTTATCCAACTAGAAGATTTTCAAGATACAATTTCTGAACAAAAAGGAAATCTCCAGGATTGCACAAAATCTATTCCTATCAAGATTAGAAATCTCCAAATCCTTATCCAAAGATCTCCATATCCTTATCTAAAGATCCCCAAATATTATCCAAGATCTTCTCCAATTTTCCAACTATAAGACCTACCAAGCTCTTATGTATACCAAGGCCTCCTCGTCAATAAGGCATCCCTTATTCATTAAATTTCTTCTTAAAGCTTTGGAGATTTCTTTAGAGAGGAGGATGCTTAGTTCAATGAAGAGATTTAAGATTTAAGAGTTCCATTCAATCCAAAATGAGTTTTCAAGAGTTTGGTCTTTCTAATTTCTTAGTTTCAAATGTCTTCAATTATTTTATTTAATTATTGTACACCTAATTTGATGCTTTTGTGGATTGATATATTATTATTGATTCAACTGAGTTTATTCTTTGATTATTTTATTATCTTTGATCTTAATACTTAAAATTATTTGGCCAATAATTATTTGATTTGAGATATTATGTGATGGAATGACAGTAAAAGTATTATATTAATCTAAGGAGATAATAATCTTAAATTAGTTTCACTTAGAGATAAGGAAAGCAATTTAGGAGATTGATAAAAAAAGTTTTCATAAATTTTAATGAGTTATTTTTAATTACTTGTGGACATGCGAGAATAAACATATGAATTAAACTCAATATTAGTTTTAGGGCTTGAGAGAGTCTGATACTTAACTAAAAAAAAAACTCAAACAATAATCAAGGATAAATAAAATTGGATTAAAACTTTAGAAAATCCATAAGGAATTAAAGAAGGTAGTCTAACCCTATTGTACCAAAAATAAGAAATCTAATTTTAGTATCAAATTTTAGCTTTTAGATTAATTAATTTAAATATATCAATTAGTTTTCTAAATAATAAATAATTTAATTGTTTGGTACTTAAAAACTCTTTCTCATGGGAAATATATTATATTCACTCTATATTACTTGTTAGGATATTGTATGCTTGCAATTAGGGCTAGATATAGCGCAATATAAACCATGCTCATTTTTAATTTTATTTATATTTCTTATACATAATTTATTTTAATTTTAAAAATATTATTAAAAAATAATTTTAAATAATACAAATAATATTTTTTATTATTTTGCGGATGATCCATATGCATCATTGAATTTAATTTTATAAATATGACTAAAAAGATTATTTCAAATAATACGAATATTATCTTTTATTATTTTATAGAATATTTGTATGTAAAATAAAATTTAAAATAAAATAAAATAAAATAACAAGTAATAAAAATAGATATATACAAAGGAATGACAAAAAAATATTTTGTGATGTCAAAGTCATTAACCAACAGTTTTAGCACAAAAATATCAATGAACAAACTAAACGGTTTAATTTTTTAAAATACAAGGACACAAAAAATAAATATTAAAACTCATAGATTGACTAGTGTAATATAAAAAATCTTAAAAATTTTATAATTGTGTAGTCTATATACACAGAAATCAAGACTTCAACATATATATTGATATTGTTATTTGTACAAACTCATATGTACAAAATTTGTACAAACTAATTTAAAAGTCAATTATACCCTTATTATAAAAAATACTACTCCATTAATGATTTTTTTTCTTTCTTTTTCTTTCACTTTGTGTAATTAATGAAGTCATACTAATTCCAATGCCTCATTAATAGCACATATAGATTTAAATTCATAAAATTTTCCAAATCTTTAATTACATTTATTATCTAATAAATAATATAATATGTAATTTTAAAATTATATTAATGTTCTACATTGAATAGAATAATAGATATATTTAAAATAAAATTATAAAATATATACTAATAATTTTATAAAATATATGTTGAATAAAATATGTAATATAAAATATGTTGAATTGTATAGATCATTATAATTCAATTGTACCTATATTCTTCTAAAAATAAAATCGTTTATTAACAAAAAAAAATTATAAAATATAATTCTATAATTAATTCATTAAATAAAATTAATGTTACCCAATTTAAAATGTTTCATTTAATTTGGTAGACACAATAATTAGAGGGTACAATATATGTAAATTAATTAATTATATTTTAACTAACTACTAAAGTGTAGAATGATAGTTAGAAGTATATATTATTCTCGCTTATATTTTAGGTTCGAGTCTAGATGTATTTTCTCTCTCATATATAATTAATAAAAAAATAATTATATTTTAACTTATTACTTTTGGATATATAATAAATTAATAATCTAGGCTAAGGAAAAATAATTAATTATAGTTAAATAATTTTAAAACTACAGTAAAATCTATTATTTTTTTAGTTAAAATTAATTTAAAAGAACATGACCAATCATTTTTCTCTTAATTATTATCAACGCAATTACTTAATACAATTCCCCAATATAATTTATTGATTTTATTAAGGATGAGTCAAAAATAGCTTATCAATGATTCATTGAAAAAAAAAATAGAGTTCTATATTCAATAAAATTTCTAAATCCTTAAAATTTACTCTATTAATAAAAATGAAGTGATTTGTCATATCAATTATTCTCCATATGCCCAAATAAAACTAATAACAGTATGACTTTTAATACATTAATTAAACATTTATTATTTTTATTACAGTAATTAACTTTTGTATAGTTTATAAAGTTTTAATTGAGAGTTGACCCATTCAAGTGGAAAAAATAAAAATAAAAAAGAAATTTAACTACCCTGTTTGTTTTCTTTTTCCTTCCTTTTAACTTGGTTACATAATTAGAATTAAAGGTCTAATTGATAATTTAATTAGTATACTTTTAAAATTTAAAGGATGAAAAATAAGATGTGTAAAATTTAACTATTAAATGATATCTATAAACTATAATAAAAACTAAACATGTATACAAAATTATTAGTCCATTTTTCCTTAATTATATTTATTAAACTTGCAGGCTAAGCAAAATTCATTGTTAATATTAATTTAATTATTCAATTTTATTAAAAGAATCACTTCTAAATGAATTTTTATATTTAAATTAATTATGAAATTCATTTTAAATAGTTAATTTTATTAGTTTATATTAAAAAATTATTTATTTTAGTAGATAAATCTATTATTTTAAAGGCATAATTATCTAAAATATAAATATTAGATTAAAATAATAAAAATGGAAAAGCTTCAAACATTATTATCATCATATTATATATATTTTTGCGGGAATAATCTTGAGCATAGCAAAAAAAAAAAAAAGTAACAATATAGTTAATTTGAGTCTTATAAAAAATTTTGACACTTCATCAAATTAATTGAATGCTAGCTAATAGTTCATTTAGTTTAAAAATTCGATAAATTTATTTTTAAATATAATTAATGATGAATTTATTAAATTAAATGATAATGATGTGATTGATAAAAATAATTGATTAATAAATTATTTTGTGAATGTACTAATGAGTTTAGTATAATTAGTTACATATTTATAGTGAATCTAAAAATATATAAAGGAAGTTACATATAAAAAAATATAATACATATAATATATGATTTTCACATAAAATTAAATAAATGATAGTAAATTTTATTTTAATAAACAATGAGACAAAAAAGTTTAATTTTTACATTAAATAAAACAAAAATAAGAATAAAATAGTTAAAAATAATATTTAATTAGAAATTATTTTATGCATTAAATAATATTAAAAAAATAAATTTATCAACGTGACATACATCAATATACTTTTATGATTTATCACTTTATTTGTTGCCATTTCTTGTTTTTTCTTTTAAGTATAAATTATATTTTAAATTATTTATTACAATTTATGTTAATATTTTTTGAAATTAAAAATAATAGTAAAATTTTGTTATATTATTATTATTTAAAATTTGATGTATACTAGATAATTATTTCATTATCACTATAAATTTTTTTTTAAAAAAAGTATGATTTTTACTTTTATATCTTGTTTTTAATTGGTAAAATTTTTAATTGCGGTTATTACTCATACTCAACACTTAAATTTTTAATATTCAAAATTTTAAATTTTCATTTATTATTTACATTCACTGTAATTTTTATCTTTAATATGAAAGGACTTTAATAAATGGCTTAAATTGATCCAAATCAAATAGGGAGATTTTTATCAATATGAAAAATAGAATCTGTTAATCAATTAAAAAATAATTTGATAAAAAAAATAATTTGATGAGTACTTACTTAGATGCCCGCATGCACGATTGGCTCCAAGTTTGCCATCAAAATTTTTCCCTCCGATTTTTTCTATCATCTACTTTAATGTTTGTTTATAGCTTTTAAATTATATTTGTTGTAACATTAATCTTCCATTAGCATGTAAAAATTGGTAAGTATAATTAAATTGCATTCACATATTTTATATTATTATTTTATATAATATGCTTATTTTTGTTTGTAATTATATGAAAATAATTTATATATTGCAATTTTTTGTGCGATTAAATAATTACTAACGAGTCCTAAAATATTGTAGCTCAACAAATATGCAAATTAATACAATTAGAAGGTTTAATTTATTTATATTGTAAATCTTTCACAAATAAAATAATTATAATTATAATATTTATTAATACTTCATATAATGATGTATGTTCAAATTAAAATTTAGAAGCCAACCAAAATATCTTATAATCACTGTTGTATATTTATTTAATATGACAATGTGGCTAATGACAATTCTTATTTCTATTTTTTTAATATCTATTGAAAATAGATTAATCTTATATATATAAAAATAAATATTATTTTGTTTATTAGAAATATCAACCTCTAGTCCTAAAATTGAACACATATGCCAATTATATACTACATTAAAATTAAATATGTGTGAAAACTATATACTATATAAAATTGGATATGTGTGTCAACTATATATACTATATTAAAATTAAATATATGTGCCAATTATACAGTACATAAAAATTAAACATGTATTTTAATTATACATTATATAAAAAATGAATATATATATTAATTATATATTATATTAAAATTAAATACGTATGCTAATTATATATTGTAATACCCTGTACAAAAAATAAATAAAAATTATAAATTATTTATAATTTATAACTTATATATATATATTAAAAAGAAAGAAGAAACAGAAAAAAAGAAAAAAAGAAAAAGAGAAGAAACATATATAAGAGAGAGAGAAAGAGCAGAGATGAGAGAGAAAGTGAGGGAGAGAGAAAGTGAATTTGGATTCACCTTCAATTCATAGTCTTCCAGCTGTCACTGTATGACACTGCCCAGACCATCGAGAAGAACGTCGAATTTCGATCTCAGGTGATTAAAGAATGGCGAGAAAGGGTGTCAGACCGCGACACACACGCCATATGATGAACGGCGCTGGGGAGCTTTCGATTGATTTTTTTTTTAACGAGTCCGGCCTCTTTTTCTGGCAACTCTAGTATTTTTGAGATCCCCTCTTCGTAAGCTTCATTTTAACATCTTATTTATAAATTATGGATGATTATTTTAAAATTTATATATATTAAAATTTTAAAAATTAAAATTAATTAAAATTTTGATAAATTAGGAATTTAAAATTTAAAATTTAAAATAAAGTATGATATAATAATATTTTAATTAATTGATTAATTAGTAGAAATTTAAATGAAAATAAAATTTTGAATAAAAAAAGAAAATAAATGGTAATAAACATATATTTTGAATTAAAAAAAGTTAATATAAAGTAAAATTTAAAAATAATTAAATTTTGAATTATAAAATTTTGTTAGAAATTTATTGAATGAATAAATTATAATTATATATATATGAACATAATGAATTAATTGTGAGGAAATAAAATAATTGTTGGTTAAATAAATTATATATATATGTTTAATATCATTATTAAATTATTATTTATAATATATATATATATATATAATTATTTTTATGTACAAAATAAATTGAATTAATTAAATTATTTATAAATTAAATGGACTTAATTAATTATTAAATTAAGTGTTAAATATGGTGTATTAAGAAATTTATAAAGCTAAATATTTCAATAAAAAAATTTTGTATTGTTATGATTATAATATACAAGTTATTATTATTATTATTATTATTATTATTATTATAAGTTTATTGTTGAAAATTAAGTTAAATTAGTTTTAAATATATATTCATTTAATTTAATTTAAAACATTCATAAAATTGTATTTATATTAAAGTATCAAAGATTAAATAAACAATACTTAAATATAATGTAATGAATTAATAATATTGATAATACCATACTCATTAAATAAATAAAATAAATAAACTAAATTAGTGTAATTTTATTGTATATTAAAATATTATAAATATTTAGTAATATTAAACATCCAAATTAAGTGAAGCCCACTGATAAAGCAATTTAATTGGTGACTTGACTATAAAAATACTCATTGGAGTATTTTTAAAAATTTGGGAAACAAACCATTATACGCTGAAACTTTATCAAAAAATTGATTAGAATTTTAAGAATTGTCGTCATGTTATCCATTCGTGTCATTTATCTTATAGTAGTTAATAACTCCACGTTATGTTTTAGTTAATCCTTATTATTATGTTACTATAGAAGCAGATTTAGCTGTTGTGGCAAATCATATATGTGATTTTATTCATTAGGTGATTATAGTGCTTGAACCAGATGAGTGGATAAGTATATAATATTAATATTTTATTAATATATATATATATATATATGATTTGTTAAAAGTGTTTTACAATGAAAGTAAGTTTATAAAGGAAATTTGAAAGGATAAATATTATTTATGAATATATTTAAAATGGAAACAAATAATGATATGTTGATTTTTAAAATTATAGAAATGATGATTACTTATTGATATAGCTTAATAAATAATTTGAATACACTCATTATATGTTTTCTAATAGAGATGCATGTGATGATGAGATGTTAAAGAATTGATGGATTATGTTTATGATATTATTTTTAAGACAACGCTTGGTATATATATAGCTTTTGGGGTGTATATCAGGTGGTTACTCTTTAGGGGTAGCTCTGTACATATATATGACCATAATTATTTGCTTTTGGTGCAATTGGAGCTTCTAGTATCATTATTGCACCCAATATGCAATGTTTCAACTTTAGGCTGCTAGTAAATATATGTTTATTTGCACCTAAGGTCTTATGTTATCTATGAACTATATATTTTGAGTGCATGAAAATATATGATAAGTCTTATGAAATTATATTTCGTTACGAAATGAAGTTATTATATAGTTTGAATTTTTATTAGTAAGTATATGAAAACTTATTTATTTCCACATTGTTATATAATTATCTTCTAACTAAGTAGTTATACTCACATCATTCATTTCATATTTTTTAGATACTTTGGAGCATAGACTATCTCTTTTTCTCATTGTATCTGTGTATAGAAAATGTTAGGCCAACGTATTAGACTTACAGTTGATTTTATTGAGATATTTTTTTTAATTATGGTAGATAATACTAAAGATGTATTTAATGATAATAACATTAATATTAATGATGTAGATAATAAAATAAATATTATAAATGATTATATATTTGTGAAGTATACAAAATAAGTAAGTTATGATTTGAGATTTGTAGCAAGTTAAGTTTTACCATAGATGTGGAGAGTGAGGGTGTGACATTAAATGGTATCAGAACATATGTTATAGATTCTGTAGACCATCATGTGATGACCTTTAGGAATCTTGATGATTAAGAGTGAGACACCCATTTCAATATTAAGTGTGTCTGTCAAATTTCTTGAATTCAAGGGCAAAGTGATTGTAATATTGCATATTAGGGGAGAATTTATGCATGAGTCAAGTGATTTTTTAAATTTAAATTACATTTACATATCATTTCAATCATATTTGCATTATAGTTGTACATCATCAAAAGTACTAAAGTTTTCACAAACACTTTGCCCAAGAATTAGAGAAACTTGTCAGAATGCACCAATATACATATATATATATATGTTATTGTTTTTAAGTATATGATATATATATATAGGAATATCATGTAGTTCATCTATGTTACGTACTTATTTTGTAGGACTATGCTACCATGAGCACAAGGTGGTAGAGATCGTGGTAGTAACTGTGACTGAGGAAATTGAGTCATTAGATTAGAGGATGTGATAGATTAGACGTCATAGTAGATTATACGATGTTGGCCAACCTCATAGGGATCCTATTCTATTCGTTCATTTATATTACAAGCATTTATCATTTATGTGAATAGAAAGTTGAGTTCTTTAGATATTGGGATAATAGTGAGTTTTCCAATTAAGATTTTAATGGAATGTGAGTAGCGATTCAATAGTTAAGTTAAGTGACTTTGGGTTGTTGATTAAGCAGATCTAGTAATTTTAGAGACAAGATAACAAACTCATGATGCACGTTAATTGGGTCTGAAGGATGATTGAGTAAAATAATAATAATAATAATAATAATAATAATAATAATAATAATAATAATAATATCTAAATTGGATTAAAAAGAACGCAAGGCATGATATTTGAGGTACTTAGATTGTAATGATGCATTCAATTATAGTATGTCTAATGTTACATGTAAAGCCTATATGGTGGAGGATAATGAAGGATTTTTAATATCTAAGTTGGAAAAAGAGTTTGGGATCCTTTAATTGGAATCTTATAGAGAGTTTACAATCCTTTTATTTTTGTTTGAGGAAGATTATGAGAGATAATATTTGAAATTTAATGTGCAACATAATTTAAGTTTTGTGGAATTAACAGTTGATGATAAATTGAAATAGCCACATAAAAGTATCTGGGAAGACTGAGAATAATGCTTGAATAAGATTGTGTTATAATATGAGAAGATTATGTTGAATTCCTTATTTTGTTAGATAGAGATGGATGAAAAATGTAGACTGCTTAAGGAAGAATAAGTTGGACATAATAGTGGAATTATAGTAATTGAGTTATTTAATAAAATAAATGACTTCAATTATAGATAAAATAATTTATATAATTTAATGTATGTCTAACTAAAGTTTCTGATAAATTTTTAGGTGAAATTTTGAAAATTATAATAGAAAAAAATAGAGAAACATAGATGGTCCCTTTAAAGTTTAGATTTGACAATTTTATATGGTATTAGAAACCTAACTAATTTAATTAGTAAATGACAAAAAAAAGAAATATAATTTAAATTATGAAAAAATGAGAGCTTAAAAAAATAATAAGGATTTGAGATTATCTAAGTAATCAATGAACTATAAGTCTTCAGGTGACAAAATATATATTGAAGAGTTTATATGGTGTTAAGAGTAGTAATCATTTTAATAATGGTGACATCTTATGTACATATATATATGTATATATATCTTAAATCGAAGTAATATTATTTCAAGTTGAAATTTAAAAGAAAAATTTATAAAAGTAAGGCATGTGAAGCTAGCTATGTAGCTAAAATGTGAAGTTATAAGTTAAGAACTTTAACAAGAATAATAAATTAAGAATGAAATTATATATATATATATATATGTTGATTTAGATTCTTGAATATCTAAGAAATGCTAGTTTATATAAATTAAATGCGATATAAGAATACATATACAATCTGAGTAATATTGGGAGATATTAGAAAAGTATATTATTGTGAAGATAGTTGTAGTTACTAAATATTAATATGAGTTTGAATGTAAAAATATTTATGATATTGGAAAAATAACATATTAGTAAATATAAAATATTTTGAATGGATCATAAATATAAGTCTATAATGTTATAAGAGTTATAATTATCATTTTGGAAATAGGTACACTAACGAATTAGAGTGACAAAACAACAAAAGACTATGAGTTGTCGAGTTTAGAATTAAATGATAAATAAACAAAAAATATAAGTTTTTATTATGATCAATTGATGATAATAAATTAGGTTTGATATTTGAATTGATTGACTAACATGCAAATTGAAATTTTTGTGCCTAAAATGTGGAAACTATATTGGTTAAGGTACAATATTAGAGTTTAAGAGTTACTGCATATGAAATATGTTTGAAAAACATACATATATAATTTGTTAAAAGTGTTTTATGATGGAAGTAAGTTTATAAAGGAAATTTGAAAGGATAGATATTATTTATGAATATATTTAAAATGGAAACTAATAATGATATGTTGATGTTTGAAATTATAAAAATGATGATTATTTATTAATATTGTTGAATAAATTATTTGAATGCACTCATTATATATTTTCTAATAGAGACACCTGTGATGATGAGGTGTTAAAAAATTGATGAATTATACTTATGATACTGTCTTTGGGATAACGCTTGGTATACATATAGCCTTTGGGGCATATATCAGGTGTTCACCCTTTGATGATAGCTCTGTACATATGTATGACCATAATTATTTATTTTTGGTGCTGCTAAAGTCAACATTGCACCCAAGATGCCATGTTTCACTTTTAGACTGCTAGTAAATATATGTTTATTTGCGCCTGAGGTCTTATGTTATCTATGAACTATATATTTTGAGTGTATGAAAATATATAATAAGTCTTATAAAATGATATTATGAAATTATGGTTTATTACAAAATGAAATTATTATATAGTTGTATGAATTTTTATTAGTAAGTATATGAGAAAAACTTATTTGTTCCTACCTTGTATATAATTATCTTCTCACTGAGTAGTTGTACTCATCTCATTTATTTAAAATTTTTCAGATACTTTGAAGCATAGACTATCTCTTTTTCTCATTGTATCTGCGCATAGAAGAGGTTGGGCCAATGTATTAAACTTACAATTGATTTTATTGAGATATTTTTTTTTTAAATTATGGTGGATAATACTAAAGACATATTTAATGATAATAGCATTAATATTAATGATGTAGATGATGAAACAAATATTATAAATGATTATATATTTATGAAGTATAAGAAATAAGTAAGTTATGATTTGAAATTTATAGCATGTTAAGTTTCATTCTAGCTTTGAAAAGTAAGGATGTGACATATATTATATTAAAATAGAATATATATATTTGATTATCTTACAAGTATAAATTTATATAATTCAATATATAATAGATTTGATTTGAAGTAATTGACTATGTTATAAGCATAAATTTATATAATAGGTTTAATTTAAAATAATTGATTATGTTATAAGTATAAATTAATGTAATTCACTATATTATAGACCTAATTTGGAGTAAATTAATATAATTGACTATATTATAAGTATAAATTAATATAATTGACTATATTATAAGTATAAATTAATGTAATTCACTATATTATATACTTAATTTTGAGTAAATTAAAGTAATTAACTATATTATAAGTATAAATTTATGTAATTTTCTATGTAATTTGGATTATTTGACAATATAATAAGTTTAATTCGGAGTAATTGACCATATTACAAGTATAAATTAATGCAATTTACTATACAATAGATTTAATTTGGGATAATTTACTATGTTATAAGTATAAATTAGTATAATTCACTATATAATAAGTTTAATTTGATTTAATTGACTATGTTATAAATATAAATTAATATAATTCACTATATAATATGTTTAATTTGGAGCAATTGACTATATTATAATTATAAATTTATTTAATTCAATATGCTATAGGTTTAATTAAGAGTAATTAACTATATTACAAATATAAATTTATGTGACTAACTATATAATAGATTTAATTTGGAGTAATTGACTATGTTATAATTATAAATTAATATAATTCACTATATTATAGGTCTAATTTAAAGTAAACTAATGTAATTAACTATATTATAAATATAATTTTGTGTAATTGACTATATAACATTTTTAATTTGGAGTAATTGACTGTTCCATAAATACATATATTAAAAACTTTTTGATAGATATATTATTTAGTCTTTTATAATAATGAAATAATGAAATTTTATGTTTGTGGTGGATATTAATCGATTAATTAATTAATATATACTATATATATAATTATATAGATGGTATAATTATATATATACCATCTATATGTAAGTCAAGAACCTTTAGCCGAGCGGTTGAGCTCATGGCCGGGATCCCACGGGACCCGGGTTCGACACCTCCCCCCTCCCCCAAATTAAAATATATATATATATATATATATATAGATGGTATAAGAACTAATGAATGCATGTTCAGAGATAAAAATATTGATAAAATAAAAAAAATTAATTCATTAATCATTTCCTCTATACTTACAATTTAGCATATCAATTTCTTTTATCAACATTAGTTTATTATTTATTTATTTATTTATTATAATGTTGTTATTCGGCTAAAATTTAAAATCACAATATTAAACATTGAAAATTGTTGCTATAGTCCTATATTTTCTAATGAGTATAAAAATATTAATGTTGTTATTTGGCTAAAGTGTATAATTTGCTATAATTCAGCATATATGATTTGGCCAAATTTTGGCCCGGATAGTCCTCTCGCCAACTTGCTTTTTCCACATATATATATATATATATATATATATACACGCACACACACATACAAATAGTGGCATATATTGGGCTTTGCAAACCCATAATTAGTTCATAAAAGTTAGGAAAAATGACACTATCTACCGTATTTTTAAAAAATTTTATTTTTTATTATAGGTATTTTAGTTATTTTATTATAAACTCATAATTAACACATTATAAACTGTGTAAAATTTATAAACTCATTATAAACTCTTTGTAAACTAATAAAAATCTGGTATTTTGCTAAATATTTTATAAATTTTGGTATTTTAGTAAATATTTTATAAATATAGTAAATTTAGAATTACTTTTAATTTTTCTTATATTTTTGTCAAAAGCCCTAAAGGTTATCAATATATTGTACAAACAGTCCATTGCTCCAATAATCGAACCCCATTAAATATCAACAAAAAATTGTTAATATCATACCAACAATAACAGGCCAACAAAATCAAACAATAAGAACCAAACACAGAATCAAAAAAAGGAAACCAAATATTTTTTTTGTACAGTCAAATAAATATTTATAGGGACAGAAACAAGGGGGACATGGGGTCTATTGCCCCCCTTGGCTCCTATGTACATATACATATATATATTTATATTTATATTTATATATTTTTTTATAAAAAAGTGTGTATTTATATACATATATAATTAATATACTTGTATTTATATAATATAAAACTATAATTAGTTTTATATTTATATAATTTATATAATTTATATATTGAAATAAAAATAATAAAAATTTCATCATTTAATTATTTAATATAAAAATAAAATTGAACATAAATTCGTTCGTAATTTCTTTTGCTTGAAAATTTTGCCTCCCTTTGTCTTTGTCCTGGTTCCGCCACTGAATATTTATATTATAACTTTATAAAATTTTCTTAATAATTTAATATAAAAAGCTCTGATACCACTTATAGGCAAAACTCTAAATCTCAATTTAGTCAAAATTAATCATATTAAATCATCAAAAAATATAATTAAGTGTGGAAGTGTATTTAAATCCATATTGCCAATGAAATTCTTATAGTACTAGATCTTTTAAATTGCGTGAATTTTGGAAGAAAAGTTTTCTCTTATCTAATGATGAGATATCAAAAAAGAAACATGTGTACATTTTGGGACCATAACTCTTATCATACCAATACATATTTCTTTATTTCTAATTTAATCATTCATAAAATTAGAAATTATATAATATAGTATTTATACATATAATGTAATGTCTGAAATCTTAAATACCGATTTTTTGAATTATATATATATTGGACCGTGTGTGATGCTGAGAGTGGTCTGGGCATTTGAAATTAATGAAAAAATAGGGTTGGTTAAGCCTTAATAAATTGAAAATTAAATCTAAATATATATTTAATCAATATTTTTGAAAAAAAAATTTAAGCAGTAAAAATTTTAAAAATACCCATGTGGCCCTAAAATTAAATTATATTGTAATCGGTATATGAAATATGAATAATGAGGCCTTAAAATAATTAAATTAATTATTTTTATAATTTTACAGAGTTAAAAGTTGAATTAAAAAATAATTAAAAAATTAGGTGTATAAAATAATTAAAAAAAATAGGTGTATCGAAGTTACGATACGTGCATCACATGAGATTAAAGCTCTAAATAATATATATATATATATATATATAAAGTTGATCTTCCTTTTCTTTTTTTTCTTCGCTAACCCGTATTCCACCACCATCACCATTTTTCTTTTCTTTCTTTCTTCTTCTTCTTCATTTCTTTAATTAAAATCCAAAGGCTTTTTAGTAATAAATCAAAATTTTTATGGGAATTCATTAGTTTATGAGTGATTTTCCTAGATTAAGGCTATAAAATTAAGGGAAAAGAGAAAAAAAAAAAAAGGAGGACGGAATAGCCACTTTAATTAAGGAATGTGCTTGTATATTTGATAATTTGTTATTATTTGATTTTCTTTTGATTTTAAGTGCTATTAGAAGTTGGTTAATATTTGTTAATTGAATTATTTGTGAAAGAGTTGATTAATTGAAATATTTGTGCAAAAAATGAATGTGGAACTTTTAAAGAGAAGAATTGATTATGAATTTATTTATGAGTGATAATAAGTGTGCTTCCATAGCTTTCAATTTAAAATTATGCTTAAAACTACTTTTGAATCATCAAAGATTTGATTTAGGATTTTGGTTGATTTATGGTTATGGAAAAAATAATAAGGTTTTAGGAGAAAATAGATTTTTAGTAGCTTAATTGATAATTATGTTTAAATAAAATATAGTTAGTTTTAATTTAAAAAAATTAAAAAATTACTCAAAAGTATAGTCAAAGTTTACAAAACTATTGAATGATAAAAAAATGGTACTTTAAAGAAGTGTTTTAATAAAAAAAAATAATAATCTAGATGTAAAGTTAATTTAAAAAGAAAACAAAGAAGGATTTACTTTAGAGTAACATTTTCAGCTATATTACCATAACTGAAAAAATATTTAATTGGAATGAGAAAAATAATTAGAATGCCTAAATATATTGGAGGAAAACCTAGTATTGGATTGAATAGCTAATTAGAGGATGGACGTCTGCAGTGTTAGTGGTCACTTTATGCCATCAGTGCACACAATGTGGCATTAGTGTCATTAGACATTTTTGCCATCAATGGGCCTTTGGTCATATATATTTTCAGAAAGTGGACATTAAATTTGCCAATAGCTAACCCTTTATCCGAATTTAGGATTTTAAAATCAGTAAAGTAGGGCAAAAATAAATGCAATTTATTAAAAATGGGTAATATTCAATGTAAGTAATTGTAAGGATTGTATAAAAAAAATGAATGTTAAATGGAATTCTTATCTTAGTAATTAATGTTTTAGCAATTACCTACAAAGTGTTCATTTCCTTTAAAATTAGTTAAATTTTCAACTTTCTATCATTAAAATAAATAATTTGAATTTTTATAGTTAAGTGATTGAATTATTTAATTATTTATTTATCTTTTGAAATTAAAAATTATTTTCATTTATTATTTTCTTATGCTATAAAAGTTGGCAAAAATATGAATATACAAATACCACTAAGCAATTGCTTAGCGTGTTAGACTTTTTTGATGCGCAAATCATACAAACAAAGTAGATTCAACATAGTAGGATCTTAAAGCATTCCAAATCATCTGCAAATCGGAAGGTGTAATTTTAAAGACTTTGTATATATTCATATATTTCCTATTCATATAGTAGTGTGTATATTAAATGACAATTGTATAATTAAGGATAATCTAGTAGTTTATTATTTTATAAAAGTAGTAAGGTTTATAAAACTTTAGCAAAGAATATTAATTTTTAAAAATATTTCATCTCTATACGGGTTGATGAAAGAATTATATAATTATATTAATGTTTGAGTGAGTATTGTTGAGTTGGTATAATTGAAGTTGAGGTTGATGTGAGGATGTTAAAAGTGTTTTTATGCAGGATGTGTTGGGTTATAGAAGATTTGGGCAGAGAAAATTACAGAGAAAAATCTGTCAAAATTTTTAATCTAATTATTTTTTATGTCTACTTAATGATGGATATATGGTTGATAAATATTGAATAACATTTTCTGATGGTTCTTTGATAGGATTATCAGATGGTGTTACATTTGGTGGTATTAGAGCTGTGGTTTAGGCGATTCTACTATGTTGGATTATGGGTTAGAAAAGTTATACAACTGTCATTGCTATGTGAACTTAAAAAGTAGACAAGTATTCTGATGTAGTTAATCTTTATATGTTTATAGATATAGGATGACTTCTAGATCTCATCGGGGTACTAAGGGAGAGGTTGCATCCTCACACAGTCAGGCAAGTCTAGGGAATGAATCGTCAGCTGAACCCTTAGCAGGGCAGAACCATTAGACCCCAGTTTATAAGAAACATGGGGGAGGTTCTTAGACATATTGTAGGTGTAATTCCTCCAATATAGCCATAACCATCAGTACCTTAGAGGTCTCCACTAGAGAGAATCAGAAAGTTAGGAGCTGAAGATTTTAAAGCTCGAGACACAGACACATCTTCATTAGCATAATATTAGTTAGAAAGGATAATAAGAGTCTTTGATCTACTTCATTGCACTGATGAGGAAAGATTAGAGTGTGCAGTTTTTTTTACTACAGGAGCAAACTTATGACTAGTGGGATACAAATAGAAAATTACTCCAGATGATAAACTTACTTGAGCATTCTTCCAGGATGAGTTTAAGAAGTATATTAGTGAAGTGTACATTGAAGAGAGACATAGGGAGTTTTTATACTTGAAGCAGAAGCAATTGTCAGTATCAGAATATGAGATACAATTTATCTGCCTCAACAAGTATTTTTCTGAGTTAGTGGCATCTGAAGAAGTGAAATGCAAGAGGTTTGAGTAGGGTTTGAATAGTCAGATCTGTGTCTATCTAGTGGCAATGAGAATCAAGGAGTTTTCTACTTTTGTCAATGCAACAATGGCTATAGAAAATGAAATAAAATATGAGCATAGTAAAAGGCAGCAACAAAATAAAAGGATCACCTAGTGATCAACAACAGAGTGGTTATAAAAGATAGAGAAGTGCTCAAGCATAGACACAAATATAGGGATCAAGTATAGGAGGTCATACTAGTGGAGTTGGTTTTCAGAGATCTTGAGAGGGTAGATCTAGTGCACCTGTAGGTTCATCATCACGAGCAGTTTTTACACTCCGTCAGCATTATGGCAAGAGATATGGTGGTAAAGTTTGTTGGTTTTTAACATGAGATTGTTTAAAATATGGCTCCAAAGACCACAAGGTTAAGGATTATCCTATAATAAAGAGATCCAATGCTTCTGAGGGACAGGGATCCATACAGAGATCACAGGCAGGTCATAGGTCAGGTAGAGGTAGTTGACCTAGTGACAGTCAGCAGACAGGGTCTGAGACAGTGAACAGAGCTCAGACACGGGGTGGTTCTCTAGCCAAGACTTATGCTATGAAGCTAGTGGATGATTAGAATGCTTCTGATGTAGTTGTTGGAAAAATTCTTCTTACTTGGTCTTGATGTTTACGCTTTACTAGATCCTGGTTCTACACATTCATATATATGCACAGCTATAGCCTCAAGGAAGAACATGCATGCTGATAAACTTGAATATGATATAGAAGTTACAAATCCCTCAGGCCATAGTGTGATAGTAAATAAAGTGTATCAAAACTGTCTAATTAGTTCATGACGTAGAACTTCCAGTTGATTTGATTGAACTTCCATTCCATGATTTTTATGTAATTCTGGGGATGGATTAGTTATCACAATATCAAGCATTCATGGATTTTCATTTAAAGACTGTAACTTTTAATATTCCTAGACACAGTGATGTTGTTGTTCAAGGAGAAAGACAATTTTATCCTTCTAGTTTGCTTTCAAGTGGTAAGGCTAGAAAGTTAATCCAAAAGAAATATGAAGCCTACCTTGCTTTTGTGATTGATACACGACAGTCATGCTAGATTTTAGGAGACATCCATAGAGTGTGTGAAATTTCAGATGTTTTTTCAGAGGAATTACCAGGGGTACCACCGGAGAGAGAAGTGGCATTTGTTATTGATGTTATTCTAAGTACAACACCAATATCTATACCACCTTATAGGATGGCACCTCCAGAGCTAAAAGAGTTAAAGGTGCAACTTTAAGAACTACTTTATAAAAGGTTTATTAGACCCAGTGTGTCACATTGGGATGCACCAGTCCTTTTTGTGAAAAAAAAAGTATGGTACATTGCGGTTGTGTGTTGACTACCAGCAGTTAAATAAGGTGACCATAAAAAATAAATATCCACTTCCCCATATTGATGATTTATTGATTTTAAATCAGGTTATTATAATATGAAAGTTAAAGAAGCTAATGTTTTGAAGATAGCTTTTAGAACCCGACACGGGCATTATAAATTTCTAGTTATACCATTTGGCTTGACCAATGCAGCAACAACTTTTATGGACTTGATGAATCAAGTCTTCAAGCCTTATTTGGACCAATTTTGTAGTTATTTTTATTAATGATATATTGGTTTATTCTAGGAATAGAGAGAAGCATGATAAGCATTTGAAGATGGTGTTACAGACATTGAGAGAGAACCAACTATATGCTAAGTTATCAAAATGTAAATTATGATTAGCTGAGGTGACATTCTTAGGACATGTGGTATCGGCTGATGGTATCCGTATGGATCCTAGTAAAGTTGAGACTATTTTGAATTGGCAACCACCGAAGAATGTGACATAAGTTCAAAGTTTTCTTGGCTTAGCTGGTTACTATAGAAGATTTGTATAAGGATTCTTTAAAATAATACTTCCAATTAGAACTGACCATTCATTGGATAGACTTGCAGAATTATATATAAATGAGATAGTTAAACTTTTTGTGGAGTGCTAATGTCTATCATTTTAGATAGAGACCCACGCTTTACTTCATGATTTTGGGAAAATTTTCAAAAAGCATTGGGTATTTGACTTCATTTCAACACTGCATTTCATCTACAGACTGATGGTCAATCAGAGAGAGTGATACAGATACTTGAAGATATGCTTAGAAGCTGTATTACTGAGTTTGAGGGTAGTTGGAATAGACATCTACCATTGGTAGAATTTACTTATAACAACAGCTACCAGACAAATATTGGAATGGCACCATATGAAGCATTGTATGTAAGAAAATATAGAACTCCGCTCTGCTGGATAGAATTGAGCGAGAATAAATTGTGGAACTTGATCTTGTAAAAAAGATAGAAGATAAGGTGAGATTGATAAAGGGTCGGCTAAAACCTGCTACAGATAGATAAAAGTCCTATGCATATTGAAAAGAAGAGATATTGAATATAATGTGGGGGATACGATATTTTTGAAAGTATCATGATGGAAGAAAGTTCTCTGATTTGGCAAGAAAGGAAAACTAAGTCATAGGTTTATTGAACTATATGAGATACTTGAATGTGTGGGTCCAGTAGCCTATAGATTAGCTTTACTTCCTGAAATAGCTAAGATTCATAATATATTTCATGTGTTGATGCTCAGAAGATACAAATATGATCTTTCACATGTAATACAAGCAGAATCAATTGAGATACAACCAAATATGAGTTATGAGGAAGAACCAGTGGCTATCTTAACTCGAGAGGTCAAGGAATTGTGAAACAAATGCACTCCCCTGGTAAAAGTATTATGGAGAAATCACTTAATTGAGGAAGCCACATGGGAGACTGAAGAGACAATGAGGCAACAATATCCTTAATTATTTCAGACATCTTGACTAGGTAAATTTTGAGGACGAAATTTCTTCAGAGGGAGAGAGTTGTAATGTCTGAAATTTTAAATACTGATTTTCTAAATTATATATATATTGTACTGTATATGACACTGAGAGTGGCCAAGGCATTTAAAAAATGGTTAAGCCTTAATAAGTTAAAAATTAAATCCAAATTTGGATTTAATATGTATTTTTTTAAAAAAAAAATTAAGTGGTAAAAATTGTGAAAATACTCATATAGCCCTAGAATTAAATTTTACCGTAATTGAAATATGAAACATGGATAATGAGGCTATAAAATAATTAAAGTAATTATTTTTATAATTTTACAGAGTTAAAAGTCAGATTAAAGAATAATTAAAAAATATATACACCGAAGTTACGATATGCGCACCACATGAGATTATAGCTCTAAATAATATATATATATATATATATATATACAGTTGACTGTCCTTTTCTTCTTTTTCTTCACTAACCCGTGCTCCAGCATCATCACCATTTTCTTTTCTTTTCTTTCTTCTTCTTCTACTTCATTTCTTTAATTAAAATCGTAAGGCTTTTTAGTAATAAATCAAAATTTTTATGGGAACTTATTAGTTTATGAGTGATTTTCCAAGATTAAGGCTATAAAATTAAGGGAAAAGAGAAAAGAGGAAGGAATGGCCACTCTAATTAAGGTATGTGCTTGTATATTTGATAATTAATTATTATTTGATTTTCTTTTGATTTTAAGTGCTATTAGAAGTTAGTTAATCTTTGTTAATTGAGTTATTTGTGAAAAAGTTGATTAATTGAAATATTTGTTCAAAAATTGAATATGAAACTTTTAAAGAGAATAATTGATTATAGATTCATTTATGAGTGATAATAAGTGTGTTTGCATCGCTTTTAATTTAAAAGTATGCATAAAACTACTTTTGAATCATTAAAGATTTGATTTAGGATTTGGTGGATTTAGGGTTATGGGAAAAAAATAATTAAGGTTTTAGGAGAAAAGAGATTGTTAGTAGCTTAATTGATAATTATGTTTAAATAAAATATGTTTAGTTTTAATTTTAAAAATTAAAAAATTACTCAAAAGTATAGTTAAGGTTTACAAAACCATTGAATAATAAAAAAAAAATGGTACTTTAAAGAAGTGTTTTAATAAAAAAAAAATAATAAACTAAATGTGAAGTTAATTTTAAAAGGAAATAAAGAAGGATTTACTTTAAAGTAACGTTTTCAACTATATTAACATAATTGAAAAAAAAAAATATTTGATTGGAATGAGGAAAATAATTAGAATACCCAAATATATTAGAGAAAAACCTAATATCAGATTGAATGGCTAGCCAAATGTGGACGTCTATAGTGTTAGTAGACACCTTGCACTATCAGTGGCTACTATGTGTCATCAGTGTTATTAGCCATTTGTGCCATCAATGGGCTTTTGACTATATTTATTCTCTGAAAGTGGACATTAAATTTGCCAATTGCGAACTCGTTATCCAAATTCAAAATTTTAAAATCAGCATATGAGGGTAAAAATAAATGCAATTTATTGAAAATGAGTATTATTCAATGTAAGTAATTGTAAGGATTATATAAAAAAATTGAATGTGAAATGAAATTTTTATCTTATTAATTAAGTTTGAGCAATTAGCTAAAAAGTGTTCATTTCCTTTAAAATTTAGTTAAATTTTCAACTTATTATCATTAAAATAAATAATTTGAATTTTAATAGTTAAGTGACTTAATTGTTTAATTACTTATTTATATTTTAAAATTACAAGTTATTTTCATTTATTATTTTCTAATGCTATAAAAGTTGACAAAGTACGAATATACAAGTACCACTAAATAATTACTTAGCATGTTAGATTTTTTTGATGCGCAGATCAAACAGATAGAATAGATTCAGCATAATAGAATCTTAAAGTGTCCCGAATCAACTGCAAATTAGAAGGTGTAAAATAATAATAAATAATTAAATAATAAAAAATAATTAAATAATAAAAAATAATAATAATAAATTGTATAATTAAGGATAGCCTAATAGTTTATTATCTTATAAAAATAGTAAGGTTTATAAAACTTTAGCAAAAAATATTAATTTTAAAGAATATTTCATCCGTATATAGGTTGATGAAAGAATAGTATAATTATATTAATGTATGAGTGAATATTGTTGTGTTGGTATAATTGAAGTTACGGTTGATGTGAGGAGGTTAGAAGTATTTTTACGCAGGATGTGTTGGGTTATAGAAGATTTGGATAGAGAAAATTATAGAGAAAATTTTGTTGAAATTTTTAATCTAATTATTTTTTATGTCAATTTAATGCTGGATATATGATTGATAGGCTTTGAATAGCATTTTTTGACTTGATTATCGGAAGATGTTATATATAAGCCCATATTTTCTAATATAAAATAGGCTCATTATAATTTTAAACAAAATTAGATCATTTTTAGTGTTTACACTAAATCTTTTATGATAACAAATGTACACACAATTATTAATACATATATATACATATGTATCCATAAATCTAACAATTATATAAGACGTATATTTACTTTATTAAGTGATATCAAGAAACACCAAAAAATCCAAATCAACACTTCTAAAATTTAAAACAAAATCTTTAGAAACATAAAAGATCTTCAAAGCAATTAGCTATATCAAATAAGAAACATTAGTCAGAAAGGTTAAAATAAAATATTAAAAATTCATTAAAACATTATTTTTATTAAATTAGTTTAAAAACTTAGAAGAAAAAAAAAAGAAAAGAAAGTTAATTTTGCCAACGAATAAGAAAAGATCGATTGTAAGCAATCTGAAGCAGATATTGGAAACATGGGTAATAATCTCTTATATTTAGACTAAAAACTTGGGCTAGATATTCAATTCATAGCAATGAACTCAATGAATTAGTTATAATTTCTATTTAATTATCTATTCAAATATTTTTTTTATTTGATATATAAAGTTGGATTTCATTATTTATTTAAATAAATTGTGGTTATCATTTCTTTGATTTATACATGAAATTATATGTGTATATATATTATATTTATTTAATTTTTTTTAAAATATGTAACTGTATGATATATATTATTTTGCTATCTTAATTAATTGTGAAAAGAATCAAATTATCATACGCACATTACTAAAAATTCTCAGTTTTGCAATGGATAAATATGTTGCAAAAATGGGATATTCGTTGCAAAATCTGTTACAAAATTTTGAGTTTTTTAATAATTTTTTTCATGAACTAGCATTTATTAATATATTTTATTTTATTAAGTTGTTAATTTTATTAGATTCAGTTGAGCAATATGTAACACCCCATCATTTAGAAATTGTCGGAACGGCAACAGTTGAGAGTAATATAGAACCCAAAATCCTAATATTATAAAATAAAATACACTGTTAAGTAATGCGTGTAAATATTTGAAAATCAGTTAGACTAGTCAAACTAAACCTAACCATTAAAAATATGTTCACCGAGTAAGTTCGTGAAAATTGATTAGTTAATATAAGATTTAGAATAAAATAACTAGCTAGAAAAACTATAGTATAATTTAATTAGTAAATTGTTTAGCAAACTAGTTTAAAATATAAAATATACAATTAGGCTTGGTCCAACCCGAATTAAACTATACATAAACTACAAATTTAGAGATAATTACACTACTTACTTCTGATTGGGTTTCAATTTTTAAAAGTACAGCCCACATATTTGTTTGTTTTTTTACTTCTGAAAATCATGCCTTCTTTTTTTTTTTTTCAATTCTACTGTAATGGCTTTCTTTCTTATTTTTTGATTTTGTCATTTTTTATAATTTTCTTTTATTTATGTTTTTATTAGAAAATAATTTTTTACAGGTTATATTCTTAATATACACATAAAAAATAAATAATTATATAAAATATACATAATATATAAATAACATATATAAAATACACACTCAATAATACAAATTATATCTATAATATCTACAACGTATTTACGATACATCTACTTAATTTTTTAATATCATTTAATTTTTTATTCTTACATCATTTAAAAATTTTTACACAATATTTACATAATATTTAACAATTTTTACATAAAATATACACAGTTTAAATAATAAAAATATTATATACACACAACATCTACAACACATTTATCTACATAATAAAATTGTGTATATGTTTTTAACTTTTTTATTTGTATAATATGTAAAATTTATTTAAAATTAAATTTAATAATTTTTATTAATATATTTTTGTATGTTTTACCTTTTTTATTTTTTGTTAGTATTATTCATTTTTTAAAATTAAAATTTTGTCTGTTATAAAAAATTATAATTTATATATAATGAAAAATAATTAAAAATATTAATTTTTATTATTTTAATAGAATATTTTTTATTTAATAATAAAGTTTGAAAAAAAATTGAAGTAAAATAAAAAATTATAGTGAAGGAAGAAGTATTTAAAAAAAAAAACTTTTGTTTTAGTGAAGAATTAGTTATTTTTAAAATTTTACTATAATTTTTTATAAAAGTATAAATATTTTTAATTTTTATAATATTTTTAAAATAAAATTTATTTTTTTTACAGTTTTATAAATGTTTCAACGATTTACACACATGTAAAAACACATGCATTACGTAAAAAAATGGGCCAAATGACCCACTTAACTAAAAATAAAAAGACATATATACATATGTAAACACAACAAGACTTGGCAAAATAGAAAAGCTAAATGTGGAAGAGACAATTAATTGACACCTAAGATTGCCACTAGTCACAACCGAAGAAATTGGCCCATGCGATTGGACACCACATTATTTCAAATGGCAACTCCTCACAAGCCACCGAATTGCTTTTACTTGATTTTGGTTCTTTCCCTTGTTACATCAAAAGCCATAAACTATAGGAAATAGAACCAAAAAATAAATAAATAAACAAAAGAGAGAGGAGAGAAACCAATATCTGTTCGGGCCAAGAAGATTGAAGGAAGAATTATCAAATACAAAGGTAATTAAATTTAATTATTAGTAAAATAAAATTTATAGAATCAAATTTCTTGTATAATTTATGTTGTTGGATTGGGAAGGATTGTAAGTGGTGTAGTGAGCTTCAACTCCATTACTTATTTTGGATAGATACATATATATGATAGGCTTGGACTTTGATATATGGATATTTATTAGTTCAAATTTTAGTTAACATGGTAATGATAAAATAATAACAATTTTAGGAGTTATAAAATTAATTAAGAAACAACTTTGCAAATAATGCTAGGGCAACTTAATATTCTCGTAAATTAAATTTATCGCACCAAAACATGTTTATGTACGGTGGTTCGGAGTTATAAAGAGTAGGAAGATAAGCTGGGTAATTGATCATTAGAAATATAGAAACTTTACAACTTCTAAATATGTACAATGGTAATTTATTGTTTAAACTTAGTACACTTGATTGTAGGGAGAATTTAACTTTTGAAATAATCTGTAGAAAGTAAATTACAAAAACAAGTTATAACTTTAGGAATAAAATACAGTGTTACGAAAATAGCAAGACAAGAATTTTAATATAAATGCAAAAGAAAATTAAGAATTTAAAGATGAGCCCAATTAACATAGATATAATGCTAATGAGCTTAATTAGACCCGTATACATAATTAGTAGGCGAATAGATAGAATAGTCATAACACTATTAAGGGATAATAACAAAAATAAGCTAAAAACAACAATAGATTTCAAGATTATGGTAGTGTTGATAATAGATTTTACTTTTAAGCCCAATAACAACAAAGCATATCCATAAGAGAAAGAGGCCCAAAAGCAAAAATTTGAAAGGGCAGATACAAAAGAAGGTTGGTACATTGATAAGTGGCAGTTGTGGCCTGGGCAGTTATAACCGTTCTCCATGATTTCCAAGTAACCAAAAGTAAAGCCAAAAATTTAGAAATCTGAGAATAAAGAAGAAAATAAAGAAGGAAAAAGCCCAACTCATTCTCCACAGAACAAGACCATAACAAACTAGAAAAAATTATTCTTCTTTAGAGTTTTCATTTAGTTGTAGATCTAATTCCCATGATTTCCAGTAGTTCGATGTAAATTGAAATTGTTTCTTTAATTTGAGTGTAATTTTTCTTCAGTTCATATGTTACAAGTAACAGATTTATTAAAAGAATTCAAGTAATCTGCTTGCAAAGAGTTTGAGAATTCCTTTTCTTTTGGTCCTTTAAGAAAATATTCAATTGCTTGATTGAAGTCAGGTATCAAATTCATTCAAACCGAGGTATTTACACTTTTAGCACTCTAGCTCCACAAACAATTAAAGGCCAACAATATTTTCCCAAGTCCTTAAGGAAACAATTTTGTCATATCCAATGAGACCATTCGATAGCAATGTCACCAAAGAAAAATGTAAAAGATACTACTGAAACCAGTGATCCAGAGGTTACTACTGCAACTGCGGGCAAGAAAGATATGTTCCATCATTGGTGGAGCAGATTGAAAAAAGAGGTCTTTCCCTGATAGAGATTCCCATAACACAGCAAGGGGCAGATAACACCAAGTAAAGGTCTATTGTTGGTGAAGAAGGTGATCGACAAACCTTAGCAGACATATTCAAATTGATTTTGAAGTCACAAAAGAGACTTCAAGCGTCACAGGCAAGAATTCAGGAGTCTTAGATGGAATCCTAGATAAAGTTCCAAGAAGCTCAAGAACATATGCATAAGCAACATGAATTAGTGTTGCAAACTATGATTGCAGGAATCCTGGCACTTGGAAAAAAGAATCTCTTTTAGTAAGCAAGTCCGTCTATGCAAAATACAGGTATGCGACCTTCAAAGAAAGCAATGGAAGAACTCGGTAGGCATTATGTCAATATAGAGTCAAGAGATTAGCATAGGCCTTAAGGCTATACTGAGGAGAAATATATTCCTCCTCCTAGAAGAGAAGAATCAAATGGAAACGACATGACAATTAATGGTAATGGCCTCGTTAATGGCAGGCTAAATCAAGCCCAACAAATGTTTGGAATGACTAATCCTCATATGCAACTACAGGTTTATGATGTTAATTTTTTATAGCCCCCGGTTTGGAGGCCACCACAGTTAATTCTATAAGAAAATTGGCACAAAGGTAATATTGACATTAATGTTGTAAAGGAAGTTGTTCAAGAGTTTTATGAACCTGGCTTCAAACAAATTGGCCATCCAGAGTTTGTTAAGCCCTATCCTAAAATGATAGACCGGGAGAATAGTTATCGAAGGGGATATCGTATCCCAGATTTTTCTTTATTTTCTAGAGAAGATGGCCAGTCTTTTATAGAACATATTGCAAGGTTTACTATTTAATGTGGTGAATTGGCAAATTATGGCAACTTTGCTTTTTACAAATTAAGACTATTTCCTAATTCTCTAACAAGAAATGCTTTTACTTAGTATACTAATCTTCTTAGGAATTCAATTTTCACCTTGTAGGAAATTGAGCACCAATTTCATACTCAGTTCTTCAGGGCGGAGCCTGAAATATGCATTGCTGAATTATCCAGAATTACACAGAAAGTTGGTAAAACCATAATAAATTTATTGCCAGGTTTAAGAAGATGACGAATAGGTGTAAAGTGTATTTACCAAAGACAAAATTTGTGAAGATGGCTAAAAGGGGTTTGGATTTAGAGCTAAGGAAGAAATTTCTGGGGATGAAATTCATAGATTTTTATGAATTGGCCGCCAAAGTGACAGAATATGAAGAGCTGCTTTAGAAAAAAAAGGCAAAGAAGGAAAAATACTATGGGAACTTATTTCTAGGAGGTTAGTCAACCAGAGACTATTGTAGTGGACTTACATATTACTAGGGGTGTTCTTCGGACTGAGTTGGGCCGGGTTAACTCCCAACCCATAGTCTGGCCCAAGATTTTTTCGGGCTAGAAAAGGCAGCCAATAGCTTGACCCTAGGCCCAGTCAAGCAGGGCCAGCTCGGTTTAGACCGAGCCAACAGGGCCATTTTTATACATATTTTTAAATTATTTTTTTTAATTTTGACAGATATATTTTAATCTTTTTTGCCTCATTTACAGATAAAATGCTATTATATTATTGTTAATCTTTTTCTTTTCCGTTATTATTATTATTATTATTATTATTATTATTATTATTAAAAAATAACTTCACATATTGCATCATAACATAACAAATTCATTGTTCAAAGAAAAACAAAACAAATTCACATATTGAAGTTGAATAAAAGTTACAAAACTAATAGACTTTAATGTTTACAAAAATAATCACAGAAGCTAATTAAGAAATTAAAGCACAAGCCACAAAGAAAAATCGACATCTTCACATCAATGCCAAAAAATACAAAGCAAAAAATAAAATAAAAATCAAAGGCAAAAATCATAAGTACATAACAGAACTGATGATTACCAGTACAAATGTACCATTCCAACTTCAAATCAAATTTATCAAAACAAAAATTATATACCAAAAACTACAATCAAATAAAAAAAATCAAAAAATAAAATAAAAATCAGATCTAAATATCTAATGCTTGGAAGAGATAATAGACGGGTACGAAGAGAGGCAGCTAAGTGTGTGCAGCGATGATAGCAGGTTATGGACTATGGAGATCAAATAGTGATAGAGAGGAGAGGAGGAAGGAGAGACAAACAAAGAAAGGACAAAGAAATTGAGAAAAACAAAAAAAATTGAGAAAGAAACCCAGAAAAACTAAGAAATGAAGAAATAAACCATGAGAAAACAAAAGAAATGGAGAAAAATCAAAGAAGAAACAAAGAAAGGTGAGAAAGAAGGCTTGGGTAATTGTCTGCGTGAACTAAAAGAATAAGAGTCTAGAGTTGGTTAAGATATAAATGGAGCTTAATATATTTTTGAAATAAAATAAAAATTATTGGGCCGGACCGGGTTGGCCCGAGAATTATTTGAATAAACCAGAAGCCCAGCCCGAGTATAACTCAGGTCTGGCTTATGAACCATAAACCCGGCTTGTAAATTTATTCGGGTTGTGGTTGGGCCAAGTTTATTGGGCCACGGGCTTTTTGAACAGTCTTGCATATTACTTGTCATTCCCCTTTTCTTTTACTATTAAGCGTGGACTTACCTCATAATCTACCGTACTATTAAATTTTTAATAAAACTTCTCTTATAATTTAAGTACTTAATATTTTCAAGTACAACAACTAATAGATACTAATATTTCTTAAATACACATTAATCTTGTTCAGTACATTAATATAATAATCCTGAAATAAATATCAATGACAGATAAGTTAGTCCAACCTTAACTACACGCTAAAGGATGATTAATTGATGTGCTTTACTGGTTTATTCTCCAAAATTTGAAATGTTATATATAAGGAGGTGAGTCAAACTACTCAGTGAATAGATAGATATGTAATAAAGAAAAATAAATAAAGTTTAGTAATATATGTATAATATTTATATGAATGTCATCTATAGCTTAGCTGGATAAATATAATTTAAATCTCAGTCAATATCATAATTCTCAGAAGAATTCAAATAATAACTCAATCAATAGTCTTTTAGATACACTCAAATATAATTCCGTACTGATCTAACTTTAATTCAAGGGTGTATGATGACTGACCTCGCAAGCCCAAGAAGAAATAACTTTAATACACATATGCAGAACAATTACTTCGGCTAAGGGTAATTTTGTAACACCCCGATACCCTATATAAGTACTATGCGTATACCTAGTATACATACAGTAAATATATAAAGTATAAGGATGTCACTTTTCGTTACCTTTTAAAAACCTGTAACAGAGTTCAAACCATAATACCTTAATTTAAATAACATTTACAAAATCATTATCTTTATTAAAACTTCATTTATACATATAAATACTCTCTCGTCAGAAATACATCATAATTAAAATTTATACATGTATGCATTACCCTCTAGTTGGTCTCGACAAACTTTACTCTTTTTGTGGCATAACAAAAGACTTCATATCTTCCATCTATATACCTGCGCGAATAAACACCCGCGCTAAGCCCGAGAGCTTAGTAGTCCAAATATAAAATATAAACATATAGTATAGAAGTATTGATATATAATGATACATCGATTCAATATATAATTAGTTCTTATCATAACTTCTTTTCTTTTTAATTTTATCTTTAATATATCCTAGCTAATTTCATATATGATGTATATATATACATAATATTATCACCAACCCCAATGCATCACCAATACTCAAAACCAATATATTAATACCCCTACATTATATATATACCACACCAACCATTATTGCAATACACACTTTACATATCATACCAATTATTATTGCAATACACACATTACATATGATACACTCATTATTGCAATACACACATTACACATCATATCACTCATTATTGCAATACACAATTTACATATCATACAAATCATAAATCATATTTCCAATAAAGACAACCTTTATCATTAACCACAATTCATTTACATATTACACTTAATAACATTATATTATTCACAATTCACCAAGCATAATTCATTATTAATACTCACAATCAATATTTCAATACTTTCATTTCACATTGACAATAAAGACAGACTCGGGCCCAAAACACTAATATGTTATTCAAAGTTCAGAGTTACTGCTTTGGTTCATAGTCACAATCATTACGCCCGTAGGCAATGTATATACATGTATCTCTATCCATGGATAGTGTAACAGACCCAGTCTCTTGGACCATCAACTAAACACATATGAGGAGATCCTCAACCCGGCAAGACTGTTACAAATCATATATCTCATATTCACAATTCTCATAGTGTAACAGACCCAGTCTCTTGGACCATCAACTCAACACATATGAGGAGATCCTCAACCCGGCAAGACTGTTACCTTTCATCATTTCTTAGGCATGCCACCCAAATCCAGAACTCTGAAACTGAATAACATATTAAACAAACAATTCATTTATTATTTCATTATCAATCTCATCATCAATTAGGCCAACATGCCTTATCTCTTTCAATTGAATTATCATAACCAATCACAATGGCTTCATATCATATCATATATCAATCCATATGATACATATAGCATCATTGATATCACATTTCAAAGTATATTATTCATATAATACATTGCCATACACAAGATTCACAATGCATATAACATAACATTTTCTCACTTCTCAAAACACATTAACATCATTCATTACTAGAGCATTTATCATAACAAATTGCACATACCTTAAGAATGATCCTCATTTCTTCCTACCTTTCCCATTTCATATTTCATCCTTTATATATATTCTTCATTTACATTCACAATATAATAGCTTATTTAACACTTTCATCCCAATGTGTTAATGTTCAAAGACATATAAGGATATACAATCAAATAGGGTTTATGCTTACCTTGTTAATGATCTTCACATCCTTCACATCATTCAATCATCACCTTAGTCCAATTATGTTAACAATATAATAGATCACTTAACACATTTGCAAACAAATATGTTAAGCCTCAAATTATGTAATTAAATACAATCATATGTATTGGTACTTACCTCAAGAACTAGTCCCATCAATCTATACATTTCTTTTCTTTCCAAGAATTCTCCACATCTAGGTTAATGCAACCCAATCTCTTCAAAACCTAATCCAAAGGAATATTAGCAAAATGACCATATGAATAGTACATTCTGGTTTAAGACTCCATTTTATCCTTATTTTGAAAAATTGTATAAAATAATCTACTTGACTAAAAATTCTAAAATTTTTACAGAATTTAGTTTTGTATCTTAAAATCATTCCTTTAAAATTTCAGATCAAACTGAACACAAAATCTTGGTCAAATAGTTCACCTAACCAGACTGCCCCAATTGCCCTGCATCCTGGCAGCAGTTCTGAACTTTGTGAATTCTATAAATCAAATTCAATCAACGTGGTTCCAAATTATTTTTCTCAAATACTAGACTCACTAAGCAACAACATATCCAAAATTCAATTGGATATGATTTTTCTACATTTTATTAAAAATCCCGAAATATAGCTGTCTCAGTTAAGGTACCTACTGGAACAGGTCTAATAAAAATAATCTTTCTAAACTCATAACCATTCCAAAATCGAATCAACATATTTTTCAGTCATTCTAGACTCATAGAGGCACAACATATCAAAAATTCACTTCAATAACATTTTTCTATAATTAATTAAAAATCATACAAGTCACAGCCTTTACTAATTGTAAAACAGAAAAAAATTCACTAAACACAACTCTTACTCTTCCATCACCAACACCAACCTAGCTTCTTATCTTTAATTCCATTTCAACACTTTTACACACACCATACACAAACACACTCCATCAAACTCAAACAAAATTCCAAATAGAACAAGAGAAATCAAGAGAAAACTTACCTTAAATGAAGAAATTCCACAAATCTCTAACCAAAACCCTTGATTCCTTCTTCAATTTGATTATAGAACTTCAAACACCTCCCTAGCTCTTTCTCTTCTTCAATGGCCGGCCTCTTCAAGAAAGAAAGAAGAAAATACCAACAAGTCAACCACTTTTCTTCTTTTAATCTCCACCATGCAACTTAACCAAAGAAAATTACCTCCATGCCCTTCATCCATTTAATTAATCTTTTGTCTCATATATACCCATATATATAATTTCACATGCCACAAATAAATATCATCTTGTATTGACCAACCCTTTTGACCAATGTATATGTTAGTTATACAACAATATAAACAACATATACACTTCTCTCTACACCCTCTTTTCTTCTCAAAACACAAATACCTATACATTCTTTTCCCAACTTCTTTTCTCTTGTAATTTAACACATATATTCAATCCAATATATAACAATAACATAATCAAAACTTTTAAGGTATACATGAGGATATTACAATTCTCTCCCCCTTAAATAATTTCGTCCTCGAAATTATCTAGCATAATTGTAATCCATTCATAATACTATACCATCTTAACTTCCATATGAAGTTAATTATACGCTTAAGTCATTATATCATCAAATTATATAGCTTCAACTCTCCTCTTTAGAATCAACCACCTTCTTTAAATTCCATAACTCATCATTCTATATGTTTATACATCTTGTTATTTCCTTAATCAAACATTCAAAAGAACTCATTACATTTCTTGTTAATGTCTTTATATAAGAATCAGATCATTCTATAGTACACTTATACTCCATCTAATCTTTATATTTAATATATTTTGTTATTTCACTTCTGTATAATTACTCTCTTAACTTTAACATTAAAAATCATTGACTTATATCTGAACATTAATTATCCCTTCATTACAATCACTGTCTAAATAGACATTTATCACCCTCAATACATAACAAAATCCTGATTTTTCATAAATGGAGTTATTTCTTTAGCATGCTTTTCACTTAACTTACATATTAATACATTATCTTTCAACTTATTTTATAAATAACCAATCTTTTTCTCTTCTTATCATGATTAACAACTACTATACTCCACTCATTCATGTCCAATCATACTTTAAAATTTACATCATATACATTATCATGTAAATACCTATTTTCTTAATACAACTATACACATTAAATTTTATTAATGATCCATAATCTTGGCCAAATCCAAATCAATTAATCTATCTGTCACAATATACCCACGTTCCAATCTTGTTCAATTCCAACCAACGATTAAGTAATCTAACTTATCATGAAATTTCACAATTTTCATATAAGTATAAATATAACTTAATTCCATAAGAGCAAACTTATATTCAATTTCTGCTCTCTTTCAATCTATTTTCAGTCAAATCATCATGATAACAAATCACTTCTAATATCTTTTAATATACACATAGTTTATTCTTTATTATCTTAGTATAATTTCCACCAATTCTCATAAAAATGTTATATCATACTTAATATCTATAATTCATTCACTCAAACTTTGAGTTCATTCCCTTAAACCTCAAGTTACATACCATAAACATATTCAGTATAACTTTCATTCATATAATATAATTTCTCCCTTTTACTAACTCTTCACATTTCCTATCATTGGTATATTTATTTTGATTACCTTTTTGTCATATTATCCATAACTCAACACATTTCAAAAATTTTTAATTTTTTAATTTTTTTTTCACAGTTATAACCAAATTCTTAACATAAAAAAAAATAATAATAAGGTACAACTTTAACCATCATAATTTTTAACTATACTTCTCAAACAAAATTGTCAACCTCACCAAATCCGTATTACAATCATTATATCTAAGATCCAAATCCATGGATAACAAATTAACCGATCCAAAATACTGAACAAAACACATGACTTTAAGAGATTAATATTCAAACCTAGAACTTTCAATTCAATACTGTTCTTTTATAATTCTATTCTCAATCTTAACATTTTTAGTATAGCAGAAGTTAACACATTCCAACTTCGTTTCAACCAATTTGTATTCGCTTATATGATCCTTATCAACTTAACTCATGCTTTAACAATATTACTATATACATATTCAATCATATACAGTTCTTATACAATTTCTATTCATCACTTCATTTCTAATCCATCTACAATCTCTTATAATATAATTACATAGAACTTTTCATATGTGAATACTTTGAAACTCTAAATATAATATAATCATCAAGTTCAATACTCATTATAACAATTTCCACTGTCCAATATTACTCAAGTTCTTTCCATTCTCACTTCCATCACATAATCCATCTAGCTTTACACAGTTCAAGACCTAATCTCTCTTAGGTCCACTAATACATATAACATTGTTTTTCCATATCACTAATTCTATAATTATACCACATATATCTTCATAAGCCATCCTCATAATGTGATTCACAAATGTGTTTATATATCATAATTTCATTCATATTGGAAAACTCAATTCACATATCATATACATGTATACACTTAATTATATGCTCTTATAGTATTTTTCCTTTTTCATACATTCAATACAAATTTAGTGTTTATCAATTTCTTTTAAACACTATCCTTCTCATTCTTCCAATATGATATAAAGTATTTATTCACACTACAAACATATTTATTCCGACTATAGTAACACTTCATATTCATCTCAGTCACATTCCCAATGTGACATCTCTTTCACTTTCGTCTTTAAAAATATTTAATACACTCCCATATTCATTCTTACCCTGTTCAGTAAAATGACTTAAAATAACTCATTTCTATTTACTTATCCACTTCCTTGATTATTTCAAAACAAATTCTCATACTATCAATCACATTACTCAATTCATAATACTTCCATATGCAATACTAGTCATTTCACTTAGCTTATGCATTGCATATACAGTTAACTATCAATATCCCAATAATCTTTATCAAATTCCACTAAAACTTTAACTTCTCAATTTACTACTTCGTTTAAGCTTCAATTTGCCAAACTCATCTTTTCTATCATCACTTTAAAAACATCTTACAAATATATATCACAAAGCAATATTAAAACATATAATTTCCACAATCATAAAGCTCACTTCAAAAATCTCAAATATCACATATTATCACCATTACCATGAGCTTTCACAATATCCAAGCATCTCACATATCTAACATTGAATTTACCATGTTCGCATTAAAATAACAATATCAACTTATTTTCTTACTTAACCAATATCATCTCTTTTTCCTTTAAACAAAACCTTAATTTTATATACATATATCCCAACTTTAAAAAATCACACTTTGTCTATACTAACTAACTCATTCACTATTCCACCATTCTTTCCTCATTTTAGTAACATATCTTTCAATAATAACAATCCAGCAATATTTTCTCTGTCTAACAACCTCAACATAAACATTATTATAAAGAGGTTCAAAGTATAAAGGAAAGAATACATATTTTAATCTTGATTTTGATTGCTACTTATTTTCAACTTTATTCTCCTTTTTATTTCTTTATGTTTCAATTCACATTATGCCCTACATAATATTGCTCATAAATATCAACATTACATTTCATGTTGCACACAACATGACATTCTTCATATGCATCATTAATATACAAATATCACATTACATTTCACAATGCGTTTCTCATAATCAATTAGGCACTATGCCTCAATTATAATTCATTTCCAACATCATTGTCAACAATCATAATTTCTCATCACATCAAAATAGTATACACATATATCATCAACTATATTGAACATCTCATATAACACAAATATTCTACAATTTATATTATGCCACATCCGAGACCAACCTAGATGTCAATGCATATGCACGTATTACAAATTTCATTTCAAAACTTTTCCTTTTTATTTCTATTTAAACTTTTCAAAAAAAAATTTTTTTTTTAATCTCACTTAGGCCGAGAATCTCGAACCTAAGCTCTGATACCAAAACAATTGTAACACCCTGATACCCTATATAAGTACTATGCGTATACCTAGTATACATACAGTAAATATATAAAGTATAAGGATGTCACTTTTCGTTACCTTTTAAAAACCTGTAACAGAGTTCAAACCATAATACCTTAATTTAAATAACATTTACAAAATCATTATCTTTATTAAAACTTCATTTATACATATAAATACTCTCTCGTCAGAAATACATCATAATTAAAATTTATACATGTATGCATTACCCTCTAGTTGGTCTCGACAAACTTTACTCTTTTTGTGGCATAACAAAAGACTTCATATCTTCCATCTATATACCTGCGCGAATAAACACCCGCGCTAAGCCCGAGAGCTTAGTAGTCCAAATATAAAATATAAACATATAGTATAGAAGTATTGATATATAATGATACATCGATTCAATATATAATTAGTTCTTATCATAACTTCTTTTCTTTTTAATTTTATCTTTAATATATCCTAGCTAATTTCATATATGATTTATATATATACATAATATTATCACCAACCCCAATGCATCACCAATACTCAAAACCAATATATTAATACCCCTACATTATATATATACCACACCAACCATTATTGCAATACACACTTTACATATCATACCAATTATTATTGCAATACACACATTACATATCATACACTCATTATTGCAATACACACATTACACATCATATCACTCATTATTGCAATACACAATTTACATATCATACAAATCATAAATCATATTTCCAATAAAGACAACCTTTATCATCAACCACAATTCATTTACATATTACACTTAATAACATTATATTATTCACAATTCACCAAGCATAATTCATTATTAATACTCACAATCAATATTTCAATACTTGAATTTCACATTGACAATAAAGACAGACTCGGGCCCAAAATACTAATATGTTATTCAAAGTTCAGAGTTACTGCTTTGGTTCATAGTCACAATCATTACGCCCGTAGGCAATGTATATACATGTATCTCTATCCATGGATAGTGTAACAGACCCAGTCTCTTGGACCATCAACTCAACACATATGAGGAGATCCTCAACCCGGCAAGACTGTTACAAATCATATATCTCATATTCACAATTCTCATAGTGTAACAGACCCAGTCTCTTGGACCATCAACTCAACACATATGAGGAGATCCTCAACCCGGCAAGACTGTTACCTTTCATCATTTCTTAGGCATGCCACCCAAATCCAGAACTCTGAAACTGAATAACATATTAAACAAACAATTCATTTATTATTTCATTATCAATCTCATCATCAATTAGGCCAACATGCCTTATCTCTTTCAATTGAATTATCATAACCAATCACAATGGCTTCATATCATATCATATCTCAATCCATATGATACATATAGCATCATTGATATCACATTTCAAAGTATATTATTCATATAATACATTGCCATACACAAGATTCACAATGCATATAACATAACATTTTCTCACTTCTCAAAACACATTAACATCATTCATTACTAGAGCATTTATCATAACAAATTGCACATACCTTAAGAATGATCCTCATTTCTTCCTACCTTTCCCATTTCATATTTCATCCTTTATATATATTCTTCATTTACATTCACAATATAATAGCTTATTTAACACTTTCATCCCAATGTGTTAATGTTCAAAGACATATAAGGATATACAATCAAATAGGGTTTATGCTTACCTTGTTAATGATCTTCACATCCTTCACATCATTCAATCATCACCTTAGTCCAATTATGTTAACAATATAATAGATCACTTAACACATTTGCAAACAAATGTGTTAAGCCTCAAATTATGTAATTAAATACAATCATATGTATTGGTACTTACCTCAAGAACTAGTCCCATCAATCTATACATTTCTTTTCTTTCCAAGAATTCTCCACATCTAGGTTAATGCAACCCAATCTCTTCAAAACCTAATCCAAAGGAATATTAGCAAAATGACCATATGAATAGTACATTCTGGTTTAAGACTCCATTTTATCCTTATTTTGAAAAATTGTATAAAATAATCTACTTGACTAAAAATTCTAAAATTTTTACAGAATTTAGTTTTGTATCTTAAAATCATTCCTTTAAAATTTCAGATCAAACTGAACACAAAATCTTGGTCAAATAGTTCACCTAACCAGACTGCCCCAATTGCCCTGCATCCTGGCAGCAGTTCTGAACTTTGTGAATTCCATAAATCAAATTCAATCAACGTGGTTCCAAATTATTTTTCTCAAATACTAGACTCACTAAGAAACAACATATCCAAAATTAAATTGGATATGATTTTTCTATATTTTATTAAAAATCCCGAAATATAGCTGTCTCATTTAAGGTACCTGCTGGAACAGGTCTAATAAAAATAATCTTTCTAAACTCATAACCATTCCAAAATCGAATCAACATATTTTTCAGTCATTCTAGACTCATAGAGGCACAACATATCAAAAATTTACTTCAATAACATTTTTCTATAATTAATTAAAAATCATACAAGTCACAGCCTTTACTAATTGTAAAACAGAAAAAAATTCACTAAACACAACTCTTACTCTTCCATCACCAACACCAACCTAGCTTCTTATCTTTAATTCCATTTCAACACTTTTACACACACCATACACAAACACACTCCATCAAACTCAAACAAAATTCCAAATAGAACAAGAGAAATCAAGAGAAAACTTACCTTAAATGAAGAAATTCCACAAATCTCTAACCAAAACCCTTGATTCCTTCTTCAATTTGATTATAGAACTTCAAACACCTCCCTAGCTCTTTCTCTTCTTCAATGGCCGGCCTCTTCAAGAAAGAAAGAAGAAAATACCAACAAGTCAACCACTTTTCTTCTTTTAATCTCCACCATGCAACTTAACCAAAGAAAATTACCTCCATGCCCTTCATCCATTTAATTAATCTTTTGTCTCATATATACCCATATATATAATTTCACATGCCACAAATAAATATCATCTTGTATTGACCAACCCTTTTGACCAATGTATATGTTAGTTATACAACCATATAAACAACATATACACTTCTCTCTACACCCTCTTTTCTTCTCAAAACACAAATACCTATACATTCTTTTCCCAACTTCTTTTCTCTTGTAATTTAACACATATATTCAATCCAATATATAACAATAACATAATCAAAACTTTTAAGGTATACATGAGGATATTACAAATTTTATAATATCATTAATTTAAATACTCATCAAGATGCGATCAGACATATTTATAATAAGAGTGTATATAAACTATTTACTCAACATAATATAATCAATCATTTACATATATAAAAATTTAAATTACTATTATTTATTTTCACTTTATTAGAAATAATTATCATTCAGGAATAAATCATCACTTTGAATTTAATAAATTCCTTTCTTAAAATCATATAAATATAATACTTTAAGAAAAATATAATAATACATATTTACTTACTCACCTGGACCAAATACTGTATTTATTTAATCAACATGGTTCCTTTGATATTCTATAGCTGCAACTGGATTCGTTCCTATAATAATATAAGAATATTATTTAATTTAAATTATGTCCTAGTCGCTATAGATATATGTTATGAATATGACGTATAATTTCGAGTTCTTAAATTCTAATGATATTTTAATAAACTAGTAATTCTCAAATTTTCTAAAGTAATACTACAATGAGTATTTATCTAATTTCTAAGGTACAATTATCTATCTAATTTTTTAATAAATATTTTCAATAATAAAATTTTAATAGTAAAAATATACTAAGTGTTTATAATAATTTTATATACAATTATATTATAATATTTTAGTTTATTTATTTTAATAGTTTATTACTATTAATAATATTTATTTATTAACTAACTTATTCATTTAAGCATTATATACTATTAATTTTAATCTACAATATATTTATATATTCTTAGCTTTAATAAATAAATTTGTACTAAAAATAACAATGTTAGAATAAGAAAAATAACAATAATATTATTTACTTAATTTTTTTCTATTTGTTATATTTGTGATACTAATAATATTTACTTAGATATTAATAATATTTTATTAACTTTTATTATTTAAAATTACTTATTTACCTTTAATTTAACTATAGTAAATTATATTGATTTCAATAATAATAAAAATAATAGTATATAATTTATTTACTTAATAATATTTTATTTTTATTTTTTAATAATTACTTATAATAAAGTTACTAAAATAATAACATTATTTATATAATTAAAAATAATTATTTAATTACCTTTGTTTTAAAATTTACAACTTATGTTAAATTTATTATTCAATTATATTAGTGATAATAATAATAAAATGTAACTATTTAAGTATACATTTAGTAGCCTATTTTATAATAATAATAATTTTAAGTAAATGTTTAGTAGTAATAATTATAATATTAAATATTGTTATAATAGTAAACATTCAATTATAATAATAGTTATAAACTTTTAGTAAAGTGATCATTCAAATTTATACATATATACTTAATATTAATAATAACAACAAAAATAATAATAATATTAACTATTATACTAATTTTAAAAATTACTAATATTTATAAAATTTTAATTGTAATGCTTCATTACTATAACTCTAACAATATTACTAATTAATTATTACTTATCATAATTTATATTTTAGCAATTATCATAATTCATGTTTAAGTAAAAATAACAATAACCTAATTATTATAATTATAACAATATAAATCTTAATAATTAGTTTTACGATTTCCTATAAATTTTAAATTATATTTTATTTATCACCTAATTTAAATATTTAATAATTAATTAACTCAATTTAATTTATAAATATTTAAATTCATTTTTACAAATAAAACTCTTATAAATAATAGTATATCTTAATTTAACAAACTATTTATTTATTATCTTTTAATTAATTTATTTATCTTATAATATTTTTATTTATAACTTTATATCAAAACACTACTAATTTATATTATAACAAATTTATAAATAAAAAATTAAACTTAATTTAACTAGAAATATATTTACACTAAAGCTAATATGCATAAATATACTATTTTCATCCTAATTAATTAATTATTAAATAACAACAACAACAACAACAACTAAGCCTTAATCCCAAATAAGTTGGGGTCGGCTGTATGGATTCTCAACAAAATAAGCTCAAAAGACACCAAAAAAGATACTCCAGCCTTAGGCCCCTTCCAAGACACGGATTTTACGTCTCCATTCAAGTCTGTCATTAATCAAATCCGCATCAAGATCTAAGGCACGTAAGTCTCTTGCTATCACCTCCTTCCACACAGTTCTAGGTCTGCCACGACCTCTAGCCCCCTCAATCAACAAATTCTCACACTTACGAACCGCAGCATTAGGAGGTCTTCTTAAAACATGCCCATACCATCTAAGTCTTCCTTCCCTCACCTTATCTCCGACGTCCACTACTTGGACTTTTTGTCGAATATAAACATTCTTAATTTTGTCCAGTCTAGTATATCCACACATCTATCTTAGCATCCTCATTTCTGCCACACTCATCTTATGCAAATGTTGTCCCGTTGGTGCCCAACACTCACTACCATAGAGCATCGCAGGTCTAACAACCGTCCTATAGAATTTACCTTTCACTTTCAGAGGTATTTTCTTATCACATAGAACCCCAGTCGCACCCTTCCACTTCAACCACCCTACCTGTATTCTGTGAGCCACATCTTCATCTATACGGCCTTCATTCTGGAACACCGAACCCAAATATTTGAAGTGCTTGGTTTTAGGAACCAAAACTCCATCCAACTTAACCTCATGTTCCTGCTTCTTCCTTAGAATGAACTCACAGTGCATATATTCCGTTTTACTCCTACTTAACTTAAAACCCTTGTCCTCGAGGGTTTTTCTCCACACTTCCAACTTACGGTTTACACCAGCACTAGTCTCATCAATTAAAATAATGTCATCAGCAAACAACATACACCAAGGAACATCGTCTTGTATGCTTCTGGTTAGCTCGTCCACAACCAGGGTAAATAAATATGGACTCATGGCCGAACCTTGATGCAATCTGGTAGTAATAGGGAAAGCCTCAGTGTCTCCACCAGGTGTTTTCACACTAGTGGATGCATTCTCATACATGTCCTTGATGATGTTGATATATTTGCCGTTGACTCCTTTCCTCTTCAAAACCCACCATAACACTTCTCTTGGTACTCTATCATAGGCTTTCTCCAAGTCAATAAATACCATGTGGAGATCTTTCTTCTTCTCTTGATACAATTCCATTAGTCTTCTTAGAAGAGAAATAGCCTCCATGGTAGATCTCCCTGGCATAAACCCAAACTGATTCTCCGAAACTCTTGTAAGCTTCCTCAATCTGTGTTCAATAATCCTTTCCCATAATTTCATAGTATGGCTCATAAGTTTGATACCCCGATAATTTGTACAGCATTGAATGTCTCCCTTATTTTTATATATGGGTACCATGATACTCTTCCTCTAGGTATTTGGCATCTTACGTCCTTTCACAATAGCATTAAAGAGTTTAGTTAACCAGGCAACTCCTACCTCTCCAAGGTTCTTCCAAACCTCTATAGGAATACCATCCGGGCCACAAGCTTTACCAACTTTCATATACTTCAAGGCTTCTCTTACTTCACTATGCAAGATCCTCCTAGACCAGCTGATATAATCATTTGTTGCATGAAGACCTTGAAAATCTTGTTCATGTTCAGGGTTGAATAACTGCTCAAAATAAGCCTTCCACCTCTCCTTAATCTCAACATCTCCTGTCAACACCCGTTGATCTTCGTCCTTTATACATTTGACTTGGCTTAAATCTCTGCTTTTCCTTTCTCTCATCCTTGCAATCTTATAAATGCCCATTTCTCCCTCTTTAGTACCTAACTTTTGATAAATCCCTTCTAAGGCTCTGCCACGAGCTACACTAACAGCCTTCTTTGCCTCTTTCTTAGCCCTCTTATATTCCTCAAAGGCCTCGCTATTAACCGCATTCGGTAACTTTTTATACCATTCCCTCTTAGCCTTAATAGCCTTTTGAACCTCCTCATCCCACCACCATGCATCGTGCGGTCGAGGCCCTGCCCCTTTAGAGATCCCAAGCAATTTACTACCTGCTTTCTTAATGCCACCTTCCATTTTTGTCCACAAGTCCTCTGCACTAGCCTCAAGGTTCCAAATTTCTTCCTTTAGTAACTCCTCCTTAAAGGTACCTTGAGCTAGGTCTTTCAATTTCCACCATCTTATCCTTGGTTCCAATATTTTCTTATCATTCCTCCAGCTACTTTTATTCTTAACATCTAAAACCACAATACGATGTTGCGCCGTCAATGCTTCACCCGGAATGACCTTGCAATCCTTACACTTACTTTTGTCCCGTCTTCGAGTAAGTATGAAGTCTATTTGACTTTGGGTTCGTCCACTCTTAAAGGTAATCAAGTGTGACCCCCTCTTTTCAAAGCAGGTATTCGCCAGCACTAGATCATAAGCCACTGCAAAATCCAAAATGCTCTTTCCCTCCTCATTCCTGTTGCCAAAACCATAACCCCCATGGACCCTGTCATAACCATTACTGTCCTTACCAACATGCCCGTTAAGGTCCCCACCAATGAAGATTTGCTGATTATCCGGAATACCTTGCATGATATCATCCATATCTTCCCAGAACTGAACCTTGGATGCTCCGTCCAAACCTACTTGGGGAGCATAAGCACTAATAACATTAATAGTGTCATCTCCCAAAACAAGCCTCAAAGAGATAATCCTGTCTCCCTTTCTCTTCACTTCCACCACCTTGTCTTTAAGCGTAGGCTCAATAATAATGCCCACACCATTCCTATTGTTATCCAAGCCACAATACCACAACTTATATCTTGAGTTACCAATCTCTTTTGCTTTATTTCCCTTCCACTGGTTTCCTGCAAACAAGCAATACTAACCTTCCTTCTTTTCAAAGTATCCACAAGCTCATAGACTTCCCAGTCAGAGTGCCAATATTCCAACTACCTAATCTTAATCGGCTCCCTTGGACTTGCTTCTTTAGCCGCATTCGTCCATAATGCGGTAGCCCTTTCCTGTCTGACACCACATCCGGGCGCTAATATGGCGGGACTAACTTCTTTACCCATACCCGTCCATGGCATGGGAACCTTTACTCATACTCCACCACACCCAGGCGTCGATGTGATGGAATCCCTTGCTCATTTAACACTACACTCGGGTGCCGATGTAGCGCGTGCCTAGGTGAGCACGTCCCAACGGTATAATGATAGTTTTGAGAATCCATAGAAAGTTTGACAAAATTTTTACACTGGCCGCCAACCTACCGCAACCCTCCTCCTTTATCCGGGCTTGGGACCGGCTACGATACTCGCAGGCGGAGTTTAATTAATTATTAAATAATTATATTTATTTATTTATTAACAAAAAAGTTTAAATATAATTGATAATATTTATATTTATTAATTAACAACTAACTACTAATTTATAGTTTCATCAACTCAATATATATATATATATTACAATCTACTAATAATACCTATAATTTAAATACTTAATTTATTTTAACTATACTTAATATTTTAATTCATATATTTACTGTCTATAATCATTAATTTTCTTTTATTTTAATTCTTTATTTAATAACAATAATTAATTAATCAATTAAAATTATAACTCCTAATTTACTATTTTTATAAATTTTTTAACTAATTACTTTTTAGTTTAGCAATTTATAAATTTTATACTTGTAATAATTCAGAATCTAATTTCCTTTAATTATTTTATCAAAATTTCTACATAAAATTTAAATCCTAAATTTCTTATTAAATTAAAATTTTAATTAATTTAAAATTATTTTGAATTTCTTTTTAAATAACCTAAAATACATTAAAAAATATAATTTTTTAAATATCCATCCATAATTTGCAAGTAATATACCAAATTAAAGCTTAAAACTAGAGGATTCTAAAAATACCCGTGCTGCAGGAAAAAGTCATTGAAATGTGGTTAGAATCGGCATCGGAATGTAATGCTGGCGAGAGCTTCGATCTCTACTTCAGATGGCGTGTGCAGCTGTCCACGGTGGCGGTTCATGGTAGTTTTGATGGCGTTGGAAAGCTCATCGAGTTGTCTTCCCCTGTGGGCGGCGCTGTTAAGAAAATGTCACCGGAAGGCGATGAACGGAGGTAATGAAGTTAACTGCTTTAAGTTACTCTTCCTCTCCTTTGTCTTTTCTATTTCTGTATTAATTTTCTATCCCTTCTCTGTCTCTCTCTCTCTCCCTCACGTTTTCCTTCTTTCCTTTCTTTCTTAAATTTTTTTTACACTTCATTTTAATAACTTAAATTTTAATGGCAAACACAAGATAATTGGCCACTAAACCAATTTTAATGGACCAAAATAAAAGTTTCTTTTACCTAGTTTCCCCACTTTCATTTTTTTTGTCTTACCTAACAGATCCACCTTATTATTATTATTATTATTATTATTATTATTATTATTATTATTATTAATGAATTAGTTAATTTTTTTTAACTTTAACTATATAAAATTTTACAAGATATTACATTCTTTTCCCCTTAAAGAAAATTCGTTTCCGAATTTTCACTAACTCGTCGACGGAAACAAATGAGGATATCTAGCAAACATATATTCCTCTCTTTCCTAAGTTGCTTCTTTCCTTGAATGATTATTCTATAAGACTTTTACCAAAAGAATAACCTTGTTTCTTAAAACTTTTTCTTCTAAAGCTAAAATCACAATTGGTTCTTTCTCATGAGTTAAATCTTCTCGTAATTCCACTGGTTGTCTCTAAAGTATATGCAAATGATCACTTATATACTTTCTCAACATGAATACATGAAAAATATTATGTATTTGAGATAATTCTGATGGTAGTGCAAGTCTATAAGCAACATGGTTGATTTTCTCTACAACTTCATAAGGCCCGATAAATAGAGGACTTAGCTTTTTATGTTTACCAAATCACACTATACCTTTCCATGGAGAGATCTTTAAGAATATCTTATTCACCACATCATACTCAATATCTTTTCTCTTTAGGTCTGCATAGCGCTTTTATTTTTCTTGTGCAACTTTTAATTTGTCTCTGATAAGTTTGATTTTATCACCAGTTATCTAAACTAACTTTGGGCCCATAAATTCTCTTTCTCTGAATTTATTATAACATACTGGAGTCCTATATTTTCTTCTATATAATGCTTCATAAGGTATCATGCCTATACTTGAATGAAAACTGTTATTATAAGCAAACTCGATTAATGGTAAATGCTTATCCCAATTCCTTCAAGTTCTATGACACAAGCTCTACGCATATCCTCCAAGATCTAAATAGTACATTCCGATTGGCCGTCAGTTTAAGGGTGAAAGAAAGTACTGAACTTTACCTTTGCACCCATGGCATGTTACAGACTAGGCCAAAATCTAAAAGTAAACTGTGGATCCCTGACTGACACTATAGATACTAAAGTGCCATGTAGTTTCACAATTTCCTTCACATAGATCTCTGCAAGCTTATCCAAAGAGAAATTGATGCTGATGAGTAGAAAATGAGATGAATTAATCAATTTGTCTATAATCACCCAAACAACATCATGACCTTGCTGGTTACAGGCAAACCAAAAACAAAACCTATGGTAATGTGCTCTTATTTCTACTCAGGAATTAAAAGTGGTTATAGAAGTCCTGAAGGATGCTAATGTTCTGCTTTAACTTGTTGACACAACAAATATTTTGCTGCAAAATCTGCTGCATCCTTCTTCTTACCCTTCCACCAATAATTCTCCTTAAGAGTTATATACATCTTAGTACTATCTGAATGCATAGAATAAGCAGAACAATGGGCTTCTTCCATTATCTCCCTTTTTAAAGTGTTAACATTCGATACACATAATCTGCTACCAAGTACTAAAGTACCATCTTCCCTAGTAGCATAGTTTGTATGAGTACCTGCTTTTTTTACACCATTAAGGATCTTTTTCATTTCTTCATCTAAAACTTGAGCTTCTTTGATTCTTTTCACTAAAATTAGTCTGACTTTAAAAGTTGCTAACAAATCCCTAGAATCATTCATCATCAAATCTAGTCCTAAAGATCAAAGATCCAGTAATAAGGGAAGCTGCACAATCTTGATATGCAAAAGACTATCATGGGACTTTCAACTCAAAGCATCAGCTACTACACTGGCCTTTCCAAGATGATACTCGATAGTACAATCATAATCTTTTAATAACTCAATCCATCTCCTCTGTCTCAAATTCAACTCCTTCTATGAAAGTAGATACTTCAAACTCTTATGATCTCTGAATATCTAGCATTTTCTCCATAAAGATAATGCCTTTAAATTTTTAAAGTAAAGACCACTACCGCAAGTTTCATATCATGAGTAGGATAATTTAATTCGTGAGGCCAAAGTTGTCTAGAGGCATAAGCTATCACATTCCCATATTACATTAAAACACATCCCAAACCTTTTTGTGAAGTATCACTGTATACCATGAAACCACCATTACCTTAAGGAAGAGTAAGAATAAGAGCGGACTTCAAACAAGCTTTTAATTTTTCAAAGCTTTACTAATACTTCTCAGTCCAGTTAAACTTTGCATTCTTCCTTAGCAACTTGGTTAATGGTGATGCAATAATAGAGAAATCCTAGACAAAGTGATGATAATACCCTGCCAAGCCTAAGAAACTTCTCACTTCTGTAGGAGTTATTGGCGGTTCCCAGTTCATCACTGCCTCTATCTTTTTAGGGTCAACATAAACTCTTTCCACTGATATGACATGACCCAAGAACATCACTCTATCTAGGCAAAACTCACATTTACTAAGCTTGGTATACAACCGTTTATTCTTCAAGGTTCATAATATAATTCTCAAGTGTTCCTCATACTCCTCTCTACTTTGAGAATACACCAAAATATCATCAATAATATGATTACAAATCTATCCAGATAAGGATGAAATACCCTATAAGATCCATAAAAGTATATGGAGCATTAGTTAACTTGAATGGCATCATTAGAAATTCATAATGCCCATATTGAGTCCTAAATGTTGTCTTTGGCACATCTGACTCTTTGATTTTCAGCTGATGATACCCCGATCGTAAGTCTATTTTAGAAAAGGCTTTAGCTCCTTGAAGTTTATCAAAGAGATCATTAATGCAGGGCAAATGATACTTATTACAAATAGTGACTCGATTGAACTGTCTATAATCAATGCTTAATCTCTTGGATCTATCTTTTTTCTTCACAAACAACACAGAAGCTCCCTAGGGTGAGATGCTAGGTCTAATGAATCCCTTATCTAGTAGTTACTGCAATTGTACCTTCAGTTTCTTCAACTCTGCAAGAGTCATTTTATAAGGATCTTGAGAAATATGAGTTGTGCCTGGCTGAACATCAATAGAGAATTCAACTTCTCTATTAGGAGGTAAACTTGGAAGCTCTTCTGGAAATACTTCTGAAAATTCACATATTATAGGAATATCCTCCAGTTTAGGCCCTTCTAATTTTGTGTCGATCACATGTGGTAGATATGCTTGACAATCCTTTTTAAGTAACTTCATGGCAGTCATAATAGAAATAACACAAGATGAAAAAATTTTTGCTCCCCACAGAATGTAAGGGTAGAATTTCCAGGCAGGCCAAAAGTCACTTTCTTTCCAAAGTAATCAATAGTGGCACGGTGGCAAGATAATCAATCCATCCCAAGAATAACATCGAACTGCTACATGAGAACAAGAATAAGATATGCTAATAACTTAAAATCACCTTGAATCTCTACACATGCTCACATGAGATGGAAGTCCTCACTGGAAAACTCACTACTAGTTCATTGTCTAAAGAATTTAATTTCTCATTCGCATAAATAGCAAATGCATGTGATATGAATGAATGAATGAGTGGAGCCATGATAAATAAAAATATGATCATGTCTTCCAAAAATAACCGACGTACTAGTGACCACCTCAAGGGAGACTATAGCTTCTTATTGAGTAATAGCAAACACCAGGGCTTGAGTAAGAGGTCTAACTATCTAACCTAAAGATATGGCCCCATCCTATCTACCCACACCCTTGTTTTTTCCTCTCCCAGATCCTCTTCCTTGTGATTGAGTTCTGCCCCCTCTTCGAGGCATGAATGCTTATAATGCTTGAATCAATTCACCAGGCCTCACTAACATTGGACAGTCTCTTCTGATGTGACCTGTATCACAACACTAATAGCATCTTCTAAAATTGGCCCTACATTCTCTATTGTGATGTCTACCACATGTGGGACATATAGGTCGCGGTCTCTGATTAGCTCTCAGACTGTTACCCTATCCAAATCTTGGCACACTAACAAAGCTACCCATATACTAACTTAGTGAACTCTGACTAATCCGGGGTTGGTTCAATTGCAGGCCTGATCTCACAGATTGACTTCTACTATTTCCATGGTAAGGTCTAGAATAAGAAGTGTCACCTCTCTTTATTTGTCTATCAGTAAATCTCTAAAAAGAACTATGAGTCTGCTTTCTCTTCTTATTCTCGAACTCTGTTTCTTCTTTTATTAACTTCTCTTTTTCCAAGGTGTGAACACTCGAATTTTGAGGCTCGGAAAGCCAATTTTCTCAGACTACTGAAAACCGGGCCGGACCGGACGTCCCCGGTAAAATTCATCGGAAGTATATCGATATGGTACTTGAAATGTCCGAGACGACGTGAGGATCACGGATATGGTCCCGGAATAATTTTTGGAGGTCTCTAGCTCCCGAAAAATCAGTTTGAGCGAAAACCGGCCAAAATTGGCGGCTCAGCCGCCGTGACCCCGGCGGCTCGGCCGCCATGGACGGCGGCTCGGCCGTCGTGACCCGCGGCCCGGCCGCCGTACAGTCCGATTTTGCCTATAAATAGCAGTTCAGATTTTCAGAAAAGGGGGGGACTTTTCCGGGTGGGCCTTATGCTGTCGAATTCTTTTCACACTTAAAAACGATTAAGAACTTTTATTTGCATAAATCTAACCGTGTGCTGCAGGAAACAATCTGTAATCAAAAATCATAATCCCCGGTTCAGGAAAACGAGATCTGGAACTTCGAAGCGGGAAAATCCTAAGCAAGGTAATATTCTAATTCATCATTTGTCAATTTAAGCATATTATAAGCATCCTATCTTCTTCTCAATTTCTTCTCGGTCAAAGACCTAATCCTTTTAGGTCTAAGGCCTAATGGACTAATCAATCAGCCTCTTTGGCACAAAGACTTGAATTACATCTTTTTTGGTACAAAGTACCTACATTTCACAATTAAAATCAATCTGTTGGCACGGAGCCTAAATTACACCATTTTGGTACGAAGTACCTAAAATTTCACAATTTAGCACTAAGTGCTGAAATTCACATTTTTGGCATGGAGCCCAACCACACTTGGCCAAAGGCCCAAAATTTGCACTCTTTTGGTACAAAGTACCTAAAATTGCACAATTTAGCACTAAGCGCTAAATCTTACATCTTTGGCATGAAGCCCAACCACACTTGGCCAAAGGCCTAAATTGCATTCTTTAGGTACAAAGTACCTAAAATTGCACCATTTAGCACTAAGTGCTAAATTTCACAACTCTGGCATGAAGCCCGACTCAATTAAAATCAACCTTTGGCATGGAGCCTAAATTCCACTCTTTTGGTACAAAGTACCTAAATCTCATATCTTTGGCATGAAGCCCGACAATGCACGAAGCATACACACACACATGCATGAAGCATAATTTTCATCGCCTTTAAATAGGCTTTTCCGAACTACATGGGCTTTGATCTCCTATTCAAACGGGAGTATGTAGGCATGTTTGGGATTCACCCCAAATAGCAAGTCCACAAACTACCAACAATCTTTTTCTCTTTAAATTTGTTCCATTTTTGCAAGTTAATCAAAAGCATGACATAGTCCCCGAATCCTCCTTGGGTTCGCAGACTGGAAGCCTTTACATTGGATGCATTATTGGAGTCAAACAAGGGTTTTCTTAGTTTTTCCCTTCGAACAAAATAAACTGAGTGGCGACTCCAGACAACGAGTGGACACCCGCCCGGATCCTTTCCGGGCGGAAACCGAGGTTCACAGACTGGCGACTCCACTGGGGACTATAAAAACCATTTATGGGATCCTAGTGGACTACTATTTATTATTTGATTAACTTGCCACGGGAGACCATAAAAATAATTTATGGGATCCTAGTAGGCTACTATTGCTTATTTGACTAATTTGCCCTTCTTTAGGGTGTTTTTACTCATTTTGCAGGGTACCTTAGCAATATATATCCTTCCTTTAAGGATATTGGACTGAAGATTGAAGAAAGGAATCTTTTTCCTTGGATGAATCTCTTGTTTGGCTAAATGTGCATTTGTTTTGTCATTCAGAGAATCTTTTTCTCTTGCATATATGGGGGAATCTTTTTCCTCCATTGCATAAAAAATTATTTTCAAATGAATTTCTTCTCTTTCTGTTCAAAGTTCTGAGTCTGGATAGCAAGTAGCGCTGACCGGCAGGTCTCCTTGATTATGCCGGCGGACAGCCAAAGCGTCCTCCCTGTTGTCGCAAACCATTCCAATCCTTTTGGAATGGCCCATGAGTAATCGTACTGTTGGACCCACGCGAAACTCCTTGTTTCACATGTGGTTAGGTATATCTTACTCAAGACTCAAGGGTCCCTATGATAAGCCAATTCTCTATTTTTACATAACAATAGAACCTTCCCTTAGGTTGTATGTACCCAATGATAGTACCGCATTCCATTAAAATGAATTGTGATGTGATGAGGTGCATTCATGCACCATAACAACATCGTTTTGGGGAAAAATTTTGATGTACATAAGTGGACCAAGAGTTTTCCTACCCTACACACCACCCTGATTTTTTTTGCCCTTGACCTTTTCAGGTACCCTCTGTCCGTGTGCCTTCACCTACACCAGACACACCAACACCAACTGTGCTATCCCCTACAAGTTCTACTACCCCAACTTCACCAACTGTTCCGATTACTGAAATGGCCACAATTGAACAGATTAAGGTTTTGCTGGATGGTCAGGTTAAGGAAATTGAAGCTAGAATGCAAGAAAAAATTGATGAAGCTTTAGCCGCCCAAAGGGTAGCCATCCTGGCTGAATTAGGAGGAGCACCAAAGACAGTCCCTACTCCTGAAAATTTGGGGAAGGAACCCATTGTGGGGCAAACTAGTACCCCCGTGACTGCTCAGATTAATACCCCTGTCATCAATTTGGAGGATCCACCCTCCAAGACTGAAACTGATGAACTGAAAAGGAAACTTGAATTGCTTGAGAGGTCAATCACTGCCATGAGAACTCACAAAGAGGTGGTAGACATGGATTCCTTATCCTTGTTTCCCCAAGCCAGATTACCTCCAAAATTCAAGATGCCGAGGATGGACAGATTTGATGGGACCACTTGCCCTAAAACTCATTTGAAGATGTATGTGGGGGCCTTGAGCCCATGGGGTTTAAATGATGAGCTCTTTGCTCAACTCTTCCAACAATCCCTGACTAGGGCTGCCCTTAAATGGTTTGTGAGTCTAGACCGTTCCAAGATTATGACATGGGAAGACATCTGCAATGCATTTAACTCTCAGTACCACTACAATATTGAGGTAGATGTCACCAGAAGGGAACTTGAGACCACCAAACAAAACAACAATGAACCCTTCTCCTCGTTCCTTACGAGGTGGAGGGCAAAAGCCGCCCAGATGATCAATCGCCCTTCAGAACAAGAGCAGATTGATATCATAATCAGAAATTTAAGGCCTACATATCAGGCTCAACTGCAAACCCAATATCTACCTACTTTCAAATCACTCATTGCGACTGCAACCAAGGTAGAAGATTTGATACAGTTGGGTAAAATAGTGGATGAGGGGGCGGCATCGAAATATAAGAAACAAAGCCAAGCTCCTTCCTCAAGCAAGGTCAATCAAGTGGCCAATATTGCCCCTGCGAATCCTTTACGTGTGGGCAATCTTGGGTCGAGAAATCAGCCAAGAAGGCAATATACTGACCTTGGGGTACCTCTTCATTTGGTGTTTAAAAAGGCTGTGGAAGGGAAATATTTGAAGCCTTTGGACCCAAGACCTCCTCCAAACCCATTACCTTCCAGTTATAAAGTCAATGAATACTGTGAATACCATCAAGGGAATGGGCATAAAACAGATGCTTGCTGGACACTGAAAAACCGCATCCAGGATCTGGTGGATAGTGGTGACATCATTCCTCTCAGGAGGCAACCAAACATTAACACTAATCCTTTGCCCAATCACTCCATCCACGCCATTACTGTGGAAGAAGAGCTGTTTGATCCTTTCAAACTTCTCTTGGAAATGAATGAAGTGTGTGTGTTAGATTTGAACGACCTCGCTGAAGAGGTCAGTGCTCTGACAAGAAGTGGAAGACAATATCAGCCACTTGACTTGGGAAAAACCCCTACAACCTCAAATCCCCCCCATAAGAAAACACCAGAGCCAAAAGAAGACCCTGTCCTCACTCAGCTTAAACAAACTCAAGCTAAGGTGTCAATTTGGGAACTCCTTGCTTCCTCATTCCCACACCGCCAGGCTCTCAGCGAAGCTTTGAGTCAACTTGATACACCTGTGGACACAAGCCCAGAAGCTTTGGTGGCCACGTTGACCCAATCAACCAAGGCATTGAGCATCAGATTTTCTGATGTAGATTTACCAGAAGACGGTAAGAAACACAATGATGCTCTATACATCACCATACAGACTGGGGGAAAGACTGTGCCCATGGTTCTCATTGATAATGGGTCAGCCTTAAATGTATGTCCCTTGAAAGTAGCAAGCTGTCTGGGGTTGGAGGCTACAGATCTTACACCTTCTAATCAGATTGTGAGAGCATATGATAACACTCGAAGAGAAATTTTGGGTGTTGCCACTCTAGAAATTGCTATTGGGCCGGTGAAAATGGGAGTACCATTCCAGGTCATTGATGTACCCGCGAGCTTTAATCTCCTCCTTGGAAGGCCGTGGATTCATCAGGTTAATGCTGTACCTTCTTCACTACACCAAAAACTTAAATTCCCTTTTGAAGGAAAAATCATCACTATCAAAGGGGACACCTGCGAAATCAACAGGAAAACCATGGATCAGTCTCTCCTTGAGGTTGTTCCTGGTGAAACCGCCATGACCTTGACTGGGTTTCATTACGACACAGTTCAATGCATAGAAGGTAAAAAACCCAAGGGGCCATTTGTCTCATATGATTTTGGGGAGGTCCAAATCAACTGCCTAGTGGGAATGATGCTGAGGGTAGGTCTTTTGCCCGGGATGGAAATGATGAAGTCTGGGAGGAAAACACCCGTAGTCCGGCCATGGGAAGAGCCTGAGAATAAGGGAACTTTTGGCTTGGGGTACAAACCTACAGACGAGGAAATAGAAGAGCTTGAGCGTGGAAGGAAGAAAAAGGGAAATTGGGGGGCAAGAAGCCTCAAAATGCGCCCTTACTTTAGAACTCTGAATGGTCATTTCTGCAAACCTGGAAAGGCGGTTCATTACTGCGGTTTTCAGGAACCATTCTATTCTCCTATGACCGGAAAGAAGCTACCGGGTTTTGAAATGTTTGCTGATGTTGTAGCCATGAAAGAAGAAGAGCCAGAACCTGAAACTGACTCCCAGATGGAAGGTTTCATGCAGCTTGGTCTCTTTGATGAGGTTGCTATGATAACCAATTTTGAAGACAATAGGGATCTCACAAAGCTGATCAAGACCACGGATGGACCGCTGAGAAATTGGTACGCCGAGGAGGGACAAGCTGCTGAGGTCAAACCTAGTCCTGTGTCACACCCTGAACTTGAGTCTTGTACCGAGTCTTGTTCTGAGTCAAACACCAAGTCAAAGTCTAATTCTGAGTCTTCTGTAATTTTAGATTTAGAAAGCCCTAATGTCAAGTCCAATGTAATCTTGGAGAATGACTCCGCAATTATCAATGAAACTGTTCCGATTCTTGGTTACCCTGTGTCTTTTGCTTTCCAAGTATTATCTAGCAAAAATGAAATAAATGAAATAAATGAAAAGATAATAATTGGCAAAGAAAATGAACATACATACATTGCATATGATTGTGTGAATAAAGAACAGGTTGTCGATTGCATCAGGAAGTATGTCGACTGCTTCATGTGGAAGGCAAGTGATGTCACGGGAATAGACCCAGCCATAGCAGTTCACAAGATTCCGCTATACCCCGATGCGAAGCCGGTTAAGCAGAAACTGAGAAGAATGAAGCAAGAATGGTCTTTGAAAATTAAAGAGGAAGTTGCCAAACAACTGGACAATAAGTTCATAGAGCCAATTGCCTACCCTTCCTGGTTAGCAAACATCGTGCCAGTCCCGAAGAAAGACGGAAAGGTCAGGATGTGTGTTGACTACAGAGATCTGAATAAGGCCTGTCCCAAGGACGATTTTCCACTACCACACATCGATTTGCTGATAGACAGGATGCCCGGGCATGTGATGGTTTCCATGACTGACCTCGCGGTTGGGTACAATCAGATCCTACTTCACCCACCAGACAAAGAAAAGACAGCTTTCATCACAGAATGGGGCACTTTCTGCTACAGGGTTATGCCTTTTGGGTTGATAAATGCAGGGGCTACCTACCAAAGGATGGCGACAACAGTCTTTCATGACATGATTCACAAAGAAGTAGAAGTGTATGTTGATGATATGATTGTTAAGTCAAAATCTCCAGAAGAACACGTTAAAGCACTTGAGAAGTTCTTCCTTAGACTTCGCAAGTACAATTTGAAGCTTAATCCTGCAAAGTGCCTCTTTGGTGCAACATCAGGATTATTTTTGGGATATTTGGTCAGCAAGAAAGGAATAGAAGTTGATCCAGCAAAGTCAAAGGCTATTCTGAAAATGCCTCCGCCAAGAACAGAGAAAGAGGTTCGAGGCTTGCTAGGTAGATTACAGTATATCAGTCGATTCATATCACAGTTGGCTGAGACTTGTGGTCCTATCTTTAAGCTACTGAGGAAAGGTGCTTCGCAAGAATGGAATGAAGACTGTCATAAGGCCTTCGACAAGATCAAAGAATACTTGTTAAGTCCGCCAATTCTACAACCTCCCAGAATGGGAAAACCTCTGCTCTTATATTTGTCTGTAACAGATGAAGCCATGGGGGCAATGCTAGCTCAAGAGGCTGAAGATACAAAGGTGGAAAATACAATTTACTTCCTCAGCAAAAGGATGCTGGACTATGAGTTAAAGTATAACAAGATTGAGAAGTTGTGTTTAGCCTTGTATTGGGCTTGTACGAAGTTACAACACTACTTGTCTTCTTACACTACTTATGTCATTGCAGAACAGAGTCCCTTGAAATTCCTTATGGAGAGGCCTGTTCTGGACAGCAAAATGGCTAAGTGGGTGTCAACATTGGCAGCCTTTGACTTGAAATTTGTTCAAAGGAAAGCTGTGAAAGGCGGGGCAATAGCTGACCAATTAGCAGAATTACCTATAAAAGATGAGATGCGAGAAATGGGTTTCCCTGACGAAGACCTCTTGATTGTGGAAGGAAGTGTTTGGGAGATGTACTTTGATGGAGCATCCAATTATCATGGAAACGGAATTGGAATTGTGTTCAAAACTCCTTGTGGAGAATACATTCCGTTCGCAGTTAAACTTGACTTTAGCTGCACAAACAACGAAGCAGAATATGAAGCTTGCATTAATGGGCTTGAAGCCGCCCTGAAATTGGGGATTAAGGACCTAAAGGTCTATGGTGATTCTATTTTAATAGTATCACAAGCCTTAAGGAAATGGAAGATAAAAGAAGAGCGTTTGGTTCCTTACCTACAACGCCTTGATCATTTGGCACAACAGTTCAATGATCTGTCCTTCGAATATCTCCAAAGAGCAAAGAATCAGTTTGCTGATGCCTTGGCTACTTTAGCTTCCATGATCAATATCAGGGAGGGGAAAGTCATTCGTCCATTGAAAGTTCAGCTTCAAAAGCAACCCGCCCATGTAATGCACTTGGCCGATGGTAAACCATGGTTTTGGGATATCAAGACCTATCTCAAGGATGGAAATTATCCGGAGGGATCATCAAAGGTTGATCAGAGGGCAATAAGTCAGCTTGCCACAGGTTACATTCTCAATGGAGATATCCTCTACAAGAGGAGTTGGAATGGAATCCACCTAAGGTGTGTGAATGAAGCGGAGGCCAAGCAAATAATGGAAATGGTACATGGTGGCGTATTAGGACCACACATGTATGGGATCGCCTTGGCTCGAAAAATTGCCAATCTAGGATATTACTGGTCCACCATGAATGCAGACTGTGTGGCATTTGTGCAAGGATGTCATCAATGTCAGATATTTGCTAAGCTACAGAAGCAACCTCCTGTTGCCCTGAATCCAATCACTTCTCCATGGCCCTTCGCTACTTGGGGAATTGATATAATTGGTAAAATACATCCAAAAGCATCAAATGGACATCAGTTTATCTTGGTAGCAGTGGATTACTTCACAAAGTGGGTTGAAGCAGCTTCCTATGCAGAATTAGACGCCAAAAAGGCAGCACAATTTGTCCGAACCAACATCCTTTGTCGGTACGGAACGCCGTTTGAAATTATCACTGATAATGGAACTCATTTCCAAGCAGAATTTGCTAAACTCTTGCAGGATAAGAAAATCCAACATCATAAGTTCTCTCCTTATAGACCCCAAACAAATGGAGCTGTAGAAGCAGCGAACAAGTCTATAAAGGTGATCATACAGAAAATGATCAAGGAACATAGGCGTTGGCATGAGAAGTTACCACTGGCTTTGTGGGGATACAGAACATCAGTTAGAACTCCTACTGGGGCAACCCCGTATTCACTGGTATACAGAATGGAAGCAGTACTCCCCATTAAACTGGAAGTTCAATCGGCGAGGATAATTCAAGAAAGTCAGATAAATGAAGCTGAATGGATCAGCAATTATCATCATCAGTTGTTGAGTTTGGATGAAAAAAGACTTCAAGCTCTACATCAGATTCAAAGGTATCAGAGGCGAATGGCCAGACATTTCAACAAAAAGGTCAAAGATCGAAAGTTGGAAGAAGGTTGTTTGGTCCTGAAAGAGGTCAGAATGCCTGTTACAGATCCTCGTGGGAAGTTCCGTCCTCATTGGGCGAGACCCTACATTTTGAAGAAAATACTTTCCGGCGGAGCCGTCATCTTGTCTGATTTGGATGGTCTGGAGTTCACAAACCCATGCAATCTGGATCAACTAAAGAAATATTATGTATGATCATGCATTGAAATGAACTACATTAGACCTGATTCTCGCAAACTAATTCGAGATATGTAGGTAGCTCTCCTTGAGCACGGTCTAAATTTTAATAAAAATCATTCATTTTTCTTTTGCCAACATAAAAAAAAAACAAAAAACAAAAAACAAAAAACAAAAAAAAACAAACAACAGACAACAAAAAAATCCCGTTAAGTCGAAAACCCACAAAGGGCGGCTTAGGCAATAGTGGGGCCCGCTAAGTCGAAAACCCGCAAAGGGCGGCTTAGGCAAGAATGGGTAAGAGCTCGCTAAGTTGAAAATCCGAAAGGACGGCTTAGGCAAAAATTAGAGCAAATAAATAAAGTAGATAATGCTTGGAAAGCAAATTAAAGGGTCCTTCATTCAAAAAAGAGTCATCCATCCCAAGAAGAGTCATTCATTCCCAAAGGAGTCATTTATTCAAAAAGAGTCATTCCTTTCATAAAGTACCAAAAACCAACAAAAAATAGTCAGACCATAAGTCCAAAACGTCAAAAAAAAAAGTCAACCCTAGAGTCTGTAGAGTCTGCAGCGTCTGCCTTCTCCTCGTTAAGAGAAACCACCTCATTTCCCTCCAGCCCCTGCAGCAATGCAAGCCTCCTTGGCCTTTCAATTGGCCAAACTTCAGCTATAAACCAAGTTCTGTACTCGGGAGTAGTCTGAACAAGGGAAGGCTCTGCAAAAAGCCTGATCATCTGATAGTCCCTAACTCAAGTTTGAAGAACAGTTCGAGTAACTCCGAAAATAATTTGGGGGCAACTTCAGAAAAATTCAAGTTCCTTCCCCAGTGGAGTTGGACTTCCTAGAGGATTATTTCTAAGTTCTTTACTAGAAATAATTACTGATGGCTTGAGCTTGAGGCCTTGTAAAATTGAAAAGCCTCTGAAAAAACCCCACATAGCCAAATTGAACCTCATGCCTTACAAAGGGGGGCATTTGAGTCACATCCAATGATTGAGCAAAATTCCTCAAAAAGAGGACACATCTCGTCCATCCGGGCACCAAACCTGAAGACATGAGCTTGTGGATTCCAAAATCTGATACAAGCGTGCAAGAAATCCCAATCCCCAGCTGCGCCTCTAATAGTAGCATCAGCTCACAACCCAAGTAGCAACAGCGCACCATCCATATCTTCCCATATTGATCCTTTCAACCTTATGGAGACTCTTGGTCCAGTTGTTCATACAACGGTTAAAAAAAAAAGAGAAGAAGAAAAAAACCTTTTTTGAAAAATAGAAGGGGACATCATGCATACATATGTACTGTTTGTGCTTAACAAAAGTGCAGGTACAGAAAAATCAGAAATGTTGCAAGCGATCCAGAAGTGCCAAAAGGCGTATCTTTTACCCCTCGCTCAAAATTCGCTCTTCAGAAGCCACTGGGCCCCATAAATTATTTTTATGGACCCCAGTGGGGGGCAATTGTGAACACTCGAATTTTGAGGCTCGGAAAGCCAATTTTCTCAGACTACTGAAAATCGGGCCGGACCGGACGTCCCCGGTAAAATTCATCGGAAGTATATCGATATGGTACTTGAAATGTCCGGGACGACGTGAGGATCACGGATATGGTCCCGGAATAATTTTTGGAGGTCTCTAGCTCCCGAAAAATCAGTTTGAGCGAAAACCGGCCAAAATTGGCGGCTCAGCCGCCGTGACCCCGGCGGCTCGGCCGCCATGGACGGCGGCTCGGCCGTCGTGACCCGCGGCCCGGCCGCCGTACAGTCCGATTTTGCCTATAAATAGCAGTTCAGATTTTCAGAAAAGGGGGGGACTTTTCCGGGTGGGCCTTATGCTGTCGAATTCTTTTCACACTTAAAAACGATTAAGAACTTTTATTTGCATAAATCTAACCGTGTGCTGCAGGAAACAATCTGTAATCAAAAATCATAATCCCCGGTTCAGGAAAACGAGATCTGGAACTTCGAAGCGGGAAAATCCTAAGCAAGGTAATATTCTAATTCATCATTTGTCAATTTAAGCATATTATAAGCATCCTATCTTCTTCTCAATTTCTTCTCGGTCAAAGACCTAATCCTTTTAGGTCTAAGGCCTAATGGACTAATCAATCAGCCTCTTTGGCACAAAGACTTGAATTACATCTTTTTTGGTACAAAGTACCTACATTTCACAATTAAAATCAATCTGTTGGCACGGAGCCTAAATTACACCATTTTGGTACGAAGTACCTAAAATTTCACAATTTAGCACTAAGTGCTGAAATTCACATTTTTGGCATGGAGCCCAACCACACTTGGCCAAAGGCCCAAAATTTGCACTCTTTTGGTACAAAGTACCTAAAATTGCACAATTTAGCACTAAGCGCTAAATCTCACATCTTTGGCATGAAGCCCAACCACACTTGGCCAAAGGCCTAAATTGCATTCTTTAGGTACAAAGTACCTAAAATTGCACCATTTAGCACTAAGTGCTAAATTTCACAACTCTGGCATGAAGCCCGACTCAATTAAAATCAACCTTTGGCATGGAGCCTAAATTCCACTCTTTTGGTACAAAGTACCTAAATCTCATATCTTTGGCATGAAGCCCGACAATGCACGAAGCATACACACACACATGCATGAAGCATAATTTTCATCGCCTTTAAATAGGCTTTTCCGAACTACATGGGCTTTGATCTCCTATTCAAACGGGAGTATGTAGGCATGTTTGGGATTCACCCCAAATAGCAAGTCCACAAACTACCAACAATCTTTTTCTCTTTAAATTTGTTCCATTTTTGCAAGTTAATCAAAAGCATGACATAGTCCCCGAATCCTCCTTGGGTTCGCAGACTGGAAGCCTTTACATTGGATGCATTATTGGAGTCAAACAAGGGTTTTCTTAGTTTTTCCCTTCGAACAAAATAAACTGAGTGGCGACTCCAGACAACGAGTGGACGCCCGCCCGGATCCTTTCCGGGCGGAAACCGAGGTTCACACAAGGCATCATCTATCATAGTTCGAAAAGTACCGACATGATCCCGTGACAATCCCTTGCAAATATTGATATGCAAACTGTCATAGAATCTGTTGCACTCGTCTTCTTCTTAGTCACCATATGATCTACATATTTGTATAGTTCTTCAAAATTTTCAACATATTAAAGGTCCGTCGTTCCATCTTATTTAAGTTGGAAAAACAATCTCTCCTTTTCTCTTCCATATTTACCAGTAATATACTACTTACAGAACTCTTCCTCAAATATACTCCATGACAACCCAGCACCATAGGACTGAACCAGTCTAGTATACCAACCATCAACTGTACTCCCCAAGAAAACCCAAATATATCTCAGTTTTTTAGCATTAGCAATCCCCATTAGAGAATAAGTTTTCTTTAATTTTCTGAGCCAATCATTTTCCTTTTTGAAATCTAGAGTACCATCAAAAATCTCTGCTCTACAGTTTTGGTAATGATAAATTATTGCCTAAGCTTGTGGCTGTTGTTCTCTTGTAGCTATAGTTGCTGCAATAGCTTGTACAAAAGCAGTACTAACATCTATTTGAATTGATGGTGCAGCAGATGGAATAGGAGGCACATGAGGTGGAGCAGGTGGATTTACTCCAAATGAGCTTTCTTGTGAAGCAATAACATTATTCTGCTCACTATTCCTTAACACATCAAAATCGAATGTCTCATCAGAAGGAGGTGGAGTAGGATCTCTATAAGGTTGGCCAACATCTACTAGTCTAACCATTCGATTTCTTCAGCAAGTGTTTCTATCACGGTCTATACCACCTCTCATTAGTGGCGACATTTTTCTACAAAAATAAATCATATTATCTATGTGTCATTTTCTTTTTATATCTATATATATAACTTGTACTTATGTGTCATAGTACAAATATATTTATATATTAGTGTATCTTGCTAAATTTCTCTAATTTCTTGGGCAAATATTTATAAAAAATTAAATGCTTTTGATTTTTATATGACTGGGATGCTATGATATGCAAATAAAATTTGAATTTTTATTTTAAAAAATTCTTTGGATTCTTGCATAATTCCCCCAATATGCAACTTTTAAAAAGAAATTTGCCCATGAATTCAAGAAATTTACTAGTTACACTAATAACTTTAAATACTTTCTTATTCTAGATTACCTAAATTTAATTTCCTATAGTCTCTCTTTTTTTATATATATATAAGTCTACAAAATCTATAACATATGCTCTGACACTATAAAATGTCACACGCCTTTTCTTTAACTATTAAGGATGGACTTACCTCATAATCTACCATACTATTAAATTTCTAATAAAACTTCTCTTATAATTTAAGTACTTAATATTCTCAAATACAAAATTCAATAGATACTAATATTTCTTAAATAGACATTAATATTATTCAGTATATTAATATAATAATCCTTAAATAAATTTCAATGACAGATAAGTTGGTCCAACCTTAACTACATGCTGAAGGAGAATAAATTAGATATGCCCTACTGGTTTATTCTCTAAAATATGAAATATTATATAAAATGAGGTGAGTCCAACTACTCAGTGAATAGATAAATATGTAATAAGGGAGAACAAATAAATTTTAGCAATATATGTATAATATTTATATAAATGTCATCTATAGCTTAGCTAGATAAATATATTTAAATCTCAGTCAATATCATAATTCTTAGAAGAATTCAAATGATAACTCAATCAATAGTCTTTTACATACACTCAAATATAATTTCTTACAGATCTAACTTTAATTCAACGGGCATGATGACTTACCTCGCAAGCCTAATGAGAAATAATTTTAATATACATGTGCAGAGCAATTACACTGTTCAAGGGTAATTTTATAATATCATTAAATTTAAATACCCATAATCAAAGTACGACTAGACATATTTATAATAAGGGTGTATATAAGTTATTTATCCAGCACAATATAATCAATCATTTACATATATAAAAATTTAAACTACTATTATTTATTCTCACTTTATTAGAAAATAATTATCATTCAGGAATAAATAATCACTTTGAATTTAATAAATTCTTTTCTTAAAATCATATAAATATAATACTTTAATAAAAATATAATGTTACATATTTTCCACTCACCTAGGCTAAATATTGTATTTATTTAATCAGCAGGGCTCTTTTGATATTCTATAGCTGCAACTGGATTCGATTTTATAATAATATAAGAATATTATTTAATTTAAATTATATTCTAGTCACTATAGATGTATGTTATAAATATAACATGTAATTTTAGGTTTTTAAATTCTAATGATATTTCGGTAAATTAGCAACTCTCAAATTTTCTAAAGTAACACTATAATAAGTATTTATCTAATTTCTAAGGTACAATTATCTATTTAATTTTCTAATAAATATTTTCAACAATAAAATTTCAACTGCAAAAATTTACTAAGCAGTGCCTCATAGTACTTATTTTAGATACCTTAGCTCTATTCTTCAAGAAGATGGGGGTTGTGAAGAAGATGTAAATCATAGGATTAAAGCTGGTTGGATGAAGTGGAGGGGTGCTACAGGAGTTCTATGTGATCGAAAGATGCCAATTAAATTAAAAGAAAAATTTTACCGCACTGTAATACGGCCTGCTATGATGTATGGTAGTGAGTGTTGGGCAGTAAAAGGACAACACATGAGTAAAATGCATGTTGCGAAAATGAGAATGATAAGATGGATGTGTGGTCATACTAGGATGGATAGAATCCGCAATGAGTGCATTAGAGAAAAAGTGGGGGTAGCACCTATTGAGGATAAGATAAGAGAGCATAGATTGAGGTGGTTTGGCCATGTGAAATGAAGACCTAGCGATGCGCCAGTTAGAAAAACCGAACAAGTTAGAGTAGATATAGCTAAGAGAGGCAGAGGTAGGCCTAAACTGACTTGGTCAAAGGTGGTCCAAAATGATCTTATGATGTTACATCTATCAGAAGAGATAACCTTAAATCGTATTGAGTGGAAAAGAAGAATCCATATAGCCGACCCCAATTGACTTGAATTAAGGCTTTATTGTTGTTATTGTTGTTGTTGTATTTTAATAATTTATTACTATTAATAATATTTATTTTTTAATTAACTTATTCATTTACGCATTATATATTATTAATTTTGATCTATAATATATTTATAAATTTTTAGCTTTAATAAATAAATTTATGCTAAAAATAACAATGCTAGAATAAGAAAAATAATAATATTATTATTTACTTAATTTTTTTCTATTTGTTATATTTTGTGATACTAATAATATTTACTTAGATATTAATATTGCTTTATTAATTTTTATTACTTAAAATTACTTATTTACCTTTAATTTAACTATAGTAATTTATATTGATTTCAATAATAATAAAAATAATAGTATACAATTTATTTACTTAATAATACTTTATTTTTATTTTACTCATAATAAAGTTACTAAAATAATAGCATTATTTATATAATTAAAAATAATTATTTAATTACCTTTGTTTTAAAATTAACAACTTATGTTAAATTTATTAATCAATTATATTAGTAATAATAATAATAATAATAATGTAACTATTTAAGTATACATTTAGTAGCCTATTTTATAATAATAACAATTTTAAGTAAACATTTAGTAGTAATAAATATAATATTAAATATTGTTATAATGGTAAACATTCAATTATAATAATAGTTATAAACTTTTAGTTAAGTAGTCATTCAAATTTATACATATATACTTAATATTAATAATAACATTAGTAATAATAATAATATTAACTATTATACTAATTTTAAATATTACTAATATTTATGAAATTTTAATTGTAATACCTTATTATTACAATACTAACAATATTACTAATTAATTGTTACTTATCATAATTTATATTTTAGCAATTATCATAATTCATGCTTAACTAAAAAAAATAATAACATAATTATTATAATTATAACAATACAAATCTTAATAATTAGTTTTACGATTTTTTGTAAATTTTAAATTATATTTTATTTATCACCTAATTTAAACATTTAATAATTAATTAACTCAATTTAATTTATAAGTATTTTAATTATTTTAATTCATTTTTACAAATAAAACTCTTATAAATAATAGTATATTTTAATTTAATAAACTATTTATTTATTATCTTTTTATTAATTAATTTATTTCATAATATTTTAATTTATAACTTTATATCAAAATACCACTAATTTATATTATAACAAAATTTATAATTTAAGAATTAAACTTAATTTAACTATAAATATATTTACTCTAAAACTAATATACATATATATACTATTTTTATTTTAATTAATCAATTATTAAACGACTATATATATTTATATATATTAACAAAAATTCTTTAATATAATTGATAATATATTTAACTTTACTCCAGTTGAGCTTTCTTGTGAAGCAGTAATATTATTCTGCTGAATATTTCTTGATACATCAAAATTGGCTATCTCGTCGAAAGGGGGTAGAGTAAGATTCCTATGAGATTGACCAACATCTACTAGTCTAACCGTTCGATTTCTTCAGCAAATGTTTCTAACATAGCATATACCACCTCGCATTAGTGACAGCATTTTCTTATAAAAATAAATCATATTATCTATGTGTCATTTTCTTTATATATATATAGCTTATACTTATGTATTATAAGACATATATATTTATATATTAATGTATTTTGCTATATCTCTCTAATTTCTTGGGCAAATATTTATAAAAATTTAAATACTTTTAATTTTTATATGACTAAGATACTATAATATGCAAATAAAATTTAAATTAAAAAAAAACTTCTTTTGATTCAGGCATAATTCTCCCCAATATGCAACTTTTAAAATGAAATTTGCCATTTATTTCGAGAAATTTAGTTGTTACACTAATAACTTAAAAAAATTTCTTATTCTCGATTACTTAACTTTAATTTCCTATAGTCTCTCTTTTTTTTTTTTGTATAGAAGTCTATAAAATCTATAACCTATGCTCCGATACCATAAAATATCACATTCCTTTTCTTTTACTATTAAGGGTAGACTTACCTTATAATCTACCATACTATTAAATTTCTAATAAAACTTCTCTTATAATTTAAGTACTAAATATTTTCAAATACAACATCTAATAGATACTAATATTTCTAAAATACACATTAATATTGTTCAGTACATTAATATAATAATCCTTAAATAAATCCCAATCACATATAAGTTGGCCTAACTTTAACTACACGCTGAAGGAGGATAAATTAGAAGTGCCCTGCTATTTTATTCTCCAAAATCTGAAATGTTATATATAAGAGGGTGAGTTCAACTACTTGGTAAATAAATAAATATATAACATGGAAGAACAAATAAAGTTTAGTAATATATGTATAATATTTATATAAATATCATCTATAACTTAGCTGGATAAATATAATTTAAATCTTAGTCAATATCATAATTCTCAGAAGAATTCAAATAATAACTCAATTAATAGTCTTTTATATACACTCAAATATAATTTTTTACTGATCTAACTTCGATCTACTGGCGCATGATGATTTACCTCGCAAGCCCAAGAAAAAATAACTTCAACATACATATACAGAGTAATTACCCTGACCAATGATAATTTTATAATATTATTAAATTTAAACACCCATCATCAAGGTACGATAAGACATGTTTACGGTAAAAGTGTATATAAGCTATTTATCTAGCACAATATAATCAATCATTTACACATATACAAAATTAAACTATAATTATTTATTCACTTTATAAGAAAATAATTATCACTCAAGAATAAATTGTCGCTTTAAATTTAATGAATTTCTTTCTTAAAATCATATAAATATAATACTTTAAGAAAAATATAATGTTACTTATTTATCCACTCAGCTAGGTCAAATACTGTATTTGTTTAATCAACAAGGTTCCTTTCATATTCTATGGTTGTAACTGGATTCGTCACTATAGATGTATGCTATGAATATGAATTGTAATTTCGGGTTCTTAAATTCTAATGATATTTCGATAAATTAGTAACTCTCAAATTTTCTAAAATAACACTATAATGAGTATTTATCTAATTTCAAAGGCACAATTATCTATTTAAATTTTTAATAAATATTTTCAATAATAAAATTTTAACTTTAAAAATTTATTAAGTATTTATAATAATTTTATACACAATTATATTACCTTATTTTAGTTTATTTATTTTAATAATTTATTACTGTTAATAATATTTATTTATTAACTAACATATTCATTTACGCATTATATATTATTAATTTTAATCTACAATATTTTTATATATTATTAGCTTTAGTAAACAAATTTGTGCTAATAATTACAATGTTAGAATAAGAAAAATAACAATAATATTATTTACTTAAATTTTTTCTATTTATTATATTTTGTGATACTAATAATATTTACTTAGATATGAATATTGTTTTATTAATTTTTATTACTAAAAATTACTTATTTACCTTTAATTAACTATAGTAATATTTATTGATTTCAATAATAATAAAAATAATAGTATACAATTTATTTACTTAATAATACTTTATTTCTATTTTTTTTTTAAAATTACTCATAATAAAGTTACTAAAATAATAATAACATTATTTATATAATTAAAAAAATTATTTAATTACCTTTTTTTTTTAAATTAACAACTTATGTTAAATTTATTATTCAATTATATTAGTGATAATAATAATAAAAATATAACTATTTAAGTATACATTTAGTAACCTATTTTATAATAATAAAAATTTTAAGTAAACATTTAGTAGTAATAATTATAATATTAAATATTATTATAATAGTAAACATTCAATTATAATAATAGTTATAAACTTTTAGTTAAGTGATCATTCAAATATATACATATATACTTAATATTAATAATAACAATAGAAATAATAATAATATTAACTATTATACTAATTTTGAAAATTACTAATATTTATAAAATTTTAATTGTAATACTTTATTACTACAACACTAACATTATTACTAATTAATTGTTACTTATCATAATTTATATTTTAACAATTATCATAATTCATGCTTAAGTAAAAATAATAATAACCTAATTATTATAATTATAACAATACAAATCTTAAAAATTAGTTTTAGGATTTTCTGTAAATTTTAAAATATATTTTATTTACCACCTAATTTAAACATTTAACGATTAATTAACTCAATTTAATTTATAAGTATTTTAATTATCTTAATTCATATTTACAAATAATAGTATATTTTAATTTAACAAACTGTTTATTTATTGTATTTAATTTAATTTATTTATCTCATAATATTTTTATTTATAACTTTATATCAAAATATTACTAATTTATATTATAACAAAATTTATAATTCAAGAATTAAGCTTGATTTAACTATATATATATATATATACACTAAAGCTAATATACATATATATACTATTTTCATTCTAATTAATCAATTATTAAACAACTATATATATTTATATATATTAACAAAAATTCTTAAATATAAGAGACTAACAAAGGAAAGCAAAGGTCTGGGTACCCAAGGATTACGTGCCACACCAGAAAAATGGAAAAGGAAAAGAAAGTGACAGTAGTGGATATGCCTAAGTGTAGACCTCGATTTGTGGTTCCTCCACCAGTGAAGGTAGAAAATAAGTGGCACATGGTGGAGCATAGATAATTTCCACAGGCACTCACAATAACACATAAAAGAAGATTGCTGAGGTAAAGGGCTACTGAAAAAAGGCAAATTGCAGAAAATGAGGTGGTTACAGAAAATGATAGAGATAAGGAAAGCTCTAGAGATAATGAAGAAACTTGTAGTTATGGAAATACAAAAATCAAAGTCCAGGTTTGGTTGAAAAGCAATAAAGAATGAGAAGTATGATTCAACATATGAAAAGGAAATTTTAAAGGGTAGATTTTCTGTGGAAAAGATTCATATTTCTTTTCCATGTTTAGTTACAGTGCTAGTACTCCCATCAGATTTTATGGCATATAGCAAAGTAAGGAAAACAGTAGTGGAGATATATTCAACCTGGGGGATAGCATCAAAGCTGGAGAAATCAGACGAAGCATATGAGGGTATAACTATTTAGACTACTCGGCCAAATAGTTCCAAAAGAGTAGTGTTTGAGAAACCTTCTGTGAAAATGACAAAACATATTCATTCCCTATATGTTAAAGCATATTTTGATGGTTGTAGAATTGCAAAGGTGTTAGTAGGCAATGGGTCAATTGTCAACATTTAACCATTTAGAATGATGAGGACTTTGGGAAAAAATGAGGAAGATTTAATTGTACCAGATGTGACCGTGTCAGCATTTACTGGAGAAGTAAAACCAACTATTGGAATTTTTCCAATACACTATCAGTAGGAAATTTAACTTTAATGGCAGCATTTTTTGTGGTTAATTCTTCAGCCAGCTACAATGTGTTATTGGGTAGAGATTGGATTCATGCAAATTGTAAAACCCTTGGTTTTTGAATGATTTTAAGTCTAGGGGCAAAATGGTAATTTTGCACTTTAGGGGCAAAATGGTAATTTTGCACCTTAGGGGAAAAATAGTCATTTTGTGCCCTCATATGTTGTTTGAACATAATTTGATGGTTTGAATATCTTTTTGATATTCAGGATGACGAGACGGTCGTTTTGATTATAATATTATATTTTTGGGTGCCGAGGGTATTTTCGTTATTTTTGGATTTTTCGTCATTTTCGGTATTTTCGGGTATTATTATGCGTAAAACATATTTATAAATTATTTTGGGTTAAAGTTTTAAGTTAAAAATAAATTTGAGTTGATTTTGTGAATTTTATGGTTTTGGGTAATTTTTTATGAAAATAAATAGTTTTGGAGTGTTTTTAATTAAAATAAATTAGATTGGGGTCAAAATATATTTTTTAAAAGTTCTCTTTCCTATAAATAGGGCCTAGGTTTGATGGGGGAAGGTTTTAGATCACTTTAAATTCGAGTGGCTTAAAAAATAGGGTTTTAGACAAAATTTGATGCGCCGTCGTTTTGGGCTTGTCACGCAGCAGCCCCCATCGTCGTTTGGAGAGGAGTGCGTGTCGTCTGGCGAGATTTGGCCTGTCGTTCGGCCTGGTGACCACGTCGTTCGGCGGCTGGGCGAAGCGGCTCGCAGGCGTCGTTTTGCTTCCCTTTCCAGCAGCAACAATTTTTGCTATTTTGTGTGTTTTGAGGTTTTTCTTCCACCCTTTTGCTTTGATTTGACTCCCATCTACCCAGAACATGTTCATATCATATTGGGTTGGTATTTTTCTTAATTAATTTGGCTAAATTCGAATTATTATTTAATTAAATTAATTTTTACAAAATAGGTTAGGTTTTGGGGTTTTTATTGTTTTGAGGGATTTTGGTTATTGAATTAATTGATTGGGCTAGTGTGTTGGGTTCTGAAATTTGATGAATGTATTGAATTAGGGTTTGATTGAATTGATTTGGGTATTAGGGTTTTTGAATTAATTGTTTTCTTTGAGTTTTTGGATGATTTAATTCTCTGCTGAAGTTTGATGTTAGTGCTATATGTTGCTCGATTTTTAATTAAATATTGAAACATGATAAAAATCTAAAATTTGGATGTGTAGCTCGAAATTGAGTCTAGGTTATGAGAAAAATAATTGTTGGGATTTTGGAGCATCGTATATTTCTGGAAAATTTAAGTTTGCTACTATTGTCTGACGAACTGTACTGTAGATGCGATTGCATCATCTGTAACTTTCGAAATTCATATTAAAATGTGTAAAAATGTTTTAGATTTGATTTTCATATATGTTGAAGTTCTGGAAGTCTAATTTACAAGAAAAATATGTTGGGTTATGTTTCTATTGTTATATTTTTGAAATAATTAGATCTTTCTACTGCTGTCAGTATACCTTGTGAGCTGTATACTGTTATGAATAAAAATTGGTTGAGAGACTTCTAAGTCTCGAAAAATTATGAAATTTTGGTAGGATGCTTTTCAGATATCAAATTAACTTCTGGTTGAGAATTATAAATTTTTCATATATGGGTTAATTGTTTTGAATTTTACAAGTTGACACTCGTTATTCATGTTTATCGGTAAAATTGTATTTGGTGAATATTGATTATTTAAGTAAGGTATTTGATAAATTTAAATTGTAAGGACTTTTTAATGATCTTTTATATTCTGGAAAGCAAGTTTAAAGGTGTGGTATTATGATGGTTAAGTTATGATTGGTTGACAAAAAGGTTTAACCTTGTTATGGAAACTATTGAATTGCGTGTATTCACGTCATGCATTCCCATTTGCACTTGCATACATTTGTAAGGGTGGTTGTTAATTGATGGTTAATGGTTAGGCGGTGGTCCAGCAGCACCTCAAGGTAAGTTCTATGAGTGTATTTGAACTATTTGTGTTGTGCTACTTGCTAACAACTTATATATATATAAACCTTTCTTATAATATATTATCCTTTCTATATATTCACTAGACTATTCTTTCGAACTCAGCCTCGCATGCTTTAGGAGACAGAGAAACTTGCACGTGATTGTATTTATGTGAGAATATTGAATTTGATATTACTTGTGCTGTATGATGGTGTGTCATGAAGGGGAAGGAGGTTACTGAGGCTTAATGCTTATACTGTTACTGAGGCTACATGCCTAATTACTGATTACTGTACTGTACTGATGAGTTATAAGGGCGGATGTGATTGATATTATACTGTACTGTTTACTGATTGGTGACCCCGACACACCATCTTGATTGCTTAAATTGTGAATGTATTATATGTACTGCTTATATAACTGTTAGATATTTCTCTGCCTCTCATAGGCTTACTGGGCATCTATATAAAGCGCTCACACCCTTACAGATTGTCTTGCAGGTTTACAGTGATTGCCTTCGTCTATCTTCTTTCTCTTCTTTGGCGAAGTCGATCAGGTTTTTCGTTTGTGTTTATCGGTCCTTCTGCTTAGAGATTTCCGGATATTGAACTTTTGGGCGGATTGAATCCGAATCCCTTTTTGTGTAATAAGTAGAACTTGTCTGCTTTAGATTTCCCGAATGATTTTATTGGGATTTGATTATATTGATGGTTTGCATTTGAACTAGGATTGAGGATTATATAAGTATTGAACTGTTTTGCACTTAGACTGTTATGAATATTTCTAAGGCTTATGTGGTCGGACTTCGGTTTGGCTCACACTTATAATTTATCTAGTTGTATCCGGAAATCATTAGGAAAAATTCTTTCTGTGTTTCTTTTGCTTCCGCATTAACCGATATGCTTATACTAATATCAGGAGTTATGTCTCAAAGGAGTACTGGAATTCGGATAGGGGGAGGTTCCTCTGGTGCTGGAACTTCTGGAACTGCAGATGGTGTTAATCTGCCTCCACGTGGACGTGGGAGACCTCCTAGAGCTGCAACAGGGAATGTTAATACTGCAGGAGTTGTGCCTGATCCTCAGCCACCTACTCTTGGGAATAATCCTGTACCGGAGGCTACACCGGCTGTTGTAGTGGGTCAGGAGCAGTTTATGACTACTATGATGACCATGGGTAAATCTATGGAGACTCTTGCTAATGGAATTGCTCAGTTGGTGCAGAATATGAATCAGAATGCTGGGCAAGCCAATGATCAGCCACCTACTGTTGAACCCCAGTATGTGAGGTTAAATGAGTTTATGAGAGTGAACCCACCTACATTCTCCAACTCTGCTACTGAGGATCCGGTATACTTCATCAATGAGGTACGTCGGATTTGTTTAGCTCTCAACTGTACTGATGATAGATCTGTAGAGTTGGCAGGCTATCAGTTAAAGAAGTCAGCTTAGGTGTGGTTCGATGATGAGATCAGAGATAGGGTTCATTTTCTGGGATGAGTTTAAGGACTTGTTCATGCAAAATTTCATACCTGAGAATGTTATGTGGCAAAAAGGCCAAGAGTTTGAGAGGTTGATGCAAGGGGATAGATCCATAGCTGAGTACTATGAGAAGTTTCAGGATCTGCGATAGTATGCTACACAATTGATTCAGGATGAGGCTCGGATGACTCGCAGATTCGTGGAGGGACTGAACAATAAGTATTATGGTTTTGTTGCTAGCCATAACTACACTGAGTTGCATTTGGCTAGGAACACAGCTCTGGGTTTGGAAAACAGAGGTAAGACTGACAGGACTGAGGATACTACTGATGTTAGTAGGAAGAGAAGTAGACCTAATGATTCGCATGGCTACCAAGGATAGAACAGAGATCAGAGAGGTAATAATAGAGGTGGTCAACAATAGACTTACCGATCGCAGAATCAGAATCAGGGGAATCCTGTTTGTGGATTTTGTGGTAACCGTCATCCAGGAGATTGTTGGAGACAGATGGGAGCATGTTTAGGTTGTGGACAGATGGATCACCAGGTGAAGGATTGTCCTAATTTTCGGCGTGGTCAGAATCAAGAAGGGCAGCAGAATTATGTGAGACCAGTAGGGAATCAGGGTAACAACAACCGTGGCAATGGTAATGGTAATGGCAATGGTTATGGCAGAGGTAATGGTGGTCGAGGTTATAATGGAGGCCGAGGTAATCAGAATGGCAGACGACAGAATGAAGGTTATCGAGGCTACCAAGGTCAGCAGAATCAGGGTTATCACCAGAATAATTAGTAGCAGAATGCTGTACCCGCTTTGCCAGCAGGTCAGAACAATGCTCAGAATTAGAACCAAGGCCAGAATCAGAATCAGAATTATGCTCGGGTATTTAATCTTAATGCTCAGCAAGCTCGGGCTGATAATAATGTGGTGCAAGGTACACTCTCTATATGTTCATTTGATGCACATGTTCTTATTGACCCTGGAGCTACTCATTCATTCATATCACCTAGCTTTGCATCTAGATTATCTAGATCATATGAACTTTTAGCTGAGCCTTTGTTTGTTCATACACCACTGGGGGATGAGATAGAGACGGTGGATGTTTATAGTAACTGTATGATTAGAGTTGAGGATGCAGATTTAGCTACAAATTTGATTGTCCTATCTGTGTTGGAATTTGATGTGATCTTGGGAATGGATTGGTTAGCTTGTCATAGAGCTAATGTTGACTGTAGGGCTAAAATAGTCCGATTTGATTATGAAGAAGGTAAGTTGGTGACATTCCATGGTTCCAAGACCATTGGTCCTTGTCAGATGATTTCTGCTTTGGGAGCTAGAAGGTTGTTGAGTAAAGGTTGTGACGCCTATCTTGTATCTATTCGGGATGTGAAGAAAGAAGAAGTTAAACCAGAAGATGTCCCTATAGTGCAAGATTTTGTGGATGTTTTTCCTGAGAATTTGCCTGGGTTACCTCCTGAAAGGGAGATTGAGTTTTCTATTGATCTTGTACCCGGCACAAATCCTATCTCTATGCCACCTTATAGAATGGCACCGGCAGAGCGTAAAGAGTTGAGGGAGCAGCTGAATGATTTGTTACAGAAGGGGTACATCCGACCGAGTACTTCACCTTGGGGAGCTCCGGTTCTTTTCGTGAGAAAGAAGGATGGTTCCATGAGGTTGTGTATTGATTATCGGTAGCTAAACAAGGTGACGGTCAAGAACAGATATCCATTACCAAGGATTGATGATTTGTTTGATCAGTTGCAAGGGGCGAAGTTTTTCTCAAAGGTTGATCTTCGGTCTGGTTATCATCAGTTAAGGGTGCGAGAGAGTGACATACCTAAAACTGCTTTTCGCTCAAGGTATGGTCATTATGAATTTCTGGTAATGTCATTTGGACTTACCAACGCCCCTGCTGCTTTTATGGACTTGATGAATATGGTGTTTAGTCCATATCTTGATCGGTTTGTTGTGGTGTTCATTGATGATATTTTGGTGTATTCCAAGACTAAAGAAGAGCATGAGGAACATTTGAAGCTGGTTTTGCAAACTCTGAGGGAACATAAACTTTATGCCAAGTTCTCGAAATGTGAATTCTGGTTGGATAAAGTTGTGTTCTTGGGTCATGTTATATCTTCTGAGGGTGTTTAGGTTGATCCAAAGAAGATTGAGGCAGTCATGGATTGGCCAAGACCAAAGACAGTTACAGAGATACAAAGTTTCTTGGGTTTGGCTGGTTATTATAGAAGATTTGTTAGAGATTTTTCTCGACTTGCAGCACCTTTGACTAAACTCACTCGCAAGGGTGTTAAGTTTGTTTGGGATGATGCTTGTGAGGAGAGTTTTAACTTTCTGAAAGAAAGGTTGACATCTGCACCTGTACTTGTTTTGCCGGAGGGCAATGAAGGCTATGCTGTTTACTGTGATGCATCTGGTATTGGTTTGGGATGTGTGTTGATGCAACATGGTAGGGTGGTTGCTTATGCTTCAAGACAGTTGAAAAAGCATGAAGTTAATTATCCTACGCATGATCTGGAGATGGCTGCTGTTGTGTTTGCACTAAAGATTTGGAGGCATTATCTGTATGGTGTTACATGTGAGATTTTTACTGACCATAAGAATCTCAAATATGTTTACTCGCAGAGGGATCTGAACTTGAGGCAGAGGAGGTGGATAGAGTTTTCTAGAAGATTATGATTATAATATTCAGTACCATCCTGGAAAAGCAAATGTTATGGCAGACGCTTTGAGTCGCAAGTCTATGGGGAGTTTGTCACATATTTGTTTGACGAGGAGGTCCTTGATTTCTGAGATTCACCAATTGCTTGATGAGGGTTGGACATTTAATATGTCTGACAAAGAAGTTGTGAATGGTAGAGGGGTGTTTCTTGCTAGTTTGGCTGTGAAGCCAAATTTTCTTGACAGGATTATTTCTGAGCAAAGTAAGGATGTGGATTTGGAAATTTTACGACAGAAAGTCTTAGCCGGTGAGAACAAGGAGTTTGTTATAGATGATAAAGGTGTTTTGAAGTTTGGTACTAGGGTGTGTGTTCCTAAGGTAGATGATTTAAAGACTGATATCCTTAAGGATGCACATTTCTCTAAGTACACAGTTCACCCAGGTTCCACCAAGATGTATCGGGATTTAAAGCAGTTGTACTGGTGGAAAGGTATGAAGAATGATGTTGCATAGTTTGTTTCTCAATGCTTATCTTGTCAGCAAGTTAAGTATGAGCATCATAAGCCTGCGGGATTGCTTAAGGAGTTACCACTACCTGAGTGGAAATGGGAGAGAATCAATATGGATTTTGTTGTCGGTTTGCCTAAAGCTCCTGGTGGGCATGATTCGATCTGGGTTATTGTTGACAGATTGACTAAGTCCACTCATTTTCTTCCAGTAAATACTAAGTACACAGTGTCGCAGTATGCCAAACTGTACCTCAACAGGATTGTGAGTCTTCATGGGGTCCCAGTTTCTATAGTTTCTGATAGAGGACTACAATTTACTTCTAGATTTTGGCAGAAGCTTCTGGAAGGTTTGGGAACTAATCTTCATTTCAGTACTGCTTTTCATCCTCAGACAGATGGTTTGTCGAAGAGGACTATTCAGACTTTGAAAGATATGCTGCGATTGTGTGTTCTTGATTTTGGTGGTAGTTGGGCAGATCATCTTCCTTTGGTAGAGTTTGCCTACAATAACAGTTATCAGGCTAATATTGGTATGGCTCCATTTGAGGCTCTGTATGGCAGAAGGTGTAGGACTCCATTATATTAAAAGGAGGTTGGTGAGCGTCAAATTGAGGGTCCTGAACTTTTGCAATACAGTGCCGAGGTTGTACCAGTGATTCAAGACCGTATTCGGACTGCTTTTAGTAGACAAAAGAGCTATGCTGATTTGAAAAGAAGAAATCTAGAATTTGCTGTCGGGGATAAAGTGTTTCTGAAGGTTTCACCTTTCAAGGGTGTTATGAGGTTTGGTAAGAAGGGAAAATTAGCTCCACGGTATGTTGGTCCATTTGAAATTCTGGAGAGGATTGGTGATGTTGCTTATAAGCTTGATTTACCACCTCAGATGGCTTCTGTGCATCCGACATTTCATATCTCGATGTTGAGAAAGTATGTACCTAGTCCTGATCATGTGCTAGCTCTGGACACTGTAGAGATTAGTGATGATTGTTCTTATGAGGAGCAGCCAATGGCTATTCTAGACCGTCAGGTCAAGCAGTTGCGTTCTAAGGATGTAGCTTCTGTGAAAGTCCTTTGGCGCAATCATTCTGTTGAAGAATGCACCTGGGAAGCCGAAGAGTTTATGAAAGCTAAATATCCCCATCTGTTTGAGTCTTCAGGTATGTTTTAGATTTCGAGGTCAAAATCGTTTTAAGGGGGTTAGACTGTAATATTCTTCAGTTTTAGTGTTAGAACACTTGCATACTAGCATAACATCATACTCATACATCGCATGATATTGTTTGTGACTGATGATTGACAATTGTATGCAATGGATCTTATTGAAAAGGTGTATGTGTAATGATGTTGAGTTATGGAATATTTCTGTTATTTGTTACAGAGGTACAGTATATTAATATTGTTATGGATTGGAAAAATGAACAGAGATAATGTTATACTTGATTGATTGGCACTGATATTGACTGGGTTGAGCGCTAAGCACTATTCATTGAATTTGTTTTGGTTATCTGATAATTGGTTTTTATTTAATGAACTCTAAATGGATCGAACCTGGAATGGTCATTAGTGCTTGGTATCTTGTGGTTATGGCCTGATCAACCATAACGACACATACTAAGTAAACGATACCATCCGGATTTGTGTATAACTATTGTAATTACAGTTTTTGATGGATAATGATTATGTTGGATTCAATTGCGTGGACGCAATTACTTTAAGGGGGTTAGATTGTAAAACCCTTGGTTTTTGAATGATTTTAAGTCTAGGGGCAAAATGGTAATTTTGCACCTTAGGGGCAAAATAGTCATTTTCTACCCTCATATGTTGTTTGAACATAATTTGATGGTTTGAATGTCTTTTTGATACTCAGGACGACGAGACAGTCGTTTTGAGTATAATATTGTATTTTTGGGTGCCGAGGGTATTTTCGTCATTTTTGGATTTTTCGTCGTCTTCGGTATTTTCGGGTATTATTATGCGTAAAACATATTTATAAATTATTTTGGGTTAAAGTTTGAAGTTAAAAATAAATTTGAGTTGATTTTGTGAATTTTATGGTTTTGGGTAATTTTTTATGAAAATAAATAGTTTTGGGGTATTTTTAACTAAAATAAATTAGATTGGGGTCAAAATATATTTTTTAAAAGTTTTCTTTCCTATAAATAGGGCCTAGGTTTGATGGGGGAAGGTTTTAGATCACTTTAAATTCGAGTGGCTTAAAAAATAGGGTTTTAGATAAAATTTGGTGCGCCGTCGTTTTGGGCTTGTCACACAGCAGCCCGCATCGTCGTCTGGCGAAGAGTGCGTGTCGTCTGGCTAGATTTGGCCTATCGTTCGGCTTGGTGACCACGTCGTTCGGCGGCTGGGCGAAGCGGCTCACAGGCCTCGTTTTGCTTCCCTTTCCAGCAGCAGCAATTTTTGCTATTTTGTGTGTTTTGAGGTTTTTCTTCCACCCTTTTGCTTTGATTTGACTCCCATTTACCTAGAACATGTTCATATCATATTGGGTTGGTATTTTTCTTAATTAATTTGGCTAAATTCGAATTATTATTTAATTAAATTGATTTTTACAAAATATGTTAGGTTTTGGGGTTTTTATTGTTTTGAGGGATTTTGGTTATTGAATTAATTGATTGGGCTAGTGTGTTGAGTTCTGAAATTTGATGAATGTATTGAATTAGGGTTTGATTGAATTGATTTGGGTATTAGGGTTTTTGAATTAATTATTTTCTTTGAGTTTTTGGATGATTTAATTCTCTGCTGAAGTTTGATGTTAGTGCTGTATGTTGCTCGATTTTTAATTAAATATTGGAACATGATAAAAATCTAAAATTTGGATATGTGGCTCAAAATTGAGTCTAGTTTATGAGAAAAATAATTTTTTGGGATTTTGGAGCATAGTATATTTCTGGAAAATTCAAGTTTGCTACTGTTGTCTGACGAACTGTACTGTAGATGCGAATGCATCATCTGTAACTTTCGAAATTCATATTAAAATATGTAAAAATGTTTTAGATTTTATTTTCATATATGTTGAAGTTCTGGAAGTCTAATTTACAAGAAAAATATGTTGGGTTATGTTTTTGTTGTTATATTTTTTAAATAATTAGATATTTCTACTGTTGTCAGTATACCTTGTGAGCTATATACTGTTATGAATAAAAATTGGTTGAGAGACTTCTAAGTCTCGAAAAATTATGAAATTTTGGTAGGATGCTTTTCAGATATCAAATTAACTTCTGGTTGAGAATTATAAATTTTGCATATACGGGTTAATTGTTTTGAATTTTACAAGTTGACACTCGTTATTCAGGTTTATCGGTAAAATTGTATTTGGTGAATATTGATTATTTAAGTAAGGTATTTGATAAATTTAAATTGTAAGGACTTTTTAATGATGTTTTATATTCTGGAAAGCAAGTTTAAAGGTGTGGTATTATGATGGTTAAGTTATGATTGGTTGACAAAAAGGTTTAACATTGTTATGGAAACTATTGAATTGCGTGCATTCACGTCATGCATTCCCATTTGCACTTGCATACATTTGTAAGGGTGGTTGTTAATTGATGGTTAATGGTTAGGCGGTGTTCCAGCAGCACCTCAGACTTAGGGTGGCGGATGGCTTAGCTGACTGTTAGACTAGGTAAGTTCTATGGGTGTATTTGAACTGTTTGTGTTGTGCTACTTGCTAACAACTTATATATATATATATATATATAAACCCTTCTTATAATATATTATCCTTTCTATATATTGACTAGACTATTCTTTCGAACTCAGCCTCGCATGCTTTAGGAGACAGAGAAACTTGCACGTGATTATATTTATGTGAGAATATTGAATTTGATATTACTTGTGCTGTGTGATGGTGTGTCATGAAGGGGAAGGAGGTTACTAAGGCTTAATGCCTATACTGTTTACTGAGGCTACATGCCTAATTACTGATTACTGTATTGTACTGAGGAGTTATAAGGGCGGATGTGACTGATATTATACTGTACTGTTTACTGATTGGTGACCCCGACACACCATCTTGATTGCTTAATTTGTGAATGTATTATATGTACTTCTTATATAACTGTTAGATATTTCTCTACCTCTCATAGGCTTACTGGGCGTCTATATAAAGCGCTCACACCCTTACAGATTGTCTTACAGGTTTACAGTGATTGCCTTCGTCTATCTTCTTTCTCTTCTTTGGCGAAGTCGATCAGGTTTTCCATTTGTATTTATCGGTCCTTCTGCTTAGAGATTTCCGGATATTGAACTTTTGGGCGGATTGAATCCGAATCCCTTTTTGTGTAATAAGTAGAACTTGTCTGCTTTAGATTTCCCGAATGATTTTATTGGGATTTGATTATATTGATGGTTTGCATTTGAACTAGGATTGGGGATTATATAAGTATTGAACTATTTTGCACTTAGACTATTATGAATGTTTCTATGGCTTATGTGGTCGGACTTCGGTTTGGCTGCATGCCGGTCGTGGCCCCCGGGTTGGGTCGTGACACAAATGCATGTGTACCTTCTACTTTGCATCAGATACTTTTATTTTGCAAAGGGAATGAAGTAGAAACTATTTGGGCTGAGGGAAAACCTTTAAATATATTTGCAGAATGTATTAAGGCTAGATATTATGAAAATGAGTTTGGTCCTATTTGTTTTAAGGGAAAAAAGAAGAATGGCAGTCCTAGAGAAGTTTATATGTCTTCTATGGATAAACAGCAAATACAAGAATAATCTAAGGCTCTCCTTAAACCTACTGCAATAATGCCTTTCACACTACAAGAAAAACTGAATCAGACAACGGTCATCAGACAACGGTTAAGGAAAAAACCATTGTCTGAAAAAAACAGACAACGGTTTTTTTTCCCCAAAAAAGCGTTGTCTGATTAATTTTCAGACAACTGTTTTTGGTATTTTTTTTAACCGTTGTCTATTAGGTGTCATTTTGGTCACACCAGACAACGGTTTTTTAGGGACCGTTGTGTAATATATGTTCAGACAACTGTTTTTCTGATCACACAAAACCGTTGTCTGATAAGATGTTTCAGACAATGGTTTTTTTGAAAGTGTTGTATAATTCAGCGTTTCAGACAATGGTTTTTAGGAACCGTTGTGTAATATATGTTCAGACAAGTATTTTTTTGGTAAAAAAAAATTGTTTTAGTCGTGGACAATTTTTAAAAAAATTGTTTCAGATTCTGCTTCATCTCTCATTCCTCTTTCAGCTTCAATAGTCGTGGACAATTTTTTTGAACATATATTAAAACAATTTTTTATGGAAGTTAGATTTTCTTAGTATAAAAATAGGCTAAGGATCCGGTGGCTATTTGCAATGTATGAAGTTAGGCTTTCTTAAGCCAAACAAACTTGACTAAGTATTAAAAGCTAAGGTTTGGATTTATAAACATTTCAAAAACCCATTAGAAACTTTAAAGTCCACCATTAAATAATGATTTAGATATAATATGATATTATATAAGTAGGAATACAAGTATATATTAGTTTATATATACAAGTATATACATGTATATATAAGTATATATATATATAAGTATATACAAGTATATATATTAGTACATATTAGTATATACACTAGTATATACAAGTATATATATTAGTATATACAAGTATATACAAGTATATATATTAGTATATATTAGTATATATACAAGTATATATATTAGTATATACAAGTATATATATAAGTATATATTAGTATATATACAAGTATATATAAGTATATATTAGTATATACAAGTATATATATTAGTATATACAAGTATATATTAGTATATATATTAGTATATACAAGTGTATATTAGTATATATTAGTATATACAAGTATATATTAGTGCTAGTTCTTTGATAAATTTTTGCTTATGTTCTTCTCACATTCCACTAATGTTTCTCAAATCATAATCATAATCTTCACTTCCATTTGTTAAACTAAATTATATATATATTAGTATATATTAGTATATACAAGTATATACAAGTATATATATTAGTATATATTAGTATATACAAGTATATATATTAGTATATATACAAGTATATATATTAGTATATACAAATATATACAAGTATATATATAAGTATATATTAGTATATATACAAGTATATATAAGTATATATTAGTATATACAAGTATATATAAGTATATATTAGTATATATATTAGTATATATTAGTACATACAAGTATATATTAGTATATACAAGTATATATATTAGTATATATACAAGTATATACAAGTATATATATAAGTATATATTAGTATATATACAAGTATATATATAAGTATATATTAGTATATATACAAGTATATATAAGTATATATTAGTATATACAAGTATATATTAGTATATATATTAGTATATATAAGCATATATCAGTATATACAAGTATATATTAGTATATATATTAGTATATATTAGTATATATATTAGTATATATTAGTATATACTAGTATATACAAGTATATATTAGTATATATATTAGTATATATAAGCATATATCAGTATATACAAGTATATATTAGTATATATATTAGTATATATTAGTATATATATTAGTATATATTAGTATATATTAGTATATACAAGTATATACAAGTATATATTAGTATATATATTAGTATATATAAGCATATATTAGTATATACAAGTATATATAAGCATATATTAGTATATACAAGTATATATTAGTATATATATTAGTATATATAAGCATATATTAGTATATATATTAGTATATAAGCATATATTAGTATATAAGCATATATTAGTATATATTAGTATATAAGCATATATTAGTATATATATTAGTATATATAAGTATATATTAGTATATATTAGTATATATATTAGTATATATAAGCATATATTAGTATATACAAGTATATACAAGTATATATTAGTATATATATTAGTATATATTAATATATACTAATATATACAAGTATATATTAGTATATATTAGTATATATATTAGTATATACTAGTATATACAAGTATATATTAGTATATATATTAGTATATATAAGCATATATTAGTATATACAAGTATATATTAGTATATATAAGCATATATAAGTATATATATTAGTGTATATACAATTATATACAAGTATATATATTAGTATATACAAGTATATATACAAGTATATATATAAGTATATATTAGTATATATACAAGTATATATTAGTATATATATTAGTATATACTAGTATATATTAGTATATATATTAGTATATACAAGTATATATATAAGTATATATTAGTATATATACAAGTATATATAAGTATATACAAGTATATATTAGTATATACAAGTATATATACTAATATATATTAGTATATACAAGTATATATTAGTATATATTAGTATATATATTAGTATATATTAGTATATATATATGTATATACAAGTATATATATAAGTATATACAAGTATATACAAGTATATATATAAGTATATATTAGTATATACAAGTATATATTAGTATATATATTAGTATATATAAGTATATATTAGTATATACACGTATATATTAGTATATATATATTAGTATATACAAGTATATATAAGTATATATATTAGTATATATATAAGTATATAAATTTATAAGTAAAGTATAAGCACTTATGGATGAATTATAAATTGAAATTTATAAATAATCTATATAAGTGAATTTATAAAGTTAATTTAACAAAATTTTGAAAAATCCATTTTGTTTCAAAAGAGGGATGTCAAAATTTCAAAAATTTTGAACACTTAAGTTCCCTCTTTTATTTCCAAAAAAAATTTCATTTTCCCCCATTTTACCAAAAATACTTAAATTCCCGTCCTTGTATTCACAGATGTTTAAGAGCGCGTGTTCTTTCTGGGGAAAACACAAATCCTTTCTGGGGAAATTAAGTGTTTAAGCGCGCGTGTCCTTTCACAGATTTTGCCAAAAACACTATCGTCGCCGGCTATCCTTTCAAGACTGGGGAGGCTTGTGCGTTGCTGAGGAGCAGTTCGCCGATGATGTTAGGTTCGTCTTTCTTTTCTGTCTCTCTCTTAACAAAGCAAACAACAACAAGAACAGGCTTTGTTTGTATCAGAGAGAGCGCAGTCTCCTAACAACCATGGTTGAAACCAGGCGTGGTTCTTCTTCATCCAAACCTCTCCGCTAGTCACTGTCTTTCTCTCTCTCCATCGAGCACCAAGCTATGGATTCCATCTTTCAAGGCATCAGATCGAGAGAACTCACCGGTTTCAGAGGTACTCGATTCTTCTACTTCTCTCTTTCTGCCGCTGTTTGCATATATTACACAATCAGTAATGTTTTTTTTAAATCAGTTCGAAAGACTCCGTATATCGGCGATAAGGCAACTGATTTTGCTGAATTTAAAGCCCTAGCTGTTGAACACGGCGGTAAGGAGACTCCTTCCTTGGCCATTTCTTTTGGCAAGGTACAATTTCTATATATTTTTCAATTAAATTGTGATTTTATGATTTTTGTTTACTAAATTATGATATTTTTTTTAAAAAAATTTGTTAGACAAGTAAAAATTCCCATATTTTGGCTGTGTCTGACAAGGATGGCTTCGTGAGCTTGTTTGATTCTCGTAAGAAGTTCTCTGTTTATGCATCTCATTAAGAATGCTCAGGTTTTTTTGCCTATTTCACTATAATCGTAACTGAGTTTTTTCTTTTTTGAAATTTTAATCGGTGAATAATCTGTTTTATTTTATTTTTTTAATTTCTCACATTTTGATTTTAATATTATGCAGATAAAGCAAGAATCAGTGACTGGGTAGCTCATCAGAATGCAATATTTGATATATGTTGGCTCAAGGTGATTAACCACTTCCAGTTCCACATCTTATAAGTTACATGTTTTGTTATGAATATGAACAATGGTCAATCTACTTGGTTGGTCTTTGATGTTTTGTGCTTAGCTTTGCCTGTTTTGTGGTTTGAGTAGAGCACAAACACTATAAATTAAATGAAGTAGAAGACAGTGGTTATGTGTCAACTCGAGCACAAGTTGATTGGTTGCATCGTCCATAAAATTGGTTTATCTTTCTATAAATGGCTAATGTAACTATAATTCCACTTACCTGATAAAGATATAGACTCAAAATTGATGAATTTCATCTTCATTTAGTGCTAATGTAAGCATGTTCTTAAATTTCTCAGGAAGATACCATAAGTTATATCTTTTCTTGCATCAATGAGCACATCGTTTAGAATGGGACTGAATGCAATATCTGCCCATCACTGAACATCAGTACTACTGGTGCTTCTGCTCCAATTAATTTGCAACCTTGAACATTTGGCCTGCTTAAAACACTCTTTAAAATTTATCCATAGTGATCCTCCTCGCATTAGAGTACTAGCTTTGTATTTACCACATGTGGCTAACCAAAATTTGATTCATTTTTCAGTGGCTACGCAGAGGCAACTTGGAGTATAGTGATGCCGACATCAACGAGATTAGGATTGACTTCGCCAAATATTTCATGAAGCGTCATTCAAGTTGAAGTTAATAGTATATTTCAGTGATATATGTATAGTGTTGATTTTTTTTTAGTTTGTTAATATGTTGAATGGTTGAATTTGTGGAGGTTTTTTGATTCCCAACTTTGCAATCCTCCATTGTAAAGTGTTGTCTTATATGTATAATGTACAGTTTAACAGATAATGGTGGTGAAATGAAAATGAACATTGAAACTATTGTCTAATATTCAGTGTGCCACATTAATTAACTGTTGTTTTTAGCGTCATTCTACAACGATTTTAGATTAATTGCAATCCTTCATCAGACAACGGTCAAAAAGCATTGTCTAAACCTTCATCAAAAAATGGTTAAAAACCGTTGTCTGATATAACTAAAAACCGTTGTAGAAACCATCTTCAGACAACGGTTAAAAACCGTTGTCTGAAATGCTATCAGACATCGCCTCAATAGACAACGGTTTTTGTCTTCATCAGACAACGGTCAAAAAGCGTTGTCTAAACCTTCATCAGACAATGGTTAAAAACCGTTGTCTGAAAATTTAGAAACCGTTGTCTGACAATTTAGAAACCGTTGTGGAAACCATCAGACAACGGTTAAAAACCATTGTCTGAAAAATTAGAAAACGTTGTCTGAACCATCATCAGACAACGGCCAAAAACCGTTGTCTGATAAAATTAAAAACCGTTGTGCAAACCGACATCAAACAACGGTTTTAAAACCGTTGTCTGAAATGCTATCAGACATCGCTTCAATAGACAACGGTTTTTGTCTTCATCAGACAACGGCCAGAAAGCGTTGTCTGATTCAGTTTTCCTTGTAGTGTCAGGCCAGTACGTCCACCAATCATCGAGGAGGTGGAATGATTAAAAGAACCATAGAGGAAGAGGCAGTAGCTGCAGCTATTATGTGGAAATATTACTTGTAGCATATGTATGAGGAGTTAGAGAAAATGAAAGCTTGTGGAGCAAAAGTTGTTTTCAAATATGATCAAGAAGGAACCGAGGCCGAGGAAATACAATTTGAAAATTTACTTCAAACACCTAGAAAGTGTGAAGATGTCCAGCTTGAAACTCAAGAAGCATTGAAAGAAATTAATTTTGGAACTCTGGAGGATCCTAAAGTTACATATGTAAGTTCGTTGCTGGCTGAGGACTTAAAACAGGAGCTAGTAAACCTGTTGCATGAATATAAAGACTATTTTGCTTAGATCTATGAAGATATGTCAGGCTGGATAGAAGACTGGTAGAGCACTGTCTCCCAATCAAACCAGGTTTCAATCCATTTCAACAGCCAATGAGAAGGATGTCCAAAAAGGTGGAAGCTAAGGTAAAAGAAGAAATAGCGAAATTGTTGCAGGCCAAATTCATTAGGCCTGCAATGTATGCAACTTGGCTTTCAAATATTATACCAATAGAGAAAAAGAATAAAAAATTGAGAGTTTGTGTAGATTTTAGAGATTTAAATGTTGCTGTCCCTAAGGCTATATATCTTATGCTTGTGGCGAAGATGTTGATAGATTCTGCTCCTAAGAATGAATTGTTATCTGTTATGGATGGCTATTCTAGTTATAATCAAATTTTAATTTTAAAAGATGACATTTCTAAAACAACATTCAGATGTCTCGGTTCAATTGAAACTTTTGAATGGCTTGTAATGCCATTTGTGTAACATCCCCATTTATAGTATACATTGGAGTAATTGAGATGGAAAATTAAGTAGATATGATTAGTAGAGAGAAATAAAAGATGAGCATATTATAGATATGAGCTATATACCTATTATATATTTGATAAATATATGAGATATATAAGACATATACATATACATAAAATATATACACATATATAATAATAATAAAGTGGTGTTGGAAAAGTTGTTGTTGTTGTTGTTGTTGATGATGATGATGATGATGATGATGATGATGATGATGATGATGATGATGATGATGATGATAATAATAATAATAATAATAATAATAATAGAGGGAAAGAAAGTCAAATAAGGAAATAAAGTAATTGGTGGAAATTAAAGGTAGTAAGATACTTAATTATTTAATTACAAAATAAATTTCAAAATTAAGATAATTTTTTGTGATAGTGGAAAATAATGGAATTCTAATAGTTAATTAATTATATTATATTATTATATATATATGGCTAAAAGAGAAGAAAGAAAGTAAATTAAAAAAACAAAAATTAAAATGATTTTTGGATAGGAAGAAACTAAAAATGTCTAAATAAATTAATAATTACTTAATTATATATATATATATATATTCATGTGGATGAGAAAGAAAGAAAAATAGGAGTCCATTTCTTCTTCTTCTTCCCATCACACGTTGTCCACCATAGCCAAGGGAAGGGAAGTTTTTCTTTTCTTCAATCCATCAAATTTCACAAAGATTCTAAAGAATTTTGGGTGATTTTGAAGAATTTTCAAACTTTAGGTAGGTTATATTTCTTTTTAAGTGAGTTTTCTTGAAATATATAATTATGTAAGTTTTGGGGTTTTGAAGATTTGGTGAAGATTTGGTGTTGAATAAAAAAGCCAAAAATTGAGATTGACATGAATATGAGGAAGTTATGCAGATTTGTAGAAGTGAGTAACAAATTAATTTTATGTGACAAATGTTGAAGAAAAATTATAAAAATTTACATATGAATTGGTAGATATATGAAGAAGAAATATGAAATTTTTAATAAATTAGAACAAAGAACTCATAATTTAAATTAAAGGAAGAACTAGTATATGTCAGCAAATATGTTTATTATGGAAACATATTGAAGATTTATTAGAGTAAAATATAGTATTGGTTTAGTCAAGATTTACTATAAGCAAATAAAAATTAAAATGTTGTTCCTTATTATGAGCAAATAAATGTGAATTTATACAAATGGTTTATTAAGTTAATGTGAGTTGAGGTTATGTATACAATCTATATTTGGTTGCGTAATTGAGATGTGCTTATTAATGTGTTGTGTGGAAATGGATGTTATGAGAAAGGTAATAAATATATTTTTGGATATTTAAGGTAGATGTAAAATTTAATAATAGATATATAATACTTTTATAATAAATGGATTTTAATTTATTTTATGAATGGTATTTGGTTGGTTAATCAAGATATGATCTAATTAATTTAAGTGGATAGAAGTAATCAAAATATGATGAGTAAATTTTAGGAGTACATGTAAGTGAAATCAAATTATCAAATTTTAGGATGATTTGAAAAGTAAGATTTACATGAGGAGAATTTGACCTTGATATATAGATATATATATAAAGTGCATAGTTAAAAAAAATACTAGAACAAGTAAATAAAAATTATGATGGAATAATCAATATTTGATGAAAAAGGGTTATTTTGTAGGGTGATGAAATTTTTTTTAAAAAAAGAGTAAATTATTGATAAATGTAAGTAAGAAATCAAATTGAGTGTGTAATTAGTGTGTGGATAGATGATAAGTGGATATAATTAGTAAATGTTGAGATATTGTAGAAGGAAAAGATAAGTGCTATCAAATGGGATTTAAAGTGAAAAATATTAACTTGAGCAAGAAAGATTGGTATGTTATTGAATGAAATTAATGTAAATATATATTGATATCATTTTGTTGATTTGTTTATGGAAGATTAAACTTGAAATTGATTGCATTCATGGAGTGTTAGATAGTATTTATCTAATTTAAATGGAAGAAATTGATAAGACACGTTGAGTGAATATTGGGAATACTTGTAGCTACTAATAGATTGTTTTAAAGATTGGAATGAGAACAAATTACTAAGGAATAAACTTGAAAGATGGGAAAATGTAGAAAAATGTTGATATATGACTTTGTATAATCAATTGAGTATGTAATTAAAGAAGGATAATTGATGGAAATAGTATATATACTCATGCATACTATATACCTATGGTATACCTAGTAGCAACATTAGGCGGTGATTTAAGCTAATTGATAAATTATATATGGAAGTATTTGAAAATTTAAAATAATCAATTTAGTGAGTATGGAAGTGTGAGATAAGTTAAATCATATTGATGATGAATGCTTAAACAAGAAACTAGATGATACGTTTAAAGAAGCTAATTAGGTTATAATAACTTAAGGGAAAATGCATATTTAAGATTTATTGATTTGTGATTGAAGTTACTATTATTTGATAACATTTTAAGTATTTATTTGTGATAGTGGAATATAAATAATTAAACAGAGATTCAAATTTGAGGTAACTCTATTGAATTAGTACTCCTTGTTGAAGATGTAATTTAATATTCTTAAATTTTAAGACAATATAATTATTTGGGTCATAGAGAAAAGTGTGTATTAGTGAACAAATAAGAAAATATTAGAACCTTATAGATGATTTTCTTTTCTTTTGGATTATTGAAGAATTAGGAAATTTCGAGTGTGAAAAATGGTAAATTCTTTTTGTTTGATATGATTGCTTATGTATAAGATAATTAATTTATTTTGAAATGGATTATTTATTTCTATTTTTTTACGTTAATATTGTTGGAGTTAAGAATTTTAAGTATTAATGTAAGGATTGCAAAGATGGTATTATGGCAATATAATTGTAAGTTAATTTAGTATTGTTTAATTGTACAAAAGAAGTGAGTAAGAAGGAATTGAAATTTCAAAAGGTGATTAAGAGTATCCATAATGGGGAAGAGTAGGTATTATTTGGTTAAAGATGATGATAAGTTGCAATAATAATTTGGTGATTAGTTATGCAGGAAGTGAAGATTGGTATTTGATTTTAGTAAAATTTGATTACCGTAGTGAGTAATTTCGATGATAAAATTATTTAAGGGGAGAGAAATGTAATATTCCCATTTATAATATACATTGGAGTAATTGAGATAGACAATTAAGTAGATATAATTGGTAGAGAGAAATAAAAGATGAGCATATTATAGACATGAGCTATATACTTGTTATATATTTGATAAATATACGAGATATATAAGATAGATATATATATATATACATAAAATATACACACATATGTAATAAGTATAAAGTGGTATTGAAAAAGTTGATGATGATGATGATGGTGATAGTAGTAGTAGTAGTAGTAGTAATAATAATAATAATAATATTAATAATAATAATAATAATAATCGAGTGAAAGAAAGGCAAAGAAGAAAATAAAGTAATTGATGAAAATTAAATGTAGTAAGATATTTAATTATTTAATTATAAAAAAAAAATTCAAAATTAAGATAATTTGTGGTGATAGTGGAAAATTATGAAATTCTAATAATTAATTAATTAATTATATTATATATATATGGTTAAAAGAAAAGAAAGTACATTAAAAAAATAAAAATAAAAATGATTTTTGGATAGGAAGGAACTAAAAATGTCTAGATAAATTAATAATTACTTAATTAAATATATATATATATATATTGATGTGCATGAGAAAGAAAGATAGAAAAATAGAAGTCCATTTATTATTCTTCTTCTTCTCCATCACACGTTGTCCACCAAAGCCAAGGGAAGGGAAGTTTTTCTTTTCTTCAATCCATCAAATTTCAAAAAGATTCTAAATGATTTTGGGTGATTTTGAAGAATTTTCAAGCTTTAGGTAAGTTTTATTTCTTTTTAAGTGAGTTTTCTTAAAATATATAATTATGTAAGTTTTGTGGTTTTGATGGTAATATTTATAATTATTAATTTGATATGTATATAATGATATTATGGTTAAAACTTGAATATAAGTAGGGTTTGATGAAGTAAGGGTTTTAGGGGTAATATGTGAAAATTGGGAATTTGAATGAGGTTCCAATAATTGATAATATGAAATTTTTTAAAGTTGTATGGATGTATATGTAATGATTTTATGATTGAAATTTGGATATGAGTTGGTTATGGTGGAACTAGGGTTTATGAGTAGGTTATGTGAAATAAGAATTTTTGATGATAATGTTGATAACTGTTAAAATGTTTTTTTGCTGTATTGATGTAAATATAATGAATTTATGGTTGAATTATGAAAATAGATAGGTTGAGTGGCAGTTTGAAAGTAGTAATGTTGAAATAGAGTTCTGGTAAAATTTGGAAAGAATGAGAATAAGTGGTGTTTGATTGATTTAAATAGCTTGGAATATGTTGTTAATGGAATATTTCTATCTATAATTTAATTTAGGATTGAGTATGGTGAGTTGGTGGAATCAAAGTATTAAAGGGAAAATGGTGAAGTAAGTTTGGAGGATGATTAGAGATTAGAACTTGATATAATTGAGGTTAGTACATACTTTGAATAATATGTGCATAAATGTATTTATGTGTCATGTTACATTGTATGTGAAAATGTGGACTATGATACTTTGATGTATAAAATCATATTAAAAGTGTATAGATATATGTTTAATGGTATGAAATGCATAATGTGTGATTAAGTGAGCTATTTTAAGATGGCTTAAAGTATTGAATAATGTGTTTGTAAAAAAAATGTATAATTATGCATAATTTGGCCACATTAAGGATGTGGCAAGAAAATTGATGAAATTTATGAAAATGTGTGGAAATAATAAGAAATGATTGTAAAAGTACAAAAAGAATAGAAATTGACATAATTGCCAACGTATGAGAAAAGTGTGAAATTATTTAATTAATGTGTGCAGCTTTATGTAATATCAATTTTCAGAGTATTGTGTTTGGTGTTATGGCATGCCGATGATTGCTTTTGGACTAGATGCTGGGCATCACTATTATTTACCTTCGGCCATATGCTAGGCGTCACTATTATTTACCTTCGGTCAGATGCTATGCGTCACTATTATTTATATTGCCTTCGGGTCTGACGCTGGGCGTCACTATTATTTGCCTTCGGACTAGACATTGGGTGTCAAAATGGTCCAAAATAATATCTCTGAAACTTGAATATTATATAGGGCTACTTGGGCCAATGCATGTGATTGTGGTATTTTGATAAAATTTATAAGAATGTGTGTATATAGAAACACTAGTCATGATATGTTTTAAAGAAGTTTGCATTGCATGGTTTTAAATTATTTATACTATCAAAGTATGTACCACTAAGCTCTCAGGCTTAGCGGTAGTGTATATCATGCAGGAATTAAAAGTGCAGACCAAAGCAACTCTGATGGAGATTAAGACTTAGATATTTAGTCTGCCACGAGACCAATTTGGAAGGGGTGTTGCATTCATGTATTACTTATGTAATGGGTAATTTGGATTGTGTATATTCAGAACATTATTTGTATATTAAACTTTTTTTGGAAAACATTTCATATGTACATGTATTATGATGGGTAGTGTATTTTAACTATGACTCTTTGGGATGTAAATTAATAAAGTAATATTTTAGTGAAATGGTGGATTTTGTGAAGATATGTATTTTGGGAGTGTTTTTTAAAATGTAGGTTGAGTTTATTTGCTTTGGAATTTATTGAAATTTTAGACAAAATTTTGAAGAATTATTTCTAGAGATTTTTCTTTCAAAATTTGTATTTTGATAGTTAAATTACTAATGTATGTACTTATTTATCTATTAAAGTATTTATTGTAAGAATCTAAATATTTTTCTTATAATTATAAAAATTTTGAAATGTCTGGAACCGTGACACTCTGGCATTCCGTATACGTAATTTACATAGAGTATATGTATTGTACATATATGAGTATAAGAGTGTTACAATTTGGTTTAAAAAATGCTAGTGTAACATATTAAAGGGCTATGAATGCTATATTTCATGATATGATTGAAAATTTTTTGGAAGTTTATATTAATGATCTAGTGATCAAATCTAAGAAAGCCAAAGGCTATATTCATCATTTGAGAAAAAGTTTTGAAAGAATGAGAATCCATAAACCGAATCTAAACACTTTAAAGTGTGCATTTGGGGTAAAGGCTGAAAATTTCTTGGGATTCATGGTGCATCATAGAGGTGTGGAGGTGGATAAAAATAAAATGAGGGCAGTAATTGAGGCTCAACCTCCATAAAATAAAAAAGAGTTACAATGTTTTTATGCCAGATTAATTATTTAAGAAGATTTATCTCCAATATGGCTGGTAGAACTAGAGTTTTCTCTAAATTATTAAAACTGAAAGCTTCTAAAGAATTTGTTTGGGTCCCCAACACGAGGTGCATTTGATAAGATAAAAGAGTATCTTATGAATCCTCATGTATTAATGCTTCCAATAGAAGGTTACCCTTTGAAGATGTACATCTCAGCTACTGATAATCCCATTAGATGTTTATTAGCTTAAGATGATTTTTCAGGGGAGAGAGTAAGTTATTTATTATCTTAGCCACCTCTTAGTTAATACATAAGTAAAATATTCTCCTATTGAAAAATTATGCTTGGCTTTGTTTTTTGCATGCACCATGCTTTGTCATTACATTATTAGGAGTAAAGTGTATATAGTGTCAGCCACTGACTTTATTAAATATATGTTAAACAAGCATTTATTTAATTACTGGAAGGACTGAGAAATGAGTTATAGCTTTAGCAAAATTCTCTTTGGTATACCTATGTCAAAAATCAGTGAAAGGCCAATTAGTCGTTGATTTCTTGGCAGATCATCCTTCTTTAATGCAACATAGTAACAATGATGAGCTGCCTGTTTGTTTTGTGAAAACAGATATGTGGTTTCTGAAGTTCGATGGATCTAGCACCAGTATAGCAGCTGGTGTTGGGATTATAATTATAGCACCAGATGTGGTTAAAACAATGTTGTCGTTTCACTTAGGATTTAAATGTACTAATAATCAGGTTGATTATAAAGCACTGGTGATTGAGTTGGAAATGCTACATGATTTAAAAGCTAGAAATGTGATGATAATAGGAGATTCTCAACTGGTGTTAAAATAGGTGGCTGGGGAATACAAGTGTAGTTTAATTGATAAACAACTTTGGAGAAGTTAGTTTCATGCATATTCCATGGGAGGAAAATTGGAAAGTAAATGAACTATCAAGTGGGCATCAGGATTGAGAATGACTGAAGAGTCAACAGAAAAGCTGATTGTAGTATAAAGGAAAAATCATCCTTCAATTAGTAAAAAAGGCATACAGGTGGAATCTTTTTTGCTGGATATTAATGTTGCTGGGGAATGGAGACAAAAAATTAGGAGATATTTGGATTGTCCTGGTTGGAAAACCTCACATCGAATCAAGATTCAGGCATTAAATTATATTTTGATAAATGGTTAATTGTACAAGATAAGGCAAGATGAGTTATTGTTGAGATGTTTAGCTCACCCTGAGGCTTGTAAAGTGATGAAGCAAGTGCATGAAGGAGTTTGTGGAGCACACCAAGCTAGGGCGAAGATAAGATGGTTATCCATAGGCATGGCTATTTTAGGTCATCCATTTTGAAAGATTGTCTCACCTATCCTAAAGGTTGTCACCAGTGTTAGACGTAAGGAAGTATTCAAAGAGTGCCAGCAAAGATATACATGAAATAGTCAAACCTTGGCCCTTCCGTGGTTAGGCTATTGATTTAATTGGAAAAATATATCTCGCCTCTTTTAAAAGATAGTTTTTTTTAATCATGGCCACAACTTTACAGAGTGGGTAGAGGTTGTACCAATGAAGAAGGTCAAACAACAAGATGTTATACATTTCATCAAGAAGCATATTATTCACAGAGTTGGTATTCCTCAGACCATAATTACTGATCAAGGAATGATGTTTATGGGGGATGGGATGAAGGATTTTGAGTGATAAGTTGAAGAATTCCCATTTGAGACCAGGCCTTTTGGTAAACAGAGCAAAGACGCTTTACCCATTGATATCATTCCTCACTAGCGCGAGGCTAAGGTTTAGAAATGGAATCAACACTTTCAAAGAGGGTGTTAGCTATTTGAAGAGAAATGGAGGGTGAAACAGCTAGTTTTGGGTTCGGAGGAACAGGACCTAGGGATAGAAGGTCATTCGCCTTAGAGCTAACAAGCCTAAAGATTTTGGTAGAATTCCTGCGGACAAGCATATAAAAAAGGAAAGTCATCAATACAAGAGTAAGAATCAAAAGAGTAAGGGAAGAATAAAAGGAACTTACTCGAAAGACAAGTGAGGTGGTAAGTTGTCAACTGGAAAGCACTAGAGTAGTTGGTCCTTCAGAGAGTCAGTAGTAGAAGCCATGTCAGGAATGCGAAGCTCAGCAAATGAAAGATCAATGTAACTTAAAACCCTAATAGTTGAAACGTTATTCAAGATTTTAGGTGAGATCGATGGAGTCTTTAAAGTCAAAGTATTTTCAAATTTAAATGCAGAGCAACAAGAACCCGAGAAAGAAGAAAGGAAATCGGAATTAGCGTGCACTTCGATTTCATTTCTAAAAATTTATTTGTTGATTATAGTTTTATATGTTAATCTTTTTGTTAAATATGTTTTTTATTTGATGATTTATATGTCTTATAAGTTATTTTATACATAATTTTATATCTCTAATATATTACGTATAAAACTTATTAAGAAATAACAATTTTGTAACTAAGGCTTCTGTGTTTTGGTTAGGGGTGTGCAAAACCAGTTCGGTTTGAAGATTTTTAAATCTTTGGAACCGAATCGAAATTTGGATATTTTAAAATTATTGGCACCGAAAGCGAACAGAAAAGATTAAATATTAGAATTGAATAAAAAAATTTGGTTTAAATATTCAGTTCTAATGGAGCGGTTCTGGTTCCAAACGGAGACGGAAATTCGGAGATTTAAAATTATTTTTTATTTCAAATTTAACCAATAGAATAATAAATAATAATATTTTATAAGCTATTTATATTTTGTTAAATTAGTATAGTTAGACAACTTCACAATCATAAATAAATAAATAAATAAATAAATAAATAAATAATCATATAAGATTAAAATTTTAATTACATTCATTCTCAAAGTTAATAAACTCATAATAAGATTAAAAATTTATAATAATAGTAATAATAACTTTGTCAATTAACTGCTAATTAATTTATTTAAATTAATCAACCTATTTTAATTAACTAATTTATTTACTTATTAATTTATTTATATATCTATATATTTATTTATTTATTCTCATCGGAACATGCACTAGGAGATTTACGTTCATTGAATTCTAGTCAAATAATATACACTTATCTAAAAATTATAAACAAAATATTAAATTAAAGCTCATAAGAAATATTAATTTATAAATATATATAATAAAACCTTTCACGAGGAAAATAAATAAATATATAGTAAAATAAAACTATGTATAAATCAAATAAGATTTCAAATCTATTTATGATACAATGTAAAACTACATAATTTTAACTTAAATGATATTTAATATATAAAAAATAAATATAAATTCAAATATTTATTGTGTTTATTATATTTATACATATAAGGATAAATGTTAAATTTAACCCCTAAACTATAGTGAAAAGTTTAAATTAGTCCTTAAAGTTTTTTTGACTAAATAGGTACTTTTTTCTTTTAAAATTGATCTAAATTACTATTTTTTAACGGAACCGTTAAATAGTTAATGGCGTAGGGCAATTTAAACTAAAATTAAAGATTATGAACCAAATTGAACTTTTTAAAAAATATTAATATAATAAATTTTAAAAAAATTATTTATTAATTAATATTTTAAATATCAATAATTTATAACATTATTAAATATTTAAATATAATTTATAATAATTTAATAATCTATAATTTAAAAAATAATTAAAAATATTAAATAATTTATAATAATTTATATCATATATGATTTTTATAATATTTTAAATATAGTATTATTTATAATATTACAAAATTAATATTAAAAATATTAATAAATAATTTATATTAAAAATATTATAATTTATATTAAAACTTCAATCAACAAAGAAGATAATAAAGAATGAATAACGTATTATCTATTCCTATGGTGTATGAAATGGCCTTGAATTATAGAAAATAGCATAGTTTTGACTCTTATTACCTATGCAATACATTAACATAGATAAGTATTATAAACTACAAAATTATAAAAAATATTTATTATTATTATAAATTATTGATATTAAAAATAAATAATTAATAAATAATTTATAATATTAAAAATTAATTAATTATTAAAAATATGAAATATATTTAAAAAATAAAATTATTTATTAATATTTTTAGTATTAATTTCATAATATTATAATTAATATTATATTTAAAAATATTATAATATAAATTATTTAATATTTTTAATTATTTGTTAAATTATAGATTATTAAATTATTATAAATTATAAAATTATATAAAAAATATTTATTAATATTATAAATTATTGATATTAAAAATATTAATTAATAAATAATTTTTTAAATATATTATATTAATATTTTTAAAAAGTTTAATTTGACCTATGATTTTTAATTTTAGTCCAAATTAGCTTATGCCGTTAACTATTTAACGGTTCCATAAGAAAAATGAGCAATTTAGACCAAATTTAAAAAAAAAAAAATACCAATTTAGTCTAAAAAAAATTTTAAAGATCAATTTGGACTTCTCGCTATAGTTCAGGGGCTAAATTAGACTTTTATCCTATATATTAAACTAGTACAATAATTACTTGATTATACTTATTTAATTATTTATTATATTTATATTTATAGTTATTTTATTTTATATTTAAATTAAGAAATTACTTTAGTTATTTGCATAATACATTAGATTTTATATAATAAATAAATGCTACAAAATATGAAATAATAAAATAAAATAGCTTTAAATTTTAATTAACCTATTATAGATATATTTTAACACATAATTTGTGAATAATTATTATCAATAAAATAATTTTTAATCTATATTAATTGTCATATAAATTTTATTTACTACTGATATATAATTAGGGTATTATATATATCCACAAACATATTTATTGTAATTATATCATCTTCTCAAATTTATTCACAAATATTTATTTGTTAATTGTTATTTCTCATATTCATAAAAAAAAATTATATCATATTATTTGTATTCACTATATCAATATTCATAAATATTAATTATTGTTTTATTTCATACTCATTATTAATTATTTAATATATTATATTGAATTACTTTTTTAAATATAAATTACTATAATTAATATAAATTATTATCATTAGTACTAGTAAAGTGATAACAATTATTCATATAAATATGTTAATAAATTATATTGACTTATAAAATTAATTTGATTAGTGACAAAATATAAAATAAAAAAAATTAAGGTGTATATATAATGTATAGTGCAGAAAATTAGAATTTTTAAAGTGAATATATGGCATAACATAATATGAATTAATAAAATAATTTTAATAAATCTTAAAAATATCAAATATTAAATAATACATCACTAAATATAATATAATTTATTATTATTAATAATAAATCAGTTATTATTTCAGCTATTCGATTCGATTTGATCCAGTCTGATTCGTTTATGTTCTCGATTCGGTTACAGACTAATATCCAGAGCCGTTCCATATTAAAAAATTTAATTTGGTTCGATTATACTATCAACTATACTATCAATTATTTTCACAGTTTTCTAAGTTAAGAGAAAGTTCCATAAAATGATACTAAGATTGAATTTGATGAATTACTTGATAATTAAATCATCTCTAAAAGGCTTCGACTTTAGTCGGAGTTAGGAATTCAAATTTTACAATAGTAGAGTTTACATAACAAAGTTAGGACAAAGCATCCATCAATTAAAGTTAGTAATTTGTTTTATTTATTTTGCACATTTACAAAAATTAATATCAACCAAACTGGATAGTTGATGTTTATCAGTAGAAAAATTAAATAACTGTAACTGTTGAATCCGTTTTCTTTTAAAAGGGGGTTAGAAAATGAACCTAACAAGCTGTATGTCTCACATGAAATCACTGCAATTTCAACCGTGAGAACAACAACTTCACCATCTTTTTACAATCTGGTTGATGATCAGAAAGATGGCCACGCATGACAGAACGAGAAAAGAAAAACATGAACAAAAATGCTATAAATGCAAGAGTTGTATCGATCTTGATTGGCTGAGGGAGAGGTACAGTAGCCTTTTTAAATTTTATTTAATTAGCTATCAAAGTCTGATCATTCACTCATCACTGTATGTGCTCCATAAAAATTGAATGGATACTGAAACACACAACAGCCCATTTTAATGGACACTGAAAATTTGCCAAGGGAAAATTAAATTTGGTTGTGGAGTCACTTTTCACTCATTATTGTTGTCTTTGTTTCGCCTGCGGTTATGACAGTATTGTATCAGAACGGTACAGCGAACGATTGTCTTCAACAATTTCGGCCGTCCACGACAAAGTTCGTCCTCCACAAAAGGCAAAACCCAATTCTTTTTCATTTCCCTTTCATCTATGCTCACTTGTTTAATTTTAATTTTTTATTTTTTAATATAAACTAAGTAATTTGATGCAAGAATCAAAACTGAATCTAACCTTGTTGTTGATGAGAATGTCAATTTATACCTTTAGACATTATTTGTTAGATTACTGTAAGGAATACGTATCTTCATCGTAAAGGTGGATGAGATCATAAAACAACAGAAAAGATAGGCAAGTAGCCAATCATGTCAAGATTTGTATGTCATGTTGACTACAGTATTAGAAGGACATTGTTGTTGCCATGTAGCTGTTGTGGGTTTGTGATACTTAATACAATATTCCTTACTTGGTTAGAAAGACTCAATTATCCCGATTCACCTAGCTTGCAAGTCATAAAGAGGTGAGGAATATTGGGAAGCTTAACCTTTCAAACTCGCTCAAGGAGGGAGATATGAATGGGGGGTTGTATTGAGCTTGGGACATTTCCTGCGGAGCTCAAGCTCAAGTCTAGAGGCAATCTAGGCACGACAAAATGCATAACTTAAAATGAGTTGAAACCTGAACTTTTGTTTAAAGCATGGTTGTGGGCGTACTTAGCCTAACATAACTTTTAGTCCCAACTTTTCACATGCTTGACAACTAAAATTCACCATAGATTACCCAAGGATTTATTAATGGCCTTAGCATGACCGTCAGTCTGCAGATGATATGTGCTACTAAAGTTTAGTTATATATTCATCATTTTCCATAAGCTAAACTAGAAGTGGCTGATCAACTGAGTGTCTTTATCAAATATAATGAAGATGGACAAGCCATAAAGATGGTGCACCTCCCGAAAATATAACTAAGCAATGTTGACAACATCAGCCAGCCTTTTTGCATGGGATAAAATGAACAATCTTAGAAAAATAATCAACAACCATAAAGATAGAATAATTGCCACACTACGTAAGGCGAAGCCCAACATAAAGTATATACTGAAGTCTATCCAAGGCTAAGTAAGCACTAGCAATGGTATCTATAGACTAGCATTAGTGGTTGTACCCTTACAGACTTTGTAAATTCGACACCTTTGTGCATATTTTTCCACTTCTCGCTGCACGGCAATCCAAAAGTAGGAAGCATGAACCAGTTGTACAGTTCTATCATGACAGACATGTCTTTCACAATGTAGTTCCTAGATAATTTTGAGGCACAAGCTATAGTCTAGAATACATAACTGATTCGCCTTGAATAAGAACATATCATGCAATAAAAAATCTATCTTTTTATCAGCTTGAATCTTGTCTAATAATAATTGAGAAATGTGGATTAGTAACAAATAAGTCACAAAAAGAGTCGAAGCAACGTATCTTAACTCACATTGTGACTAAAAACTTAAATGAAAAATTGGACAATAATGAATGAAAGTGTAGGAAGAGGTTTCATTGGAATGTTTCTTATAGTTCAATTAATTCTTACCATTAATCTTTAATTATGGCTTCATTGATAACTTTAAGTACCATATATTCCATTCACTTCTCTCTCAAGCAAGATGAATATGATTTTTAAAGCTTAAATCTCTATTCTCATGAGAAACAAACTTTACCCAATCAAAAAGTGCAAAGATACTTATTAAATGATCCTTAGAAGATTATCTTATCTTTGAAATAAGCTCCTAAGGTTGTTGACCTTAACAATTTTAATCATATTTAGCTCTCATATTTATATAATTCAATAAATTAAGCAATTGGTGGCCAATCGATTTCTAGTAACAAATCAATAAATCAATAAATTCTCAATAGATAAATAAAAAACCCATAATCCAAATTTCAAATCTACCTATAAATCAAAATCCCATAATCCAAATTCTAAAAGTCTACCTAATCCCACAAAAAGATTAGTTACCCATAGTTAAATTAAACATAAAAACAAAAGATCTATAAAACCCAATCAAAATATCCATCAAACTTTGTGACTAATAATAACAATAACAATAAAAAAAATTAAAGTTTTAAATTAAAATATTGTTCTCTATCTTGCTAAAATGTGTTCTTGACCTAAGAATAAGCCGGAAAAGCTGCAAATCTCATTTCTTCCTTGATTTCTCCTCTTTCTATTGTTAGATCCTAAATTTTGCCCAAGATAGTAAAAATTAGGTTAGCCCTCATTTCTCTCTTTGAAAAATTAGTATTTATACTCTGTCACACCTGTCCATCATGTGTCCTTAGGGTTTTTTCTACATTTTTTCTCAGTTTGCCTCAGATATGCACAGGCATGCATATCAATCAACACGCTCGTGTTAAATGTTTAGGCTTCTTGATCTGTAGAGTTTTGGCTTCCTCACTTTCAAAAGATTTTGCACGAGCGTGTCTGACTGATCTGGCACGTTCGTGTATAGAATTTTGCGTTTGGGCTTCTTCATTTTCCCCACACAACTCTATTTTCTTCTACACGGGTGTGCCCAAAAGCATATGGCATGTATGTGTTGAGGCTTTTGTCTTTGAAATTCATTCTTTTCTGCATTGTAATTCCCTCTTTTGGCTTCTTGTGCCACATAATTGCTCATCAAAAGCCAATATGAATCCCACAAGAAACAATATAAATGGAGCGCTTTTCAATTACAAAAAAAATGAGTGCATCACAAGCGACTCACTACTAAAACCTTAAAAAACTAATCCTCCAAGTAGAAAAAGAAAAGGATCGATTTCAAAACATCCATACAAGTAGTCCTCTAGCTGATCAGCGAAAAATAGTGTAATATGGCTAGTGCTCTTTATGTATCAATATTTTCCCCTACAAACACATTACAATATTCACTAAATTAGTAGTGTAATATTATTATGTTAATTAGTTTATTTAAAATTTAATTAGGAGAAAACTAATTTTATGAATTTGTTTTGATATTTAACTTTATTTTCCACAGTTTATTCTAATAATTTTTTTAGTAAGTTAGATTACTATATATTTTTACTTTAAAATAACTATAAAATTTTCACATGTTTGTTTTGAAAAAAAAATATCCTGGCCTTGCCCCAATGAATAGGGTTTGATAATACAAAACTCCACCATACATAAAGATGAAGATATGATCGAAAGAAGTTATCCAAATTGTGCTATTAATTAATGCAGAACTAATATCGATATTAATATTTACTATAAACGGTCCTCCACTTCTTGAAATATGGTTTCTATCCCAGACATATTCAATTGTGCTTTTAATCCTTCTGATAAAAATTTCCGGATGGTCCTGATAGATTAAATAGATTAAATGATTTTTTTATGCTATGTTTTAAAACTTGTATGCATAAACCATGCCGGTATTGCAGGCTACAGTTTTAAAATGCAGGACCTTACAATATAATAATAATAATAATAATGAATGGAATAAATTTCTCATCTGCACCTTTCAAAAACATATGTAAAATTTGACATTTCATTTGTTTGATAAAAGACAATTAAGCATGTTCTTGCAGGGAGCGGGTATAAAGCGGAAACAACCCGGATCGAAACAACGTTTGAAGGCAAACTAAAATCATAAAAACAACAATCAAGACTGACCTCTTGAAGCGCAGAATCGTTCACCAGTCTTCTTTCCTGAGACCTTGGAGTCACCCACGATCTTCCGTTGTGTTCCTTGATTATTCTCTTTGGAATAGTTTTCTGAGTGGGGAGAAACTGTACGTCCAACTCTCTTTTTATCCCTTAGAGTTTTATTCTATTTTAAATTCCTTAAAAATATCTCTTCGATGGGAAGATAATATTTTTAAATTTAAAATAAAATAACCGTATACATTCTAAATAATCAAGGCACAACAGGGACCGCATGAATAAAATTAGCAAGGCTACTAATTATAATAAGACCATATACAGGACCAGTATATTCTTATTATAATTAATCATAAATTATTCCACTAAAAATTTATGATTGAACTCCTTATTAATTTTACCATTCCATAACATAATATTCATGTTCCCCATGTTAAGATTACAGATGCTGCTACATTAAATAAATTACTGACAATTTATTTAAATAACAATATATCTTTAAGATTGTTGCTTAACTTATTTCATGTGTTGGATTAAAAATCCACCTGCAGGGTTTACACTATGAAACCTTATAAGCTTACTTAAAGTGCATCATCAATCTCTAAACCAAGACATGGATTCTATCATTAACTTAATATTTCACAAATATAAAATGTCTTTGCTCAACTCACTGAGAAATATTATTCCATTAAATGAAACTCACTCTTTAATGAATCAAAGCACAAGACAATGTATATTTGCTCATATTAATTAAATCAAGATTAAGAACACAAATCTTATTTCTAATGTCCTAGAGAATATGTTTTAATAGTCAGTATAAAACATCCATTCTCTACTTGGTCCAATTAGATACATAAAAAATGTACTAATCACAATCATTAATGATATACTGAAAAACTATTTATTTAATGCAATTTTTTTAATTAAATATAAATAAATAATTGTTAATAGAAAAACATCAAAACTATACTATTACATTTGCATGGTTAATAGTATATCCCTATCAATCTCCCACTTAGACTTATAACCAGCATCAATTATTCTAACTCCCATTCCTTCTACATGACTGTCAAAAGTCTTTGCTGGTAAGCCTTTTGTAAAAGGATCTGTCAGGTTGTTTTCCGATGCAATCTTTGTCACTACCACATCACCTCTTTGAACTATATCTCGTATCAAGTAATACTTCCGCTCAATGTGTTTTGCCCTTTTATGGCTCCGTGGCTCCTTTGAGTTCGCAACTGCCCCGCTATTATCACAATAAAGTGTAATAGGCGATTGTACTGAAGGAACTACACCTAGATCCATTAGGAAGTTTCTAAGCCATACAGCTTCCTTAGCAGCCTCAGAGGCTGCCACATATTCAGCTTCCATGGTGGAGTCAGCAACACAAGTTTGCTTAATACTCCTCCAACTTATGGCTCCACCTCCCAAGACAAAAACATTTCCTGAGGTAGACTTCCGAGAGTCATTATCAGACTGAAAATATGAATTTGTATACCCTATGGGTATAAGATCTGCAGATTGGTAGACTAACATATAATCTCTAGTTCTTTTTAAGTACTTGAATATATGTTTCACCGCAGTCCAATGTTCCCTCCCAGGATTAGACTGAAATCTGCTAACCATGCCAATAGCAAAACAGATATCAGGTCTAGTACATAACATGACATACATGAGGCTTCCAACTGCAGAAGCATAAGGAACTGCCTTCATGCTCTCTATCACTTCAGGTGTCTTAGGACATTGATCCTTAGATAAAGTGATTCCATGTCTGAAGGGAAGAAATCCCTTCTTGGAATCCTGCATGTTGAAATGAGCAAGAATAGTATTAATATAAAGTGCCTGTGATAAGCCAATCATCCTCTTCTTACGATCTCGCATAAGCTTGATCCCAAGAATATGAGCAGCTTCTCCCAAGTCCTTCATATCAAAATGCTAAGATAGCCAGTCATTGACAGAAGTTAACATACCTACACAATTCCCTATAAGTAGAATATCATCCACATATAGTACTAGAAACACAACCTTACTACCATTCCACTTCTTATACACACAAGACTCATCATGACACTGATCAAAACCAAAAGTTTTGATCGTCTGGTCAAAACAAGTATTCCATGACCTAGATGCTTGTTTAAGGCCATAAATGGACCTATTTAATTTGCATAGCAAATTTTCTTGTCCACTAGTTATGAAACCCTCTGGTTGCTTCATATAGATGCATTCATCAAGACTTCCATTCAGGAAAGCCATCTTGACATCCATTTGCCAAATCTCATAATCAAAATGAGCAGCAATGGATAGAAGAGTTCTAATAGACTTCAGCATGGCTACCAGCGAAAAAGTTTCCTCATAATCGATCCCTTCTTTCTGAGTAAACCTTTTTGCAACAAGCCTTGCCTTAAAAGTTTGCACTTTACAGTCTATACCCCTCTTTTTCTTATAGATCCACTTACATCCAATGGGTTTAACCCCTTCAGGTGGTTCTACAAGTTCCCAGACTTGATTAGAGTACATAGACTCCATCTCAGATTTTATAGCTATAAGCCACTTATCAGCATCTTTATCTTGTAGTGCTTCATCGTAACAAGCTGGTTCGGTATTCACTTCTTCAGGGATTCTATCAAAAGCTTCTCCCAAAAGTGTATATCAAACCGGGGTTCGTCTAATTCTCCCACTACGACGAAGTACTACAGGCTCTGCAATCACACCTTCATCTTGCTGTGGCTGTAATGCCGGCAAGTCTATGACTGGTGGTATTGCATCCTGGTCATGTTCTGGAGCCTGAACATGTCCTTCATTACCAACAGGCAATGAAATGTCAGAAGCTCCAACATCTTGCTCATGTACATTAGGATCATCAGCCGCCACTGTAGCTCCAACATTACTCTCACTACTTTCGGGCTGTAGTGGAATGTGAGGCGCTAAATGCTCAGGCTGATGTTGATCCTCTAGTGCACTGACATTTCTCCCACTACGACGAGGTAATGGAATGTCAGCTCTGACCATAGATGGTTCAGGTTGATATTCTAATGGAAAGGTTCTAGTTGGTATGTTTTCTCCTCTCAATTCATACAAGGCTAATTGGCTTTTGGGAATATGGTTTCTAATATAGTCTTCCTCAAGATAATGTGCATTGGTGCTAACAATGACCTTTTTATCTTTTGAACTATAAAATAAACCTCCTTTCATTCCTCTAGGATATCCAATAAAGAAGCACAAGTCTGTTTTTTATTCCAACTTATCTGCTTTCCCTTTCAGCACATGGGCTGGGCAACCCCACATCCGAACATGTCTTAGACTTGGCTTTCGCCCAGTCCACAGTTCTGTAGGAGTTTTAGGTACTGACTTAGATGGAACCAAATTCAAAATATATGCTGCTGTTTCTTGCAGTGAAAACACTTACCCTTAGGTTTTTTCACAGCACCATTAGCACTAGCAGCTGCACCATTTGTCTTAGGCTTAGGCTTTTGAGCATTTTTCTTCTTCTTACCCTTATTCTGAGCAGATGAAGAACCTCGCTCAACATTAAGCACAATAGGTGCGGCTCCTTGTTTAATAATAGTCTCAGCAGCTACCAGCTCATTCAGCAGCTTAGATAGAGTAAAATCCATCTTATTCATGTTGTAGTTCAAACGAAACTGCTGAAAACTGGCTGGCAGAGTGTTCAAGACCATCTCAACCTGAGTTGCCTTGTCAACCTCAGCACCTAGAACTTCCATGTCATTCAGAAGACTCATCATCTTCAAAACATGAGTTCTAACAGGAGTTTCTTGCTCCATCTTAGAAGTAAGAATCTCCCTCAGTGCATTCTGCTTGGCTGCACTAGTTTGGTCTCCAAACATCTCCTTGAGATTCTCTAAGATGTCAAAAGCAGTGTCCATCTTCTGATGCTGATGTTGCAAAACATTTGACATAGATGCCAAAATGTAACATCGCGCCATCTCATCAGCCTTAACCCATTTATGGTAAGCTCTGGTAGCCTCCTCAGAGGCACCCTCACCGGGTTTTTCAGGACATACTTCAGTAAGCACAAACTTGTACTCCTCAGCAGTAAGCAAAATGTCCAAATTTCTTTTCCAGTCAACATAGTTTGGGCCCTCAAGTTTGTTCTGAGTAAGGATGTTAGCTAAGGGACTGAATGATGCCATTTCTAAAAAAACATTAAACAAATTTAGTATATCATTAATAATACAATAATAAACACTGAATTTAAATCAAAATTTCATGACAACAATGATATCAAAATTCAAATATGCATCTTTACAACATTCATGAATAGTAATCTCGATGGGAGAATTCAACCAATCACATGTCATGCATATAAAAATAAGATAAGACCGACATGTACTACTCGATGGGAGAAAACATGTCTCTTAAATAAAAATTAATATGTGAGAAAATATTACATCTAATTCATGTCCCTAATTAATTTACTCAAATGGAGAGTTAAAATAATACAGACAAATTAGACTAGATCAGTGATTATATTAAAACATAACATCTTCCGATGGGGAAGAAATGCAAATAATCACAACTAGAAAATAATAAATAACCACTCACAAATTAATCTCCATATAATTAAAATAAATTAATTATAGTTAAAATTTGCAAAATAATAAATTTTATGACTATTTTGCAAGTGAATGAAACATTTTAAACTAAAATGTAATAAATAAATATTCTGGGCTATTTATGCAAAGAGTTGAAACATTCTGGGCCATTTTTCAAAAAACAGAAAATATCAGGACTATTTTGCAAGAAACAGAAACTTTCTGTGCTGTTCTACAAATTCTGAAAATTCTGGGTCTGATTTACAATTTTAGAAAACTTTTCTGGGTCAATATGTGTAAGTTAAAAAAATTGGAGGACCAAGAATGGAAATGGCAAACAGCCTCTTTTTCTTCACGAAGAAGACCTAGCCGTCGCCCTAATCCACCATGGCTGCACCAGACCAAGCTCCTGCTGCCGTCTGATCCAGGATTGCCATGGTCTTGCGATCGCTGCCCGACCATCCATCACCGGCGAGCTCACCTTCCTAGCCAACCGCAACCAAGAACAAACCAAGAAATATTTTCAAGAAAATATTTATTCACCTGTTCTCTTGCGAAAGACCAAAACCCAGATTTTTTAATTTTTTTAATTAAATATTAACTTAATTAAAACAAAACAAATCCAGTTGCAAACTCTGCTTTCTTGACTCTCTCTTGAAAACAATTGCAAAACAAAAGTTCATCCATTAGAAAACAATTTCACGTTTTCCAAAAAAAATTTACAGAAATTGTTTCAAAATGTAAATTGTTAATAAACGTAAAAACGTAAATTGTTTTTACGTAAAAGCAAAACAAATCCAATTAATGGATTTCACGTTTTCCAAAAAAAAATAAAATAAAACATAAATTGTTTCAAAACCAAAACAATTTATGTTTTTAATTAATTTTTTTAAAAGTTAATTATCATGTTTTCAACCCAAACAGAAGGCACAAAAAACAATAGACTCCTTGCCAAATCACTTCTTCGAAAACAAATTTCGAAAAACAAAAAAAAAATGAATTTCAATTCATCAACCGACAAAAATATTCATGATCCGAAAACAGCAATTACTTTTCGAAGAACACATGAATAACGAATAATGGTGCTCTAGCCACCTTCAAACTTGTTTCAATGGCTCTGATACCAATTGCAGGGAGCGGGTATAAAGCGGAAACAACCCGGATCAAAACAACGTTTGAAGGCAAACTAAAATCATAAAAACAACAATCAATACTGACCTCTTGAAGAGCAGAATCGTTCACCAGTCTTCTTTCCTGAGACCTTGGAGTCACCCACGATCTTCTGTTGTGTTCCTTGATTATTCTCTTTGGAATAGTTTTCTGAGTGGGGAGAAACTGTACGTCCAACTCTCTTTTTATCCCTTAGAGTTTTATTCTATTTTAAATTCCTTAAAAATATCTCTTCGATGGGAAGATAATATTTTTAAATTTAAAATAAAATAACCGTATACATTCCAAATAATCAAGGCACAACAGGGACCGCATGAATAAAATTAGCAAGGCTACTAATTATAATAAGACCACATACAGGACCAGCATATTCTTATTATAATTAATCATAAATTATTCCACTAAAAAGTCATGATTGAACTCCTTATTAATTTTACCATTCCATAACATAATATTCATGTTCCCCATATACATTCCAAATAATCAAGGCACAACAGGGACCGCATGAATAAAATTAGCAAGGCTACTAATTATAATAAGACCACATACAGGACCAGTATATTCTTATTATAATTAATCATAAATTATTCCACTAAAAAGTCATGATTGAACTCCTTATTAATTTTACCATTCCATAACATAATATTCATGTTCCCCATGTTAAAATTACAGATGCTGCTACATTAAATAAATTACTGACAATTTATTTAAATAACAATATATCTTTAAGATTATTGCTTAACTTATTTCATGTGTTGGATTAAAAATCTACCTGCAGGGTTTACACTATGAAACCTTATAAGCTTACTTAAAGTGCATCATCAATCTCTAAACCAAGACATGGATTCTATCACTAACTTAATATTTCACAAATATAAAATGTCTTTGCTCAACTCACCGAGAAATATTATTCCATTAAATGAAACTCACTCTTTAATGAATCAAAGCACAAGACAATGTATATTTGCTCATATTAATTAAATCAAGATTAAGAATACAAATCTTATTTCTAATATCCTAGAGAATATGTTTTAATAGTCAGTATAAAACATCCATTCTCTACTTGGTCCAATTAGATATATACAAAATGTACTAATCACAATCATTAATGATACACTGAAAAACTATTTATTTAATGCAATTTTTTTCATTAAATATAAATAAATAATTATTAATAGAAAAACATCAAAACTATACTATTACATTTGCATGGTTAATAGTATATCCCTATCAGTTCTTGTATATATAGTGTCAATTACAATGTTATTTTGGACTTTATTTGATCCCAATTTAAGGTACTATTCGTTATGTTAATTGAATTCGATAGGTCTCCATTTTATATATTCTTTGAGAAATATTCATGAAATATGAAAACCTGATATTATTAATATTTCTTTCATCAAATGTTAGATAAAAGAAATATTAAAAAGTCTAACGGTATTTTTTACTATGTTGTGAATTGATGGTTGACCCATCTTATATTGGAATTTATTGTGAATTGTTAAATATTTAAATATTATTTGAAATATTATTTTTTTAATTAACTAGAATTTCATATGTCTCGTGACCTTATATATACATTTTTATTTGAAAAAAAAAAACTCAGAAAGAAATAAAAGTTTTCATTTGTCTAGCATCCTATATTAGCAGCTGAGACACTAAGTGTTGCATTTGCCTTTTGCTTATGTTTTATAATTGGCCTTGTTGGTAATACGTAAAGTGTACAATATTGTAGAGTTCTAGTAGTAAACAATTGAAAAAAGAAACATAAAAATAAAGATCAGAACTTTTCATTTACAAAAAAAAAAAAATTATATGACAACTTTTCTAGTTTAGTACTGTCTGAAATTAATTTAGTACTGCTACCTTTCGGTAAGAGGAGCAGCATGGGTATGTAAATGGAAAATCAAATCTGAACCTTAAGCATTGGAAGTGCCATGATTTTAGGAATTTTACAATATTTTATACTTTTTTCAGTAATAATGTTGTAATATCGTATATAGGAATATAAATATATTTTCTTATGTTATATATATATATATATAAAAGAATAAGTCAAAGATTCGAATAAACCTCTAAAATATGATTATTGTCTCGACGGCCCTCAAAATTTTTTTTAAATATGTCCCTTTTTTCTTTTTTTTTTTTTGTCAAAATGTGTTATTTAAACTAGGGTGTCATTATGAGACCAACTTTACTTATTTTATATTTTTTAAATAATTTAAAAATATAGTAAATTTTGAAATTTGTACTCTTTGATCGGATTAAAAAATACTTTAATTCGATCAAATTCGACTCATGCACACCGTTACCCATAAGCTATTGGCCTTGGTGGCTTTGTTTTTTTCTTCTAGGTCGAGAGTTTCATTATGAGACCAACTTTACTTATTTTATATTTTTTAAATAATTTAAAAATATAGTAAAATTTGAAATTTGTACTCTTTGATCGGATTAAAAAATACTTTAATTCGATCAAATTCGACTCATGCACACCCTTACCCATAAGCTATTGGCCTTGGTGGCTTTGTTTTTTTCTTCTAGGTCGAGAGTTTGGAAGCTTAATCTAGCAAACTGGACTGTTCGATCCCTTCTTTTTCATTTTCCTTAATATATTTGGGTTGGGAAAAAATCATACTAAGTAGCTTTAAGTAGTTGAATTAAACTTTAGATATTGGGTGTTTGTCAGTGAGATATTGTTGCAAGCACTTACACAGCACTATTAACTTCAGTAGTCATGCTATTAATTGCAAAGAAGCAGCCTTTTTCATATATATATATATATATATATATTTATCTTTGATTAGGATAAAAAAAATGAAACATAATAAACCAATTAATTTAAAAAATAAAATGATGTTTTTTGTCGCTTATGTTAAAAAGTATATTCTTAATGGGCAATTCAAATACTTTTTAAAATTAAAATATTTTATAATATAGTATTGGCATAGATAGGTGGATATAATAAATTTATGTTCATCCAGAATTTTAATTGTAGAGAATAATTGTATATATTATATTTTAACTTGGAATTTCTTCGATTAAAGTTTAATTTAGAACTAAAAAGAAAGAAAAGAAAATATGAAAAGGAAACCATAGTAATTTTTTAATTAGTAAAATAGTAATTAAGCCAAGCACTCTACTAATATATCTCTCAAGACAGTTACACAAGACAAGTAATAGCATTTAATAAGCTGCTTCTAGCCTAAACGTAATTAGCCCTAATCCTAAAACAAAAGGTGATTAAAAGGGAAATTAATTAAGTTAAATATATAATATAAATATAATTAGGTCTGAGTTCACATTTTGACGGATCTTTGATAGCCAAAGTCAATACCCGAACCTATAACCCTTGCAGGGTGGTGAATTGCCTTTGTTTACTAACTCTTTTTCTCTCTCGACAAACACCACAAGGCAAGGATCATCTAAGGTGCGCTCTTGACTTCTCTGAACTTGTTCTTGAAGCCAACATCTCATCTTCCTTGCATTACTTTCCCTTTGTTTTTTTTTTTTCTCACTGCAATACAAGAAATAAAAGGAAATCAACAAATTTTGCCTAATTTTAATTTTTATATTCTGTAAATTTCCTTGGTTTGTCTATTTTTTTGTTGTTTATTTTTAACAATAAAGATGATCTATTTTGAAAAAGTATTTTGTTTTATATTTATAGTTAGAAGATAGAAAAGTACAAATTCGGATGGGTTAAATATTTAAATGTAAAAAAAATACACTTTTTTTTTTGTCACATATTGATAGATTCATTTCTCATTCCATAAATATTAAAAAAATTAATTATTTTTATTAAAAAATATAAATTTATATATAATTTTTTTATTATATTCTTACCATAGTATGAGATATATTTGATAAATATTATTAAATAAGTGTACTATAAATATTCAATATACTACTATTTTAAAATGATAAAAAAACTATAATTTAATATGAGCGGATAAAAAAAGAGCCTATTAATTTAGGATGGAGAGAATAATAAATATATGAATTTTGATTAGGTCAATGAATGAATATATAAATTTTTTTATAACCACATGTATTCTTAAACTCACTGAGTTAAAACTAATTTTATTCGCGTTGAGTTGGCTTATTGGCTCATTAAGAAAATAAAGTGCTCCTAATAAATAGTAACTTTATTCTTAAAAATTGAACACTCAAATTTTTATTTAAGAGATAAAAATATTAAATTAATCACCTTAATCACTTGTTGGTAATGATTATATGAATTTTAATTACGTCAATGACTTGCAGAAAATTAATGATAGAAAAACTTAGAAGCCCCTACATTTAATGCAAACTGAACTGCAAAAATATAAAAAAGGAAAAGAAAATTCAATTTTATTATATTTTAGGTCAACGAACTTACTGAAAAATTAACTATAGAAAACAATATGAATTTGTCCCCTAGCTAACAGAAAAATTAATGATTGAATTGATTTAAATCAAAGAAAACCTCACTTTTGAAAAAGAAAAAATTAATTGAAAAAGAAAATATTCTATATTTTAATTTTGATCAGAGAAGAAGCACTCGATTATTAACCCAATGAACATTGGCGGACAGAAGGGGCTAGGGGCACACAAATTTTTTTTTTTTTTCTAAATCAAACTTAAATGTTTTTTTTTAATATTTACTATTTCAATTTTTATTTTTATCTTTTTAACTCATAAAAAAATTTTCTAAATAGCACTTGCTAATTGATTAACATCTAAACGTGAATAGAATTTACTTACCACATGTAATTAAGGTTCTTCAATCATGCATTATTTACTGCAGCCTTGATCCTTTCAACTGTGCACTTAATTAGATTGTTTACCGTGGCTACTGATCCAAGAGAGAGTTTTGCAGTTGGAACTGAATCCACTAAGATCTGAAATGCAACAGTGAGTAGAGCTCCACCAGACCCAACATCAAGAATTCCTCCAGGGTTAAATTCAGGTCCATCCGGAAGTATAGCAAAACCTGATGGAAGAAGAGCAACATAATCTGGGTCTCCACCACTTAGCACTATATTCATGGCAGCAATGTCCACTGGTGCATAGATAACATATGAACCAGTAGAGTCTGAGCAACTCTCTTGTAGTATCAGCATGTTGCTTTGGCTTGAATTTGCACTCTACAACATATATTTTTGATACCATCACATATTGTTAGAAAATGAATTTCTTATTGAAAACTTATAAAGTATAGGAGACCTTCGAAATGATAGAATAACGAATTCAATACAAGCTACAATTAGCAACTCACATTCACACGAAGCAAAGATACACAGTTTCCTGGATCACGCCCAATAGCAATGTGAGCCATTTCTTGAACTTGACCACCATTTGACAGGATATCCCACTGTAAATGCCAAGATTTACCAGGGTTTTTGAGATATTGAAATGCCAATATGTTTAAAGCTAACAATGATGAGTTAATATACCTTGCTTCGATGATTCTCATCGCTTAGGAAATCGAATACTCTCTTAGGAGGAACTGGAATCCAGAAGGAAGTTGCTGCACTAAGCACGATACCAGGAGGTCTGCCGGGATCATCCATACTCTTTCTAGTCATGACCCTTACATCATCAGAACCTGTTGCAGATAATGTAGTCCAAGCGTGTGCAGTAGAAGCACCAACACCAGAGCAAAAGCTCATTACCATTCTCTCAGCTAACTTCAACATACTCTTCCTCCCTTCTTTGCTAGTTATCACTATAAAACCAAAGGAAATTAAAATCAATTCATATTATTTAAAGACAAAAAAAAATTCTCACGTGTTGTAATTGTAGAAAGGGAAAGAATTCAAAGTAACCATACCACAGAGATCTCCTGCTGGAATGTTGATGGCCATTGAACTAGCTAGACGTTCACATTGTCGATCTAAGATAGCGACCCAACGTTTCGCTCCGAAAGCTAGACTAGAATTAACTAGTGGCCTATATATGCTGTGAACAGATCTATCATCCACTTCCGTGTGCTCAACCCATATCACCTGCACATTTAGTACCGTATTTTCATATGGTTATTTTGATTATTTTACCAAATCAGTACATAAGCAAGATTTGTAATAATGAGAGGACGAATTAAACTACGGAAATAACCTTTGAGTAACCATTTGGTAATTCTTGGATTACACAACCTGATGGCCTTCTTCTACTCCTTGATATTGGACTAGGTCGTAAATTGTCCAACGAAACATCAACCACTGCCCAAGTTCCATCAACATGTTGCTTACAATACCTCACAAAGTAATTTTCTCTAGTCGGAACTAGTGGTGATGGGACTTGGAATTCAGCTGTCATCTGCAAATTTTAACCAAAAAAAAATTTAGAATTTTTTAATTAATTTGATCAGAAAACGAAAGAAAAATTCTTGAATTTATTTTGAATTAGTACCACTTGTAAGGCTCCATTATAGTTCCCAGCTACTCCTGTTGATAGGATTTCTAGGGTCAATGCTCTTGATACGATTCCACAAAACACTGTAGACCATTTATTCTACAAACCCAAAAAAAGAATAAACTAGATTTAGTAAATGATAAGTCAAGAAATGGATTGTAAGATATTATAAATCTTAAACCTGAAAAAGAAGAACCCACCACATCCATTAGAATCTCAACAAGATTAACATGATTCATAATAACAACAGCAGATTCTATAGAAGCTTCTGATCTCAATCCCAAGGGCCTAGGCCCAATTCCTCTTGGGAAGGCTCTCAAATATTCTTCTTCATTAAGAACTTCAGTAGCAGAAGTAGTACTGTCTGTTGCAGGAACCCACAATGGTTCTCCACCTTGAGCCATTCTCATTAGTTCTTCCATTGCTGCAACAGCAAGTTCAACTATCAATGGCTTTTCTGCCTCAGTAGGCCCACTTATTGATCTCAAAAGATCAGTAGCTCCATACATTTCTCCCACATATCCTGGTTGTGTTCCAAAATTGCTAACCCCAACATCAAGAGATCGAGATGGTAACTGTGAAGAAAGATGAGACAATGAAGATAAAGGCTTTCCCACGTATTTTGCAGCAATTCCAGATATCCTGTCAATCTGTAAATCATGTTATAAATCAACTAGCAGGAAAAAAAATCAAACATGTCACTTGTTAAATTTCTATTATATTATATAGATATACACAAATAGACATATAATAACCTCTTCTCTTAAACGAGCATTCTCGATCCTCAAATGCTGCTCATCAAAGGACATTTCACCAAGAGCTGCTGGGCCACCGCAATTAAGGCATGAGGCATTCCTTAATGCTTCTTTATATCTATTGTTCTCTGCTCGAAGTTTTTCATTCTCAGCCTTCAAAATTGCATTCTCTGTTCGTTCATGTTGAGCCTGCAATAGCAATATATATATATATATATATATATATACAACTTCAATACTATTTAGAAACTCATTTGCAATAGTGACGAGTTTCTTACCAAGAAAAAGATTGTTTGTATTTGAGTTACTCTATATATTGTTACCATAAAAGAAAAAAGCAAATATGGGTGTAAAGGTAAAAGACAGACTGTGGAGCTGATGCGTCACCTTCATTTGCGTGCGTTTGTTCTGGAACCAAAATTTAACTTGCAGAGGCTCTAACCCTAACTCGCAGCCTAACTCCTTTCTTTGCTTGTCATCAGGATGTGGACACTCCTTGAAGAAACTGATGAGTTTAAAAAAAATCACCAAAAACTAATAGTTTCAAAAAAAAATTCCAACAAATGAATGAATAAATTATTACGCTTCCATCTCTTGGATTTGGCGCTGGGTGTGGCGATGGTAACGCTTCTTCTTAGGACGTTGGTTAGGATCTTGATCATCTCCAGACGGAGCTTCAGTTGTCTCGGTGCCAGATTTGGTCTCAAAATCATCATCTCTAAGTTTTCCTAGTTCATTTTCAGAACTCTTTGGGGTCATAACAAACAAAGGATGACTCTCAAACATGTTTGATTGGAACATTTTTTCTTAAACCGTCACTCAATATGTTTATTCTTTTTTAAACTCAATGTGCTTTTAATTTCCAATATTCTGCAAAATAAGCCATATACATATTAAGACAAGAGAAATAAAACATGTACAAAAAGAAATTAATTTAGTTCTAATTAAACAACTCTTTTTTTTGAAAAAAAAAAAAGCATTTAAGCGTTTATATCGAAAAGATAAGATATATATATATGCATTCATTAATTAACCTTCTCTTAAAACACAGCTAATTAATCAAAATGCAAAACAAGGTATTAGAAAATAAACCTGATAATTGCTCCAGCGGTGAAGATGAGTAGAATAAAAATCTACCAACTTTTTGGTTTTCTGCTTGAACTTCATTCTTGAAAGCGTATATATCTCAGAAAGGTTACCCCCAAAAACCCTAAGCAGAACCCATTTGTCTTTTTTCCTTCTCTCTCTCTCTCTTCCTCTAACTTGTATGGTTATAAAATAATATGGGTTTGGTTTTGTAGGGTTGCTTTGCTTATAGGGTTTAAATAAATTCCCTGAAAATGCCTGTAAAAACTAATTAGATTAATACAAGTAGCAGAAGAACAGAAATGACTAATGGTTTCGGGTCTTCTCTTAATTAAAAAAGTCTTAACCCTTTCTAATTATTATCTGACGTGCCAAAAGACTAGAATTGGAAATATATATGTTATTGAAATATAAAAGATTTGACAGTACTGACTCTATCCTTTGACACACACTCACCACTTATTTTCACCACCTCACTATTCCAAAGACTATAACGCCCACTTGGATTTCGTCCAATCCCAGTCCTTTCTCTCCTACAAAAAATATGTATAACTCAGACGGTCAAACTTATTGTATATCGAAAATTCAAAAAAGATATGTAAAAATAATAATTATTAAGAATAATTGGAATCTTATAAAAAAAATTAATAAATAGACAAACCGAAGATTAGAATACTGTAAATAATGCTAACCTTTTCAGGTTCTTGGGGAAAACCTTATACAAAGAAATCAGCGTTTAAAGAAAGAGGTATTGAAATGGTGTGGCTTTGAGGGGAGTTCTGATATAGGGTTCTTGATATAGGGTTTGCTGCAATGAAGATGAGAGAGAGATTTGAAAAACATTTTAAAAAAAAAGAAAGAAAAAAAGGAAGAAGAAGAAGAAGAGAAACAGATGGAGAAGATGTGGTAACCAAAAGAGTTATTGCAGAGCATAGTGAGAGGTTGCAATTGCATTTATGGGAGGAGAGCTGTGTAAATATGAGAGAGAAAACCATCCTTTTTTTTAATGCTTTATATCCCAAACACTTCAAAATACTGTGGTGTACACATCATATTCATATGTATATTTTTTTCGTACTTTTTTTTTGAAGATTAAATTTTTTTCGTACTTTATTTTTTGAAAGCATTTTTTTCATACTTAAAATCATTATTTTCATTTGAATATATTTTTTTTATATATATAAGTTTGTTTATATACTTTTTGTTTTTCTTTACTGGATTTATTGATTTTATTATTATATCGTAATTTTCAATTTGAAATCTTACCATCTTTTTTTGAAGGAGAAATCTTACCATCTTTAGTTTAGCAAACTCTAATTAATTAATTATTACAATTTTAAAATAAGAATTAACATTTGTAAATTTTCTATAATTAATGGATATATTATTATTATATTGAAAATGATGTTTATTATATTGATCTTAATTAATTAATTAATATTTGTGTTAATGTTTAGGAACTAACTAAAAAACAAATGTTTTGTAGAATTTTGACAGTTGTATATAATAAATTAAGGACATATTTGACAAGCCCTAACAAAGCATGTAAAAATGATTTTTTGTCTGGTTATGTAAAATATTTTAAATGTAATTATATTGTTAATCTTGGGGATGATTTTATAATTAAAATTTAGAAGGAGCCAAAATATAAGTAAAAAATATATCTATGCATATAGTTTTAAAAAGACATGTAGAAAATATAAATGTTAATAATCATAAAATTAATAAATTTATATACGGAACTTTTTGAAAATTAAGAAAAATAACTGTGTGTGTAAAATTAATAATAAAACTCATGCTATAAATTAAAAACTAAAGACTAAAAGAAGTTAAAAAATAAAAATTATTTTATATCTATTAAATATATTGGATCTAGTAATTAATATTAAAGTAAATTTATTTGATTTTTGAATAATATATACATATATATAAACTTATATTGCATATAAATATTTTCTTTATTAGTCATGGAGCCTTGGAGGTGATCCTAGCTCCTGATTAATTCTTCACATTTTGAGAAATGCTATGGTAATTATTACAGCAAATAAAGAAGACTTAGAGAGTGTTTCTCAAAACTAGAGCTTTTCAGCTTATTGTGAATAAGTGATTTTTAGATTATAATCAGATTAAAAATAAGCAGTTAAGTGTTTCTGTAAACTAGTTAATAATCAGCTGATAATCAGTTTATAATCAGTTAAGTGTTTCTGTAAAATCAGCTTATAATCAGTTTTTAATTGCAGAAACTGTCAAAATGACCAAACTATCCCTGAATTTATTTATTGTATAAAAATAATTTTTTAAATGTCAATTCAAAATTTATTTTGCAATAATAATAATAATAATAATAATAAAATTTATTTAAGAAGAAACATAAAAGAATTTTGATGGGAACTAAAGTGTATAGGGTGGGCAAATTTGAAATATTAAAAATTAGGTAGGGATAGTATGGTCTTTTACTTAGTCAAAACTGCTTAAAAAATAAGTGCTTAAAAAAAAGTAGCAAAACCCAACTTTTAAAAAACTGATTAAAATCAGATTATAATCTACTATTTAAGTTTTCAGAAACACTTAAATAAACAACTTATAATCTAAAAACTGCTTATAATCAGTTTTGACCAGCTTTTATTTTGAGAAACACCCTCTTATATTTCCTCTTACATTTTCTCATTTGGTATTTTCCCTTTTTTCACAACAATTTTGTCATGAATTATTTTTTTAACAACAATTTTTTATGAACTTTTTTCAAAACAAAATTTATTTAATGAACAATTTTCATGGAGTATATTTAAGTAGAGTTTTTTTGAATAATCCTTTTTTTAACATCAAAACTTTTATAAAATAAATAAGAAAATCTAGAAAATTCGTAAATATAAAATGTGAACATAAAAAGATCATTTAGGAAAGAAGAAAAAGGTCCTTAAACTGATGAATACTATGTTGGGATGTTTGTAGGATGGGTATGTTTGGGTCCTTTGGGTTCTTTTGGGTAGCTTCATACCACAAATATGTTTTTTCCATTAAGAATTATATTAATAAAATACTTTTATAAAAAAAAAAAACTATAATGATCTTAATTCTTCTCTATGGAGCATTATAATATAAATACAATTAAATGAGATTCAAAATAACCTTCTTTATGCATTCCTCTAGTTCATGGATTTATCATATTATCATAATGTATATTCTCTTCCTTATTGCATAACATTAATTTAATTTATGAGTAGAAGATTTCATAATTAAAAGCAAGTCTATTGCTTCTTTGAGGATAAAATCATATAATGCCAATCAATGATGTGCTCTTTAACGGAAAATTTTATAGAAATTGAAAACCCCTAAAATTAGTTGAATTTAGCTTTATTTGGAATTTTTTTCTTTACATACCAAATTACTATTTCATATTTCTTTTATGTGGCCAAGTGTTACTCATTAAGAAACCTAAAGAAATTTATAAAATACAATAAAAAACAAAGCTAAATCTCAACTGTCCCTTACAGATTTTGAAAGGGGCCTGGCCAAACTATTTTTCTTTTTTTTTCAATATTTTTATATAAGAAAGTTAGAAAATATATATATTTAATTAGATTGTAATTATTAAAATTCTCCTCCTCAAATAATAAAAAAAGTCCGCTAAAACAGTATATGCACCTTTTATATTATATAAACTATAGTAATTAATTATAAAGTTTTTATTTTTTTATTTTTTTCTTTGTGTGTGAGTGCGCGCCCGCGCGCGCGTGTGTATATATATATATATATATATATATATGTATAGTTCCCCATTTGTGGATATAAGCATTGGAATTTCTAGTTAACAAATATCATTTCTTTCATGTGGTGATAGCTCAATGAGGTTGAATGGATTGTTATTTTATTATAAATATTGAAAATTGATATATTTTCTATATTTTATTTCTCTCTCTCTCTATATATATATATTATTGGATATTCACTATTCATACATGAAATATGAATGATATCTACTCACAAATATTTAGCACAAAGTATTAGCAATGAGCTAATATTGCATCATATTGTATAAGTAGTTTAAAAATTAAGGAAATATTGTAGCCACAATAGAAATTGTTGCATCTTTTGTATCATTTTATAGACAATTATTTTCATTAATCAAGTAACTATTCTCCTTATTAAGCCAATTGCTTAACACAAATGAATAGTCCAGAGATGATTGCTCAGATGAAAGTGCCTATGCAAATTGTTTTATTTCAAAATGTATGCATGATTTTAGCAAAAGGAGTCCTATTATGAGACATGAATTAAAGGGTCTGTGTTAGTTTGGTGGGCGGACTGAAGTCGCCATAACACGCTAATGAAGAAAATAATGAATGCATTTATTAACATTGGTAGGTTATTTAAGTACTCTTTGGTTTTATTGGCTCATTATAACTGTTAGCTATTTGCTAACAGTTGTTAGTCGATATAGGTTTTAGTTATCACCTATACTGCCCCCATCTCATTCAATCGTGATCTTCATCTTACGCACACTCATTAACAAAATTATTAAATTTTCTTAACAATATATAAAATTAATTTAAATAGATTAAAATATTATTTATTAACTTATTAATATAAAAAATATTATATTTTCACATCATTAATTAACTCATCAATAATAATAGCATAACTGGAAAAAAAAAACTAATTAATATTTATAAAGTGAAGATTTTCTTTAATTATTTTTTTTTACAAAAATAATAATTTAAGTGGCACGAAAAAGTACTTTTTAGTTATTATTGTTATTAATATGTTTAATAATAAGTAACAATAAATATTATTTTTTATATAATAATTTAATTTTTTATTTAAACAAACAGGAATTATTTGAAAATATTACAAATTAAAGTTTTTGTGATTAAAAAATAACTATTTGGATTTTTTTTAATATTATATTAAACGAGGAAGAATTAATCTTGAGTCTATTATTAGAGAACGTTCGGCTATGTCTCGGTATGCAAATAAATGCATTTAATACAATTATTAAAAACCAAAAAGCTAATAATTATATTAAAAAAAACACCTGAAGGTGGATATATGAATTTGTTTTGGATCCCCACTGCTTTCTATACCCTCTTCCTCTTCGTTCCTGTACTAATAGCCCGATCATACCAACAACACTATCTCTCTTTTCTTTTTCTTTTTATTTTATTTTTTGTCTTTGCTCAAACGTAATAAAATCGTCCATTAATGAATGTCTGAGAACTGCAAGCATAGGCACCACAAAACCACAGATCCATGGACTACTACAGCTATATATATTATCTATTTTATCAAGCACAATTTTTCTACACATTTACCTTTTTATTTATTTGATGAATCAAAAGAAGAAATATTTAATGATAGTGAAAGTCGAATCCAATATCACATAGTCAATAATTCTCACGATTTAGGACTTTTTTTTCTTTATCTCTTCCTTTCAGGTAATACTACTTGATTCATGATTCTCTAAAAGTAAATAAATAAAATTTCATGCAGTACAATAATTAATTTTGGTAGTTTCTCATTATATTAGAAAACTTGCACTGTAACCATTCATTTATGTATCCAACTAATTAAATTATAATAAAATTCATACCAACCCTTTTGTTTATATCTATATATATATATATATATTAATATATGTTCTCAATTAATTTTCGTAATCGGATTTAACTATATTTATACTGGCATGCAGCGATGGACCAACCATGCATGCATCTCTGTGTGTGTGTGTGTGTGTCTCTCTCTCTCTGCCTATATATATATATATATATATATATATATATTACTAATTATTATTATTATTATTATAGAGGAGGAACGAACACTACCAACTTATACAATTTCTAGGAGGCAACACCACAAATATCATGAAGGAATAAACTAGGGATGCCTAAAAGAGGGACTATAATCATAGTTTAATTATTGATAATGCAAACTAATTTTCTTAATTTTAATATAAATTTAAATATGTATGAAATACTTATTTGATATGAATCAATTTATACGACCTTAAATTTCATTTGAAGTTGTAAACATATGATGAAATAGATATATTGCAAATTTATGAATCACAAATTTTATAAAAATCGAAGAACAATTATTCCATTTTATTGGAATAGCTATTTTTTCCTTAGTTTATGTAATATCCTGAAAAAAAATTAAAAAAATAATTAGTCATAAAATAATTAAGTTAAGTAAATATTAGTGTAATAATAATAATAATAATAATAATAATAATAATAATAATGGTTAGCATACCTAACTAAGAAAAAAATTTGTTAAAAAATAAAATATAACCAGAAAATAATTTATTAGGTTGATAGGTGGGTATTTAAAAAAAATAAAAGAAGAAGAATTAAAAGAAAAAAGAAAACGGGAGAAAGAAAGAAAAGAAACGGAAAAAGGACAGAAAGAAAAGAAAAAGGAAAATAAAAGAAACAAAGAGAGCCAGAGAGAATCGAAGAGAGAGTCAAACAATGGTTGTTCTTCGTTTGTCGCTGTCCGATCATCTACGATTGAAGTGCACTGAAAAAGTAGATTCGCGGATCTTTTCAAATATAATAATAATAATAATAATAATATTTATTATTTAAATAAATTTATTATAGATTTAACATCTATATATATTTATAGTAACAATAGCTAAATATTAATTTATATAAATTTTTAAAAATTATTAATAATTATAAAATTTTAATTATAATACTTTATTATTATAATACTAATACTAATAATATTTATTTATTACTTAATATAATTTATATGTTAATAATTTGTATAATTTATTTTGAAGTAAAAATAATAGTAACCTAATTATTATAACTATAACAATATAAATTTTAATTAAATAATTAATTTTATAAATTTTTAATTTATATTTTATTTACTATCAAATTTAATTATTTAATAATTAATTAACTCAATTTAATTTATAAATATTTTAATTATCTTAATATACTATTTACTATATCTTAATATACTATTATTTATTATCATTTAATTTATTTATTTATGTCATAATATTTTTATTTATAACTTTATATAAAAAATACCACTAATTTATATTATACCAAAAATTTATAATTCAAAATTTGAAACTTTATTTAACAATAAATATATTTACTCTAAGCTAATATACATATATATACTATTTTTATTCTAATTAATCAATTATTAAACATATATATATATGTATATTCATATATTAATAAAAATTCTTAAATATAATTAGAAATATATTTAAATTCATTAACTAACAATAATCTACTAATTTATAGTTTCTTCAACTTAATATATATATATATATATTATTTTGTTCTATAATTTACTAAAAATTCTTAGAATTTAAATACTTAATTTATTTTAATTATACTTAATATTTTATTTTAATTCATTTCCTTTATATATTTTCATTTTTAACTAATACTTATATATATTAACAAAAATTCATAGCTACCTAATAACTAACTAATAACTAATTAATTCATAGTTTCATTAATTAAATATATATATTAAATTATCCTATAATTAATATTTAATTGTTTCAATTATATTTAATATTAGTACTTATATATATATATATTTATTTCCTATAATTGATTATCTTTTATTCTATAATAATTATTAATTAACCACTAAAATTATAACTTCTAATTTAAAATTTCACTAAATTTCTTTATTAATTCTTTTTTAGTCTATTAAATTTATAAATTTAGTTATTTATATTTATATTAATTCAAATATTATTTTCCTTTAATAATTTTTTATTTATCAAAATTTTTATATAAAAATTTAAACTATAAATTGTTATTAAATTATAATTTAATTAATTAAAAATTATTTTTATTTTTATTTTTTATCAGCTTAATTAACCTAAAATACACACATATATATATAAATGCTTAAATAATCATCTACAATTTACATATAATATACCAAATCGAAGCCTAAGAAGAGAGGATTCTAAAAATACTAGACTCGCCAGAAAAATCCTTCAGAAAGTGGTCAGAAATGGCTTCCGAAGTTGATGTCGGTGTGAGCTTCAATCAGACAATCAGACGGCACGTGCGGCAGTATACGACGGCTATTCACGGTGTTTTTAACGGTGTTAAAAAGCTCATCGAGTTGACTTCAATGGTGGCCAACATGTGTTGCTTGATGGTGGCAGAAAGATGTCGAACGGAGTTGACGAAGTTTACAGCTCCAAGTTTCTCTCCCTCTCCCCTTTTACTATTTAGCTGCCTCTGTTTTAAATTCTCAGTCTCTCCCATGTTTTCCTTTCCTTCTCTATTTCTTTCTCTTTTTTTAACCCGATTTCTTTCTTCCTTTCTTTAATTTTCTCTTCAAATTTATTAACCAAATTTTGTATTGGCCAGGATAATTAATGGCCACTAATCCATATTTGTCCATTAAACCCACAATTAATGATCCACAATTAAAGTAAACATTTTACCTAAATTTTTAATATTTTTTATTATTTATTTTATTTATTTCCCTTACCTAATTAATTCCACTTATTATTATTATTATTATTATTATTATTATTATTATTTAGTTAATTTTTTTACGCTAATAATTCATTTAGTTTTTAACATTATACAAGGTATTACATTTTTTCCCCTTTAAAGAAAATTTATCCCTGAATTTTCACTAACTCGTCGACTAGAATAAATGAGAATATCGAACAAGTATATATTAATCTCTTTTCCAAGTTGCTTCCTTTCTTAAATGATTATTCCATAAAATTTTTACCAAGTGAATAACCTTATTTTTTAAAACTTTTTTTCAGGCTAAAATTATAACTGATTCTTTCTTATAAGTCAAATTTTCTCGTAATTTCACTGGTTGTCTCTGGAGTATATGCGAATGATCACTTTTGTACTTTTTCAACATAGATACATGAAAAATATCATGTATTTGAGATAATTCTGGTGGTAGTGCAAGTCTATCAATTTTCTCTAGCATTTTATAAAGCCTGATAAATCGAGGACTTAATTTTTTACGTTTATCAAAGCACACTGCACCTTTTCATGGATAGATCTTCAAAAATACCTTATCCCTCACATCATACTCTAATCCTTTCTCTTCATATCTGCTTAGCTCTTTTGTCTGTCTTGTGCAACTTTTAATATGCCTCTGATTAGTTTGATTTTATCATCAGCCATCTGAAGCAATTCTAGGCCCACCAATTCTTTTTCTCTGACTTCATTCCAGCATATTGGAATCCTGCATTTTCTTCCATATATAGCTTCATAAGGTGTCATGCCTATACTTGAATGAAAATTGTTATTATAAGCAAACTCTATTAAAGGTAAATGCTTATCCCAACTTCCTTTGAATTTCATGATATAAGCTCTAAGCATATCCTCCAAGGTCTGAATAGTACGCTCCAACTACCCTTCAGTTTGAGGGTGAAAAGGAAGTACTGAACTTTTACCTTTATACCCATAGCATGTTGCAGACTAGGCTAAAATCTAGAAGTAAACCGTGGATCTCTGTCTGACACTATAGATACTGGAGTGCCATGCAGCCTCACAATTTTTTTTCACATAGATCTATGCATTTTATCCAAAAAGAAATCCATTCTGATGGGTAGAAAATGAGATGACTTCGTCAATCTATCACCCAAAAAGCATCATGACCTTGCTGGGTACGGGGTAAACCAGAAACAAAATCCATAATGATGTGCTCCCATTTTCATTCAGGAACTGGAAGTGTGTGAGCGAAAATTTTTGCCTCCACTCCCTGTGGAATAGTTCTTGCGACTTTGGCACTGTTTAGGCTCAAAGCCTTAGAGAACACGGGCCTAAACCAGAAAAAAATGAAGTCGCCACCCGGACGGCCTGGGAAAAAGAAAAGGGGTGGATGACTCGATTCCTAAGAAATCTCCAACCCCTATTGGGTTCAAAAAGTTGGGTACGTGTGGGGAAGGTGAGAAATAACTCAGCACCCCCACAACGCCTAGTTCATTGGAACCGGCCTCCTTTGCAGGTCTTAATATTATAAAATTCTTAAATATAATGATATTATCCATATTACATGTGTTAATAAGAATAAATAAATACTTTATTAAAATCACAGTAAAGTCCAAACAAAGAAAATAAATGGACACCCATCCGATGATGAAAATATGTCCTTACATCGTCCATGTCTAAAACTAAGTAGGACATCCATCGAAAAGTAAAAAAGTGTCCTTTATATTAGTCCAAAAATTTTAAAATAAAATAAATTACATGATGCTCATGACATGGGATACCCAAAATATGGAAACATACCTCTTATAATATTTTAAAATCAAAATAAATTAATAAAAATAGCCAACCATTCATTATAAATAAATCATTCATCAAAGACATCTAACATCAATCAAAATATATAATAAACATTCATCTAATTTAAATAAAATAATAAGTATATAAATTTAGGGTTCATGTATCAATTTAGGTTTCTTTGGTTTCATGTTTAACAATTAGAGTCTTGTAATTTAGTTTACTGGATTAATCATTTGAGAAATATTTAATATAAAAGAAGTAATATAGCTACTGTATGTTTTAAAGATTTAGGATTTCGGAAGTTTTATGAAAATAATATTAAAATTTAGGGTTTAGATAAATAAGATTGAAGATCATAAAAATTGGATTTTAAGTTAGGTATTTGGAAGGAATAGGCTACTGTGAATCTTTCAGAAAAATAGATTTGGTTAGGATTTTGAGAAAATAGTCTATTGTTTTGTAGTTTTAGAAAAGTGTAATTAGGGTTTTAGGTTTCAAAAATATATTTTACGAGTATTAAGATATTTAGGGTTTTAAAAAATAATTTTTAGGGTTTTAACAATTGATTATCTATTGTACGTTTAAACAATTAATCCAATTGAGTGATGAGCCTACTATAAACATAAACAAATAAATAGAGATTCAAACTTCCGTTATTAGTTCCATCACAATTTTGAATTCTGGTTGAACAATAACAAAGACAGTGTGTGATGTCTTTAATGGGTTGTATGTTGTTTACTGTCTCTTGATCTTTCAAGCTTGAGATTGTCAACCAACTGCCAAAAGGAATCTGGATAGTTCTTTAATAAAATTTTAAAAGTCTGAATCCCAAAAGTCCAATCCTCTCTCTGGCCGAAAAATCTCAATCTCCTTTTCTCTGTCTTTAATGTGGTATTTATAAGAAAAAATAAAAATCTAATACTAATTGGTTAAGGAAATAAAAAATCGTTTAAGAAATAAAATTAAAAACTAAGTAGAATAGGGTTTCGAAAAAATTGCGCTGACGAAAATTACGCTGGCAAAAATTGTTGTGGGGCACTGCTGGCTAGGCGCGCGGGCCGCGAGCATTTCTGTCGCAATTTTGTTTGCGGCAAAATTGGCCTGCAGCCAATTCATCGCCGATTTTATCCGTCGTCGATTTTTATTTATTATTTATTTTTTTATTATTTTTATTATTTTAAAATGATAAATAAATAAGTAAAAAATAAAATAAATATTATATTAAAATAAAATAAAAAATAAAATAAATAAATAATAAGTAAAGTAAATAATAGATAATAAATATTAAAATTAATAATATATACCACAAAAATTATTTTGGACTATTTTAAAATCTTTGGACCGGACTGGGTCAAAAATTAAATGTCTACAGTTTGTCACCCTGCTTGAGTGATCTGGGACTACAGCAAAAGAGAGCGAAAAGCAATATAATTTTTTACTGGGTTTAGAGTCATACTGGATTCCATAACCAAGCTTGGTTTGAGTTCTGTACTAAAAAATAATTTAGATTCTGGACTTGTGGTGAATTCTGAACTTAAAAATAATTTGAGTTCTGGACCCGAGATAAGTTCTGGACTCAAAAATAATTTTGGTTTTGAACCTGAGGTAGGTTCTGGACTAAAAAATAATTTGAATTCTGGACACAAGGTGAGTTCTAGACTCAAAAATAATTTGAGTTCTGGACCCGAGTTGAGTTCTAGACTCAAAAAATAATTTGAGTTTTAGACCCGAGGTGAGTTCTAGACTCAAAAATAATTTGAGTTCTGGACCCGAGATATAGTTTTGGACTCAAAAATAATTTAAATTCTAGAGTCGATGTGAGTTCTGGACTCAAAATATAATTTGGGTTCTAGACCCAAGGTGAGTTCTGGACTAAAAAAATAATTTGAGTTCTGGACCCGAGGTGAGTTCTAGACTCAAAAAATAATTTAAATTCTGGACCCGATGTGAGCTCTGAACTCAAAAATAATTTGAGTTCTAGACCCGATTTGAGTTTTGGACTAAAAAATAATTTGAATTCTAGACTCGAAGTGAGTTCTGGACTCAAAAAATAATTTGGGTTCTGGACCCGATGTGAGTTCTGGACTAAAAAATAATTTAGATTCTGAACCCAAGTTAAGTTCTGGACTCAAAAAATAATTTGAGTTGTGGACCCGATATGAGTTCTGGACTCAAAAATAATTTAGATTATGGACCCGATGTGAGTTCTGGACTAAAAAATAATTTGGGTTTTGGACCTGAGGTGAGTTTTGGACTAAAAAATAATTTAGATTCTAGACCCGATGTGAGTTCTGGACTAAAAAATAATTTGGGTTTTGGACCCGAGGTGAGTTCTGGACTAAAAAATAATTTAGATTCTGGACCCGAGGTAAGTTCTGAACTCAAAAAATAATTTAAATTATCTGTAAAAAATAATTGTAGTCAGTAAGATATCAAAAAAATTTGCAAATTTACAAAAAAAATTAGTTATTTTTTTACCTTTAGCTATTTTTTACCATGCCTATATCCTCTTGCCCCCTACGTAAAAAAAATATTTTTAAAAGTATAAAATAATTTTTAGATATGCAAATATCTAAATAATTGATCTAAATAATTGAATTTACTATTTAGATACTGTTCATCACTATTTATTCACTATTTACTAACTATTCATTTACTATTTATCAACAGTGACGTTGATTTTGATTTTTTCTTTTTCACGAGAATATTATTTTTCCTTTTTGGTTTTTATCTTCTTGCCTTAGTTTTTTTCTATATAAACCCTCTTTTATCTTTGTATTCTCACACCATTTCCTTTTCCTTTTTATTTTTCATTCAAAATCACAAAAGTTTCATCTTCATTTCCTTTTTCTTTCCTTTGCAATTTATCTATATAAACCACTTATTTCTTCAATACTCATCCACACTTACATATTCTTATAATTAAAGCTGAGAGTTTAACAGAGAATTAAGGAGAAAATGCATGCTTCGAGATCAGGACCTCGATCCAATGCTAGGTTATTAAAATTTATTCGACGGCATGAAAATAGAACTGTAAGTCTACTAGCTGGGATGCAGCTTTATCGTAGTTCAAGTCGAAAAACTAAGGTAACAATGCAATTTGATATTTTAATAGCACAAATATATATTCATTATTTGATTTTATTAAAATTTTTTATTTTGTAATAATGCTAAAGATTAGGAAAAATAGATTAGTTACTAGACTATTTAATAAATAGATAAATTAGAATAGGACATAACGAATAAATGTAGTCTATGGATAAGTAGTATTGGTATGATGATATACTTACCTCGTGTTAACTTACCTGACTCCATGTTAGCGCGATCGCTGTGTTATCCGGGGCAGAGAGTGTGTCTATAAAGCCAACAATGGTATGATGTAGCATCCTCTCAAGTAAAACGTATTGTCCGAGATTGCGATTTTAAAAGCTTTATCTTGCAATTACCATCTGAGGAGTGTCCGATAGACATGAGTATAGTTCAAGCATTGTCGGAGCAGTGGATGGACATGACCCATACTTTTCATCTACCTATAGGAGATATGACCATTGGCCCAGTTGATTATACAACCATAACTGGTATTCGGTACTATAGCGTTCTGGTCCCTCTTACCAATGATATTCTGACATACGAAGAAGTCTAACAGTTAATCAGTATGGAACCGTCATTAAAAGAGCCCTTTAAGATAAAAATTGAGCCTATTCGGAGTTATTGGATGAACCGCAATGGACAGATTCATAGGGAAACAACTAAACAATATGCTCGAGGATTTTTACTGTATTTTCTCGGGTCGACTATTTTATGTAGCACCGAATCTGCCATCCATCTGTCTATGTTGAAGGCCCTTACTGATATGAGTATGGTACTGCTTTTATGGCTGAGGTGAAGCTGGCCTTGCCTGTCTCTATCATGGACTATATAAGATTTGCAGGAATAAGAAGTCTTTTGTTGGTTTCATGGTGGTTGTTGAGGTACTCTTCTTCTACCAATGTCAATTTTCATTCTTAAACTTGCATGAATTTGATTTTCATTGTTGTTGTAGGTATGGGCATATGAGCATAATCTTGTGAGGGTGCCTAGTATTTTTTGAGAGAGAGTCGGGTATCTGAGATTGAATTTTTGGTTGTCAGATCATGTAGCAGTTCTCGGCTCTCACCATGTGCACACCCAGCGCTATCTCTTGAGTTGCTTAACCTGGGGCCAGGTAAAATAGTATTATTATACTTTAAATTTTATATAAAAGTTCACTTACCTTATATCATTTTGTAGGTCAATTTGGCTTGGTGGAATACAGAAGAGCGGATGAACTTGACTTCTTCCATGAATGCCGCATTGCCTTTTCAGCATACCCGCTGAGTCATTGTTGGCCTGTGTCTAATGGCTGGTTTCTCGAAGAGAGGGTGTATGAGTATTTCCTTGGTCCCGAGCGATGGAGGATCTCGATGAATTTTTTGGAGTATACTTTAAATATTGCATTAATTTTGGAGAATGCGTAGTGGTTAGCTCGGTACGGTTATGATGTTGAAACCTTTCTCTATCCATCGGGTGCATCATATGCCCAGTTTATTCGAGTAGGACTCTTGAACTTTGATGTATCTCCTGTTAGCATCCGAAAAATTCCTGAGGAAAAGGAGGATAGCAATGAAGAGGAGTATCACAGAGAGGGAGGAGGGTCCATCCCGCATCCCGGGGCTAGCACCTCTCAGGTAAATTTTTACCATTTTGTCATTGCAATTACTTCTTTCTTAACTTGTTTTAACTGTTTTAATGATTATTTTTAGGCCACTGGCTCATTTGGCCATGAGGTTGGACCTTCCTTTACCACTCCTCCATTTACTCATTCTAATCAACGGGAGATGTCATCTCATTCACAGAGCGTTGATATGAATTACCTGGTAGGTTTTCCTATTCCATGATAATTTATGCTACATGTATGCATAATTATGTATGCTCTTACTCTTTCCCTTCTGACTCATAGCGGATGCTTGAGGAATAAAATAAGAAACTTCAAGAAGAGTTAGCTGCTAGTCGTCAACAGATTGCCCATTTTGAAAAATTGTATCGCCAGTCAGAGCAAGATTTTTGAGACTTTCAGTTTCAGGGGATGAGAGATCCTGGTGCTTTGTCATCTATAAGACCCCAAACTGATGACCATAAGATTCTTTTTGTCTACTTTGGATGAGGAACGTTACAGATCTGAATTCCAAAATAATAGAGGTTCAAGTTCTCCTACTTTGGGCGGACTCGGGATAGATGATATGCCTCCTTCTCTAACAGGTGATGACTTTTTCAGGGCTTTGTTTGATCATGATCCACCACCTCCTTCTAAGTGATCTATCATTATTGTATTAATTGAAAAAATGTTGTATTATCATTAATAATAAAAATAATGATAAAAGTAATAATGATGATATATAATTTGCACTTTTACTGCAACTTTTGACTTTAAATTTTTTTTTACCATCATTATTATTTCTACACTACAATTATTGATTTTTCCTCTTCATATTCAAAATTTCCACAGTAGCACTGATTCACAAAATCGAAGGCAACGCGGCAACTCAAAACCATTTCGTCGTTAATTTTCTATCCTTGCGTGTCTTGGTCTCAAGCTATTCCTTGTCAACTTTGGAATAGCCAATCATTCTATATAAATCTCTTTCCATGCCATGACCTTATACAGAAGCCAGGAAATTTTCCATGAATTTTCAACTTCAGAATCAAAATTTCTTTTAATAATTTTAATTTCCCTTCAATTTTCAATAATGACTGAAGTCAATTTGAAGAAAATAAAAGGTCTATTTAAAAATATGAATGTCATTCATTGAAAATAAATATCTTGGTCTAAAATCAATACTTTGAAGTGTTTTCAAAATATTAAATTGGACCATTCTTTTTTACATGTCATGGCTTCTTTTTGGAATGTGAGTTCTAGGACATTTAAGATTAATGGCTTTGAGATATGACCCATGATTGAAGGGTTTGAGACCATCCTTGGATATCCAAGCAATCAACCAATGACGTTACCTATATTGATTTCAAGACTCAACAAAAGATACAAATGTTATTTCAACTTTCAATGCCCGAAGTTCTACAGTTGATGAGAGGTGAGAAGAGTCTACTTAGTCCCGTAATTGACTTTTACATTTCTCATTTGGCTCCTACCAAGGCATGGGGACATATGCTTTGTCTATGCTTGCTTGGCCTTTTTTTTTTTATTTCTTCTGATGGCGATATTGACCCACGAGTATTGGATATCATGAACCAAATGGAAGAAAGCTTGTCACCAATACCCGTGATCTTGGCTGAGACTTTAGTTGGACTAGACCAACTTAAATTGAGATTGTCAAAGAGATTGACCGGGAGTCCGTTGTTGCTTCAGATAATTACCCAAACTACCCTTTTGGGTTTTCAATTTAAGTCTCTTTTTTATATTGATCTAATTTTTGCCTAGTCCGCCCTTGAGGATTTTCGAAACTAGCCAGTTGTCCTAGTTTTTTTATTAGGTCGTCCTTGCAGATTTTTGACCTAACGGACCCTTTTTTCTTTCAGATTTAGCTTCAAAAGCGTCTCTGCTTGCTCTACACTCCATCTATGGATTTCGCCAGATATCTACCACAATATCATTTTGCTAGGAAACTACTCCATCCTGCTTTTTCATATGCCGACTGGGTTGACTGGATCCGCTCACGTGCTGCAGTCAACATCCATTGGTTAGTACCTTGGTGGAAGATTTCTCGTATCACTATTTGGACGTACTTGATGTATGTTCCTTTTGCTATTCTTCATCGATATACTTGCTATGATCCTTGCCGATTTGACCGTCAGTATGGAGCTGAGCCTTGAGATTTCGTGTAACATCCTAAAATTTTTACAAATTTTTAATTTTTTGAAAATTTGATAAAATAAATTATAATTTAAAAGGATAAATTATAGTAATGGTTCTAAATGAGTTGTTTTGATTCATAAATAAGTATTTTAAAGTCAAATATTGGATTTGGTGGTGTTGGGCTGGAGTTTGAGAATGAAAGTGGAGATTTAGGGTTTTGGAAAAGTGGTTTTCCAAAGTGGTTGAATTGTGTGATTTTATTTGTTTAAGCATGTTGTTTAGTTTTAAAAGTGATGAATATAAGCTTGGAATAAGTAATGGATTGTGTTGTACTGGAAAACCTTCAATGGGGGAAGGTTATGTCATTTTTGAGATTTTATGTATAAGAGTGTATTTTTTTAATGTAAATGATTTAAATATATTAAAATATGTTTTTAACAATATAAATAAAACTTAAAACACTAATTTAATTGTAGTAGAATAGAATTCTAATGTTAAAGTAAGGAAAGACTAAATTTTTAGAAATTTGTAGGAGTGATGTGTAATTATGGTTTAATGTTGGAAATGCTATTAAATGTGATATTAAATGATTATTTGTTATCACAGTTTGTTTAGGCTTTGAGAGATGTTGACTTGCTTCATCCAAGTGGTGAAGGGCAAGTTGGAAAGATTGGATTGAAGGTTGTTTTTAGTTTGCTTTGGGTTGCTAGTGGAGGTATGTACAAACTTTGAATATAATGTTTATATTTGCATAACATTTGGACTTAACACATTTTGGTTGAAAAATGTGTTAAGATACTTGGTTCATTGATTGTGTATGAATAATGTGCTATGACATTTGTAATGTCATGTATGTGTTAAATGCATTGTGAAAAGCCATTGATAATGTCTAATTTGTGTAACATGTGAAATATGCATATTATGTGAAAATACCCAAAGTAATTGGGTAATGTGTTGTGAATGCAAAAATGAGATATGTGAAATAATGAAATGAATTGATGTTGATAAAAATGAGAAAAATGAGAAAAGTGAGAAAAATGAGAAAGATGTGAAAAATGAGAAAAGTGAGAAAAAAAAAGTGAAAATAAGGCAATGTGTCTAGATTGAATATGTGACAAAGAGAAAGAGATTAATAATGAGAAAAATGAATAAATTGTGTGTCTAGTATGTTATTCAATTTTCAGAGTTATGGGTTTGGCGGCATGCCTATGATTGCCTACGGGCTAAACGCTGGAATGGTGAAAAGACTGGGTTGTAAGCCAGGCCAGCTGATAAATATGATATTTTTGAGGTGAAAAGACTGGATAATAAGCCTCAAAACTGTAGCAGTCTAGCCGGGTTGAGGCACAAGATACTGGGGCCTGAGGGTCTAGCCGGGTTGAGGTCCAAGAGACTAGGGCTGTTACATTATCCATGGATATATTGCTTACAGGGCTAGACACATGGTGTCATTATGGACCAAAGCAGTAACTCTGAAATTTGAATAGCATATTAGATTCTTTTTGGGCCCATACTTGTCTTTGTTTTAATATGAAATGTTTGAAAAAATATAATAAAGGGGATTGATGTGATATCTATATGCATTATGCATTGGCATTGCATTGAGTTATGTTGTTATTATCAAAATTTGTACCACTAGGCTTCGGCTTAGCGCGATTGTTTCCATCGCGCAGGTGACAGGGTAGACCCAACTGAGCCAGAGAGTTCTTCTAGACCAGACTTGTAGTTGAGCTTGTTGAGTTGCTATCGAGATCAGAAACATTACTAGCAGCATGTATATATTTTTATGTTATTGTACATTTTGAGTTTTATGCATAATATATTATGTTTTGGATTTTACATATTGTATATTATAAAGAATGTTTGGGTCAATGTATTTGAAATGGGAGAGTAAGTGTGTTTTAAATTATATATATATATCTATATATATAAATGTTTGAGAAACTTGGTAAAATTAAGAAGTATGGTTGAGATGGTAAATTGGAAATTATTTGGGAGTATTTTTTTTTTTTGCAGGTTGAGTAATTGCTAAATTTTGGGATGTCCAAAATACAAACAAAACTCTAGCGAATTTTTTTCAGAGATTTATATATATTATTTATTTTGGGTTCTTATAACATGTAAAGAATATTTATATTCTATTTAATTTTTATACATTTAGAATTTAAAATTTTAAATTGGAAATGTGAAAAAAAAATTTAGTAAACCGGTCTGTGACGTTTTTGTATCGTATATGCATATTTTACATATGCTGAAAATATGTATTGTATGTATATAGGGTATAAGGGTGTTACATTTCAATTTTACTCCTAATTTGGACATGCCTTGTCTGACTGAAGCCTACTTGGATCGGCTGAAGCAAAGCTGGCCTGCACCCTACACTTATTGTCTGTCATAGATTTTACATTTGTCAATTTCTCTAGAAAAAATATTGTTAGGATGTAAAAATAATGAAAGTAGTAATAAGAGATGTTTCTTTTTCTTTCATAATTTGTCATCACCTTTTGCTATTGTGTTTATTCATTTTATCCATATTTGGTCAAATACTTAAAATAGTGCACGTAGAACAATTTTAATATTAATTCTATTTTATTAAATTGGGAAACAACCAAACATAAAGCCAGCATACACAAGATCACTCATGTTGTCAACTAGCCCTTTCAGATTTTTTAATTGATTATTTTCTCTTGCTTAACCCTAATTATTGCCTGGCCTGCCCTTTCGAATTTTCAAAACTAGCGGACTGCTTTAACTTTTGCCTAGGCTGCCCTTTTTGGATTTTCAACCTAGCAAACTCTTTTTTCTTTTTTTTTTTATACATAAAACCTCTTCAACCTGTCAATGTTCACTGGCTCACTAAACTCATTCCCGTCCATGTCTGATAACTTAATTGCACCCTTGTTCATGACTTATTTCACAACATATGGCCCTTCCCAGCTAGGCCTAATTTTTTCTCTTGGATAAGATACATTAGGCTTATATTGTTTCAACACTAAATCATCGACTTTGAGTTTTCTGATCTTAACCCTTCTATTATAGGCTCGAGCTATTTTCCTTTGATACAGTTGATGATGATACAACGCTTTTAACGTTCTCTCCTCTAGTAAAGCTAACTGTATGTATTTGCTTACTACCCACTCCGTCTCAGACAGTTCAGCTTCCAAGACCACTCTTAATGACTTGATCTCAATTTCAGTTGGCAACATTGCTTCCATCCCGTAAACCAAAGAGAACGGTGTCATTCCAATCGGTGTTCGTACATTTGTTCTATATCCCCACAAGGCAAAAGGAAGGATTTCTGACAAATCTCTGCATGTCGTGGTCATCTTGGATAGAATTTGCTTAATTGTCTTGTTTGTTGCTTCTACTGCACCATTAGCCTTTGGTCTATAAGGAGAGGATCGGTGATGATGGATTTGGTACTTCGAGAATAAGTCCTTAACTGCACCTTGAAACTGTATCTTACTGTCTGATATCACACTGTGTGGGACCCCATACCTGCAGATGAGATTCTTTTCAATAAATTTAGCCATTTGTCTTGCCCTCAATTAGTTGAAAGATTCAGCTTCGACCTATTTTGAAAAATAATCTACCACTACTACAATGAAACGGTGACCGTTTGAGGTTGTCGAATGTATCTCTTCTATAATGTCAATTCTCCAAGTTGCGAAGGGCCAAGATGAAGACGTAGAATGCAATTCTCCAGGAGGCATGTGATTCAAATTACTATACATCTGACATTGCTGGCACTTCTTCACAAACTCAATACAATCTCTCTCCATGGTCAGCCAGTAGTAACCTTGTAGAATTATCTTCTTAACTAGGGCTAAACTACACATGTGTGGACCACAACTTTTCGCATATATTTTTGACATAATATGCTCCACTTTAGGCTTTCTTAAGCATCTCAAGTGCATCCCATTAGGCCATATTTGATATAACTCTCCATGAAAGGTGATGTATTATAAGGACCATCATCTTATAGCTCTTCTTTCTTTCTTTGTTGCTCCCAATGAGTATTCTTTCTCTTTTAAAAATCGTCTTATAGTGTCATACCACGCATCATGGTCTGTATCAGTTTCCATTATTATCTTGTATTCATAGCAAGAAGTTGATGAACTTAACAAAATCAGAGGCTTAAGGAATAAGTTGACAGGATTTTTCCTTGCCGGAGCCAATGTGGCTAGAGCATCAGCCATCTGGTTTTCTTCTCTTGGCAAGTGTATAAACCTGCACTCCTTAAAGTTTTTCTTTATCATGGTCAAGTAATGGTGGTATAGTTTTAGCTTTTCTTCTTTTAACTCTCACTCTCCATTTACTTGGGATACTACAAGTAATGAATCACCAACGACTTGCACCTTATCCACCTTCATAATCATCATGGTTTCCAAACCAAAGATACACGCTTCATACTCCACCATATTATTGGTTGCCCTAAATTTTAACTTCTTGGCTAAAGGGATAAGCTTCCCTTCGGGTGATTCTAGTATGACTCTCAAACCTTCTTCTTTCCTTTTCACTGCTCCGTCAAAATATATTTTTCATCCTTGTACTTCTATGACCTCTAAATATTCATCAGGAAATTCCAAGACTACCTCTTCGCTATCCGGCAATGGTTGTTGGGCCAAAAATTATGTCACTGCTCTACCTTTGATTGTTTTTCTGGTTACGTACTCAATCTCAAATTCTTCCAATATTATCAACCATCTCCTATACTTCCCGATCAAAGAGGGTATCTCCCTTAAGTACTTTACCGGATCTAACATGAAAATTGCTTGAACACTATAAGATTGAAAGTAATGACACAACTTCTTAGAAGATCAAACCACAGCTATGCAAGTCCTTTCAATGATACTATACTTAATTTCATAAGGTAGGAGCTTTCTACTCAAATAGTAGATTGTGTGCTCAATCCCTGACTCATCTGCTTGGGCTAGCATGACTCCTATTGACTCTTCTTCTACTGCTAAGTATAGTAACAAGGGTTTACCGGGTTTAGGTGGTTTTAAAACAGGTGGATTTAGCAAATACTCCTTTATTCGCTCAAAGGCCTTTTGACACTCTTCATTCCACAAGACTGGCTGATTCTTTTTAAGTAATTTGAAGATAGGTTCATAGATTGTTGTGAGTTTTGCTATAAATCTGCTAATGTACTGCAATTTGCCAATGAATTTCTGAACTTCTCTCTCCGTCTTAGGGGCTGGCATATCCCTGATTGCCCTAACCTTGTCAGGATCAATCTCAATGCCATTTGGACCAATCACATGTCCCAATAATTTTTCTGAGGTAACACCAAACACACACTTCTTCGGGTTTAACCTTAGCTTATACTTCACTACTCTATCAAAGAATAACTCTAAGTTTTGGAAGTGTTGTTCCCTTGTATTTGATTTCACCATCATATCATCAACATACACTTCAACTTCTTTGTGCATCATATCATGAAACAATGTGGTGGCCATCTTTTGATAGGTTACTCTAGCATTTTTTTAACCCAAATGGCATTACCCTATAACAAAATATACCCCATGTAGTAATGAAAACAATTTTGGCTTTATCCTCTTGGGCCATTAACACTTGGTTGTATCCAAAAAATTCATCTACAAACGAGTGTAGCACGCTAGAGGCTGCACTATCAATGAGGACATCTATATGGGGTAAAGGAAAATTATCTTTAGGGAAAACCTTGTTTAAATCTCTATAGTCCTCACACACCCTAATTCTTCCATCTTTCTTTGGCACGAGTACTATGTTGGCTAGCCAGTCTGGATAATCTATCACTTCAAGAAACTTTACTTGTATTTATTTAGTGACTTCTTCTTTAACCAATTCAGCCCATTCTGGCCACAAACGCCTAAGTTTTTATTTAATAGGTTTCATGTGAGTGTAAGTAGGAATCAGATGTTCGGCTATGTCTCGATCTATTCCAAGCATATCCTCATAAGACTAAGCAAATACTTCTTCATATTTTTTTAAATATTTTTTCAAATCTCTCTCTCTCATCAGGAGTAAGGTTGGATGCTATGCTAATATTTTTAAGATTTTCGATTATTTCAAATTTAATGATTGTGTATCAACAGAGTTAATATTAAAGATGCTCATGTACCACTATTTGAATGTATGCAACCATCAGGAGAAACATCACACGAGTAAGTAAAATCAAACTTTATTGTATTTATTTTGAAAAAGAAAACATCATCATCCTCATACAAAGCAGATAAATAAAAATTAAAATCAAAATCATTGTTATTGTTCTCAAAATCATAAAGCTGGACATCTTCAAACTTTTCTTCAACCAGGGCAGCAATCTCCTCTAGAGTTTTTTTGGCTTTCAGGACAGCTTCATTCTTCCTTTCCGAATTGGGCTCCTTGTCGTCTGGAAAGGGTGAGCTCTTTCTTCACTTGTTCCACTATCTCAGCAACATTAGCAAAAATTTTAAAACCCGGGATCAACTTTCCCATGAACCTGATTGGCTCAGACTTTCCATGGAGTGGTCCCATGTCTGGAGCTTTGACAAAGATCTCTTCAAGTGGTGGGAAGCTCATCTTCTCATTCTTCTTTGGCTGGACATCTTTGTCAGTTTCTTCATACCCTAATCCTTTCTTGGAAGTTTGAGTTTTGAAATCTGAAGGCTTTGTCACACCGGCCTTTCCCTTTCGAAGACCAGCTCCGGGAAGGTAGGTCATATTCTTCATCATGTTCAAGACCTTAGAGTTCACTACTTCATCATCGGAAATCGCAGCTACTTGGAAACTATTGAGAGGCCTCTCCACCATTAGAGCAGTAACAACCTTATAATCTTTGGCCTCGATGACCACCGTCTCATCTCCGTTAGGGAACTTGATCTTTTGAGGAAGGGTTGAAGGAACACCACCTAAAGGATAGAACCATGGTCATCCCAAAAGTAGAGCAAAAGTAAAAGGTATGTCCAAACCACAAATTCTACTATAGATTCAATTGGACTAACTTTATAACAGCTTTGAATGTCCCCTCGGTGTGCCTCTTGGTATTATCATAAGCCCTAATGGTTACCTCAGTTGGGCTTAGATCTCTTATTGACATAGCTAGCTTTAGTAAAATTTTAAGTGGGCAAACATTTATGGCAGACCCATCATCAACCATTATGCATGGAGTCCTTTTTTTTTTTACTTTTACTTTGATAAAGAGAGGGCGGATATGATCTCTCCCCTCTTTCGGTAAATCTGCATCTGAGAAAGATATCATTCCCTTGTCAACTTCGCTCTTCTTTTGAACCTCTTCACACTTCATTACTCCTTCAACTTTTACGAAGTTAATCAGTTCCTCCGGTGTTATAGAGATGAAAATTGGCATGCTAGCCAAGGCCTTGGCCATAGTTTCACGGTGCTTCTTAGAAGTGGCTAATAAGTCCTAAATGCTAACACTTGCTTGGGTTCTTTTTAACTGCTTAAGCACAATATCATCTTCCTCTTCTTTGTTTCCCACTTCGACTTCCTTTCCTTTATTAGCTTCTACCTCCTTAGGTGGTGGCCTTGCATAAAACTTACTAGATCTAGTGTTCATTACTTCATCTTCTTTGGGCTTAGACCAGGTCCATTCCTCCTTCTTGGGTACAAGATCATCATCACTATCGCTTGAATCCCAAAACTCATTCACAACGCAGATTGCTACTTCTTTTCCAACCACGGTTTGTTCAATTTTACTAAACACCACTTCTTCTTTGGTTGCTTCTCTACCTACATCTTGGAAAAAAGACATGACAAAACTTTCATGCAAACCTCCTCCAATCATGAAGGTTGTCGGTGGTGGCACTCTATTGAACCTTGGCAATGGATTGTCTTTAGTGTTTGGTTTGTTGGGCTTAGGCAGCTTCCCACTATCAATCAAATTCTGGATCTCATGTCTCAACCTCATACATCTATCCGTGTCGTGCCCTTGTATTTGATGAAATTGACAAAATGCCTTAGTGTCAAAATTAGGTGGAAGAGGGTTAAGAAAAGGACGAGGATTTAAGGGTTGTAACAATCTCTTCTTTTGAAGCTTATTGAGAACCCAAGACAGCGGTTTCCCTAATTCTGAAAACTGCCTACTTTCTCCTTGACCAGTAGAATTAACATCAATTGCATTTTGCGTACTTTGATTACCAGACTGGTAGTTTTCTTTCTCATTACTTCTTATTGAAAAGCAGTTCTTCTCTCTTTTTCACTCTTCAATTTGTAGACCAGCTTGCAAAAGGTCTTTGAAATCCCGAATGAGTGTATGAGACATTCTTTCACGAAGGCTAGGTAACACTCCTCTCACAATCATTCTAATTTGATCGGATTCATCAGGCCTTTTCTTGAGTAATGCAGCCTTATTCCTCCACCTCTTCATATAATCTACGAAATTCTTATTTGGCCTTTGTCTAATGGACTCCATCTCCATTAGAGTAACTTCTAATTCAGCATTGTATCCATATTATTGGATGAAGGCCTTGTATAGCATATCCCAACTCTTTTGTGTGCCATCATCTAAGGTATTGAACAAATTTTGGATAATAGAATCCAATGAGAGCATGAAGTACTTCAGAGTTTGAGCCTTAGTAGCCGGACAGACTGCATAGCAGTGACATACTACTTCACATGGAGGTGAGAATTTTCGGTTCTATCAAACTTTGCAAAGGATGACATCTTGAACTTGCACGAAACTTCTTCATCTAGCTCAAACAATTTATTAACTTCGGACATTTCTTCGATTTTCAGCTTCTTTTCAAACTTCTTTTCCAGATCAACAATCATTTTTTCAACATCTGAAGTTTCAGTTTTCTCCACAACTGATCTTTCAATAACCTTTGACTCTTTCTTCTTGTCTTGAGGATCTTAGAAGTATTGAGCCTAATCGTCATCATCATTAATGATCACCTTATCATCATCATAAGCCACTTCACCAACTTTATCCTTCCCCTTATCTTTCTTGGTGCTTGCGGATGCTTTGACATTGTTTCCAAACATTGTAGTCATTTAATTCTTCATGATCTTAGCTAGGGCACCCTTTAGTTCTTCCATTTTAGCATTGAGGGTATCGTCCACCATTCTTTGAATTTGTTTGAGCTCCATTACTTTTGGTGAAAAGTGATTGAGTCGCTGCTAGATTATTCATCTCCGGTGTAGGTCGGATTGTCGTAAGCTTTTGAACTGTTATAAGCTTTTGAACTGTCATAATCCAGGGCTGTGAGCCAGAAAGGATTAATGATATGTGATGTGATGCATGTATGCATAAACAATAAATAAACAAGGATAAATAGGAGGTTCCTTCCCACCTTATAACTTCCACACACGGATGACGAGTCTCTTTTTCTAGGTATATGGTTAATAAAATACTAACATGGGGTATCTTGTTTTTGAATATTTTCCTTGGACGTTTCAACCAATAGTTATATTTTCAAAAATAAAAATCAATTCATGATAATTTTCATTAATTAGGCTTTAATCCATCCAATCAACTAAAGCAGCTTTTATGCTATATTGGATTAAAACTAAATTAAGAGGTTTAATATAAATAGATTTCTCACTTGAAAATGTAACTAATAATTCATGCCAAAAATAAGTCCATGGTTAATAATTCTTAGTATAAACTAAGCTCACAATTGATTTTTGGTATTTTTATAATTGACCTAAATACTCAAAAGCTCTTTTAAAAGATTATGAAAATAATTTTGTTTCTAAGCCCATTTGTAAAAATATTATAGAAAAAATGAATTTTGGACTTTGTATTTGGGTCATAAGAAAAGAATTTTTGATTTATTTTTTTTAGAAAAGTTTTATGTCCAAAGACCATATTGAAAAGTTTTGAAAATAACTTTGATCTTTTGGATTTTAAAGAAAAAATTATTTTGAGATTACAATGTACTTATTTCATATTAGAAAAAGACAAATCAAATAAGTTATGATTTAAACTAAAATAAATTAACCATAGTCAAACAACAAGCATTTAGGGTAAAAACCTAAGGAAAGTAACTAGGCCAATTACATGAGCTTTAGTCTTTGTGTTAAAAGGCTTAGGTTCTCATAGCAAGTATATACCAAATGGTACAAGGCTATAAGTGGTTATGCCATGCTCGATCTCCATACCTTGAGTGAAAGTATGATATCCCTTATATAACACAACACGGGTAACATGAGCGTCCTAACTCACGCACACGATGCAATCTAATATGATGTAATTGATAATATCATGATAAGAAAGAATAGAATAATATAAAGACCAACAGAATCAACTTCTTTTATCCCCAGTGGAGTCGCCACTGTGATCGAAAATTTTTGCCCCCACTCCTGGTGGAATGGTTCTTATGACTTCGGCACTGTTTAGGCTCAGAGCCTTAGAGAATACGGGCCTAATCCCGGAGAAAATAAAATCGCAACCCGGACGGGCTGGGAAAAAGAAAGGGGTAGATGACTCGATTCCTAAGGAATCCCCAACCCTTTATTGGGTTCGAAAAGTTGGGTATGTGTGGGGAAGGTGAGAAATAACCCAACACTCCCACAACACCGGTTCATTAGAATCGGCCTCATTTGCAGGTCTTAATATTATACAATTCTTATAATATTATTCATATTACATGCGTTCATAACAATAAATAAATACTTTATTAAAATCACAACAATGTCCAAACAAAGCAAATAAATGGACACCCATCTGACGATGAAACCATGTCCTTACATCGTCTATGTCTAAAATTAAATAGAACACCCACCGAAAGGTGGAAATGTGTCCTTTATATTGATCCAAAAACTTTAAAATAAAATAAATTACATGATGCTCACGACATGAGGTACTCAAAATATGGAAGCATACCTCTTACAATATTTTAAAATCAAAATAAATTAATAAAAATAGCCAACCATTCATTATAAATAAATCATTCATCAAAGACATCAAACATCAATCAAAATATATAATAAACATTCATCTAATTTAAATAAAATAGTAAATATATAAATTTAGGGTTCATGCATCAATTTAGGTTTCTTTGATTTCATGTTTAACAATTAGGGTCTGGATGTATACTAGATTAATCAATTTAGTTTACTAGATTAATCAATTTGAGAAATATTTAATATAAAAGAAGTAATATAGCTACTGGATGTATTAAAGATTTAGGATTTCGAAAGTTTTATTAAAATAATATTAAAGTTTAGGGTTTAAATAAATAAGATTGAAGATCGTGAAAATTGAATTTTAAGTTAGGTATTTGGAAAGAATAGGCTACTGTGAATCTTTCAGAAAAATAAATTTGGTTAGGGTTTTGAAAAAATAGTCTAATATTTTGTGGTTTTAGAAAAGTGTAATTAGGATTTTAGATTTCAAAAATATGTTTTACGGGTATTAAGGCATTTAGGGTTTTGAAAAATAATTTTTAGGGTTTTAAATAGAGTTTGGATGGTAAATAGAACAATTGATCATCTATTGTACTTTTAAATAATTAATCCAATTGAGTGATGAGGCTACTGTAAACATAAACAAATAAATAGAGATTCAAACCTCCGTTATTAGTTTCACCACAATTTTGAATTCTAGTTGAGCAATAACAAAGATAGTGCGGGATGCCTTTGATGGGTTGTATGTTGTTTGCTGCCTCTTGATCCTTTAAACTTGAGATTGTCAATCAACTGCCAAAAGAAATCAAGATAGTTCTTGAATAAAATTTTAAAAGTCTCAATCCCAAAAGTCTGATCCTCTCTCTGGCCGAAAAATCCCAATCCCTTTTTTTGTGTCTTTAATGTAGCATTTATAAGAAAAAATAAAAATCTAATACTAATTGGTTAATGAAATAAAAAAAACGTTAGGAAATAAAATTAAAAATCAAATAGAATAGGGTTTTGAAAAAATTGCGCTAGGGAAAATTACTCTAGCGAAAATTGTTGTGGGGCGCTGCTAGCTAGGAGCGCGGGCCGCGCTCGTTTCTGCAGCAAATTTGCCTATGGCAAAATTAGCTTGGGGCTACTTCGCCGTAGGTAAAACCTGCAACGAATTGGCCCAAACTAATTCGTTGCCAGCGACGAAAAATTTTATCTCCGATTTTGCCCGTCGCCGATTTTTATTTATTTATTTATTTATTATTTTTATTTATATATTATTATTTTTTAAAAAAATGATAAATAAATAAATAAATAATAAAATAAATATTATATTAAAATAAATAAATAATAAATAATAAGTAAAATAAATAACGGATAATAAATATCAAAATTAATAATATATACTGTAAAACCCTTGGTTTTTGTATGATTTTAAGTCTAGGGGCAAAATGGTAATTTTGCACCTTAGGGGCAAAATAGTCATTTTGTGCCCTTTGATTGTCTTTTTGATACTCGGGGCGACGTGACGGTCGTTTTGAGTATAATATTGTATTTTTGGCTTCGGGGGATATTTTGGTCATTTTGGCGGTCTGAAAATTTTCGGATTTCGTTTTGCTATTTTTGATGTCATTTTGGTGACCGTGATGTCGTTACGGTTATTTTAAGTATAATTTTGCTAGGGGTTGTATTTCGGGAATTTTTCGGAAATTTATTAATTTTTTTTATTAAAATAAATTAAATAAAATTTGGGGTTAGTTGTAAATTTTTATAAGTTAGTTGGGTGATTTTTTGATTTTTTAAAGAGTTTTAGGGTGTTTTTAAATTAAAAAATTAATTTAGGGGCATATTGGTAATTTGTCAATTAAAAATCGTATAAATAGGGGTGTTAGGGCACACAATTGAGGGTTTAATTAATTGTGCCGCCGGAGAGAGAAAAAAAAAATCAAAATTTTCTTCAAAAACAGTGGCCCGTCGTTTCGTCAGTGCGCGCGCCAGGGTGCCCGTGTCGTTTGGCGAGGCGCTGGCGTCGTTCGGCGGAGAGGCGCGAGCCAGGGGCTTGTCGTTCGGCGTGCGAAGCTCCGTCGTTTGGCGTGCTGCGGGCTGGCTCGCCGATGTCGTTTTGGCCTCTGTTCCAGCAGCTCAAATTTTCGAATTTTTGGGTTTTTTTAGGTTTTTCTTGATTCCTTTTGCATTATTTCGACTTCCATTTGATTAGTTCATGTTCATATCATATTGGGTTGGTATTTTTCTTAATTAATTTGGTTAAATTCGAATTATTATTTAATTAAACTGATTTTTACAAAAAAAGTTAGGTTTTGGGTTTTCTATTGTTTTGAAGGATTTTGATATTGAATTAATTGATTTGGCTAATGTGTTGGGTTCCGAAAATTGATGAAGGTATTGAGTTAGGGTTTGATTAAATTGATTTGGGTGTTAAGATTTTCGAATTAATTGTTTCTTTGAGTTTTTGGATGAATTAATTTTCTGCTGAAGTTTGATTTTTGTGCTGTATGTTTCCCGATTTTTAATTAAGTATTGGAACATGATAAAAATCTGAAATTTGGATGTGTGGCTCGAAATTGAGTCTAGTTTATGAGAAAAATAATTGTTGGGATTTTGGAGCATCGAATATTTCTGAAAAATTCAAGTTTGCTACTGTTGTCTGACAAACTGTGCTGTTGATGCTATTGCATCAACAGTAACTTTCGAAATTCATATTAAAATGTATAAAAATGTTTTTGATTTGATTTTCATATATGTTGTAGTTCTGGAAGTCTAGTTTACAAGAAAAATATGTTGGGCTATATTTCTGTTTGTTATACGGTTGGAATAATTTGATCTTTCTACTGCTACCAGTATGGTAACTGGTTGTATGAATCCGATTTAAGAATTAAATTGAGGGACTTAGAGGTTTCTAAAAATTATGAAATTTTTATATGTTGTTTATGAGGATGTTGTTAATTCTAGAAAAATAATTTGGAGTCTGGTTCTAATTTTTAGGTTCTGAAATAAATTATGAATTGACACTGCTGTTGGTTAAGGGTTTTCTGATGATGTCTGATTTGAGAATTATTTTGAAGGTCTTAGATGTCTTGAAAAAATTATGAAATTTTTATAGGTTGTCCATCCTGATGTCTATTATATGAGAAAATTATTTGGATAATTTGGTGGTAACGAAATGTGAAGGATTTATGATGATTTTTGCTGTACTGATTTTTAGTGGTTCAAATAGAACCAGAATGCTGTAAAATATTTTTGGGGTATCAAATAAATTTGGATTAATCTGAAATTTTGCACACATGTTATTTGGATGTTGGAGAAGCTACTGGAATGTTTCCAGAATTTTTGAGTGATGGAATTATTTTCTGGAAATTTTTGAGTTATTGAGACTACTTAAGAATTTTTTATCGGTTTTGGGTGTTGGTATGATTTATGATTTTTGCATAGGGACTGATGTGATATTATTTGATAAATGAGTTATAGAAATTGAGTTGAGGTTCTGGTTCTAATAAATTTTAGGTAATTAATTGATTATGTATTTTCGAGGTGCGATCGGTTTAACCTTTGGGTTGAACCATAATTTTGAGTTGAGTCGGGTTGGTTTCATCTTGGTTAATTGTTGGTTAAGTATTGGTCTTTTTGCATTCATAGCATGCATTGCATCCCTTATTATAGATGAGATAATGAGATTGATCATTGGAATATGTAATTATCTTTCCTTAGGCAATAATCCGGCTGAAGCTCGAGGTCAATAGGTTGTGAGGGTTGTGCTAAGCTTTCTTTGGATACCAGGTAAGTTCTATGGGTGTATGTGATTATTTGTGTTGTGATTATTTGTGTTGTGCTACTTGCTAACAACTTATATATATAAACCCTTCTTATATATATTATCCTTTCTATATATTCACTATACTATTCTTTCGAACCCAGCCTCGTATGCTTTAGGAGACAGAGAAACTTGCATGTGATTGTATTTATGTGATAATATTGAATGTGATATTACTTGTGCTGTGTGATGGTGTGTCATGAAGGGGAAGGAGGTTACTGAGGCTTAATGCCTATACTGTTCTGAGGCTTAATGCCTATACTGCTACTGAGGCTTATGCCTATACTGTTTACTGAGGCTACATGCCTAATTACTGATTACTGTACTGTACTGAGAAGTTATAAGGGCGGATGTGACTGATATGATTACTGTACTGTTTACTGATTGGTGACCCCGACACACCATCTTGTTTGCTTAATTTGTGATTGTATTATATGTGCTGCTTATATAACTGTTAGATGTTTCTCTGCCTCTCATAGACTTACTGGGCGTCTATAAAGCGCTCACACCCTTACAGATTGTCTTGCAGGTTTACAGTGATTGCCTTCGTCTATCTTCTTTCTCTTCTTGGCGAAGTCGATCAGGTTTTCCGTTTGTGTCATTGGTCTTTCTGCTTAGAGATTTCCGGATATTGAACTTTTGGGCGGATTGAATCCGAATCCCTTATTGTGTAATAAGTAGAACTTGTCTGCATTAGATTTCCTGAATGATTATATTGTGACTTGATTATATTGATGGTTTGCATTTGATATAGGATTGAGGATTATTTTAAGTATTGAACTATTTTGCACTTAGACTGTTATGAATGTTTTAATAGGCTTATGTGGTCGGACTTCGGTTTGGCTGCATGCCGGTCATGGCCCCCGGGTTGGGTCGTGACATATACCATAAAAATTATTTCAGACTATTTTAAAATTTTTAGACCGAACTGGATCAAAAAATAAAGGTCTACAAAGTGGTTGTAGAAGTTCTAAAGGATGATAATGTTCTGCTTTAACTTGTTGACACACCAAATATTTTGCTACAAAATCGGTTATATACTTCTTCATACCCTTCAACCAATAATTTTTCTTAAGAGTTTTATACATCTTAGTACTACCTGGATGCAAAGAATAAGTAGAACAATGGGCTTCTTCCATTATCTTCCTTTTTAAAGTATCCACATTCGGTACACATAATTTGCTACCAAGTACTAAGTATCATCTTTCCTATTAGCATAGTCTATATGAGTACCTGCTTTTACTCCATCAAGGATCTTCTTTATTTTTTTGTCTAAAATTTAAGCTTCTCTGATTCTTTCCATCAAAATCGATCTGACTTTAAAAATTACTAACAGTGCTCCATAATCATTCATCATCAAATCTACTCCCAAAGATCAAAGATCCAATAGTAATGAAAGTCGTACAATCTTGATATGAAAAAGACTACCATATAACTTTCGACTCAAAGCATCAGCTACCACGTTAGCCTTCCTAAAATGATACTCAATAATATAATCATAATCTTTTAACAACTCAACCCATCTCCTCTATCTCAAATTCAATTCATTATGTGAAAGTAAATACTTCAAACTCTCAAAGTAAATACTTCAAACTCTTATGATCTGTGAATATCTGGTATTTTTCTCCATAAAGATAATGCCTCCAACCATAGCAATAAATTTCATATCATGAGTGAGATAATTCAATTCATGGGGCTGAAGCTGTCTAAAGGTATAAGCTATCACATTCTCATATTGCATCAAAACACATCTCAAACATTTTTGAGAAACATCACTGTACACCATAAACCCACCATCACTATAAGAAAAACGAGAATTTTTCATTCTCAGAAATCCATCGCTAATCGCAATTAGCTATGGATTAGCGACAAATTAGTACTTGTCGCTATATTCGTTGTGGCTAAAAATTTCACGACGGATTCATATTTTTGTCACTAATTGGCGACGGTAATCTTTGTCGCTAATTAAAAAGATCTGTCGCTCATTTTTAGTCGTCTGTTTTTGGATGTATATTTTGCGACAAAAAATTTATTGTAAAATTTATATTATTTTAAAAAATAAATTATTTTAGAAAATAAAATAAATAATTTTAAAGAAATAAAATAATTTACTTTATTTCTTTAAAATTATTTATTTTATTTTCTAAAATAATTTATTTTTTTAAATTATTAATTTTAAGAAATAATTACTAAAATAAATTATTCTCAAAAATTATTTATTCTAGTAAATAATTTATACATTATAAAAATAAATTATTTGACAAATAATTTCTTAAAAAACTCTCTCTAATAATTTTCTTAAAATAAATTAATCTACTATATAATTTTTTTAAAATTAAATATGCAAAAAAATAATAATTTAATAAATAATTTATTTATTTTAAAAATCATTACTCTAATAAATAATTTATTTATTGTAAAAATAAATTATTTCAATAAATATTTTCTAAGAGAAAAAATAAGATAAAGAAGAAAAAATAAGAGAGAAAGAGAGGGAATAAAGAAGAAAAATGAGAAATAAGAAGGAGGAGGAGGAGGAGGAGGAGGAGGAAGAAAGAAAGAAGAAGGAGCAAGAAGAAATAAAGAAAAATGAAAAAGAAGAAATAAAGAAGGAGAAAGAATGAAGAAGAAAGAAAGAAAAATGAAAAAGAAGAAAGAAAGAAGAAGGAGAAAAAAAAAGAAGAAAGAAAAATGGAGAAGAAGAAAGAGAGAACAAAGAAAGAAAGAAAGAAAGACAAGAGAGAAAAAAATAAATATAGAAAGAAAGAAGTGTGCAGGAAAAAAAATAAAGGAAAAAAATATTGGTTGTAAAGTTTTAAAAAAAATTTAGATTTTAGCGATGGATTCGCAAAGGAATAGTGACGGAATACCGATAGATTTACTTCCGTCGCTAAAAAAACCTCGTAAAAACTTGCCTTTTTTCAAAATTTTTATTATGATCAATGGAATAGAATCCATTGTTAAAAGCCCGCCATAAAATCTTACCCACAATTTTAAATATTCAACATTAGCGACGGATACTAGTTGTTGCTATTTTTTCTTTCTTAATTAATTTATTTTAAGTTTTAGTGATAGAAAATTAGTTTTTTATTTTAAAATTCAAGTACTTAATTTATTAGAGACAGTTTTCTTCCATCGCTATTTTTTAGCGACAAAATTTTAAAGTTTATCGCTAATTTTTTTGCGCCAACACTTGACGCTATCATTAGCGTTGAATTTCGCAATGAATATTTCTTGCCCGCCACTAAATTTAAAGTCCCAATTATTGGCGTCAAATTTAGCATCAAATTTAGAGACAAATTAATTTTGTCACTAAATTTATTGTTGATCCGTCACTAATATATTTTTTTGCAAATTAAAGAATAAATTTTATTTGTCGCTAAATTTTGTCTCTAATTAGTATTTTTCTTGCAGTGCATTGCCTTCAGGAAGAGTAAGAATAGGGGCGGAAGTCAAATAAGCTTTTAATTTTTTAAAGCTTTGTTGACACTCCTCAGTCAAGTTAAACTTCTCATTCTTCCTTAGGAACTTGGTTAATAGTGATGTAATAATAGAAAAATCATGTACAAAGAGACGATAATACCTCGCCAAGCCTATGAAACTTCTCATTTCTATAGGAGTTGTTAGTGGTTCCAAGTTCATCACTGCCTCTATCTTTTTTGGGTTAATATAAACTCCTTCCACTGATATGATATGACCTAAGAACACCACTCTATCAAACCAAAACTCACATTTACTAAGCTTGGCATATAACTGTTTTTTTTTCAAGGTTTGTCATACAATTTTCAAGTGTTCCTCATGCTCTTCTATTTTTCTAGAATACATTAGAATATCATCAATAAATACAATTATAAATCTATCCAAATAATGATGAAATACCCTATTCATAAGATCCATAAGAATAGTTGGAGTATTAGTTAATCTGAATGGCATGACTAGAAATTTATAATGCACATATCAAGTCCTAAAAATTGTCTTTGGCACATACGACTCCTTGATTTTCAACTGATGATACCTCGATTGTAATTCTATTTTAGAAAAGACTTTAGTTCCTTGAAGTTGAACAAGAGATCATCAATATGGGACAAAGGATACTTATTTCAAATAGTGACTCAATTTAACTGCCTATAATCAATGTATAATCTCATGGAGCCATCCTTTTTCTTCACAAATAACACAGGAGCTCCTCATGGTGAAATTTAAGGCCTAATAAATCCCTTATCCAATAGTTTCCGCAATTGTACCTTCAGTTTCTTCAACTATGCAGGAGCCATTCTGTAAGGAGCTTGAGAAATAGGAGTTGTGTCTGACTGAACATCAATAGAGAATTCAACTTCTCCATTAGGAGGTAATCCTGGAAGCTCTTCTGGAAATATCTCTAAAAATTTACATAATATAAAAGTATCTTTCAATTTAGGCCCTTCTAATTGTGTATCAATTATATCTGCTAGATATGCTTGACAACCTTTCTTAAGTAACTTTTTGGCTATCATAGTAGAAATAACATAAGATGGAAGAAATTTTCACTCCCCACGAAAAGTAAGAGTAGAATTTCTAGGTAAACCGAAAATAACCTTCTTCTCAAAGCAATCAATAGTGGTGAGATAGTCACTTCATCCCAAGAATAACATCAAAATCCTATATAGGTAAGGAAATAAGATCTGCTAATAATTTGAAATCACCTAAACAGACTGCTGAATCTTTATATAATGCTCACATAACATAGAAGTCCCCATTAAAAAAATTCACTACTAGTTTATTGTCTAAGAAACTTAATTTCTCATTCGTATAAATGGCAAATGTATGCGACATGAATGAATAAATGGAGCTAGGATCAATAAGAATATGAGCATACCTTCCGAAAATAACCAACGTACCAGTGACCATCTCAAGGGAGGCTTTAATTTTCTGCTGAGTAATAACAAACACCCGGGCTTGTACAGGAGGTTTATTTGTTTGACCAGAAGATATGACTCCATCCTGTCTATCGACACTATTGTTGTTTCCTCTTTCAGCTCCTTTGCTCTGCAATTGAGTTCTGCCTCCTCTCCGAGGCACAAATGTTGATAAGGCTTAAACCGATTCATTAGGCATCATTGATATTGGATAATCTCTTCTGACGTGACCTGTATTACTACATTGATAGCATCCTCTAAATTTGGCACTACATTCTCCATTGTGATGTCTACCACATGTAGGACATATAGGTCGTGGTCTCTGATTAGCTTCCAGACTGCTATCCTATTCAAATCTTGGTGCACTAGCAAAGTTAACCACAGACTGTCTCACTAAACTCTGACTGATCTAGGATTGATTCATTTGCTGACCTGATCTCATAGATTGACTTCTACTATTTCCATGATAAGGTGTAGAATAGGAATTGCCACCTCTCTTAATCTGTCTATTAGCAACTCCCTGAAAAGAACTGTAAGTTTGCTTTCTCTTTTTATTCTCGAACTCTGTTTCTTCTTTTATTAACTTCTCTTTTTTCTAAGGCACCATCTACCATGACATGAAAAGTGCTGGCATGATCTTGTGATAATCCCTTGCGAATATTAATATAACCCTCATAAAATCTATTGCACTTGTCTTCTTCTTCGGACACCATGTGATTTACATATCTGTATAGTTCTTCAAAATTTCCCATTACTAAAGGACTGTCATCCCCTCTTATTTAAATTGGAAAAACAAGCTCTCCTTTTCTTTTCTATAATTACCAGTGATATACTGCTTATAGAACTCTGCCTTAAATGTATCCCATATTAACCCGACACCATGGGATTGAACCAATATAGTGTACCAACCATCAGCTGTTCTGCCCAAAAAAACATGAATATATCTCAGTTTTTTGGCATCAGCAATCCCCATTAGAGAATAAGGTTTTTTTTTTAAAATTTTCTGAGCCAGTCATCAAAATTTTTAGAATCTAGAGTACCATCAAAAATCTCTGCTCTACAATTACGGTAATGTGAAATTATTGCCCAATCCTATGCCTGTAATAGCTTGAACAAAAGCAAGATTGACATCTATTTGAATTGGCGGAACAACAGGTGGAACAGGAGGCACATGAGGTGGAGTAGGTGGATTCAGTCTAGATGAGCCTTCTTGTGAAGCAGTAACATTATTGTGCTCACTATTTCCTGATGCATCAAAATCAACTATCTCACCGGAAAGAGGCGGAGTAGGATCCCTAAGAGGTTGGCCAACATCTTCTAATCTAACCATTCAATTTTTTAGCAAATATTTCTACCACTGCCTATACTACCTTGCATTAGTGGCAGCATTTTCCTATAAAAATAAATTATATTATTTATGTGTCATTTTCTTTATATATATATAACTTATACTTATGCATTATAGTAAAAATATATTTATAGATATTAGTGTATCTTGCTAAATCTCTTTAATTCTTGGGTAAATATTTACAAAAATTTAAATGCTTTTGATTTTGTATGACTTGGATGCTATGAGGTGAAAATAAAATTTGAATTTAGAAATTTCTTTTGACACACGCATATTTTCCCCCATTATACAACTTTTAAAAATGAATTTTTTCTTGAATTTGAGAAATATACTAGCTATACTAATAACTTAAATTAATTTATTATTCTTGATTACCTAGCTTTAATTTTTCTATAGTCCTTTTTATACAAGTCTACATAATCTATAACATATACTTTGATAACATAAAATGCCACATCCCTTTTCTACTACTATTAAAGGTGAACTAATCTTATAATCTATCATATTATTAAATTTTTAATAAAAGATCACTTATAATTTAAGTACTTAATATTCTCAAATACACAATTCAATATATACTAATAATCCTTAAATACACCTTATTATTGGTTAGTACATTAATATAATACTTAAATAAATTTCAATGACAGATATGTTGGTCCAACCTTATTTATGCGCGGAAGAAAAAAAATGATAGAGATATTCTACTTGTTTATTCTCCAAAATTTGAAATATTAGATATAAGGGGTGAGTCCAACTACTCAGTTAATAGATGAATATGTAATAAAAGAGAACAAATAATATTTAATTATATATATAATATTTAAATAAATATTATCTATAGCTTAACTGGATAAATATAATTTTAATCTCAGCCATCTTTTACATATACTGAAATATAAATTCTTATATTTCTAACTTCAATCGAAGGGTGTATGATGACTTATCTCACAGGTCCAAAGAGAAATAATTTTAATACACATGTGCAGAATAATTACTCTGGCCAAAGATAATTTTATAATATCATTAACTTTAAATACCTATCATCAAGATGTGATCAGACAGGTTTATAAAAGAGTGTATATAAACTATTTACCCAGCATAATATAATCAATCATTTACATATATAAGAATTTAAACTGATATTATTTGTTCTCACTTAATAAGAAATTAATTAACATTCGGGAATAAATTATCACTTTAAATTTAGTAAATACTTTTCTAAAAATTCTGTAATTATAATACTTTAAAATACAATGTTATATATTTATCCACTCATTTGGACCAAATATTGTATTTGTCTAGTCAATATGGTTTCCTTGATATTCTATAGTCGCAACTAGATTCGTTCCTATAATAATATAAGAATATTATTTAATTTAAATTATATCATAGTCACTATAGATATATACTATGAATATGACGTGAAATTTTAAATTCTTAAATTCTAATGATGTTTTGGTTAATTAGAAAACTCTAAAATTTTCTAAAGTAACACTAAAATGAGTATATATCTAATTTCTAAGGTACAATTATCTATTTAATTTTTTAATTAATATTTTCAATAATAAAAATTTTAAACTATAAAAATTTACTAAGTATTTATAATAATTCTATACACAATTATATTATATTATTTTAGTTTATTTATTTTAATAGTTTATTACTATTAATAGTATTTATTTAGTAACTAACTTTTTATTACATATTATATACATTATTAATTTTAATCTACAATATATTTATATATTCTTAACTTTAATAAATAAATTTATGTTATTAATAACAATTCTAGAATAAGAAAATAACAATAATATTATTTAATTAAAATTTTCTATTTGTTATATTTTATGATATTATTAATATTTATTTAACTATTGATATTATTTTATAAATTTTTTATTACTTAAAATAATTACGTAGTTACCTTTAATTTTAACTATAATAATTTATATTGACTTCAATAATAATAAAAGTAATAATATATAATTTATTTACTTAATAACATTTTATTTTTATTTTTTAATAATTACTCATAATAAAGTTACTAAAAATAACAGCATTATTTATATAGTAAAAAATAATTATTTAATTATCATTATTTCAAAATAAATAATTTTTATTAAATCTAATATTTAATTATATTAGTAATAATAATAATAATTATTGTTTAAGTAAACTTATAATAGACTTAATATATATAGAGTAACAGTAGCCAAATATTAACTTTTATAAAATTTTAAAAGTTACTAATAACCATATAATTTTAGTTATAATACTTTACTATTATAATACTAATAATATTAATATTTATTTATTACTTAATATAATTTATATGTTAATAATTTTTATAATTTATTTTGAAGTAAAAATAATGGTAAACTAATTATTATAACTATAACAATACAAATCTTAATTAAATAATTAATTTTATAAATTTCTATAAATTTTAAATCATATTTTATTTACCATAAAATTTAATTATTTAAAAATTAATTAACTCAATTTAATTTTTAGGTATTTTAATTATCTTAATATACTAGTATTTATTATCTTTTAATTAATTTATTTATATCATAATATTTTTATTTATAACTTTATATCAAAAATACCATAAATTTATATTATAACAAAAATTTTTAATTCAAGAATTGAATTTAATTTAACTATAAATATATTTACTCTAACCTAATATACATACATATACTATTTTCATTCTAACTAATCATTATTAAACAAATATATATATTCATATATTAATAAAAATTCTTAAATGTAATTGATAATATATTTAAAAATAAAAATAACTTAATAATCTACTAAAATAACTAAAAATAATCTACTAATTCATAGTTTCATCAACTTAATATATATATATTTATTTATTTTGTTCTACAATTTACTAAAAATTCTTAGAATTTAAATACTTAATTTATTTTAATTATATTTAATATTCTATTTTAATTTATTTCCTTTATATATTTTCATTTTTAATCTAATACTTATATATATATATATACAACAACAACAACAACTAAGCCTTAGTCCCAAACAAGTTGGGGTCGACTGTATAGATCCTAAACAAAATAAGCTCAAAAGACACCAAAAAAGATACTCCAGCCTTAGACCCCTTCTAAGACACAGATTTTAGTCTCCATTCAAGTCTGTCATTAATCAAATCTGCATCAAGATCTAAGGCACGTAAGTCTCTTGCTATCACCTCATTCCACACAGTTCTAGGTCTTCCTTGACCTCTAGCCCCCTCAATCAATAAATTCTCACACTTACGAACCGCAGCATTAGGAGGTCTTCTTAAAATATGCTCATACCATCTAAGTCTTCCTTCCCTCACCTTATCTCCGACATCCGCTACTTGGACTTTTTGTCGAATATGAATATTCTTAATTTTGTCCAGTCTGGTATGTCCACACATCCATCTTAGCATCCTCATTTCTGCCACACTCATCTTATGCAAATGTTGTCCCGTTGGTGCCCAACACTCACTACCATAGAGCATCGCAGGTCTAACAACCGTCCTATAAAATTTACCTTTCACTTTCAGAGGTATTTTCTTATCACATAGAACCCTAGTCGCACCCTTCCACTTCAACCACCCTACCTGTATTCTGTGAGCCACATCTTCATCTATACAGCCATCATTCTGGAACACCAAACCCAAATATTTGAACTGCTTGGTTTTAGAAACCAAAACTCCATCCAACTTAACCTCATGTTCCTACTTCTTCCTTAGACTGAACTCACAGTGCATATATTCCGTTTTACTCCTACTTAACTTAAAACCCTTGTCCTCGAGGGTTTTTCTCCACACTTCCAACTTACTGTTTACACCAGCACTAGTCTCATTAATTAAAATAATGTCATCAGCAAACAACATACACCAAGGAACATCGTCTTGTATGCTTCTGGTTAGCTCATCCATAACCAGGGTAAATAAATATGGACTCATGGCCGACCCTTGATGCAATCTAGTAGTAATGGGGAAAGTCTCAGTGTCTCCACTAGGTGTTTTCATACTAGTGGATGCATTCTCATACATTTCCTTGATGATGTTGATATATTTGCCGTTGACTCCTTTCCTCTTCAGAACCCACCATAACACTTCTCTTGGTACTCTATCATAGGCTTTCTCCAAGTCAATAAATACCATGTGGAGATCTTTCTTCTTCTCTTGATACAATTTCATTAGTCTTCTTAGAAGAGAAATAGCCTCCATGGTAGATCTCCCTGGCATAAACCCAAACTGATTCTCCGAAACTCTTGTAAGCTTCCTCAATCTGTGTTCAATAATCCTTTCCCATAATTTCATAGTATGGTTCATAAGTTTGATACCCTGATAATTTGTACAGCATTGAATGTCTCCCTTATTTTTATATATGGGTATCAGGATACTCTTCCTCCAGGCATTCGGCATCTTACGTCCTTTCACAATAGCATTAAAGAGTTTATTTAACCAGGCAACACCTACCTCTCCAAGGTTCTTCCAAACCTCTATAGGGATACCATCCGGGCCACAAGCTTTATCAACTTTCATATACTTCAAGGCTTCTCTTACTTCACTATGCAAGATCCTCCTAGACCAGCTGATATAACCATTTGTTGCATGAAGACCTTGAAATCTTGTTCATGTTCAGGATTGAATAACTGCTCAAAATAAGCCTTCCACCTCTCCTTAATCTCAACATCTCCTGTCAACACCCGTTGATCTTCGTCCTTTATACATTTGACTTGGCTTAAATCTCTGCTTTTCCTTTCTCTCATCCTTGCAATCTTATAAATGCCCATTTCTCCCTCTTTAGTACCTAACTTTTGATAAATCCCTTCTAAGGCTCTGCCACGAGCTACACTAACAGCCTTCTTTGCCTCTTTCTTAGCCCTCTTATATTCCTCAAAGGCCTCGCTATTAACCGCATTCGGTAACTTTTTATACCATTCCCTCTTAGCCTTAATAGCCTTTTGAACTTCCTCATCCCACCACCATGCATCGTACGGTCGAGGCCCTGCCCCTTTAGAGATCCCAAGCAATTTACTACCTGCTTTCTTAATGCCACCTTCCATTTTTGTCCACAAGTCCTCTGCACTAGCCTCAAGGTTCCAAATGTCTTCCTTTAGTAACTCCTCCTTAAAGGTACCTTGAGCTAGGTCTTTCAATTTCCACCATCTTATCCTTGGTTCCAATACTTTCTTATCATTCCTCCAGCTACTTTTATTCTTAACATCTAAAACCACAATACGATGTTGCACCGTCAATGCTTCACCCGGAATGACCCCGCAATCCTTACACTTACTTTTGTCCCGTCTTCGAGTAAGTATGAAGTCTATTTGACTTTGGGTTCGTCCACTCTTAAAGGTAATCAAGTGTGACCCCCTCTTTTCAAAGCAAGTATTTTCCAGCACTAGATCATAAGCCACCACAAAATCCAAAATGCTCTTTCCCTCCTCATTCCTGTTGCCAAAACCATAACCCCCATGGACCCTGTCATAACCATTACTGTCCTTACCAATGAAAATTTGCTGATTATCCGGAATACTTTGCATGATTTCATCCATATCTTCCTAGAACTGAACCTTGGATGCTCCGTCCAAACCTACTTGGGGAGCATAAGCACTAATAACATTAATAGTGTCATCTCCCAAAACAAGCCTCAAAGAGATAATCCTGTCTCCCTTTCTCTTCACTTCCACCACCTTGTCTTTAAGCGTAGGCTCAATAATAATACCCACACCATTCCTATTGTTATCCAAGCCACAATACCACAGCTTATATCTGAGTTACCAATCTCTTTTGCTTTATTTCCCCTCCACCTGGTTTCCTGCAAACAAGCAATACTAACCTTCCTTCTTTTCAAAGTATCCTCAAGTTCTATAGACTTCCCTGTCAGAGTGCCAATATTCCAACTACCTAATCTTAATCGGCTCCCTTGGACTTGCTTCTTTAGCCGCATTCGTCTATAATGTGGTAGCCCTTTCCTGTCAGACACCACATCCGGGTGCTGATATGGCGGGACTAACTTCTTTACCCATACCCGTCCATGGCATGGGAACCTTTGCTCATACTCCACCACATCCAGGTGTCGATGTGATGGAACCCCTTGCTCATTTAACACTACACCCGGGTGCCGATGTAGCGCGTGCCTAGGTGAGCACGTCCCAACGGTATAATGATAGCTTTGAGGATCCATAAAAAGTTTGGCAAAATTTTTACACTGACCGCCAACCTACAGCAACCCTCCTCTTTTATCCGGGTTTGGGACCGGTTACGATACTCGCAGGCGGAGTTACTTATATATATATATATTAAAAAAAATTCATAACTAACTAATAACTAATTAATTCATAAATTCATAACTAACTAATAACTAATTAATTCATAGTTTCATTAATTAAATATATATATATTAAATTATTCTATAATCAATATTTAATTATTTTAATTATATTTGATATTAGTATTTATATATATATACTGTCTATAATTGGTTGTCTTTTATTCTATAATAACTATTAATTAATCACTAAAATTATAACTTTTAATTTAAAATCACTAATTTTTTTTATTAATTCTTTTTTGTTTATTAAATTTATAAATTTAATTATTTATATTTATATTAATTCAAATCTAATTTTTCTTTAATAATTTCTTATTTATCAAAATTTTTATACAAAATTTAAACCCTAAATTCTTTATTAAATTATAATTTAATTAATTAAAAATTATTATTTATTTATCAGTTTAATTAACCTAAAACATATATATATATTCTTAAATAATCATTTATAATTCATATATAATATATCAAATTAAAGTTTAAGACGAGAGAAATCTAAAAATACCCGATTCACTGAAAAAATTAATCAAAAAGTGGTCAAAATAGTTTTCAAAGTTGATGCCGGCGTGAGCTCTGATTAGAAAATTGGATGGCTCGTGCGGCGGTATACGACGGCAGTTCACGGTGTTTTTTACAGCGTTGAAAAGCCCGTTGAGTTGATTTTAACGGTGGCCAGCGCGTGCTGCCGGAAGATGTCTAATGGAGTTAATGAAGTTTATTGCTCCAAGTTTATTTCTCTCTTTTTACTGTTTTGCTACCTTTGTTTTAAATTCACAGCCTCTCCTCTCAGCTTCTCTCACGTTTTCCTTTCCTTCTCTGTTTCTTTCTCTCTTTTTTTACCTGATTTTTTTCTCTCTTTCTTTAATTTTTCTCTTCAAATTTATTAACCAAATTTTGTAATGGCCAGCATAATTAATGGCCACTAACCCATATTTGTCCATTAAACCCACAATTAATGATCTACAATTAAAATCAACATTTTACCTAAAATTTTAATACCTTTTATTATTTCTTTCTTTCTTTCTTTCTTTCTTTCTTTCCCTTACCTAACTAATTCCACTTATTATTATTATTATTATTATTATTATTATTATTATTATTATTATTATTATTATTATTATTATTTAGTTAAATTTTTTTACACTAATAATTCATTTAGTTTTTAACATCATACAAGGTATTATAATAACTATGTGCATAAATAATAAAAATAGTAAATAGTTAGTTTAAAAGAAATTAGTTAATATTAATGGAATTAGTAAAATAGGAGTAATAAATTTAATTACTTGATTAATGAAATAAAAAAGAAATTTAAAATAAAAAGATAATTAAATATTAAAAACAAATAGATAGTGAATATATGAATAATTTAAATTAAAAATATTAATATAAAGTGTGATCAAATAAATTAAATATTGAGTTATAAATAATTATTTGTGATTTATAGAACAAATTTATTATATTGAATTGATAATTAGTTGTTAGTTAGTAACTTTAAATTTACTATTACATTATATTTAAGAAATGTTGTTAATATAGTTGTTTATTTATTAAATTAATTATTTGTAATTAAAATAGAAATAAGTATATATATATATATATATGTAGATTCACTTTAAATAAACATGTTTAGGGTCAAAAAAGTTAGAATTTGGAACTTTAAATTTTGTTTGTAAATTTCAGAATAAATCAATCATATTTAAATGTAAACATATAAATATATATATATATAATTAATAAACTAATTAGAAGATAATAAATCAATAGTATGTTAACATACTACTAATAAACTATTAACTATATAAGAGTTTTTATTTACAAATTAAATTAAGTTAATTAAATTATTTATGAATTAAATTGAGTTAGTTAATTGCTAAATACTCAAAATTGATTATAAATATGTTGTCTTTGAAAATTTATAAAATTAAATATTCTATTAAAGTTTATATTATTATAAATATATTTATTAATTTATTATTATCTTTATGTAAGAATGAATAATAATAATTGTTAAGATATAATTAATACTAAATAGTAATTAAATATTAATATTATTATAGTAATAAAGTATTATTAATAAACTAACCATAAATTTATCATAAATATTATTAGTAGTAATTGTAAATTTTATAATTATTGTTATTATTATTTTTTTATTATTACTACTATTATCAATATATTATACTTATTGCTTTTAAAGCTTATTATATGTTTATTTCAATAGTTACTATTATCAATATATTATAGGTTTATTTCAATAGTTAGTATTATTAATATTATTACTACTAAATTTAATATAAAATTACTATGGTAGTTAAGTAATTATTATTAATAAAAAATTTAATTATATAATTTTAATATCTAAGTAACTATTATTCTACTAATATTATTAATAGTGTCATTATTATTAACATTTTAAAAGTAAAATAAATTTAAATAAATGATATTATTGTTATTTTAATAAGTTCTTCATTATATTAGATTGTTAAATTATTATTATAAACAAAAATTTATTTTTGAAAACTAAATTAAACAAATTTTAAATATGTATACAAATTAATTTATTTTTATTGAAAATAAATATAAGATTATATTTTCTTAAAATATCAAAGATTAAATAAATATTATTTAAATACAATAGAATTAATTAACTAATAATATAAATATTTTCATAGTTATTATCATGAAATTATTAAAATAAATAAACTAAATTAATATCATTTAACTGTAAATTTAAATATTATAAATACTTAATAAATTTAGACATTCAAATTATATTACATTATTAAAAATATTGTTGAAAAAATTTAATGAACAAGTGGTTTGACAAATTGAAAGAATACTTATTGGAGTATTATTTTGAAATTTTGAAAAAGATCAATTTTTGCCGAAACTTCGCCGAAAATTTGTTAGAATTTTATGAATCATTCTCACGCTTCCTTTTTATATTATTTACCTCATAATAGTGATAATCCTAGATAATACTTTAGTAAATTATTATTTTTATATCACTTTAGGTGTTGATTCGACTGTAATAGCAGAGCATAGAGATGACCCAATTGGTTAGATAATTTAAATTGCTAATCAAGGTGAGTGAAAAATTATATAATATTAATATTTTATTAAATTATAAATATATATATGAATCACTAAAAATTATTTCATGATGAAATTATATTTATGACGGATTTGAAAGAAATAATTTTTATATATTTAAAATGGGAACAAATAATGGTATGTTGATATTTGAATTATGATATGATGATTAATTATTGATACAACCGAATAAATACTTTGAATACACCCATAATATATTTTCTAATAGAGACAGTTATAATGACGGAGTGTTAGATGAATTAATGAATTATTATATGATACTGTCTTTGGGACATCACACATATAACTTTTGGAGCCTATATCAGGTGGTCGCCCTTTGGGGGTAACTCTGCACATGTGTATGACCATGTTTATTTGTTCTTGGTACTGTCATGCGTCATCATTGTACCCAAGATGTTAGCATTTGCCCTTAAGGTGCAATAAATATATATTTATTTGCGCCTAAGGTATTACGAAGTTTATGAATAATATATTTTGAATGCATAAAGGTATATATTTGATTTTATTAAGAATATCATGAATTTATTTAGGTAGCATTATGATATAAATAAGAATGATATTTATGCAGTTGTATAAATCTTATATTAGTAAATATATATAAATATGAAAAATCTTGTTTGTTCTCCATTTGTTATATAATTACCTTCTAACTAAGTAGTTGGACTCGCCCCTTTATTATATAAATATTTTTCAGATATTTAAGGATAATCTAGTAGAATTCATTTTCGTTCCGATTCATCAGCATATCGAAGATGTTAGCCAATATACTAGTATTTTCAGCTTGATCTTATTTTAAAAATTATTTAATTTTTGTGGATTATCTTTAATGATGTAGATGATGAAATAAACATTATAAATATTTATATGCTTATGAGAGATATGAAATATTAAATTTATGGAATATGAATTTTATAGTAAGTTAAGACACTCTAACTTTAAGGAGTTGGGATTTGACAGTCTAGCAATACATAAAACATAACACATGAAGTAGGAAAAGGTATATATATATATATATATATATGTAAATCTATTTTTCATAAACAAAATCTCATTATGCATGAGTTAATATATGTACTAATCCGTAAGGACATGTCAATTTGTTATAATAACTTAGTTCAACTTAGAATTTGTTTTTGTTAACAGAATTTTTATTTTTGGGTTACCAAATTTCTGAATTAATTTTTTTTTTGGATAACAATGTATGAATTTAAATTAGGTTCCCTGCACATATTTTTACATCACATCAATTGTCAATCGCATTTTAAATTTATACTCGTAAATGCAACTACAAAATAGAAAGAATTATGCTTTTTTTTTTAATATCAAAGAGAAAATTTTATAATTTTAGTGATATTCAAATCTTCATGTCAATTTTCTAAAATAATAAAACTAACGTTTTTTTAAAAGTAAATTAACTAATGGTCATTAATTTTATGATGAGGTAAAACTATTTTAGAAGTGGATGAAAAATTTGAATCACATTCAACGGGAAAAAAAATACTATTAAACTAAGACATTATTGTAATATATATATATATATATATGCTTAATTAATGTTAAGTCCTAACCTAGCTAATTATAAGTGCATAGGTCATAAATAAGTAATATAGTGAAATTAGAGTATTGCCTCTTCAAGGAAAAAAAATATTCTAAGCAATATAACTTCAAATTATTCTATTATTTGGAAGAATCCAACATTTTTGACAAGCTAATTAAATTCTAGTGCTAACAATTAATTAAAGTGCATGATTAGGTTTCATCAAGTGACTACCTATGAATCTTATATTATTCAGTTAATTCTATCTTAGTTATTTGATAACCAATATCTCTACAAGGATCAACCTTGCTCTTTCTCAAGTAATAGGATGTGATTATATTACCCTAACTCTCTACTCTCGTGAGATTTTGATAAATAATGCATTGTTAATATATGCTTATGTAATTTTACTCTTTTGTACATACTATTCAGGGTTACTCTTTCATATGAGGCTAGTTTAGTAATTTGACTTGTGCATATAAAGAATATGATGGTTGTATTCTGACTCTATAATGTTTAATACAATTTCACGGAGTTCATTCATTTTCTTTCCTTCTCTCTAAATTTCCTAATGTTGTACCCCTAAATCTCTTTTCTTTACATGGTATTAGAGCTTTAAGCCTATGAGATATAGTATAAAATGAGTTCTTTTCTTGTTGAATATTGGTTCGATGATGTTATTCTCTCAAAATCATTTTTGTTCTTCATCGGGTTTTAGGTTTTCTTAGAAAATCATTGTGAAAATGGTGATTTTTTTTACTAATCTAAACATACAGATGATATTGTGTCTGTTGTGTTTAGATCGAATAAACCTAAAAAGTTGATTTGTGGTTTTCTTTTTCTAACCCTAGTTTATCACAACTTAGATAAGCTAGCTAGTTAGTTCTCTTTATTCAATTTGTGGTTTTTGTGGTGACAACTGATAACTAAACTCTAGTTATGGGTGATGATGGTGAATCATCTACTCAGTCTGTGAGGAAACATACACAAACTAGAGAGGGTAAAACTTTTGGTGATTTTTTGCATTTGTCTGATAACCCTGGCATGGTTCTGGTATGTTTCTTTAACTGAACACAATTATTTTGCATGGGGTCATGCTATAAAGATAAAACTTGCTAAGATGAAACTTGGTTTTGTTGATGGATCTATTCCAAACCCAGCTGAAAATTCGGCCGGGTATCTTGCCTGGAAAGGAGTTGATTATATTGTGATATCTTAGTTGTTGAATGCTATTTCTAAGGAACTTGTTGATAATTTCTTATATGCCAAAACTGCTAAGGAGCTCTGGGATGAGCTTCAAAGTATATATAGAGAGAGTAATAGGCATTTGATGTATAAGATACAGAGAGAAATGAGTTTAATTGGTCAAGAGAATTTGTCAGTCATTGGTTATTACACCAAACTGAAATGATTGTGGGATGAAATGACATTCTGGTATCTTTACAAACATGTGATTATAATGCTGCTAAGAATATTGTGGACTTTACTAATTTGATGCAATTAATGCATTTCTTAATGGGTCTCAATGATCAATATGATGCTATTAGAAGTTAAACTCTACTTTTAGAGCCCTTCAGTCAATAAAGCTTATCCTACGATTCTAAGGGTTGAGAAACACAGAGCAGCCAATACTTGAGTTATTGATCCCTTGAATTCTTCTGCATTCCTTACTAAGGGCTCTTTTAATAGAGAAGGAAGTTAGTATAATAGTAGAAACACTAGGGGTGGTTATTTTCCTGATGGTAATAGGAAATCTCTACCAGGCAGAGATGGGTTCAATAAGTCAAATAAGTATTGTACTTATTGCAATACCAAAAAGCATGATAAGGAGAATTGTTTTAAACTCATTGGGTATCCTGAATGGTATTTTTAGGGAAAAAGAGTTGTTCCTAAGGGGCAAGGACGAACTAGATTTGCTGCTCAAGTAGAGCAACCTGTTTTAGTGGAAGGGGGGTCTCAAGTGTCAAAGTGTGTTACTCAGGATGATCTTACTGCAACCATTACATTAGTGGTTGAGAAGATTCTTAAAGGGAAAGGCATTGGTGAAAGTGCTTTTGTGAATTGTGTTACCTATGCAGGTACAGTTCAATTGCTTAATAGTGTTTCTAATTGTGTTTTTGGTAGATTTTGGATAAAAGACTTGGAGCTACTTGTTGTATGAGTTTTGTTAATAAAGAAATGACCATTTTGTATAAACTTAACCCACCAACTATAGTTCAATTACCTGATAAGACCATAATAGTTTTTTTTTGGAATTGTTGCCTTACTCTCAACTTTAACCCTAAAAGATGTTCTTCTTATTCCCAAATTTAAACGATCTTCTTTTTCAGTTAATAAGCTTGTTACTGACCAAAATATCAAAGTTCTTTTTTACAAGACTCATTGTTTTTTGACAGGACCTTTTGACTGACAAGATCATTGTGGTTGGTAAATCTCATGTTGAATTATACATTCTCAATAACAGTAGTTTACTTGTAAGCACCAGTTGTTTCTTTTAGAGTCAGTCTTCTACTCATGCTAATTCTATTGGGTCTAAGAGTCTTAATTCTTGCATGGCAAATAATGTATATAAGGTCAATAATACTTTGCCTAATTCTTCTATCTCATTTGATTTGCTTCATAAATATTAGGTCATCCTTCTAATAATAAAATAAAATGTTTAACTATTCCAGTTTTTGATTCTACTTCTTCTCTATGTTCAGTTTGTCCTTTATCTAAACAACATAGGTTACCTTTTTCTAATAGTGTTTCTCAAACTCAAAATTCATTTGATCTTATTCACGTGGATTTTTGAGGTCCTTATAGTACTGCTTTTTTAGGTAAAGCTCACTATGTCCTTACAATAGTAGATGATTTCAGTAGAGCTACTTGGACCTTTTTACTTAAACATAAATCTAAGGTTTTCAATCATCTCAAGCATTTCTTCTTTTATACTATCAATCAGTTTTTAAAGCATGTCAACAATTGTTTGCTAGTTAAGGAATTATACTTCAAGAAGCCACCTCTTATACTCCTCAGCAGAATGGGGTGGTTGAAAGGAAACATAGACATCTATTAGAAGTAGCTAGGGCATTAATGTTTGAGGCTAATTTGCCTAAACATTTTTAAGGTGATTCTATTCTTACTGCCGCACATATCATCAATAAAGTTGCCCACTTCTGTGTTAAATTGGAAAACTCCTTATGAGATGTTACATAATCAACTACCTAGTTATTCCTGTTTAAAAGTCTTTGGTTGTTTGTGCTACTACACTAATACTAGACCTCATAAAGACAAATGTAAACATAGAGCTCTTAAATGTGTCTTCATTGGTTATGTTCATGGTTAAAAGGCATATATTTGTAGACATATTCTATAATAATTTCTAGAGATGTTATTTTTTTATGAGTTTCAATTTCCTTATTAGTCATCTATGTCCTTTTCTTCTTCTTCTTCTTCTTCTTCTTCTTCTTCTTCTATTTTGCCTATTGTGTCTTTTGATAGTTCAAATTATGTTGTTAATCCTTCTTTTTCTCATATTATTTCACAATATACTCCTCTTAATTCTTCTTCATCAAGTTCCTTTCCTATTGTTTCACAGTCTCCTACCTCATTACATGTTGATAATATAATTCCAGCATCCACCATTAATAATTATCTTCTTTCTTTACCTCCTCCTCCTAGATAAAGCACTAGACCTAAAATAAAACCTAAATGGTTAACTTATTTTGTTTCTAATGTTCATGCCAATTCTTCTTTTAATTCTAGCTCTTATCCCATTATTCCTATACGTGAATTCTTTTTTCCATTTATTAACAAAACTCATTTAGATTTTATAGTAAATGTTTCTTTTACTCTAGAACCAAAAAATTATAATTAGGCTAAAGATGATTCTAACTGGATTGAGGCTATGCATAAAGAAATAATTACTCTAGAACAAAATAGTACTTGGAAAATTACTGATTTGCCTACAGACAAGATTCCTATAGGCTGCAAATGGGTTTATAAGATTAAATATAAACATGATAGTACTGTTGACAGGTACAAAGCTAGATTAGTTTCTAAAGGCTATAACAAATTGAATGGATTGACTATCATGATAGTTTTTCCCCGGTAGCCAAATTGGTTACTGTCAATCTCTTTCTTGCTATGGCTACTATTTGAAATTCGGTTATTTATCAGTTGGATATTAATAATGCTTTTTTGCATGGCTTTTGATGAAGAAATTTATATAGATTTCCCTGCTGGTTATAGAGTTGCTACCGAGAACAAAGTGTGTAAGCTTAAAATGTCTCTCTATGGCCTTAAATAAGCTTCCAGACAATGAAATCTTGAGTTTAAAACTACATTACAGAAACTGGGTTTTCTCCAGTCCCCAAATGATCACTATTTACTTTCCAAGTATGTTGGTTATGTGTTTTGGCCTTATTCTATATGTTGATGATATTCTTATTACAGGCAATGATGAAGTTGCTATTGTCTCTGTTAAGAAGGATCTAGATGATGTCTTTACTATAAAGGATTTAGGCTATGTTAAATACTTCTTGGGTTTGGAAATTTATAGAACAGATAATGGTATGTATATTAACCAAAGTAAGCATGTTTAGATATTATATCTGATGTTGGCTTGTCTAGTTATAAATCTACTAAGACTCCCTTGCCTCATAGTTTAAGGTTATTTGACGAGTTTACTAGTTTCTTTCCTAAACTGAATAAGTTTAGGCAACTGATAGGCAGATTATTATACTTGAATCTTAGCAGACCTGACATTTTCTTCTCAACTCAACAGCTGAGCCAATATATGAATGCTCCTAGATATTCTCATTAGGATGCAGCCTTGCATATTGTTAAATACCTTAAAGGTACTCCATCTTTAGGGCTATTTTTTTCTGCTAGATCTGATCTGTCTTTAAGTGCTTATTGTGATACATATTGGGGAACATGTGCCTTGACTAGAAAGTCTATTACTGGTTTCTGAAGCCACTATTTGTGATTTGCAGTTTCTTAGTTATCTACTCAAGGAATTTTGCTTTACCAATACTGCTCCATATTTCTTTACACTGTGATAATCTGGCAGCCTTGTACATTGCTGTAAATTCAGTGTTTTATGAGAAGACTAAGCACTTCGATATTGATTATCATATGGCCCAGAACAAGCTTCAAGAAGGCTTCATTTCTACTGCTCATATTTCCTCCAAGCTTCAACTTGCTGATTTATTTACTAAATCCCTTTTTATTACTGCTCATTAGTCTTTGGTGTCCAAGATAGGATTGCTTTATCAATCTTCATCTTGAGGGGAGTATGATAAATTATGTATTGTTAATATATGCTTATGTAATTTTACTCTTTTGTACATACTATTCTAGGGTTACTCTTTTATATAAGGGTAGTTTTAGTAATTTGACTTATGTATATAAAGAATATGATGCTTGTATTCTAACTCTAGGATGTTCAATATGATTTCACAGAGTTCATTCATTTTCTTATCTTCTCTCTACATTTCCTTATGTTGTAACTATAAATCTCTTTTCCTTACAAATTTTAACACATTCAAATGACTCAAACGGATAATTAAAAGGTTTCCTAGAAATAATTTCTATCTCTAAGTTCAACTTTTAAGTTTGTTATTCTCTTAATCAATATTGTGCACAACTCTCACGTTTTACACAATATAATAGATCAAGCAATCAATGATTAGTTGATTACTAGCAGTAAGTACAATAATAACAAGTCAATTAATATAAAAGAATTTTAATAAAAATTCATAATAATAATCAAATGAATCCACTAATCTCATTAAGAGAATTAGTTCAACGTAATTAAAATAAGTATAAAAAAATTTATTCTCAAAAGAAGAAATTCTTTTAATCTGCACTGCCATACTAATTATATCTAATATAATAGTATCACATACCTTTTCAGTCTGAATCCACTTTAATATCTATTTTTTCTTTCTCAAAATCTTCGGTCTTTCTACTCACTTTTATTTGACTTAAATATTTTCCCATATAAACTGTAAAAAAAAAATAATTAAACGGTTATGCTTATAAATAGCAGAAAATATAAAAAAATTAATAAATATTTTATATTAAATAAAGGGGAAGAAAACGGATACAACACTTAATTAACACTAATATATGAACTTTTGATCCTTTCTAAAAATCTCTCGCTAACCACCAGAAATATTTTATACAATATTTATAAAAATCCATCTATTTTTTTAAAAAATAAATAATATTTTATACAATAATTATAAAAATCATTTTTTATGTAAAAAAAATCAATGAATAAAAAAAGTGGATAAGTATTTATAACGACGGATCCAAAATGGCTGCTTAAGTCAATAAAATCGGCACTATATGGGTTGAACTTATTATCAATCTATCATTTCTACATTCTAAATAAAATTATTAAAATAAAGACGGTATTTGTATATTATTAAAAAAATAATACAAAGGGTGCATATAAATAAAATAAGTTGAATTTTTGTTAAAAATATCAAAAAATTTAATTTTTAAATTTAAAAATTTAAGGTATTTTTAAAATATATTTAAATTTATAAAAATTTATAATTAATTTATCAATTTATATAATTTATATAATTTATTATACACGTCATAATTTTTATAAATTTATTATAAATTTTTTAAACATATTATATATTTTTATAAAATAATTAAAATATATTTGATAAAATATTTGATAAAATATTAAAAAAATTATAAAATATATTACAGGGTGTAATTTTAAGGAAAAAAAAAAAAAGAAGAAGTTGGTTAAAGCTGTGGTCTCGTTGTTGGGCTGAGGAAGTTCAGGCTCAGTCCATTTGTAGAAAAATAAGAGATTGTGAAAGAAGCAAAAACAAAAATTAATAATTGAAAAAAAATAATATTATAATTAATAATTGAAAGAAAAAGGAAGATAATTTTTCATAAACTTGGTAATTCATTGATAAAAATGACATGTATAGTTATACGCACTTCAAAGCTCAGTATGTGTTTGTGTGTGTGTGTGTGTGTATCCAGTGGCGGAACCAGGAGGGCTGAGAAGGGGGGGCTGATGGCTGAGAGAGGGGGGCTGAGGGCTGAGGGCTGAGCTGCTGAGGGGGGGGCTGAGGCTGAGGGCTGAGCTGCTGAGGCTGAGGTGGCTGAGGCTGAGGCTGAAGATCTTCACGTCCGGCGGCCGGCAGGGGGGGTCGTCAGCCCCCACTCGACCCCACCTGCCTCCGCCCCTGTGTGTATCTATATACAGAGAGAGAGAGAGAGAGAAGGGGTCTCTCCCTCTTTATCCTTTTTACTTTGCCTACAGCTCCTTTAAAATTATAATTATATGATGAAATAGCGAATGAAAATAATATTTTAAATAATATACTAATTTTTATTATATATAATTAATATTTTTAATAATTAATATGAAATATGTAATAAAAATAACTATAGATACTTTTAATTTTAAAAAAATTTAAACTATTTCGTATATATATATATATAATATTTATAAAAAAAGCTATATTTGTGCATTTGTATGATAAAATATCAATTTAATATTTAAACTGTTATATATCAAAATGTAATGTATGCATAAATTGATTATTATTTGTATTTCTATAGGTATTTTATTTTCAGTGATATTTTTATAAAAACTAGTGTTTGAATCTAAAAGTTATAAATTATAGTTTTGGAATCAAAACCTAGCTTTTATTTGTAAAAGAGAAAATCACTTGGTTTACCTCCCTAATACATTCACTTTTTATTTTTACCTTTATTGTTCTTTTTTTTTTCACTTTTATCTTAATTTGTTTTCAGTTACACTTTTGTTGAAATTTTTGTTTTTCATTTTTACAAAAATCTTCACATTTCCATCATGGTGGTTATTATTAGGGTTGTGCCCTAAGCCAATAGAATGTATACTTATTATTATTACATTTAATAAAATAAATAAAAAATTTTATTATCATGTGAATTTATTATTTTAATATGATTAAAGTTATATGAATAAATAATTTAACTTTATACCATCAAATTGTGATTTAATAGTAAAACTTTAAAGTAATATGGATTTTATTCTAGATTATCCATAGCCGATCATTATTGATAGAATGATAATGAATAAAGATTAGTATGTAATTTGACTGATAATCATATTTTACTTATTATGAATATGAGATAGTACGTCAAAATATAAGTATATATTAGAGAATATTGTATTGAAAAGACCCATAATAAGAATATTATATGAACTAATATCATAAGTGATTCTCATCACAATAGTATTATATAATCCTATGACATGAAATCACTATGATTTCTATATGAAGAATTTTGTGTTTAAACATAATTAAATATTGTCTTTAAACAAATTTAATAAAGATTCTTATTAGACATTTAATGAGTCATAAAGAGAGATATAGATGATTTAAACAGAATTTATTTCTCTCATATTATAACAAATAAGACTGAGAAATATATATAGTCATGCTCAAATAAATTAACAATAATTATTAATATTATTTGTTAAGTTAGTCTGTTTAGAAATGTAACACTCTTATATCCCATATAGTATAATATATACATTCAACATATGTAAAATACTTATATAAAATATAAGAATGACACAATACGGTTTAATAAAAAATTTTACACTTTCAATTTAAAATCTCAAATACTTAAAAATGTATATTTAAATAGTGAATAAAATATTCTTTCTTAATTATAAATTACAAAATAAATATTTTATACGAAAATCTCGAAAAAAAATTCGTTAGAGTTTTGTCTGTAATTTGGACAATATATCACACATTTTTCCAATACTTCATAATTTCTCAAAATATTTATACATATATATATATATATCAAAAACACATAAAATTCCACTTTATATAAATTATCCAAAATATTTTTTATAATTTACAATATATAAACTTCAAAAACATAATATAATATACATAACATCAAAATATACTATAATATAAAATATATACATGATGACAAATGACTCTGATCTTGATGTACCCAAAAATCAACTCAACAAGCAATCTCAAATCTAGATCTGGTCCGGTCTAGAAGAACTCTCTTGCTTTACCGAATCGCCCCTACCACCTACGCGATGAATTATAATCGCACTAAGCTAAAAGTCTTGCAGTACAAACTTTGATAATAATAAAACTGTAAAATAATATCAATACATAATGCCTTTATATGCTATGTCACAATGTAACATATAAATTCACTTTTAAAACATAATCTTTCATCTCTTATAAATTATGTAAACATATACACAAGCATTGGGTCCAAACAAACTAATATATCATTCAAATTCCAGAGTTACCTTTTTGGTCCAAATTGACACCACGTGTCTAGTCCCGAAGGCAAATCATATATCAGTGACGCCAAATATCTAACCCCAAAGGCAAATCATAAATAAAAAAAGCATAGCATCTAGCCCCGAAGGTAAATAATGAGGATAACCTCATAGGTATGCCACCAAATACATAACTCTAGAAATTAAATAACATACTAGACACACAAATAATTTGTATTTTTTATAATTAACTTTTTCTCATTTGTTTCATGCTCATTTCCTCATTTTTCTCTTCCATACCATTATCAATTCACTTTAATTCATCATAGTTCATCATTTCATCACAATGTATCACATTTCACATTAAAACACATTACCCAAATATTTTTGGGTCATTTTCACATAATGTATATAAGTCACATTTTACTCATTTTAGCCATTAATAATGATTTTTCATAATAATACATGCATAACAATACACATGTCATAACACATTATTCATGAATGTTCAATGTATTAAGTAGCTTAACATATTTTTCATCCAAAATGTGTTAAGCTCAAATGTAAGGTAAATATATTCCATTTATCAAAAGCTTGTATATATCTTAATAAGCACTCAAATGCAAGCTAAGAAACTCCCATAAACCTTCACTTCCAAGTTGCCCTTCACACTAGGGTTGGACAATCTGTTTTTTCTTAATGCTTAAACCAAATGTGATCAAATACAATAATTTAATATCATATTTTAAGGCATTTCAACAATAAACCCTAATTAAATATCACTCCAATAAATTTCTAAAATATAGCATTTTCTTACTTTAATTTAGAAAATCCATATTAATCTATTTAAATTGGTGTTTTAAGTTTAGAACATGTTTTAACCAATTACGTACATTCAATAAACACACATACTTATACAAAACCCTAAAATGGTATAACATTCACTAATGAATGTTCTTCATTCCAATTCATTTCAATTATTAATCCAAGCTTATTTTCATCACTTATATCATTTAATAACATGATTTAAATATTAAAATCAAACAATTGATCATTCTTTGAAAATTTCCTTTTCAAAATTCTAAATCAACACTACCTCATCCAATCTCTATCCAAATTTAACCAAATTCATTATTTAACTTTAAAATCCTCATTTATGCATTGAAACAACACATTTGGAATCAAATTGTATAATTAAAATACAAAAATTCAAAAGTCCATATGTTTCATAACCCTAAATTCTCTCTCTTCAACCAACTCAACTTAAAATCAATCATTTCTTCAATCTAACTTAATAATCATTATTAACTAAGCAAAGTAGCTTCATAAATTCTCAATCAAGCAATTAAATCATGCTATCACAACAATCCAAACTCAACATATTCATATATCCATGAAATTCCAAGGAACATGTTAGAAAACTTACCAATTCAAGAGGAAATTACTAAAACTTCACTTGAAATCTTGAATTTCTCTCAATTAATGGAGCTTTGAAGAAGAAAAAAGAGCTCCCTTGGTGGCTATGGAGGTTTGGCCAAACATGAAGAAGAAGAATAAGAAAATCAATTTTTAATTTCTCTTTCTTTCCACTTTAATTTTAACCATATATATAATATTATTTTATTATATTTTTAATTAATTAATTATTTATTTATTTATGAAAAAACTATAAATTACATCTTCCATTCAAAAAAAATTTATTTTTAATATATTTAAATAATTTTAATTTTTTAAAGTATATTTATAAAATTGCCACTTGACTTTGACTTTTCATTTAAAAATATTGACTTTTAGTTGACTTTGTATACATTATGTATATTTCATATATACTTTATGTATATATTTCATTTTTCACTTAAAATTCTTCAATTTTTCATTTAAATTATTTATTTAATTTAATTTTTAAAAACTACGGATGTCACAAGAAATCAATAAATTTTGATCAATCAATATAAGGATGACACATTTCATGCCTTATGATTGATCTAAGATATCATGTAATAAAAGGACTAAATATCTGATTGTGGATTAAGGTTAGCTGGATTTCTAATCTTCACTTAATTTGGATAGTTATAATGTATTGATAGATGCCGCTTATGATTTATGTGTTTAAAATAATTATTCAAGCTTATTGATAATATTAAGTGAACATATAGAATCACACACATGGAACGAATTAAAATAGACATAATTAATTCAAATCCTTTCGTGCATTCTTGAAAATGTTATGAAAATAAAATATTTATTTCTGTAATGATATATATATTTATTTATTCCATTTCTAAGAGAATTTTGGAGAATTTCAATTTATATATATCAGAGATATATGAATATATTATTTTATTAATTATAGAGGATACTTAATAAAATTAAATTCGAATAAAATTAAGATAAAACTCCAATAGATTCCACTATCTCCTAATATATATATATATATATATATATATATATTATTGTAATTAGCTATCAACTACGTTTTTTTACAGAAAATACAAAGAGAGACTTATATAATTTTATGAGGAGATTTTTTTAAAAAGCAGTGCTAGCATTCACAACTGCCTATTTTCAAGTCCAATTCATTTGTATGGATATCGTAGATGGTTGTCTAACAATGCCTAATGATCTATTTATTTGCCAGAAAGAAAAGATTAAATTTTATTGCAAGAGGTAAAATACATTAAACATTTATTCGATTTAATTAAAAAATATAGATCCTGATAAGTTTTCATAGATCATATTTATTTATTTAGTTGCTTTTGATTTTGTCTGAGCCATGGAAAACTAACAGTTATACACATTTGCATTCATCAGTTTTTATCAATAAATTCTTCTTAAGCAGGCATAACATTAGAGGAATAGCGAGCTTACTGTTTTTTGTTGAATCTGGGGTTTCGACAATTAGTGAGTGACAACTGCCTATTTACTTTTTCAAAAGGTAAGGTGTTTTTGATTGTTTTGGTGTATTTTGATGATCTATTGATCACCAACAGCTCTAATTTTGAGATTATTGAGCTCAAACGCAAGTTGGATGCTAAGTTTACGATTAAAGATTTGAGGAAGGCATGCCATTTTTTAGGGCTAGAATTACATCGATCAAAAACCGAGATTTTTGTTAATTAGAGAAAATACGTGCTTAATTTGCTCCATGATTCAAGCTTATTAGGGTTGAAACCTAAGAATACTCCTCTCCCTAAAGGAGTTAAATTCTTCAACACTAACTTGCTATTATTGAAAGACCCACAACCTTACTGTAGGTTAGTTGGTCAGCTATTGTATTTGGGCTTTACTCGATCTAACATCTCCTTCAATGTACACCAGCTAAGTCGGCGTGTGCAGAACCCACGTGAGGTGCACTTACAAGTTGCTTACCATGTGTTGCGTTATCTCAAGGAAAGCCCTTATATTGGCTTGTTCTTCCCAGCCATGAACAATTTGAAAATTTCTGGATAATATGACTCAAACTGGGCTTCATGTCTTGAGACGAGATGAGCAATTACTAGGTTTTGTATTTTTTCTTGGAGGATCTCCGGTCTTGTAGAAAATGAAAAAACAATCTACGATTAGTCGAAGCTCCGCTGAAACTCTACCGAAACTGAGTACATTCTAAGGCAGCCACTATTTGTGAATTACAGTAAATAATGTATCTACTTCATGATTTTCGATCCCACCATTTTTGCCCATTCTTCTGCACTGTAAAAACAAGGCTGCTATTTACATTGCCACTAACCTAATGTTCCATGAGAAAACGAAACATTTGGACATTGATTGCCCTTTAGTCCAGAGTAAATTGAAAGAACGCCTCATCTCCACTGTTTATGTTGGGTAAACTTCACAAACAACTGATATGTTTACAAAGGTGCTTTATTCTCCTCTCTTGTCATCTGTGTTGTCCAAGTTGGCTTTGATCTAAATTTAATAACATTTCACATTTCAATTTTTTTACTAGAATCGAACACTAAAAATTAATATATATAATTCGAATTGAATAAACACTTTTAAATATGCTTTTATTTTAAAAAATATTTTTTCCATAAATAAAGAGCATTCTAATTAATTTTAAATTTGAAAAGTATACTTTGTAGACTTGATATCCAGAAAAATCATAAACTTTTTAAAAAGTCTCAATCTAATCTTAACCTATAATTTATTATAATTAAATACTAAACTTTGTATTTTTTTTAATCAATTTTATTCAATCAGCTTGAGATGTAGATCACAAGACGTGGTAGCTTAGGTGACAAATAAACAATGTGGCTTTGTACATATTATTACACATATAACTTATTTTTATATATTTAATAATGTGATGACTTATTTATGTCTTCTAATAAGGATCATTGAGTGTAATTTAAAGACATATATCATATTATGAGGAAAAGAATTATGCTCACATCTATACTAATTGAAAGAAGACTCATAATAGTCAAGAGTTTAAAAAAATATTTTGGATTAATATTATGGCACGGCGCTTTAAGTTGGTTGAATAAAATTGATCCAAAAATATATAGTTTAACATTTAATTGTAACAAATTATATTTCAAAATTAAATAGAGAGTTTTTGAAAAATTTGAGATTTTTTTAAAAATTTGGATATTAAGCTTTTTTTAAGTTTAATAAACTGTAAAGCTTTATTTTTATATTTGCTTTTTTTATAAAGCATTAATATTTTTAATTTTCTTTTTCTTTTTTCATTTTACAATATTTCTATATTTTATATTTTATGAGAGAATTACAATAAAAAGTGATATGGACTTTTTATTTTAAATTTAAATAAAAAAGATTGTATTAAATGTTTTTTATTATAGTACTTTTAGTGCATATAAAAATATTAATTGATATGTTTAAAAAGAAAGGTAACGACGTGTATGGAATGTGTATTTATTAATTTGTTGTTTTCCATATTGATGAATCTCGTACGTTGAATGGTCATGATGGAGGTTGACGATTAATTGTTCTAAATTAAATGTAATTTTACCTCGTGCATTTTTTCAACGTTACTAAGAATTAAATTGAAATAGTTGAAGTCGGACAGAGTTGTTCTAGTCAATATACGAAATCATGGTCCGATTTGAATCAGACTGTAACCCTATTGAAATAGTTGAAGTCGGACAGAGTTGTTCTAGTCAATATACGAAATCATGGTCCGATTTGAATCAGACTGTAACCCTAACCCAACCAAATTAAAATGAAATAATTATATGCTACAACCGTTGTAGCAATAAATGCCTACAACGGACTAATGAGATTCTTACACGTAGATTAAATACCTACAATGGACCAATGAAATGAATCATTTAATATACGTGTAAGAATCTCATTGGTCCGTTGTAGGCATTTATTGCTACAACGGTTGTAGCATATAATTATTCATTAAAATAATTTTAATTTAATTCTCATACCGGTTAATCTACGTATTCGATATTACTTTGAAATTAACAAATATTTTTATTTTCTTCAAAAATTACTTGAATGTATGAAATTACCAAAAGCCAGTGGCGGAGACAGGTGGATCGGGTGGGGCTGACGATCCCCTGCCGGCCGCCAGACATATAAATCCTCAGCCCCTCAGCTCCCTTAGCCCCTTCAGCCCTTCAGTTTCAATCCCCTCAGCCTCCTTCAGTCCCTCAGCCCCTTCAGCTTTAGTTCTCCTCTCTCAGTAGTCCTGGCTCCGCCACCGCCAAAAGCTCAGTAAGTAATTACCTTAGAGTTGCAGACAGACTGAGCCTGCGGAGCTATTACAAATATAGAAATGTCACAATTGCTTAAACTTGTGGCTTTTACCTTAAACAACTTTAAAACGATCACTTTTCCATGTAAGGTTGAAGATGAAGTAAAATTCACCACTCCACCGAAGAAATCACCTACAAAATTATCGTCCTGAAATAATTTATCAGCAAAAATAGTTACAGATGTATTTATATTATGATTTGCTCGAGCTGGAATTGTATCCGCCATGATTGAAGCTTCACCGATTACTTTCTGTCTGTAACTAACAGAGGCTGTACTGTTCTGGTAACGGAACCCTCCATAATTTTGATTATCGACTGCGATTTGTGTGTCTAAAGTAAAATTTAGAAACAGGGCCGGCCAAGCTCCATGGAAATTTTTCAAGGTCACGGATCGAGTGATAATGGTGGGTTGTTTAGGCTTGAAGACTGTAAAAAAGAGGATGATTAGAACCACTGCTATTATGATTAAGAGAGCAGCAAAGACACAACAACATAGTTTTAGGCCACGATTCATGGTTTAATTAATTTGATTATTATTGCAATTGGTCTTAAATGAAAGACAAGGTGATCATTAATTGCATTTTTATTATATATATAAATCGATGTGTAAACATGGAGATTATTCCAATGTATGAATGGTAAGGACAGTTTGGAGTTACCATTTGTTCTATTTCCGGATTTTTTTTTCTCATTTCTTTTTCTCTCTTTTTATATTGTGATGAAAGCAATGGAAAAAATTTCTTATTTAATTTACAATTAGCTTTCATCTTATTTTTTTTAAATAAAATATTTCATCAACTTATTTATTAAATGAAAAGTGGGGTCTTTTCTTTTTTCTTTTTTTTTTTTGTTTAAAGAAGATTTATTCAACTTAAATCATTGTCAACAACATCAAAAACAAGAATAGAAATATTAATTTCCTATTCCCACGGTTTGACAAAGAACCAAATAGTGTAAAAATATTTATATAGATTAATTTGATGTAAATAATTAAATAAACATCATAATAGAATGTGACAAAATAAGAATAAATAAAAATAGAAGAATAGATAAAAATATAATGTGGTTCAAATAAACTTATATTCATCGTCAAAAGAAAGACAAAATTTACTAATAAACTGAAACATAAAAGAATAAAAGGAAACACTTCAAGCCCTTAATATAACTACATCGTCATACAATCTCATATATTGTTGATATTCACACTTTTATTATTATGGAATTCTAATTTATTATTCAAACACCATTTTGTAGTGAAAATTTTTATTTTATACAGAAGTAGCTATATGTGTTCTTCCTGCATAGTCTTTTGTTGTCCTTTGCAACAAATTTTTACCTCTGCAATCCTAAGCAACATTGAGTTGATGAACTGTGAATTTTTCTTAAGAAACTATGTGCAAATAAAATCATTAATTTTAAATTTTATTTAAAAAATTTTTAAAAAATCATTTGTGTTTAAACCTAGGAATAAATTTGTAACATTAATAAACAATTTCTGGTTTGAAAGACAGATTTAAGAAAAACAATAAAATAAAATAAAATGAGATAGTTTATAAATTACTGCCAGTAGGAAGAAGTTGTCATTGGAAGATAAAGGAAAGAGCTAGGCAGATGAGGAGAGAACGGTCGTGTGATGAAAGACCAAATGAGAGAGAGAGAGATAAGGACAATACGGTCAGGAAGATTTTTGAGAAGAGACGAGTAGCTTAGGGTTATGTTATTGAGATAATATTTACTCTTGATGAGTCGAATTGACCTGGTAATTTTTTAAAAAACTCAAAAACTGATATTTTTAAAATATCTAACCCAAAACCCAATTCAATCTTAAATAAGACAATCTCAACACGACCTAAATTGCTTTGGTTGAACCGAGTTAGACCATAATATAGGTTAGCTAAATACCCTTAATTTTTAATTACTTTGCAAAAAAAGAATTGAAATTCTTATCCAATGGATCTTTCTAAATACCAAATTAAAAGGACTAACTTCCAATAAAAAAATTTAACTTCCAATGGAGAGTAATTGAGAATAGTAATTTTTTTTAAATAATTCAAAATTACCCCCATAACTCTCCATCTTAACTTTGAAATTTCTTATACTAAAATCAAAATTTTACTTCACTTTCTCCAAAACAAATTAGCAACTTAATTTTTGTAAATATCAATCGAGCACATATAAAACTTGAAGATAATAAAAGAAGTTTAATCACAAAATTATTAAAATTTAAACTTAACAAGGAAGACGAACATGTAACTAAATTCACAGTGATAAAATTATACAACACGTATAATCTATCAATTTGTTAATTCTTCATTATAATACAACTACCTTTCAAAATTTTTAAAACTCTACCTCCATCAATAAATCTATAACTAATATTATCTAAAAATAGACAATTAAATAATTTTTTTTCATATCAGAAACATATCGAACTTAAGTAAGAATTCTAATTATATCATTATGCATTCTAATTTAATAACACTAATATCAATAAATTTATATGAATGACTATTATTCATTAAAACAGCTCTACCATCAATTACTTTATAAGAAGAAAACCAATTCTATTAGCGCATACACATGGCGACTGTAATCATTCTTGCCTGATGAAATCCTCATTGGCGATGGTTCAGATTTGCAAATAACTCATAAGGGTCACACCTCACTTCTCCATCTTCTTTTACATTTAACTTTTCAGATGTGCTGTGTGCTTCTTCAATGCAAAAGAATTTAATATTTGTTGTTAATTATTAACAATTATAAATTTTATAAAAAAAATTATCCCTTTTAACTATTTTCTCTTTATTAATTACTAACCTTATCTCTTTTTCACTTATTTATTATAATACTCATAATGATAAATTTAAAATTTTATAATTAACATTGCTTTGAATTTATAAAAATAGCAATTAAATTGAAATAAAAAAAATTTCTTACGTAACACTTTAAGTGAAACAGAATAAGTATTCAACAATATTAAATTTGAAAAAATCTTAATTAAATTAAAAATCATTTAAAATAATAGATTTAAAATTTTTATTGAATAAGTGATGAGATTTTTAAACATTTTACAATTTAAAATTTATTAAATTAGAATTTCATTAACAAAATGAAAATTTAATTAAATTTAGAAGAAGGTCGTGGTTGTTTTCTTGTTTTTATGGCCAAAAAAATTATTGTTTTTAGCCTGTCAACTTGGCAGGAGCAGGGGCACAGCTACTTATGGTGGAAGGGGCAGCTACTCCCCTTCTATTTTGAATTTTTTTATATATATGTGTAATTTTTTATATATATGTGTATATATATTATTAAAATTTTTAAAATGTTTAATTGTCCCCTTTTAAATTTATAAAAAAAATATGATATTTTTATTTTGCCTCACTTTACTAAAAAGTCTAACTTCGTCCCTGGGTAGGAGAAAATATATATGAATATGGTCTATGAAAGTGACGAAGACAGATAATTTGTTTGGATTAGTTAATGCAATAATGCATGCAGCAGCTATCATAAAGGCCAAAAATGTTTGTTTGTTAGATCTAAAAATTAACAATAATTAAGAAAAAGAAAATTTTAGGTAATTGATTAATTGAAGAAATTATTATAATTGTACAAGCTAAAAAATTATAAAACCGTAAGGAAAGATAATAATAAATAGATAACATAATATTTCACCAATCACTTGGAGAAATGCTCAATTAATTTCCTGTACCTCTATTTTCTACTCAATTAATTCATCTTTATATGCCACCACATACACCGACAGACGTAGGACAAAAAAAAAAATCTAACTTTTGCATAGCAGCAAAACTAAATTAACAGAAGTTGAAAGAGCTAATGAAATTTTGAATAAAAATTGAAATTACCATATAAAAGAGGCAATAAAAAAAGTGCAATAAACTTTTTAATATTTAAATTTAAAATTGATAGTGAACTTGGTTCTACACTAGTCAATTTCATTTTTTTTTATTTTTTATACATGTTATCTAGCTATTAATTTATGCTTTTATTAAAAAAAATTCTAAAATAAAAGAAGTAAAAATTAAAATCAATAATTATTTACGAAAAGAAAATCAAATTTTAAAGAATTCATTGAATTTAAAATTTACATTCTTTACATTTAAAAATTTATTAAGTTTATAATTAGAGATGCTTTTAAAATCAGAACAATGAAGTTTTAAACATCATTTTAATGAACTAAATGCTGTTTTATACTAATTATTTTTCTTTCAAAAACATTTTCTTTAATTTCCTTTCCTTGCTAAAATAAAAAAAAAAGTAAGGAATTTAATACATTAATATTAATGTTCCATCAGCATAAATATGATTCCTAACACTACAGCAATTTATTACTCAATATTTGTTTTTATTATTTTATTATTTTTTCATTTTTCTTGGAGGGAAAAATCAAAGTCCAAACATATTCATAAAGAAAAAGAAAGAATCCTGAACATTGTTGTACAAAACTTACTTAAACCAGAATCAAAACTAAAAATATTTTAGGTTGATTTTTGTATTTCGCTGAATCAAAAGGCTATATGTTTTGTATATTGTTTTTCCTGTAGAGCACAGAAGAAATTTGTCAAAATCATCAGGTGGTGGTGCTGTTGGATTTCTGACACAGAAACTAATACCCACAACTGCATGCAGAGGTCTTTTCTCCAACCCCTCTGGACTGGGAAGTGTCTCTTGCCCTCTCCGACTTATTAATATTCTCTTGCTCTATTAGTTCAATTGTATCTGTGCTGATTTATGGCTATCAGTTTTTCTTTCTAATTATACTGTTTATGAAAAAAATCCTTTTTATTGCTTCCTCTTTATCAATATTTGATGGTTGTTCATGCTTGGTTTTTCGTTGTTCTAACTCTTTATTTGAATGATTAATTTTTCACTGATTGGATGGTTTTGTAAAATGAAGACATTGATGAAAAAAAGGATAGTTAATAATTGATTTTCCAAAGAACATTTGATTATTTAGCTTTAATAATATATTACATTTAAAACTGAAATATTAAATAAAAAATAGGATGAGAAAATAAGATAATAGCATGATTTAAGGTGATGTGGCTGGAAAATGAATCATTTACAAAAGTCTAATGGTTGCATTTTTATTTATATATTTGAAAAATCATATATTTATAATGGAAGATACAAAATATATAAAATATATTATGAAATATTGAATTATAACAAGTCACAAATTACTTATCAATTAAACATATATAAATATATTATAAGTGATAAATATTAAAATCTATTTTTACACAAAAATTACTTTACTTATCAATAAATTATCTTATATTGTATCTAACGCCTATTCAATTTTAAATTCTTTTCTATTATTTTCTATTTATTTAAATTAGGATTCATTTCTCAACAACATCAATTCTATTTTAATAAATCTAAGCAAATTAGAAATTTTTATTTAATTAACAGTAAAAAAACTCACCTAAAATGATAGTTTCATACCCTAAAAACTAGAGAAATTTACATTATATACCCTTATTTCTAGGGCTGTAATCGAGCCGAGCCGAGCCGAGCTTTGGAAAGCTCAAGCTCGGCTCATTATAAAATAGTCGAGTTCGAACTCGAACTTTAATCGAGCTCGAGCCGAGCCCGAATTTGTATCGAGCCAGCTCATATATCATGTATCTCGAGCTTGAACTCGAACTTGATTTAAATAAGTTTAACGAGCTCAATAAACTTATTTTTATTTTTATTTTTCATTTATTTTTTTTAATTTTTCATAAAAGATATACTAAAATTTATGTTTGTATGAAAGATGAATAATATAATTATATATTAATAAAAATAAAATATTATATTACTATAATTTTATATTTTACTATAAATTATTAAGTTATTTTATATTGTATATTATTTAATTTATTTATCACATATACCATATATTAATAAATTATATAAATTAAGTTTGTCAAAAAATTAATATATTCACATACATAGTTTAATATATATATAAATTAAATTATATATATTTTTAATCTAATACACTAAATGAGCTAGCTTACGAATTTAACTCACGAGCTTTTTAAATGAGCTAGCTCGCGAGCTAACGAGCCGAGTATTTCATAGCTTGAGCTTGGCTCATTTAACAAATGAACAGTTCGAGCTCGAGCCTGAACGAGCTTTTACCAAGCTGAGATCCAAGTCGAGCTCGAGTAGCTTGGCTCATTTACATCCTTACTTATTTCACTTTTCATTTTCAATATTACGGCCACAAGTTTTTTTTTTAAATTATGTACACTGCGGGCTCATTCTTTTCATTTTAAGAAGTTTTCAATGGTATTTTTTTATTTATTTAGTTTTTTCCCCTTTTTTTTTAGTTTTACTTATGTTTTTTTATTTAAAAATAATTTTTTATATTATATTCTTACAAATATAAAATATACACACAATATTTATCAAATATCTATAACATTTATATAACATCTATTAAAAATATATATAAATTATCTGTGAAATATACATTTAAAGCCCATGATAAACGCTTACATCTATAGCCCATAATAACTAACCTTATCGATTTCATAAACGAACCTTTACATCTAAAGCCCATGATAACTAAGCAGGCCTATTCAATGTTAAATTGATGGAGTTTTGATAAAAATACAAATAAAAAATAATTTCAAATTTATCATATTTATCAAAATATCAAAATTTATAAAATATTTACTAAAATACCAGATTTTTATTAGTTTACAAAAAGTTTACAATGAGTTTATCATGAATTTATAAATTTTACACAGTTTATAATGAGTTTATTATGAAATAATTAAAATATCCTTAGTAAAAATGTAAAAATTTTTAAAAATACGGTGAAGGATGTTATTTTCTTAAAATTAATGTCCATGGAAGAAAGCCTAACCCAAAATGAATATCCCATCAAGCTTTGGTGAACCAAACCGGAGCAAAGGACTAACGAGGAAATTACATACAATAATATATTTTTATTAAATTTCATTTTTATTATGTTTTATTAGTTTACAAAAATATTATTTTTATTGTTTTTATATTTCTTGACATATATTAAAAATATTTCAACATATACAAAAAATATTCAATATATATCAATATTTTGTATTTTTGTAAATTTTAGTATATGTATAATATTTTAATAAATTTTTTAGTTGTATAGTATTTTTATAATATTTTTGTGTTTAAAGTTTATTTTTGTAAATTTCTCAAACCTAAGGACCTCGCCTCTCAATTTCAGGCTCAAAATATAGGCACTTTCATAATAAATTAAAAAAATTCAATTTGAAAGTTCATATTTTCTAATAATAAAATATATTTCATATATCTAAATATAAACATTTTAATTACTAATAAGAAATTATATTTATGAATAGTCTTTAATTAAAAAAATTAGTACAAAATAAAATTATAACCTTAAAGATATTTATAATATACTACTATTAATACCAGCCATTTTAAATCGCGTCCATTGGGGTTTTTTTTTTAATTTATTTTTTGATAATTTTCGTAGCAGAAAATACTATAGGAAAATTTAATGTTCCCCATAAAAAAAATGATCAAAATAAATAATAATCTTCATTCCATATAAATACAATACATACATAATAGAGGTTATAATAGTTTATGCAGCAAAAAATAAAATGTATACCTCTAACCATGGTAGAAATTGAAATAGATAATAAAGCCTGTAAAAAAAAATAACGAAAAGATTTTTTGATTAATTAATTTCTTCATTGTGATGGAAAAGAATTATGAAGAATAATGATAATGAACCCATTCTTTTATATGTGTACTCTCAAAAAATTATATCTATCATCGAGGTGTAGTAAGATAATATATACTGTAAAATAAATAAGAGACTTCATCATATAACTTTCCATAAAGATATTGTATGTCTAGAAATTTTAAGAAATAATTTTCTATATTAAGTACATATATAAATGCATATCAGATTAATTATGATATTATGTATAAATTGGGTATTTAAAATTTATAGAAATAAGGCTAAATAAATCTTAAGAAGTGAAAAAACAAATTAAGGAATGCATTTAATCATTATTTTCAAAAAGGATTTTAAAGTGAAAAAAAATATATAAAAATGCTCTGTGGCCTTAAAATAAAATTCTACAATAATTTGGATACAAAATATGAGTAATAAGACTTTAAAATAATTAAAATAACTACTTATATAATTTAAAGAATTTAAAATCAAATTAAAAAATAATTAAAGAAAGTAGGTGTATTGAAGTCAATGTACATGCATTATATGGTATAAAAACCTTTAGATATTATATAAAATTAATATTGGATTTATGTTTTCTTCTTCTTCATCATAAAACCTGTAGCCTCATCTTCACCGTCACCATCTCTTTTCTTTCTTCTTCTTCTTCTTCCATTTCTTTACTTAAAAATCAAAGAACGTCAAGTAAATAATTCATAATTTTGATAGAATTTAATGATTTTATTTGAGAGTCTTAAAGAAAATTATTACAAAATCAAGAGAAATTGAGAAAGAGAATGAAAAAGCTAATTAAAGAGGTATGTATTTGTATATTACATAATTTGCTATTTAATTAGTCTTTCCTTAATTTAAATTACTTATGGAAGATTAAGAATTAATTTAATGGATTAATTTCAGAAAATAGTTGATAATGAATAAATTTGTGGTAATAAGTAATTAAAAACTAATTTGTGAAAATAAGTGATTATGTATTTTATAATAATAATGGATTATAGTTTAAATTGTGATAATAATTGATTATAGATTAATTTGTAAAAATAATGGATTATGGATTGATTTGTAATGAAAAGTGATTATGGATTAAATAGAAATAATATTTGATTATGGATAACTTATGATAATAATTGGTTACGGATTAGTTTATGATAATATTTGATTAAGGATTAAATTATAAACATAATTGATTATTTGCAATAATAATTGATTATGGATTGATTAGTGAAAATAATTTATTATGATTTAATTAGTAAAAATAATTATTTATGGATTATCTTGTGAAAGTAATTGAATATGGAATAAAATGGGAAGAATTGAATTATGGAACCCTTTGTGAAAGAAATAGACTATAGATCTAATGGTGAATGAAACTAGGTATGTTTGTCTAGTTTTTAACCTTAAATTATGTTTAAAATAACTATTGAGTTATCCAATTATTGAATTTTAGGGTTATGGGAGACTTTAAAGTTATATGATTTGTTAATTTGTAGATATAAATATATTTGTAATTTGGAAGTGAATTTATTAATTATTTAACTTGAACTATGTTTAAAAGAGCTTTGTTTAATTAAATGTTGAATCTTTATGATTATGGAAAAATTTGTTAAGTAGGAAGATAAACTTTTGTCTTGATAATTATGATTTAAAAAGAATTATGTTTAAAGTTAATTGTAACAGAATTTCCAAAATTTTATGGTTAAAGTGTGTTTAACTGGTGGCTGCGAGGGAAAGAGGAAAGGGAAGTGCAATTATAGGAGAATTGAAGTGGATAAATCAATGTTAACAAAGAAATTTTTAATACTAAATTTAATTAAAATTAGTGTATATGTATTGAATCTTATTGGATTGATTTGATTATAGAAGTTTATATTTAAATTTAATTGTAGTTTTGGAGTATTAGGTATTATTTCTTAGTTTAAATGAGTGAGTTAGTAGTGAATTATTGATTAAATCATGGGAAGTGTAAATAATTAATGGAAAGTTGTTTGTAGGACATTGAAGGAGGATTACTTCATTGGATGGTGAAATTTAGAAAGATGAAAAAAGCTTGAGGAAATTATTGATAAATATAATTTAATAATCAAAATGTGTATAACTAGTGTATGGATAAATGATACGAGTATGTGAATAATAAATATTGGAATATTTTTAGATAAATAAGATAACTTGAGAATCAAGGTGAGAAGATTGATATGATGCTTAATCATTATTGACTCCAAATAGTTTAGAAAGAGAGATCATGAAAATAAGAAGAAAAGAAAGGAAGGATATTTAAATGTAAGTGATTAAATCTTAGAAATAATGTTTAAATATACAGACTATATATCTACTGTATACCTGACCACAACATCACCTAGAAATTTAGGATAATTTGTAAATTACATATGGAAGTATTTGAAAAATTAAATTATATTAATTAATAATAGTTTAAGAAAAAGAAATGTTTTTACTTAAAGTTAATATTATAATTGTAATATTGTTTGGAATAAAGAAATAAATAAATTGTCCGATTGTACTTATGATAAACACAGTTATCATATTGAATGGCTAGCGAGAGGGCAGGTATACACAGTGTGAGTTGGCACATTATGCTATCATTAGTAGACATTTTGTGTCACTATTTACAGTAGGTATTCGTGCCATAATGGGACACCAGTCATATTTAAACTTTAAAGTGAACATTTATTTATCATTAGTGACTCGTTATTCAAGTCTAGAGTTTGATACTAAGTATACGAGGGCAAAAGAGTAAAAATATTTAAAACCTATTGGAATATATATATTGAATGCTTATCTTAAATTGTACTTAAAGTAAATATAATCTACAAAAGCTTAATTGAAAGCTTAACTGAGTTGAACATTATGAAGATGTTCAAAGTGTGACTTGAAATGAAGTGTTCATAGTATTAAATCGATAAATGAAATCTATTAAAAATATGAAAAATGAATTATGAATGTTATTATAAGTTGTGCTAGGAATTGTAAATAAAGAATATAAATTATAAATTGAAAATATATACATTACAATTGTAAAGTTGATGATTGCAAAAATTGATAAATAAATGTGTAATAAGTTATAATTTGAAATGTGGAAATACAAATAGTGAAAAGAAAAGTAATGTTTTAATAAACGTATAGGACATGAATTGTGAACATTAATATAAACTATAAAAGAAAAATATAAAGTGCAAGTGAAGAAAAAAAAATAGAATTATAACAATTGCAGTATGGGTAATTGCAATGCTTAATAAACAAGACGGGTGGAACATAGTTATATCTTATTATTTAAAATTGAATTTGAACCATATTAATATTAAAATAAGTTTAATACTTGAAAGTATTTGTTTTATTAAGTTATTTTCAAAAATTAAGATTTACTACTTTTAATATTACAATTTTTTTTTTCAAAATTATATAGCACAAGGCATATACAAGCATCACTAAGTGTTATAATTGATTTTAGTCTGATTGTTTCAAAGTTTGCATGGATATTGAATATTGGATTGTTGCAGGATGGTTTAGTATATTAAGTAACATATTCTGACAGTTCTCTGATAGGATTGTTAGAAGGTATTACAGATATATTGGTAAATTCATAGTGAAAAAGATAAAGACTATTTAAGATTAAAATTTAAAATATCTTATCCTAATATTATCTAGATAATTAATATAATTATCTAAATAATTATTTTAAATTTTAAATTAAAAATCCAACGCTCTTTCACTTGGTCCGATTATGAATTTACCATAAAATATACATGGGCTAATTAAATACATATCATAAAAATCATGGTGATAAGTCCTCTAAAAAATGAGTATTACCTTCCACATATCACTTATAATTTTGTATTTAAACTTAATGGTCATAAACTTTATGAATGAACATTTAATGTTTATTCGAGTTCAATAAAAAAATATTTGTTAATCTCACATAATGTATATACCAAATTTAAGAGATAACACACTATAATACAAAATTTCATTATTTACATACACCTAATCGACCAAGTATGGTCTAAGACCTTTCGAGGTACATGTTTCTTAAACTCATTTGGATACATCTCTTTTATCAATGGATCGACCAATAATGCTTTCGTCCAAATATGTTCCATGATTACTTGACCAGCTTTAACATCTTTTCTTTATGCCAAGTACTTTATATCGATGTATTTACTTCAACTCTCACTTTTGTTATTCTTGGCAAAGAAAATAGCAGTTGCATTATCACAGTATAATTTGATAGGCCTAGAGGCTGAATCCACAATCTTGAGTCCAATAATGAAATTCTTTATCCATATGCTTTATAAACTCGTCTCAAAATAAGAAACGAATTTTACCTCCATGTTGGAAGTAGCAGCCAGTGACTGCTTTGCACTCTTTTATGAAATGACTTTTTTAGATAGCAAAAATATGTATCCATATGTTGACTTCTTAGTATTAACACATCCTACCATATATGAGTCTGAATACCCTATCACTTCCAAGTTATCAGTTCTCCTATATGTAAGCATATATCCTGTTGTTCCTTGAAGATACTTCATAACCTTCTTTACAGATCTCCAATGACTGAGTCCTGGATTACTTTGATATATTCTCAACATACCTATAGCAAATGCTATATCAAGACTTATGCAAACTTATGCATACATAAAGCTTCTAACTGCTGAGGCATAGGAAATATTCTCCATCTCTTTTTTGTGAAGTTCATTATCAGGAAACTGAAACAAACCAAATTTGTCCCATTTTATTATGGGTGTTACACCGGGTGAACAGTCTTTCATTCTAAATCGTTCAAGAACTTTATTGATATAGGTTTCTTGTGATAGCCCCAAGATGCCTTACGACTTATCTGTATGTATCCTAATGCCAATGACATACGAATCCTCACCCATATCCTTCATATCAAAATTCTTAAATAATAATTATTTCACTTCATACAATAATCTCTAGTCTTTTAAAGCAAGTAATATATCATCCACATACAAGATCAAGAATATAATCTTGCTTCTACTAACCTTGTGGTATATACATTGATCCATGATATTTTCAACAAAATCAAAAGATGTGATTACATCATGGAATTTAAGGTACCACTGTCATGATGCTTACTTAAGTCCATAAATAGACTTCTTTAGCTTATAGATTAGGTTATTTCTGGCATCTGAGATGAACCCTTCAGGTTATTTCATAGATACCTCTTCCTCTAAATCACCGTTAAGGAACACAATTTTTATGTCCATCTGATGTAATTCTAAATTAAAATGGGCTACTAATGTCATGAAGATATGGAAGGAATAATTCTTTGATATAGTAGAGAAGGTTTCTTTGTAATAAATTCAGTCCATCTCGGTGAAACCCTTAGTAACCAATCTCATCTTGTATCTCTTGATGTTACCTAGCGAGTCTCTTTTGGTTTTAAAAGCCCATTTACAACCAATGGCCTTAGCTCCACTAGGTAACTCAATAAGGTCTCAAATATGATTATTTTTCATGGATTCTATCTCATCAGCCATCCCATCATGCCACAAACTAGAATTACTGCTCGACATAGCCTGAGAAAATCTTACAGAGTCATCCTTAATATTTATGTCATAGTCAGACTCAGTAAGGTACATAATATAGTCACTAGGAATCACCAGCCTCTTGATTTTATTTGATCTCCTTAATTCAACTTGTTGTATAGGTTGAGGCTATTCTATAGGAGCATCCTTTACCATTATTTAAGATACCTCTTCGTTAATATGAGGTGTCTCTTTATTAATGATATGTTCTATAGGATGAGGATTCTTCTAATTTCCATCATGATCAATATTGACTTTAAGAACCTTATTATGTTCAACATTCATCCTATTTGGATAGGTGTAATGTACAATCAATGTTTTACCTTGATTAGTAGTGGATGTGTCTTTAATGTGATCATCTTCAGTAACTGGTTCACTAATGTGATCACCCCCACTAATTAGGTCTTTTTAAAGAAATTTGGCATTCCTAGATTCCACAAATCTTATTAAATGTGATGGATAATATAATTTAAATCCTCTGGACTTTTTCACATAGGCAATAAAAAATGCAGTAACTGTCTTAGGATCCAACTTCCTTTGATATGGGTTATACACTCTTACCTCAGTAAGATAGCCCTAAACATGTGTATGATTTAAGCTAGGTTTCCATCCTTTCTAAATTTCAAAGGGTGTTTTTTACACTGCCTTTGTTGGAACCCTATTTCAAATATACAGTTTTCTTAAGTGTATCTCTCCATAAAGAAATAAGAAGTTTAGAGTCACTAAGCATACTTCTTACCATATCCAATATATTCCAATTTCTTCTTTCAACTACACCACTCCTATCAGGTTAACTATGCATGGTGTATTGAGCAACTATACCATACTCTTGAAGAAACTTAGCAAATTGACCCAGTTCATCAGTATACCTTCCAAAATATTCTCCTCCCCTATCATATCTCACAATCTCGATCTATTTTTCAGTCTATTTTTCTACTTCTATTTTATATGTCTTGAATGCATCTAATGCTTCAAAAAAAATGCATATAATGGTTCACTTTTATTATAAAGCAAGTAGATATGTATAACGTGAGAAATCATCGATGAAGGAGATAAAATATTTCTGACCATCAGAACATAAATCAGGAGGGCATATATCGGTATGTATGATCTTAAGTAATTTAAAACTTTCCCTAACCCTTTTTTGTGATATATTGATTTGCTTACCCTTTAATGCAATCCATACATGAATTAAGATCAGTAAAGTCTAAAGAGTGAAGTATTTCAATCTTTATCAATTTCTTATTCTTTCTATTGAGATGTGCCCCAATCTCCGATGTCACAAGCTAGCAGAATTCTTATTCATGACACACCTTTTAATTCCAGAGTTATCATATATAGTAACAAAAGGGCTAGGAATATTATTTATAGTATGAAGCTTAAACAAACCATTAATCAAAGAAATTTTTCTAATAAAAATGTATCATTTTTTAAATTAAACAAAAAACCAGAAATATTCAAAGTAAATTCTAATGGAATCAATTTTAAAACAAAAATTAAATTCCTAGAAAAACTAGAAACATAAAATATCTATTCAAGACCTGATACATAACTAGAAGAAAAAATTATTCTATATGTTCCTCCTGCCTCCATAGCTGAGCTAATCCCATTTTTTAGAAAGACTTTATGCTTAATAGGATGGGATTCCTTTCTTTTAGAAGGTTGTGCATGGTATTAGCAATATGGATAGTTGATTCAGTATTAATATACCAAGTGTCATGGCAAGTATTAACTAAATGAAATTTAAAGAAAAATAAAAAAGATATATTACCTTTGTTTTCTAACCAAGCCTTCCTCTTGAAATAATTCATTCTGAAAATGAACATTTTTCTTGCAGGTGAGGCACTTTACCACCTCCTTGTTTGAAACATGAACAAGAGGTATTGGCCTTCTTTTTGCCCTTTTATTTATGTTTCTTTTTCTTAGAACCTCTTACTAAATGGACATCATGGGAAGTACTACTTTTTTCAACAATAAGTTTATTCTCCATTTGCACAAACATGGCCAATAATTCATTAGTAGTCCATTTATCCTTATGTACGTTATAGGAGATCTTAAATGGCCCATATTAATGCGTCAATGAATTGAGGATCAATTGGACAAAGAAGGCATCGGAAATACCGATCTCAAGAGACTTCAGTTGAGCCATGATGCCTCTCATATGCATAATATACTTACGTACCCTGCATGAATTAGTCAACTTCATAGAGTACAACTAATTCACTAATGTGCTAGACAGAGGCTTGTCAGGAGAAGTAAGCTGCTCGTCAATGGCCTTCATATAGTCTTTGATTTTGGGACAATTATGAATAGACCCACGGATGATGCTCTTAATGCGTTGTTTGACAAGCATCAAACTGAGGCTATTTGATCGCTTCCATCATTTATACAACACTATTTCTGTAGCAGTACTTGTATTAGTGGGCTTCGGAGGTTGCTCCTTTCAAATGCCATAGTCCATATCAATGAATCACAATTGAAGAAGGATATCTTCCTTCCAAGCCTTATAGTTGCTTCCGTCCGGAATGACCTTATTACCAGCATCAGCTAATAGAAGAGATGAAAAAGATCCTACAAATTTATAATATGATAAATAATAGTACAGAACCAATATAGATAAGTATCAAACGTTCATTAATGTATATCAATATAAAATATACTGAAATATAAATATTGTATCACTAAATCTACCTGTGGATAAAATTATCATATCACTAAATCTACCTGTGGGCAAAGATATTAGTGTAATATATATTTATGCAACTTAATTTAATGATGAGACTAAAAAACATTTATATTTCCTAATACTTGTGGGCTATTTAGAAAACACAAAGTAATTTCTTTTTCATTCTAATTTAAAAAGTAGTTATAACTATCTACATGTGGGCAATGATATATTATACCAATATTATTAATTAGAATTAATATTTTAGATAATTATGTGATTACTATGTCCTTTAGAATAAATCAAGTATGCATATTCACAATTATTTAAGGATATTATAGCTATTCCTTAATTAAATATGCTAATCATAAAACATCTAAACTAATTATGTACATTAAATAATTATATACACTCACTTCTTTATGAGAATTAATTAATCAATAGTTTACCAAACTTTTATGCAACTAATTAATTTTAAAATTCTCTCACTATATTTTGTCCAATATTATTTAATACCAATTCAATATTAAAAATAATAATAATTTTCACATAATTTTGGATTTTCAATTAATTATTTTAGACCCTTAAAATAATTCTTTAATAGGTCCAAACAATCCAAAACAAAATGATAAATAAATAAAATAAATTACAAATAAAGAATAAATTTATTTTAATTTATTTATCTATAATCACAAAAATAAATCTGAAAATAAAATAAAATAAAAATTTAAATAGATTTCAAGATTATTTTATTTAAAAAATTATTTTATTTTTAAAAGTTGTCAATTAAAATAAGGGCCCAAAGGAAAAAGTACAAATAGCCCAAAACCAAATACCTAGATTGTACTTTAATAATAGGCCTGAAATGGCTCAAAAAAATATAATATTTTTTTAAGTCTAAAATCAAAATAGGCTTATCACAAAATAGGCCCAAAAGAAATAACAAATAAATCTACCCGAATGGAGTCTAAAACTAGCCCATAAAAGCAACTCAATATGCATCAAAAGACTAAAATGCCCTCTTCTAAAACTACATCGTTTTGCGCTATATGAATATCGTCCCTAATCTCTGGCCAAGTTGACCTAGATCCGATTGGACCCATTTTCATATTCAAAACTTGACCCGGCTATATCTCTTTTATCTGGACTCTGTTTTCAGTAATTTAAAAGTCAAAATTCATAAAAACAAATTCAAGGAATTAATTTATAAAATCAAAATGGGCAAAAACAATTTGTAAAATTCTAGAAATTGATTTTTATTTTATGTGATTTATAAAAATCAACTCAAAAAATTTTATTTATACAAAATAATAAAAATATGTAATGGCATGATTTCACCATTTAAAGCTAATTAAATAGCCACACAAAATGAAATTAAGCCTCTAAAAATATTATTTTCACAATGATAAAAAATTTAATAAATATACCAAAAGAATTTTTGTTCGGCTTTAAAAGTAAGCATATTGCATAATCATAAACAATTATAGATAACTAACATAATATTAGCCAAGATAAAAGTAATTATATATGTAAATATAAACAATACCATGTGAAAGCATACTTGCTCTGATACCACTATAGGAAAAATTATTGTTTTCCATAAAAAATAAACAACATGATCAAGCAAATAATAATCTCTATTACATATAAATATAAAACATATAATATAGATTATGATAGTCTATACAATGGAAAACAAAATATATATCTCTAACCATGGTAGAAATTGAAACAGATAAAAACTATGAAAAAGAATAACGAGAAGATTTTCTAGCCAATTGATTTCTTCACTGTGATGGAAAAGAGCTATGAAGAATAATTATCAGGAACCCACTCATTTATCTGTGCACTCTTAGAAAATTATATTCACCATCAAAATGCAATCAGAGAACGTGTACCGTAAAATATATAAGAGATCCTAATATATAACTTTCCAAAAGGATATATTAGTAAATTCACAGTTAAAAAGATGAGAACCATTCAAGATTAAAATTTAAAATATTTTATCCTAATATTATCTATATAATTAATATAATTGTCTAAGGTAATTATTTTAAATTTTAAATTAAAAATCCAACAAATACATGTTATGGGATGGCTCAAGCTCAATTCAAATGGGGCTTTCAAGTCTTCATCAAAGAGAGTCTACGTTGATGGAGTAATAAGAGATGATAGATTAGGATGGGTGATAGGCTTTGTTATGAATATTAGTTACTGCACAATAACTCAAACAGAGTTATGAAGAGTTTATCAGGGACTTTTGTTAAGAAAATTGAGACCAATAATACAAGTGTAGTGTAACTCTTTTATACAGATATTGTAGACAAAAGCAAGAATGCTAATCTCACTCACAAAATGAGAGTGCTACTGAGAAAGGATTGAGAGATTGAGGTAAAGCATATATATAGAGAAGTATACAAATTAGTAGACTGTTTGAGGCCATTGGCTGTGCACTTCCCAATTGGTGTCCATGATTTGAGCATTCCGCCATATGAAGAGGCATTTTGGGTACATCACAACTTGGTGGGTATTTCTTACTCAAGAAGCGTGAGCATTTAGGCTCATTAGAACTAGGGATGTGCATGGACTGGTTCGGTCCGAAGATCTAAAAACTTTCAAAACCGAACTGAAATTCAAAGATTGTAAAATTACTGAAACCGAAACCAAAATCGAAATATAAAATATCCGATATTGTATTATTTCAAAAAATTAGTTCGGTCCGGTTCGAAGATTCGGTTCTAACGGAGCAGTTTCGATTTCAAATGGAGACGGAGATTCAGAGATTTGAAATTATTTTTTTTCAAATTTAAGCAATAAAATAATATTTTATTATTTTAGCCATAAAAAATAGAAAGTTAAATAAAACTCTAATATTCACATTACAAATTATTCATAAAATTAAAATTTTACAATATCTAGTATCAAATAAAATTATCTAAACTCCAATATCTACATTACAAACAATTTATAATATTAAAAATTTCAACATCTAGCATCAAATAATTTTATCTAAACTCCAAATAATTACAAATTTCAAATAAAATACATAAGTAATTCACTATCGTTACTCATTAGTATTAATTATTATTAATATTCATACTCATTATTGTTATTAAAAACTACTAATATTATTACTTCGAGTTACTTTATTAAGCACAAATTATTATAATTAATATGAATTACCATCATTAGTACTAGTGATAGCAATTATTCATATAAACATGTTAATAAAATATATCCAACACTAAATTATTGAAAATTAACTTAAATGTATAAAAATAAGTAAAATAGACAAATCAAACACAATAACACACATTTTATACACACATATATATAATTTAATAACAACACTACTAATATTGGGTTTTAAATCTCCACATTAGTCTTTGATACAATATTTTCTAAAATTTTAAATCTGCTGGAGCTGCAGGACCACCAGGTGTTGCTTGTTGCTGTGAAGACTAACTATAGTAATCATATCCCTGACTAGTCTGTTGATTGGCAGAGGCATTTGTCTATTCCCAATTGGAGGAGTATCCAACAGAGGATGATTGTGGACGGTATATAGTATAAGGTGGTTGAGACATGTTATATTAGGGCGATGGACCAGGGTAAGCTCCAGGCTGCATGTAACCATAACCAAGTTGCTGTATTGGAGGAGCTCCAGTTGCAGGAGTACTCATGGTTTGGTTAACAGAACCTCTAACTATAGTATGATGAGAATGAATTACAAATTGTGGTTGTATTACACCGTAAAAGTCACGAAATCCTAGATGTTCTACATGCCTAAATAGTAACTCATCTATTTTGATCATCCTACCAAGTGAAAATGCAGTATTCTTATCCGTTATATCTTATTGGGGCTTAAAAGTTAAGGTGTTTTGACTACTATCTAAATTATATAGATATACCAAATACCTAGATAAATTATTGCTTAAATTACTAATACCGTTAGTAAATGGACATGCAAGGAATTTAGTTCAATATTTACATTTAGCTTTTTTTTTCTTGAGGATTTTCATCATTGTTTGGCTCAAAATGCTCCCAAATTCAAGATTTTTATCTTTTACTACTCACTTTGGGTGATTTTATAGCATTTTTAGAAATATTTGCCTTCATATGCTTGTTAAACTACATATGCTTGAACTTTATTCCTTACAATTTAATAAAGAAAAATATAATAATTGGTCCAAATATTTTAAAATAATCCACAATGAACTCAAATTTAGAAACATCTAAATTAATAAATATATTTTTCTTTTTTATAATTTGTTTATCATTTCTTACAAATATTTAATAAATATATTATACGCTTATAAAAATATAATAAAAATACTACATGTATGAATTTATTTTATTCAAATTAGATGTGCTTTATTCTTTAATTAAAAAAATATTCTTCAATAATTATTTTATTTAACCAACTTCTAATTATTTTTCATTCTAATTAGTTTACTAACTTCATACACATATATATATTTAAATATATTTAATTTATTTTATAAATTACTAATAAAAATTATAATTCAAATATTTAATTAATTTTAACTGTATTCCATTAAAAAAATATTCAAATATTTTTTTGCCCTAAAATTTCTTTTATCACAATTTTATTAATTAATGAATTATTATTCATAAATTCAAATAAAATTATTAAATTTTAATTAATTAAAATTATTATTATACTTAAATTTTTAATATTTACATATTTATAAGTATTTTTTTTAAACTCATCAATAATTCGCAAATTATAAATCAAATTGAAACTCATGAAAAGAGGATCTCGAAAATACCAAAATCACTGAAAAAAGATATCGAGAAATGGCCAGAAAAGCAATCATTCAAACGGTTATCGACTCATCGTCGGACAACAATTCTCCTAGTATAGCTCGTGTCACGAGACAACGAGCGATCGGCTGCAAATCGGGTAGATCGGAGGTAACGAGACAACGGATGAGCGATTCTCTCCCTCTACTCTCCCTCTATATCTTTCTCTGACACTCTCTCTCCTCTTTCCTCTCTTCTCTCTCCCATTTTTCTTTCTTTCTTTTGTTTCTTTATATATATATATATATGGTATATATTATTATTCTATATATATATATATTATAAACTAATATATGTATTATGTGTATATACTATAACATAGTATATTACTATAACATACTATTGTGTATTATATAGATTTGTATAATAGTATTGTTATGTATATATATATATTGTGTGTACATATATATGTACATATATTTATATATTTTAAAATAGTTTATAATATTATATATATTAAGCATATGGTAGATATTCATATTAGAAATTTATAACAAGTATATTTTTTTATTTCAGTTAATATTTTATTAATTCAATCATCTCATAAAAATATGTAAATCAATATTAATTAAGTGACAAACTAAAAATTATGTATGGTCATTAATTATATTTTTTATATTCATATTTATTTTATTTTGCAGTTAAATTATGAAGTTACTTTAATTATTTATATAATATTAAATATAAAGTAATAAATCAATATGATAAATTATATATTATATTAATAATAATAAATCGATTATTTTTTTAGTTATTCGGTTCGGTAAGATATAATACAATTCGGTACGGTCCTTGGTACATATATTATATAATATCCAGAACCGTTACATATTATAAAAATCGGTACGGTTCGGTTAAAAAAAAGTCAAAAGTCAATGGTTCTTTTTGATTCTGGATATTTGGTTCAGCTCGAAAATCTCCAGGATCTGTGCTCAGCTCTAATTAGAACTTATTTTACTTTGTAATAAAAAAAAGTTAGCATAAGTCAAATCATTCTATTGGCAAATAATAAATATTTGACTATCTTGTCATTATCAAGATATAAAATTGTTGATACTTTTTGTAAAGTCAAATTTTGTTCAATTTCAAATTTGAAATGTTCTAATTGAATTTTTATATACAACTTGTTCCTGTTAAGAGAAATCCTTGTATTAAAATTTATTACAACAAAAACAACAATAATAAAACCTTAATCCCAAGTTAAAATTGTTTAATTGAGGTCGGCTATATGATTTCTTTTTTTCCACTCCGCTCTATTTATGGCTACCTCTTCTGATAAATATAGAATAAAAAGATCAATTTTAGATCACTTTTTTTCAAGTTAGTTTAGGCCTACATCTATCTCATTTAGCTATTTCTACTATAATTTGTTCAGCTTTTCTAACTAAGGCATCACTAGTTAGATAGATGTTACCTCTATCTCATTTATGCTCTCTTATCTTGTCATCGATAGGTGTTACCCCTCATTTTTCTCTAATATACTCATTACAGATTCTATCCGTCTTAGTATATCAACACATCCATTTTAATATTCTTATTTCTATAATATGCATCTTATTCATGTATTGTTCTTTCACTGCTCAACACTCATTACCATACATTATCACATGTTGTATTATAGTGTGGTAGAACTTTCCTTTCAATTTAACTGACATCTTTCAGTCACACAGTACTCTTATAACACTTCTTTACTTCATCCAACCAGCTTTAATTCTATGATTTATATCGTCTTCACAACCTTCATCCTCTTGGACAATAGAGCCAAGGTACTTAAAATGAGTATTATGAGATACTATCACCCTATCTAAAATAACTTTACCTCCTTCTCCATTCACATTATTAAATCTACAATACATATAGTCAGTCTTAGTTCTACTAAGCTTAAAACCTTTTGATTCTAAAGTACTTCTCTATAGCTCCAACTTTTAACTTACTCCTACTTGAGTCTCATCTATCAATACAATATCATTTGCAAACATCATACACCAAGGGATATCACCTTATATATATACCTTGTTAGCTTATTCATGACTAAGGTAAAAAGATAAGGGCTCAAAGTTGAACTTTGATGTAATCCAATAGAAGCAAAAAAATTCCTAGTATCTCCTCAAATAGTGCGGACACTAGTGATAGCTCCATCACACATATCTTTCAAGTCTTGGATATATCTAATAGATACCCTCCTGCACTTTAGAACCTAATATAAAACTTATCTAGGAACTCTATTATAAGCCTCTTCCAAATCAATGAAAACCATATGTAAATTCTTTATCTCCTTACACTTTTTTATCAAATCTCTAATAAGAAAGATAGCTTCTATAGTTGATCTACCAAGCATAAAATCAAACTGATTTGAGGAGATACAAGTATCAAAACGCAAAAGATATTCTGCCACTCACTCCCACAGTTTCATATTAAAATTTATTACATCTTTTTTAAATCAACTGTTCATTTCCTTTAATTGTGTCTATTGTAATATAAATCATATATCAAACATAATAATGATGATCTATTATAAAAAGAATATTGCTATTACGAGATCAACCTTAACCTATCATAAATTGAGCAAGAATTTTAATTTCCCTGTATTTTTCACAAAAGAATTTATACTTCTTCAATATAAAGGATTCATCCATCTTCCCTAAGAAGTTTTTTCAATAATTGCCACTAAATGAATTGCATTTAATATATCTTGAGATTTATGTTGTAAGCTTAACATAGATCATTTGTTATTTCCCAAACATCTTTCATGAGATGTAAAATGAATATATATATATATATGTAATTCAAATAAAGTTATTAGCATTAATTAATTTCTTCACGATAAATTTTTGTATTATTTTTAGCAAAAAGTAGATAATCTCCTTTCATATTTCATGTGAGATATAAGCATAACAAGGAACATTTTTCTAAAATAACTATAGTTACAAAACATATGTTTCCATTGTAAGAAGGAACAATGGTGCAATATACACGACACATACCAACTGACATGATCAAATTTTTTATAGTCCTTTAACTTCATTTATAAAAATAAATTCATTAAAATAATTAAGAATTAATTATCCCACACAAATAACAACTAATGAAAAACATAACAAAATGAACTAAGCACTTATATTAATTATGAAATTAGCAAGTTATAAAACTAGTTTAGTAGGAATTTAATTAAAATAAAGAATATACAGTATGAATTAGCTACAAGGGATGACAATGAGTTAAAGATTTTCAAATATTCAATTTGCTTTGATATATTTATATAAGATATGAATAATTTATAAACAAAATTGAGCGAGTACTATAGTAAAAATACGACCTATGACAGGTTTGAGTAAATACTCATAAATATTCGCTACCCGAATTCGATTGTATATTAAAATTTAGCAGTTTGAGCCAAAGCTCGATATACTCAGCTTCAGAAGAAGATCTGGAAATTGTTCCTTGCTTCGTAGACTTCCAAGATACAAGAGAAGGACCAAGGAAGATGCACATACCAGTTACAGATCTTCTTGTGAAAGGACAAGTAGCCTAATCCGCATCATTATATCCTTGTAACTTCATATCAGAAGCTGCTGAGAAGCACACCTTGTGCAGGCTGAGCTTCAAGATACTTTAAAACTCTATGGATAAGCTCCAGATGACGAAGAGTAGATCTATCAAGGAATTGACTAAGAAATTGAACTGTAAAATTGAGATCAGGCTTAGTATTTGTTAAATAAAGCAAGCGCCCAACTAGTTTTCTGTAAGCAGAAATGTCTTCCAAAGTTGAATCATCAATGAGTTTATTTGATTTTCCTTTGAAAGGAGCCATAGGAGCAGGCACTAGCTTACAATGTTGAAAACCCATGTCAGACAACAACTCTAATGTGTATTTTCTTTAATAAACATGAATGTCCTTGGCTGATCTAGCTACTTCTAGACCTAGGAAATATTTCAGAGCCCCCAAATCCTTGATTCTAAACTGATCATGAATAAAGGTTTTAGCTCTTGTTATTACATTAAAATCAGTACCTGCCAGTATGACATTATCAACATACACAAGCAAAAACATAAAACCAGTTGAGGTTTGTTTAGTAAACAAAGAAAGGTCTGCAATGGATTAAACAAATCCCTAAGATAATAAAGCAGTAGTGACATTGATATTCCACTGTCAACTAGCCTGCTTAAGACCATAAAGGGACTTTTGAAGTTTACAGACCTTTGAAGCACCATAAGACACTCTTAGAGGTGGCTGCATATAGATAATTTCCAATAAATCACCATGTAAAAATCCATTGTTGATGTCTAACTGCTCTAAAAACCATCCTTTGACAGCGGCAACAGCAAGAAAACAATGAATTGTAGTCATCTTAGCCATTGGAGAAAAAGTTCCACGATAATCAGTACCCTCTTGTTGTGTAAAGCCCTTTACTACAAGCCTGGCTTTATATCTCTCAATTGATTTGTAGGCCTTGTATTTGATCTTATAAACTCATATGCAACTAATTGGAGTAATGCCTGAAGGAAGATCAACAACAGACCATGTATTGTTTAGTTCTAAAGCCTATAATTCTGCCTGCATAGCTTTCTGCCATTGAGGATCTTTGGCAGCTTGAGTGTAAGTTTTTTGTTCAGAAGCAGAAGAGATATTAAGAGTAAAGGCTTTATGTTTGGAAGACAGTAAGTGATAAGAAACAAAAGGATCAAGTGGATGAGGAGATGTTTTGGAAATTTGATTACAATAATAATCAGTAAGGTAAGAAGGTTTGGTATGGTTTCGAGAGGATCTTCTAGGAAGTGTGGTAGTAGGAGAAACTGATGTGTCTTGGTGTGGTGAGACTGAAGATAAAGAGGAAAGATCAAAAGAATAAGAATTGAAATCTGAGCTAAGAGGGAAAATAGTTTTATAGAATTGAGCATTCCTTTAAACAAAATTGGTATTGGTAAGAAGGTTAAGAAGTTTAAAGCCTTTAGTACCAGCTTTAAAACCAAGAAAAACACATTTAGAGGCTCTGGGATCTAACTTGGTTCTGTTTTGAGTAAGAGTGGAAGCCAAGCAAAGGCAACCAAAAACATTAAGTTGAGACGGATCAGGTTTTTATTGATATAGTTGCTGATAAGGACTAAGATTCTCAAGAAAGGGAGTAGGAAGCCTATTGATGAGAAATATTGCATGAATGAGAGCTTCAGACCAGTAAGAGGCAAAAAGATGGCTTTGAAATAATAAGGCTCTTGTAACATTTAACAAATGGTGATGCTTCCTTTCTGCAATTTTGTTTTGCTGAAGAGTCTCAACGCAGCTTGTTTGATGAAAAATACCTTTAGAACTAAAATCACTCCATAAAAACTCTTGTCCATTATAAATTCAAATGGCCTTAATTTGTGCATTAAACTGAGTTGAGACCATAGACCAGAAAGTTTCCATAGCTTTCCTTGCATCAGATTTGGCTTTCAAAAGAAAAATCCATGTAAATTGAGAGAAATCATCAATAATTATCAAGAAATACTTGTGTCCAGTGACGGAAGGAACAAAAGGGCCCCATATATCCAAATGTAGAAGATTAAAAGGTTGCTGAGAAATTGAAGAATTGACTAAAAAACTTAATTTCTTCTGTTTTGCAATATGACAAACATCACATACACTAGACTTTGATTGAATGAGTTCATGATAAGAATCCTGTAAAACTTTAAGCCTGGACTGAGATGGATGGCCTAATCTAAAATGTCAAACATCAATGTTATTATAGATAATAATAATATTCACAAGAGAATCAGAAAGCTGAAAAACTTTATTTGTAGAATAAGACTTCTGATCATCAACCAAGGAGTGAGAATGATAAAGGCCTTGTGCAATATCAGATGTACCAATCATCTTCTTCTGGTATATATCCTGAATAGCACAGAGATTATAAGCAAAAATGACTGAAATCTTGTTAGGTGCCAGTAGCTTACTTACAGAGATAAGACTGTAAGTAAAAGATAGAACAAAAAGAAGATTTAGCAATAAGATTTTGGGATGTATCTTAATAGAACCAACATGAGTTACTACTACTTGAGTTCCATTTGGCAATGAAACATAAGATCCAGTGGATGATTTGCAGTTAATAAGAAGAGTTTTATCACAAGTAATGTGATCAGATGCTCCAGTATCTAAAATCCAGTCTACTGATTTGAATCATTAAACTCTAGCAACAGTTAAAGAAATACTATAATGTAAAAGCTTAGGTTCATTAGCAGGAACAGAACGACTTGGAGAAGCTTCTGTAATGATTGAGTTAAATTAATAATAACAGCATGTGAAGTAGTTGTTGGTAGAGTAATTAAAGCCAAAAGCTGGTCAATCTGGTCTTTAGTCAAAGGAAAAGGTTTATTAGAACTTGTTGGAGCAGAAACATGAGAACTTTCAAGTTCATTGACTGCATTTACTTCTTGAACCTGATTGACAATAGCATGACCGGAGTTAGTATTTTGTGAGAATCTATTAAAGCAACTAGGAAGATAACCATGCTTCTTGTAGCATCTATCTACTGTATGACCAGAGTAGCCATAGTAGGTACATACTGACTTCTTCCTTTCACAATTGTAGTAAGGCCTTTTCTGAAAACTTACAGATCCTTGGGAATAACCATGAGTATTAGGTGGAACATTAGCCCTAGCTACACATGCTATTGATTCAGGAGTAGGCAAAATGCCTTTTGGTATCCCTATCTGCCTCTCATGTTGTATAACTAAAGAGAAAACTCGGTTAATTAAAGGCATAGGATCCATGAGAAGGATTTGTGTCTTGACAGTAGAAAAATTGTCATTCAAGCCCCCAAAAAAGTTGATGATCTGATCATTTTGCTGATAGTTCTTAACAACATCCAAAGCATTACATTGACAAGGTGAAAGACAGATACAATTAGGCATTGGACCAAGTACAACCAATTCAGCCCATAAAGTCTTCAGCTGTGTAAAATACTCAGTAACTGATAAATCTCCTTGGTTAAAAGATGAAATTTCCTGTTGTAAATCAGAAATCCTAATTAGTCCCATTCATTAACCGTGGAACTAATATCAGTGAAGGATTTTCAGTAGGGTGAAGATAATACGGGCTAGAAACATCTTGCGACTTGTCTTTCTGATTAGAACCAGTAGAAGAATCAGTAGTCATTGATGATATGAGAAAAGATAATTCGATTAAAAATTTCAAAGAGAATCAATGAGGAAATAAAGAACAAGATGAAAAGAGGAAGATCAATTCAGATGAAATCAATGAGAAAATGAAGAACAAGATGAAAAGAAGAAGACCAATTCAGATTAAAAAAAAAAAATTAAAGTTCTGATACCATGTTGCAGTAACAAAATTGGGGAAAAATCAACTTCACTTTTCTATAGGATAGAACTTCTTTTATATACAAGGGTTAATTATGCAGCTAACTAACTAAGGTACTAAACACGTGAACAAGCAAGTAGATGAACTAAGTAAAAATAAATAACTAACTAACAAACAGATATTAGTTGGCGCTTACTTAAAAATAGAGTGGCAAAACATATCAACATCAGCTTATTTTAGCTCCGGTCTGCTTCCATATCATCTCAAGCTTCAACTGATTATTCTAATTTTACTTGTGTAGTGTTAGATTTTCCACCCATGACAAACACACACACACATATATATAGTTTTGTGGAACTAGGATTTAAATGAGAGGGAGGGGGACCAAAAATTTCCAAGCAAAAAAAAAATATATAGATAAATTTATATTAATTTTTTTATATTAAAAAATTTAATGTAATAGTTAACATTAATGTTTATATCTAAGTTAACTCGAAAGGGCTAAAACACTAGAGTACATTTTTTCTGTTATTATCTAATGTTCTTCAATTTTTCTATTAATTTATCATATAATTTAATATAACAATTTCTTTAATTTTAGGTCTTTTTTAAAATTATCATGTGAAAATATTTATAGAAAAAATTAAAATTATACCTCATATGTTATATATATTATAAGGATTTAATATATATTCTAATCTATTGTAATATATAATTAATATATATATATATATAGTGGCGGAATTAAGCCCGTGGCCCCTTTGGTTTCGTCACTATTTAATATATATATATAATATTAATTGAAATAATAAATATTGCAAATTGAATAATTTTGATACTTCTAGAGTAAACAAATTTGATTAACAAAATATAATTAATTATGTAAATATGTACATGGAATGATCAAACTTATCATATCTTTACCTTTAAGTTCTCAATGAATAGAGATTAACAAATCAAGTACACAATAGAGAGATGATATTGAAAAAATAATATACTTAAAGCCATACAAGGAACACATGCATGAGAGTGTAAAACACTATATGAATCTAATTTAATTTAAAATACTAATTTGATTTTGTATAATCCATCCTATAGAGCCGATTCCTTCTTTGAATCTATAGTGATTCAGCTAGTTCTTCTTCTTTCTTATTGGTATATGGATTGATGATTTTTATCTCGTTCTCTCTATTTTCAAACACTTTATGAAAGAGTTATTTTTTTTTAATGTAAAAGAGGAGAGTGTCAATGTATCTAATGGAAGAGACTTAGCTCTAGCTAAAAGTTATTTTGGATCATCCATGAAAATCCAAAATTTCTTTGGCCCATATTAATACATATCCAGGTAAATAATATAGCACAACCCATATTATAAGATCAACCATTTGGGTTTCACTTATGTCTCAATTAACTTTAGATGAAATTATGTTGTTTATGCCATTTGGGTAGCCAAGTTTCATTTATGCAGCAAAAAAAAAAAAAAATTCCAGGTTTACGCAGAGATGCCTTTTTTGTCACGGTAATTTTTACTTATTTATTTATTTTACTTTTTGTTTATTTTTTTCTTTTTTTGGTTTTACTTTTATTTATATTTTTTATTTAAAAATAATTTTTTTTGATGTTATATTTTCATAAATACATAATAAACACATAATATCTACCAAGCATCTATATTATCTACATAACATCTACTAAATATTTACATTATCTATATAAAATCTATCAAACGTACACAGAACATCTACCCAACATTTACAAAATTTATTTAATATTTTTTAATTTTATTTTTTAAAATTTTATATTCACACAAAATTCATATAATATCTATATAATATACACACATCATACGCAATAAATATATAGCATATAGACAACGTATACTAAATATCTACAACATCTACGTAACATACACCAAACGTGCCCAAAACATCTACTAAATATCTATACAACATCTATATAATAAAATTAATATTTTTTTAACTTTATTTTTTATGTCTAAAATGTAAAATTTATTTAAAAATAAATTTAATAATCATATCTTTATATATTATTATTTTTTATTATTTTTGTGAATGTTATTTTGTATTTGTAATCAAAATTAAATTATTTCTTTATAAAAGTTAATATATTTTATATGTTGAAAGTATAGTTTAAAATATTAATCTTTATTATTTTATTGAAATATATTTATTTAATAGTGAAGTTTAAAAAAAGATAAAAATTAAAGTGAAATTGAGATATTTTTGAAAAAAATAATATTGCTCAAGCTAAAATAATTTTCGTACATATATAATATATATTCATAAATGAATCGAATTGAAGTTTTCCCATTATAATCTTAATGAAAGTTCAAATCCAATTAAAATTTAACTCACGCTTAAATTTGATATACACATCATCATACCTAAATCTAATCTATTAATTGTTGAGATTTTTGGTCAATAATTAATTGTGTAAATCAATGCATAATAGTAAGAAACAAAGAATAATCACAAGAATAAGAGACATAAGATTTAACGTGAAAAAATCTTTAATATAAAGGAAAAAATCACGAGACAAGCTTCGAAATAAAATCATTAATTCAAAGAAATCAAGTAAAATAACTTCTCAACTAATCCACACTTGACTACTTGAAATCACCAATATTAGAGAAAATATCTAAATACTTCTCTAGCAAAATTTTCACTCTTTGGATGATCACACCAAGAAACTAGAAAATAATTCTCTAATATTTAACTCACAACCTACTTGAAATCTTTTTTCTTTTCTTATTTATTCTCTCTTGTATATTTGAAGTGAATGGAAGAAAGCTATTTATAGGCATTCAAATATGTGTGAACATCCTAATTTTTGCCTAACTTTTACTATTTAAATTATGGCTACAACAACAAAAATGTGGTAAATGTTTTTCATCGTTTTTTTTTTTAACTAGTCAAATATTGTAACTCACCAAACCTATTATTTTCGTGGGTTGGATGAGCCAATAATCTCCCCCTCCAACCCATGGGGAGATGTTCACACATCCGTTTCTTAATTACCATTCAGTCCCACCATCTTGGTGCAGAACCTATGCTTGTCATGAGTCACCACTTTGGTCAACATGTCAGCTAGATTTTTATCAGTATGAATCTTTTTTAAAAATATCTTTTGATTATTCACTACTTCACGAATTCAGAAGTATCTCACATTAATATTCTTCATCCGACCATGGTATGTGGCATTCTTGCTCAAATCTAGAGTACTTTAACTATCACAATTCATCACATAATCACCTTGCTTCAACTCAACTCTTCTAGAAACTTTTTCAACCAAAGCATCTCTTTACTTGTTTCAGTCATAGCTATATACTCTGCCTCAGTTGTAGATAGAGCAATACACTTTTGTAATTTGGACAGCCATGATACAGCTCCTCCTGCAAAAGTAAATACATATCCTGAAGTCGACTTCCTGCCATCAAAGTCGCTTGCCATATCCGCATCTGTATATCCTTCTAGAGTCAATTTTGAGCCTTCAAAGCATAAACGCATTTTAGAAGTACCTCTCAGATATCTGAGAATATATTTGATAGCCTCCCAGTGATCTTTATCAGGATTCAAAAGAAATCTACTGACCAAACTAATAGCATGGGCAATATCTGGTCGGGTGCTAACCATAACATATATTAAACTTCCAACCGCAGAGGAGTAAGGGATAGCCGCTATTTCTTCTTTTTTCTTTTGTGTAGAAGGACAAGATTTCTTGCTAAGTATAAAGTGATTAGCAAGAGGTGTGCTAACTGACTTAGCACTCTTCATATTAAATCTGTTTAGAACCTGCTCAACATATTTTTCTTATGATAGCCATAACTTCTTAGCTTTCTTATCACAAGTAATCTGCATGCCTAAAATTTACTGTATTGGTTCTAAATCCTTCATATCAAAGGAGCCAAATAACTATTTTTTCAAATCACTAATTATTTCAAATCACTAATTATTGTAGTATCTTGTCCTACTATCAACATATCATCTACATAGAGTAAAAGAATAAAAAATTTACCATCTGAAAATGTCTTGAAGTATACATAATGATCTACTTCTATTCTGGTATAGCCATGACTCACCATGAAAGAGTTAAATTTTTTATACCATTATCTCGGAGCCTGTTTCAACCATACAGACTCTTCTTCAATCTACAAACTATGTATTCTTTCTCTCTTACTTTAAATCCCTCTGGGTGCTCCATATAGATTTCTTCCTCCAAATCACCATAAAGAAATACAGTTTTCATATCTAACTGCTCAAGCTCATGATCCAAGCTAGCAGTCAAACCAAGAATCACTCGAATGGAGCTCATCTTTACAACTTGAGAAAATATCTCATTGAAATCGACCCCTTTCTTCTAATTGAAGCCATTTACTGCCAAACGAGCTTTGTATTTTACTAGCTTCTCTCCATCCATCTTAAGCTTGTATACCCATTTATTCTTCAAGGCTTTTCTACCTTCTGGAAGTTCAACAAGCTCATGAGTATTGTTCTTTTTTAAAGAACTCATCTCTTCCTGCATTGCTTTCATCCACTGAGTCTTCTCTTTATGATTCTAAACTTTTTGAAAGCTTTCTGGCTCTCCCTCTTCAGTAACTGTTATATACTCAGAATTAAAATATTTGATAGATGGATAATGTGCTCTAGTTGATCTTCTGACATGAGATTTTTCTACAGTCTGAGGAGGAAGGGGTTGGTCCCCCTGTTCAAAATCATCATTAACATCAACTGGTACTGACATATCATCAATCTCATGTTCTTCAAGCAACTCTCTTTCATTTATGGTATTTCTGATTGAAGGAAAAATTAATACAGGAAGAGAAATATTATCAATACTTGTAATTTTCTCGGATGGCTCAGAGTCTAATAAGGTCTTGTGTTCATGGAAGATTACATCTCTAGACCTGATGACTTTATTCTTCTTTGGATTCTATAACTTGTATCCAAACTCTGCATCTCCATAACCCAGAAAAATGCATAGAACAACTCCGTCATCAAGTTTTTGTTTCTGCTCCTTAGGTACATGGACAAAAGCTTTGCATCCAAATACCTTCAAGTGAGAGTAAGCAACATCTTTTTTAGACCATACTCTCTTAGGTACAACAAAATTTAAAGGAGTCGATGGAGAGTGATTCATCAAGTAGTAGGTGGTGTAGAGTGCTTCACCCCAAAATGGCTTAGGGAGTTTAGCCATTTTCAGCATGGATCTGACTTTCTCTAAGATAGTTCCGTTTGTCTTTTCAGCTACACTATTATGTTGTGGAGTATCAGGAACTGTCTTTTCATGTCTGATTCCATGCTCTAAGTAGTAATTTGCAAACACCTTTGAAGTGTATTCACCTCTATTGTCACTATGAAGACACTTCAAGGATGTTCCCTTCTCTCTTTCCACCATTGCATGAAAATGCTTAAAACGTTGAAGAACCTGGTCTTTTGATTTCAGGACAAACACCCAAACCTTTCGTGAAGCATCATCAATAAAAGTAATAAAATATCTACTGCTTCCTAAAGTTTTTACATCAATAGAACCACATACATCAAAGTAAACTAATTTAAGTATATTATTTTTTCTTTCAGATGAACTACTAAAGGAGATTCTATGTTGTTTGCCATACAAATAATCATCACAAGGGTTTAGACTCATACCTTTTGGCAAAGGGAATGAGAGATTTCTTTATCAAAATTTAAAACCCTTTCTCATTCATCTGAGCCAGCATTTTGTGCCACAAGTCTGGCAAAATATCATCTTCAACTGCATTCAGTGTACCTTTGACTGTCTTCACTTGAGTCTTGTAAAGTTTATAACACAATCTACCTTTAGCAACCACAATTGAGCCTTTGATGAGTTTTCACTTTTTGTCACCAAAGATGTTGTAATAACCATCTAAATCCAGGACATGAGTAGAAATCAAATTCAGGCGTAAATCTAGTACATATCGCACATTCTTCAAAGTCAACATTTAACCAACATTTGTCTGAACACAAACATCAGCAATACCCACTATATCTGCGTAGCTAATATTACCCATCTTTACTCTGCCTAAATTACCTAGTTTGTATATAGTAAAGACATCTCTCCTTGGTGTAGCATGGTATGATGTTGTTAAATCAACAACTCACTCCATATCAGCATTAGTAATATTGTCATGCTTCTCAACAATGGAGAGTACAACCATCTCTTCATTATCATTAGCAACGGTTGCAGTGGTATTTTGATCATCCGCCTTCTTTTAATTTTTTGCATCATTTTGTTCTTTTTTCCAAATTTTGTTGTTTCTTTTCATATGCCCTTCCTTGCCACAGTTATAACAACTGAATTTTACTTTTGATTGTGACTTACCTCTGGATTTATAATGGCCTTTAGGACATCTGCTTTTACTTCTACCTTTGCTCTCTGTGGTTATAATAGGAGCCTATGAAGTATCAATGTCCACATCCTTTCTTCTAGTCTCCTCATTGTAAAGAGTGCCTTTTACCGATGATAAAGACAAAATACCGTTTGAGGCAGAGTTACTGACTAAGATCTCCCAACTATCTGGCAAGGAACTCAAGAGCAATAATGTCTGCAATTCATCATCTAAGGCTATCTTCATAATGCTCAACTGATTTACTAATTCTTGAAACTCACTCAAGTATTCTGCAATTGATCATTCATCTCTTAGCTTCAAATTCACAAGCTTTCTAATGAAAAAAGTTTTATTCTGAGCATTTTTCCTCTCATACATGGTTTCTAAATATTTTCATAATTTCTGTGCATCAACTTCTTTGCTTATATGATGGTAGACATTAATATCTATCCACTGTCGAATAGTACCAATAGTTTTTCTGTGCATCTTCTCTCAATCATCATCTGATTTTTCACTTGGCTTATTAAATCTTAATTTTATAGGATCATATAGGTCCTTACAATAGAGAAGATCCTCCATCTTCAACTTCCAAATTAAATAATTTGAAGCCGATAATTTAATCATGGTACCTGTGAATTTCTTCATTCTAATTTACACAATTAATTTTATACCCAAAGAACCAAGCTCTACTACCACTTGTTGAAATTTTTGGTCAATAATTAATTGTATAAATCAATGCACAATAGTAAGAAATAAAGAATAATCACAAGAATAAGTGACGCAAGATTTAACGTGACGCAAGATTTAACGTGAAAAATCTTCCAATGTAAAAAGAAAAATTACGGGACATGTTCTGAAATAAAATCACTAATTTAAAAAAGTCAAATACAACAACTTCTAAAGTAATCCACACTTGACTACTTGAGATCATCAATATTGGAGAAAATATCTAAATATCTCTCTAGCAAAATTTTCACTCTTTGAATGATTACATCAAGAAACTAGAGAATAATTCTTTAATAATTAACTCACAAACTACTTGAAATCTTTTTTCTTCTCTTTTTTCTTCTCTCTTGTATATTTTGAAGTGAATGAAAGAAGACTATTTATAATACTTTAAATATGTATGAACATTATAATTTGTGCGTAATTTTTACTATTCAAATTATGGCTACAACAATAAAAATGTGATAAATATTTTTCTTCATTATTTTAATGGGTTGGATGAGCCAACATTAATTTGTTATAAGCAAATTTTAATAATGTATTATATAATATAAATAATATTCTTAAACTAAATTAACTCATAATTTTAAATAATATAAATTAATCAATAAGACCAATAAATTCTAATCCGCAAACAATTTGAAAGCAATTTAAAAGTCTACTTGTAAAATTCTTTTCAATTCAATTATTTAAATTGGCAAAAATTTCAGTAAGTACAAATTAAAAATCCCCCATGTCTACATCTTGGTTTTGCATATAGCTAAGCCAATTAATGTTGGCATCGAACAATAATTCAGCTTCTTTGAATCTTCACATTTGTCATCTTACTTTAATTAGGTTCTTGCTTTCCATTGATAAATTGAATTTAACTCTTCATAATTTACAGAAGTTGTGTGTTCCATTCTGAGTGTAGGGAGGGGACTTTCTTCTATTCCTTGCATTTGTTGACAGGCTGCCATTTTCTAAACTTGAAGATTTGGTGTTGGCTTAGGCTTCATTGCAAATGAAAATCTTGAGGAGGAAGTTGATGATGTTGGAGAGGAATTTCTTGTCTTCTTTTTCCTTTTTGATTTCTTGGGGATTTCTGAAGATGGAGTATTTATGTTATTACTGTAAGAATTGGAAATTGCTTGAAGCCCACTTGATTCATCAAAATCTGTTGCATAATTTCAAAAAATAAATGAGAAATTTTGCGGCAACTCCAGCATTATAAAATAAAAAAAAAAGTATAATTTGAATCATACAGAGAGGTTTTGAATTAAAAGAAATCTCAAAAATCTATAATAAAGCATTACACTTGCAGGGCCCCCAAATTCTTTGAAAGATTAAGGGCTACATTTGGATATTTGTAGGGCCCAATAATTGTTTCAAAGAGGTAGCAAATTTAGACTATGACAATATTTGGATTAAGAGATCTTGGCTTATGAAAATTTAAACAATTGATGAATTTAGATGAATTTTGTTTTTTGAGATTAAAAAAAGGGAAAATGAGTCTTTGATTCATTCATATTTTCTCTTTCTTTATTAAATAATTAAGGTAATTCATATGGATTAATAAGTATTAAGTAAGCTTTTATTTTAGAATTAAAAGACTAATTTATCTCCTTCAAAAAAAAGACTAATTTATCTTTAATTAATCATAATCATTAGAATAATTGAATATTTAAATAAAATGTTTAGTGTAGTTAAGATAAATATAAATTGAGAAAAATAAAATAATGTGTAATCTTAATTTTCTAAAATGTTAAATAAAAAAAATAGAATATTAGAGTCATATGTGGAACTAAAAGATTTTGATTAAAATTTCGATTCAAACTAAATTGACTAAAAATAAAGAGAATAAAATTCAAAAATAAAAAAAATAATTTCCGAAAATTCTTCGCTCAAATTCCTCATTTAAAATATCATCTTGGAGATTCCCATATTGCTAATTTACAATATCAACTAGGAGGTTAATTTTATAAATGATTCGTTTTAACGAGTGATTCCCAAAAAAAAATTATTTTCAGAATACCTATGACATTTTTTATTTATCTGTTCACTTATTATTTTAATAAATAAATAAATATTAATGTATTGGATCTCTATTATATTTATATTTAATATTATCTATTAAAAATATTTAATAAATATATCTCATACTGAAATAATAATATATTAAAAATATAAATTTATATTTTTGAGAAAAATAACTGAATTTTTAAAATTTTTATCAAATAGAAAATATATTTATTAATTGAGAACGGATCAATTATTTAAATTTTTGGATTCAATTTTCGTCCTAAGAAAAAGAAATTGAATGAATCTACTAAATTGAAAAACTTAATTTTCTTAAATAAATTTATCTTTAATTAAAACCTAAATTCAAAAGTAGTTGATACTGAAAGCAAATTTAGATCCACCAAACTAATATGAACAACCACAACCACAATTACGACCGCAATGGAATTAGAAATTTTAGCAGCCAGAAATTGTTTCAGGGTTGTCTCGTGACTTAAGAGAGCCAAAGTCTGTGTGTTTTTCGGCAAAGAATCTTATAAATTTTTTTATATAAAATCCAAACTTAGCTTCAATTAATTAATAGTGACATTTTCAGCAATCTGACAAAGTGAAATTGCCTCATTTATTGCCAGATTACTTAATACACTGCTTCCTAATTAATTAATTCTCTTTTCTAATTTTGAGTGTTACAATACAAAAAATAAAATCGAGTTTAAATCTATTTAGAAGAGATACGTTTATCGCAATGTCTCAGCGTGCAATTCTCTTTACTAATTGATTTACAATATCACATCCAACTCTAACCACTCTCTCTAACTTGTATCACATTATTTCCATTATTCATCTATGCTAAATTTTTATTTCTCCACACGTTAATTTAATTACTGGTAGTTTATTAATGATTACCCATTTCCCCTTTCAAAAAAAAAATTATAACACTTTTTTATATTAAAAAAGAATGAAAAAAATGGTATTTCATTTATTGCATGCTTAATTTATGTGTATAACAGAAGTGTTTTAACTTTTTGAGTTGGAAAAAGTAAAATAATAATAATATTATTATCCAAAATTAAATATTTTAGAAATATAGAAGCGAGCCTTTTCTTTTTGCAATTTTAAAAGTTCTCATAATGCAAAATTAAAATAAATTTTTTTAATATTTTTAAAGAATCATTAACGAATTTCTCCTTCATTTTGAACTTGCCTCATAAAAAAGAAAAAAAAAATCATAGAATGACTTTTTTTTTCTTCTATGTTCATGAAAAGAGTAATAGTTTAATAAGAATTATTATAATACATACCTTGAGATGACCATGAGGAGACATTAACAGAATTGGGATCTCTTGCATTACCAAGTGTTGTCTTTGAGAATTCAGGAGCTGTCTTGAAATCATTCATCTGCAATCAATAACATAGTTTAGTGCAAGAACATGTCATTAATTAATCATGTAATTAACTTTTAGTTGATTTGCAAACGATATATATGTTGAAAAAATTACACAGATTTTTTTATAAATCAAATAAGTAAGAATTAAAATAACAATAAAAAATAATATACACACAAAATTGATAACTAAGTTTGGCTAATTGTGTTTACGTCTTCAGACCTACTGTAAATTATTTTATTAAAGGGAGAAAATATTCAAAGTGTTTACAATACTCATAACTTACAATCCACACCCAAAAATTTTCTTCATAAATTTTTTTTTACAAACTTATTTTTTTTAAGTTTTTCTCTCAAACTTTCTAAAACTCTAAAACTCTTAAATTTTAGAATGATTTTCCAAATGAGATATAAGGGGTTTATATAGGCTTTAAAAATTAAATTGGTGAAATTTTAATAATGGTTAAGCACCTCCATTTTTTACAAAATTAGACACCTCCATTTTTGACAAAAAATAAACCTCCATTTTTTATAAAAAAAATATACTTCAATTTTTTACTCTTCAAATAGTGTAATTTTTTTACAATTTTTCACTTGAAAATTGATTTTAATATGTCTTCACACCTCGATCTGTGCTGCAGGTTTTTTTTTTAGTTTTGTTACTCTTGCAAGCCAACTGAAGTTGAACACAACTTCAGTTTCTTAATAACCACCGTCTTTGTCAATATATCTACTGAATTTTTGATTCTTTATATCTTATCCAGTATTAGCACATCATCCTCCAACAAAGTTCTGATGAAATGATAATATAGTTCAATATGCTTGGTTCTAGAATGAAATGTTGAATTCTTTGTCAAGTGTATTGCACTCTGACTATCACTGTATAAGATATTCTTCTCCTGTTTGAATTCCAACTCAGTTAACAAACCTTGAAGCCATATCATCTCTTTACCGGCTTTAGTCACTACTACATACTCAGCCTATATAGTGAATAGAGAAACAATCTTCTGTAACTTCGATATCCAACTAATAGATGTATTTTCAACAGTAAATATATAATTAGTGGTACTTTTTCGGCGATCGACTTCATCTTTAAAATCTGCATCTACGTAGCCTTGTACTTTTAACTCTCTTTTACCAAAATACAAATATTTTTCTGTGGTGCCCTGTAGATATCTTAAAATCTATTTTACAGCTTCCCTATGAGCTTTATCTGGATTTGACATAAACTTGCTCACAACTCTCACTGCATAGTCAATGTATGGTCTTGTACAGATCATTGTGCACATCAAGCTTCCAATAGCTGAGGCATAAGGAACCTTAGCCATGAGTTCTCTCTCTTCCTCTATCTAAGGGAATTGATCCTTAGATAGACGAAAGTGATTAGCCAAGGGTGTGCTGACTGGCTTGGCGCCACCTATGTTGAATCTTTGCAAAACACGGTTGATGTACTCTGACTGAGATAACTGCAAAGTCTTTTTTGCTTATCTTTTGTGATTTGCATTCCAAGAATCTTCTTTGTTATACCTAAGTCTTTCATGCCAAATTTCTTTGACAATTATTGCTTCAACCTTCTAATATTCTCCATATCTGAACATGCTACTAATATGTCATCGACATAAAATAGTAATATAATATAACTTGAGCTATATCTCTTGAAGTAGCAACAATGGCCGGCGTGGTACCTCTGAAATCATTCCTTGTGCATAAAGCCATCAAACTTTCTGTACCACTATCTTTGAGCTTATTTTAGACCATACAAGCTCTTTTTAAGTTTGCATATCATATTTTTCTTTCATTTTTCTTGAAAATCTTCTGGCTGGTGTATATATATCTATTTATCTAAATCTTCATGAAGAAATACAGTCTTCATATCTAATTGTTCAAGATGAAGATCTTCAATGGCAATAATGCTCAATACTGATCTGATAGTATTGAGCTTTACAACAGGAGCAAAAATATCAGTGTAGTCAATTCTTTCCTTATGCTGTAATCCTTTGACAACTAGTCAGATTTTGTATCTTTTGGAACCATCATGCTCCTCTTTCACCCGGTACACATATTTGTTGTGAAGTGCCTTCTTTCCAACAGGTAGCTCAGCTAGTTTCTATGTCTAGTTAAAGATCAAAGACTTTATCTCATCTTTTATTGTAAGCTTCCACTTGCTAGCATCTATAGTCTGACAAGCTTCATCATAGCATTCAGACTCTCCTTGATTAGTGAGCAATAAATAGTTCATATATCTCATGTTAGGCATATGAGGCCGAAAGGACCTTTTCAATATAAGAGTTTGAGTAGGAGGTTGTGGTGTGTCGAACTGCTGCACACTGCTTTGCTCAACAAGTTCCTCTAGCTGAGAACTTGCTACAATCGGCTTCGTCACAGGATTATCTGAGACATCATCTATATCTGCAAATACTGGCTCACTCTGCTCTGTATCACTGGCATCGGTTTTATGCATATCCTTGTATATCACGTTTTCATTGAAAATTATATCTCTGCTGTGAATCACCTTCTTATTTTTATCACCCCAAATGTGATAGCCAAACTCATCCTCACCATAGCAGATGAAGATGCATTTTTTAGATTTGTGATCAAGCTTATTTCCACTTTGATCGCTAATATGCAAATATGCTCTACAATAAAAAACTTTCAGATATGATAGTTTTATCTCTTTCCCGCTCTATACCTCTTCTAATATTCTATACTCCAATGGAACTAATGGATCTCGGTTGATCAAGTAAGCTACTGTGTTAACTGTTTTCTGCCTAGAACTGTTTCGGTAGACCTGACTGTATATAAATGCTTCTGGCTCTTTCTGTTAACGTTCGGTTCATACTCTCTGCTACACCATTTTGTTGAGGCGTACCTCGCACAGTTTTCTCCATTCTGATCCCGTACTCATAGCAGAACTTCTTGAATATGGTGTCTTCAAATTCACCTCCATTATTGGTTCTAAGCCTTTTAATCTTCAGACATGTCTCATTTTTCACCATAGTTTTCTATCTCTTGAAAGTCTCAAACACTTCAAACTTATACTTTAGAAAGTAAACCCATACTTTTCTAGAGTGATCATCGATGAAAGTCACGAAGTAGTGTTTTTCACCAATAGATGAAAGTTGTCGTTGGTCTCCAAGCATCAGAATGAACCAGCTTTAGCTTTTTCTTCTTTGGAGTTCTACCACTTGTCTAAAAGCTGACCCTCTTCTGTTTTCTAAGTATGAAATTTTCACAGATATTTATCTCAACTGACTATAGACTTGAAAGTTTTCTATTTGAGTACATAATTTTCATTCATTTCTTACTCATTTAGCCAAGTCTCTGGTGCCACAAATTGAAATTTTTGTTTCCTACTTGAACTGCAATTGAATGACATGTCTCTGCTGTTATGTAAAGAGTACCACTCTTTTTGCCCCAAGCAATAGTCATTGTTCCCTTTGAAATCTTCCAGTCCTCACCATGAAAGATTATAGTGAAACCTTCATTGGCCAACTGCCCTACTGAGATTAAGTTTTTTCTCAGGGCAGGAATATGCTTGACATCCTTCAGCTCCTAAATTGACCCGTTTAACTTAATATTCACTATACCTTTACCAATAATATCACAAGGTTGATCATTACCAAGATATACCTTTTTAATATTTTTAGGGACATACCTCTCGAAGAATTCTTTTTGCGAAGTAGCATGAAACGATACTCCAAAGTCCAACACCCAGACTCCTCTTTGCTCTCTAAAGAGCATATTAATGTATCATCTTCTCTCGATGTGGAAGTAATATTTGCCTCTGCCTTCGCTTCTTAGTCCTTCGATGCACTCTTGCACTGATTTTTATAATGTCTGGTCTTCTCACAGTTCCAATACTCGATGGTCTTCTAGTTATGAGAATTATTGGAATTCTTGGATTTGGACCTTCTGTCCTTTGATCTACCTCAGTGGTTAGATTTGTCATGCCCATTTTCTCTGGTTGAATTTCTTCCTCTTGACTCTGTATGCAAAACTGAAGAGGTTGACGATTCACTAGTCTCTCTCAGTCGGATCTCTTCACTGAGAACCAGATCACAAACATCATCAAATTTTAACTTTTTGCTTCTCGACGAGCTACTCACAACTGTGACAGTAGCATTACAACTTTATGGTAAAGAAAACAAAAGTATTAATGCTCGTACTTCTTCATCAAATTCAATCACAACTAATATTAACTGGGTTGTGACTGTATTGTGTTCATTTAGATGTTAAGCTACTGATACACTTTCTGTCATCCGCAAATTGAATAACCGCCTTATCAAGTGAACTTTGTTAGAGGCTGATAGCTTCTCATACATATTGGAGAGAGCCTTCATAAGACCCATTGTGGTATTTTCTTTTGCTATGTTGAAAGTAATATTGTGGGATAGCATTAATCGAATAACTCCGAGAACTTATCTATCTAGAAGTTTTCATTCTTTTTCCTTCATATCATCTGACTTCTTTTCAAAGAAAATTTGATAAAGATTTTTTTTCATACAGATAATCTTTAATCTGTATCTTCCAAAAGCTAAAATCTGCACCATAGAATTTTTTATTTTTTATTTTTTCTTCCTCTATAGTCACCACTCCCACTCGAATCTGACTTTCCTAGATCTTTTCTGACAATTAAAAAATTGACAGAATTCTTAACCAGCAGCTCTGATACCAGTTGTTAGAAAAATTACGCAGATTTTCTTATAAATCAGATGAGTGAGAATTGAAATAACAACGAAAAATAATACACACACAAAATTGATAACGGAGTTCGGCCAATTGTGCCTACGTTTTCAAACCTACTGCAGATTTTTTTATTGAAGGGAGAAAATATTTAAAATGTTTACAACACTCATAACTCACAACTCACACCCAAAATTTTATCCAAGAATTTTCTTCACAAAATTCTTTTACAAACTTATTTTTTAAAGTTTTTCTGTCAAATTTTCTAAAACTCTCAATCTCTCTAATTTTGAGATGATTTTTCACATGAGATATAAGGGATTTATATAGATTTCAAAAATTGAGTTAATAAAATTTTAATAATGATTAGACGTCTTTATTTTTGACAAAATTAAACACCTTTATTTTTAATAAAAAATAAACCTTCATTTTTAATAAAAAAAATATACCTCTATCTTTTACTCTTTGAATCTTATAATTTTCTTAATAATTTATAAACATACCCAACTGGGTGCATGATCAGAAGTGCCATCCAAACCTACATGAGCCACATGTTTTACATCTGTTGGATACCCAATTTCCATCTCTCTCTCCTTCACCACTGCCAATAAATACACAATTTCCCATCTCAATTACCCATTAATTTAATTTATTTTTTTAGGAAAAAAAATGAGAAAAGACTTACCAAAGATTTGGGATATGAACTTGAAGCCCTTACAGATTCCTTTGATTTTTGTTGCCATGGTGAAAATAATAAAATTGCCTGAAACGTGAAAAGATGGTTCTTTTTTTTCCTGCAAGATTAATATATTGTATACTCAATTAGAACATTTTACAGCACAAGAAGTCAAAAAAGAACAGATGCAACAGCAAAAAAAAAAAAAAAAAAAGACAAAATATACTGCAACTTATCAAAGAAGATAATAATAAAATGCATGTGATTCAGGAACTATTTCCCCGCGAAGGAAGATTGGAATCTTTCACCAGAGAAAAAAAAAAACAATATTAATAAAGAAGAGTGAATACCTGTAAGATTAAATGGCTATTCTGGTGCAAAGAAATAACAGATTCAAGAAAGAACAACCATAATGTTTCTTCTATGATAACAAATCTTGAATAAAGAAACATAAAACAAGGATTATATGTAAAAGAATCATGAAAAGTGATGGAAGGGTTGAGAGAAAACAGGCATTCAAGACTCAAGAATGAGAATTAGAAGGATCTAAAGAAGAAGAAAATAAAAGTTAGGTGGTGGGGATTTCTTGGCAAGAGGTTCAAATATTAATTGAGAAAAAAAAATGAGTAAAGGGGCTGGTGCTGAGGTTCTTTTATATATAATAATAAAAACATATCAAAATCTCTCTCTTAAAATGTAGGTAAAAATTAACATCGGAGACAAGAAATTCAATACACGAGTTTTGTTTATGCTATGTTTGACTTTTAAAGAATCAGACTGAGAAACCAACTTACGAGGCACAGTTAAAGTTATTACTTGTGCTTGTTTATTAAACAAATTAAGCTTAGTGGCAAATATATTATATTTTTTTTTATCTATTATAGAAGAATGTACATTTGCCACTAAGATATTAATTTTTTTCCTTATTATATATCAAATTGATATTTTATTTTTAATTATAAAGTGTAGTTTGTTGGTCAAAATTATGTGTTTTTTACCTCCACGTGTAACTAATAAAAAAATTATATTTTTTCTCTCAAAAAAATTAGTTTTTAAATATTTTTTAACAATAAATATATTTATATTAATAGTGTTATTTATTACTCTATTTTTTATCTTTATAACATACTAATTTTTATTTCTAACAGTAGCATGTATTTTATGTGTAAAAAAAAAATTAAATACATTTGTTACAGTATCAAGAGTATAATAAGTGTTATTTTTTATTATATTTACATATATATATATGTATATATATATATAAGAGTTACAATATTTTTGGAACAAAGGAAGTAATATACAACATACATATTTATCTTTTATCTTGTACAGTTTAGACCTTTTAATATATGCATTTCCCAAATATAGAATAAGTTTTAATTAACTTCCTCATTGGATTGACTTAGTAGGTGCCAGTGTAAATCCTTGTTAAGTGCAATGATTTTTTCCAAAACTAAAAAACTAGTAAATGAATTTTATTCTATTTATAAAAATACACGTACATAAGAAAGCAGTGACCGAATACATCAACGATAAATTTTTTGTTAAACTATTTTTTTCTAATGCTTGATTTTTTTTTGTTGAATTTGTCTTGTCACACACACACACACTTGTATATATATATATATATATATATATATATATACTGGCAAATATCAAGGATATATTTAACAATTGAACATAAATTTATGTTTCAAGCAAAGTTTTTATGATTATCGGGTTTGGAAATTGTATTTAGTTAGTTAATTTTGAACGTTAATTACATTAAATAAAAATTAGAGAATACTATTTAATTACACTCATATTCCTATTAAATAAACATATAAAATCTAATTAAATTAAATTTACTTTTTAATTAAATTGACTAGTTTTTTATAATTGTATATGAAAGAGAATTATCCATAGTAGCAGACATAGAAAATTATGAAAGGAGAGCTCAATTTTTATATAAAAAAAATTATAGACGAGTTTATTATAAAATTAAATATTTAATATTAAAGTAGTTTAATAATTAATTTATATTATTAAATTAATTATATCTAATAAATAATAATTATATCTTACGATTTTGCATATTCTAAAAATATTGTATAATAGTTTTATTTTTAATTTTTTTAAAAAATATTTTTTTCAACATAATACATCAAATAATTTATTATTTATGTATATATAAACTTTGACAAAAAATTTATAAATTAAAATAAAATTCATTTAAATTCATATATATATAAATTATATATATAACATTCAATTCATTTAAATTATATTTATATAAAATTATATATATAATTCATTTAAATTTAAAATATATAATTGAATATATATAAATTCACATATAAATATAAAATTTACATATAAAAATAAATTTAAATATATAAATAAATAATATATATATAAATTTATATATAAATATAAAATTTATACATATATAAATGGATGTGCATGTATATATATAATGTGCAAGTGTATATATATATATAACCCTAAACTCTAAACTCTACAAAAATTTTAAAAAAAAGAGTAAAATTTCCGGTGTCACTTTTTAGTAGCGTGTTAGCTAATAAATACCTCTTCTTAAACCAACACATTTTTACTCTATCCCACGCCTAACCCTATGTCCCTGTCTTGGGTCCAAATTGAAATTCATGGCTTTTCAATTTCTCCAACCCAGCTACATCAAAGGACAAAGCAACTTTAATGAGTATATATATACACACATATATGTGTATGTATATACAAAGCAGAAGGGGTTCAGAGCCCCTGACCCCGTAGGTCCACCGCTCATTAACCACTATATAAAGAGTAGATAGCTTATAATGTATTATTAGTAAAATGAATTATTAATTTTCCAGAAGTGTGTACCAATTATTTTAGGAAGTTATTAATTTAATTTAATACAGATCACTTTGTTGTGTTTTTGGTAACTTGTAATTGTTCAACACAATGTAACAAGTCAAATAAATAAATATACTACCCGTTTCGAAAAGGTTGATTTTTTTAAAATAAATAAAAATTAAGCGTATAATAAACATTCAATTTAATTCATTTAAAATACTGAATATAATTTAGAAATAGAATAAAACACAATTAAAAAAAATAAAAACATCAATTCTTTAAATCATTAAAAAAATATATGTCAATCTTTTCCATAACTGTCTCAGACATTTTAATTTCGTGCCAGCCACATGGATAACAATCAAATATTCTGATATTTATTTTTCATTTTTTTAATACAAATAGCCATTTTGTGTAATGTTCTGAATCTGATTCGATACAGTGTGTGCCTTTTTTTTATATAAATTATATATGTACGAAGAGAGAAAATTTAAAAGACTCTAATTTAAAATTTAAATAAGAATAACACACACTTCTAATTATCGAATTACGTCTTAGTAATTTGTACGTCTCTCATTTAATATAATTTTTTTAGAATAAAAACATTGTGTTTTGAAAGACAGAAATGTGTATTAATATCAGCCTTTTCATTATACAATAAATGAAATTCTTAAATAAGATTATGATCTGGCAAATCTCAAAAAAAAAAAAGAGGAGTTTTTGGGGTGGTTGATGAAATACCAAAGTATTTATCAAAGGTTGGAGCCACGTTTTATTATAGATGATTATTCTCAGAAGGAAACATAATCTTAAAAATCAAGTTAACATTTATTCAATTAGTACTATAGACATGGACTTGTCATCCGTCACACAATATTTGGTTTTTTTTTTATTGATAATGAAGATATTCACATTATTTATTTTTATTTTTATTTCTATATTTTGTTATTTTTATATTTATCTTGTTGGGCCAGATTTGATGTTTTTTAGATATAACATGCTTTCAAAATCATAAGAGAATATCCAGAGTAAAGTTTGAAGAAAGAATTACATTTTTAAGTTTTGAAAATTTATACTATATGTAAGTCTCATATTATTGAAAGTTATAAATTTTTTTTATCATTGTTTAATAGTACGTTTGTTAAATTACTGAAAAAATTAATTACTGAAAATATATTTTACAGAGATATATTATATGGATTATATTTTACTGAAAAAATTATATTACTGTATTTGAAAGATGAAATAAAATACTGAAAAAATTAATTAAAAAAATTAACTTATTTTATTACAACTCAACTTTACAAGAAAAGTTTAAGTAATATATACACTACCCTTATAACATATTTTTCTTGTTTTATTATATTTTAAATTAAGTGTATGATTGTCTTTTAATATATGAACCCCTCAATACATTTTTTTAGTAAAATATTTTTTTTACTCTTCCTAAATAAAATATTTTACTAACTGATTGGTAATATTTAGTGGGTCTAATATTTTATTTTACATAGATCATTTGCAAATAAAACATAATATTTTTGTTCAAATAGAATTATTTAATTAACTTTTTTAGAATTTTTGTAAAACCAAACGCACTATAAGAGTAGATTTATCATTTTCTTTATTATGTTGTTTTTCCTTTTATAATTTATTTTCTCTTTTTATTTAGATAAATGCACCTGAAGTCTGAAGACTTAATATGGTAATAAATACATTAAGATGTATATTTCAGTTGAAAATTTGAATTTATATCCATGTTTATCTAATGCAAATAAGAAAAAAAAAATCAACTATACTCTTCTTATAATACATGATATGAAATCTTTATAATTTTTCTATCAACAAAACATTATTGTATATATTATTGTTCTAAGGAAAAAAGAAAACAGAAATTATTAATTTTCTTTAAAAAAAATTGAAAGTTGGTGTGGCATATAATAATCATTAGTCAATGATGGTTTGCTAACTAATATTGTGAAAAGTGAAAGGGAATTTGAGACAAAAGTCCTTTTCTTTTAGAAATATTCAACTCTAAGTATGGCTTTTGTTAACCAAGAATTTGCATATGATTTAAACAAAAGCTCTAGCCCAAACTGCAGCACAACTTAACTCAAATGTATGGGTAGGTAGCATTGGAGCACTTGCTATTTTATGATATTAACATATAAGAATTAAGACCTTAATTATGCATATTATAAGATCAGTCATATATACACAGGCACAAAATAAAAATGAAAATAAAAATAAAAGTAAAAATAAAAATAAAAATAAAATATAACGGGTCTACTTTTCACTGTCATTCCATATAGCACCACCTCCAGTAGATCTTAACCGTAAGCCTCCTTGCATATAAGCTCTGCAACTGTGAATTTCTTGGCCTCAGCAGCACTCGTTATCACATGAAAACCTGCCCATTTTAGTCTTTTTCTATTAGTCTCAGCACCAGTACCTGCAGCTTCTTTATAATATACTTGCCGTAATTACAATGTTTTCAGGGCAATTTCTCCTTCCCCAGTTGACCAACGGGCAGGGTCAATATGATCACCAAAGGTGCGAAGCTAAGATTGTATTAGAAGGGGAAATTTTTTTTAAAATTTTTTTATATAATAATTATTTAATAAATTTATTAATTTATTAATAAGACATTTTTATTTGTTAAAAAAAATAATCAAATAAAATATAAAAATTATTTTTTTAACAAATATAATTGATGTAAAAATCATCAAAGAATATTAAAAGTATAAATAATAAAATAAAGAGTAAAAAAATTAAACACAAAAAAAATAAAAAATAAAATCTTAATTTTATATTTTTTTTCAATTTTATTTTTTCATTATCTTTTCAATTTATTTTAATATTTTAATTAATTAATTGGATGAGATTGAATTTTTAAAATTTATATATTTTTTCTCTTCTTAGATAAATAGATAATTTTAAATTTTAAAAGTGAAAAATAAAAAATTTTAAAATTTTTAATAAATATATATATTTATATTTTTCAAAATGAAGAGGACTGTTATCTCCTTTCCAATCATGTGGCTTTGCCACTGATCACCAATATTAGACGGCTCTACACTGAGTTCTTGAAAACTCCTTCCTGTGCAGACACACCTCTTAACGGGCCCAAGATCAGAACTCACTATTACGTCACATTTTTGGATTGAAGTGCCTAATTTTTAGTTGGGTCACTTCGTCACTATGCTTGCTTGCAGTGACATGAGATTTGGGACTACAGATTTGTAGTTAATTGAAAAATAAATATTCTTGGTTATATTTTTTTAATTTTTATTTTTTATTAAAAATATTATAATTATTTTATTATAAATTCATAATAAATTCATTATAAATTATATAAAATTTATATTCATGATAAATTCATAATAAATTTATTATAAACATATTATAAACTAATAAAAATATAGTATTTTAATAAATATTTTATAGATTTTAATATTTTAATAAATAATTTATAAATATAATAAATTTAAATATTTTTTAATTTTTTTTTATATTTTTGTCAAAATTCCATCGCTAAATATGAAGTCCACGGTAGCTTCGGGCCACAGAGTGTTTCTTGGTAAGCATCAATGCGGTAGCAATTTATGACTGACTGATCCGCATCTACACGAAGCGCCACGGTAGCTGTGTTGTTGAATCATGTCTTGGGCTATAAATCCATCACCAACAGCGGCTATAGACAGTAGAAACGGGCTTAGGAGGATATAGAAATTTGGATTATTAGAAACGGGCTTACACCCACTTACCAACTTCCAATCTTCCGAAAAAAAAAAAAAAAAAAAGACACTTCTAAAAGCTTAAATCCAATATACTAAGTGTATCAAGATTATAAAATTTTTGAAAAAAAAAACTAAAAAGTAATACATAATGTAATATTCTATACAAACTAAAGGAAACTACTTTAAAATAAATTTTATTTTTAAAAATACTTAAAAAATAAAATATATACATTTTTAGAAAAAAAAATTAAAATATTTTTTTTAAAATACCTCATTGCTTACAAAAATAAAAAACAATTCTTTAAAAATACCTCTCATCTAACTATAATTAATATTTTACTTTAATTTTTATTTTTTTTTTCAAACTTCACTATTACATAAAAATATTCTAATAAGAAATAAAAAATAAATATTTTAAATCATATTTTCAACTTAAAAAACAAATAACACACAAAAATAATATAAAAATAAAATATATAAAAATATATTAATAAAAATATGAAATTTATTTTTAAATAAATTTTATATATCATATACCTAAAAAATAAAAGTTAAAAAATATTAATTTTGTTATGTATATAATGTGTAGATGTTTGATAGATATTTCTGTATATATTTAGTAGATATTATAAATATTTAGTAGATCTTGTTTGTATATTGTATATATTTTATTTAGATACTTAATGGATATTATGAGAATAAAATATTAAAAAATAATATTAAAAATATTATGTAAATATTTGGTAGATATTTAGTAAATTTTTAGTAGTTATTTGATATATATGATAGATATTATTTATTTTATTATGTGTGTATTTTATATATATTTATTTTTTTAGGTGTACATTAAAAATATGATATTAAAAAATTATTTTTGAATAAAATAATATAAATAAAATAGAAAAATTAATATTTAAAAATTAAAAATGTAAAAAAATACTATGCATATTCATATTTTGAAAACAAAACTTTTCTTTCATAAAAATGAAAATTAGTCCACTGAATACCGCGTCCAGTGTAAATTTCTCTACGCTGAACAAGTAAGTGTGCACTGTGAGTCTGTGACCCATAACTATTGTAATGTATTAATCTTAGGGTGCTTACAATCCGGTTAACTAAATGTTGCGAGGCAAAAATGAAATATCAATTTTAATTTACAAAATTTGAATTGAAACCAATTTATAAACAATAAATTATTAATTAATCATACAAAAATAATGATTAATCGATATTTTTCGATCTTAACGTTATACTGTATATATAAATTGATATTTAACAAAGTTTATACATATAAAGCAAAAAAAAAAATCTAAACATAACATTACAATAATAAATTCTAATATAAATACACAACTAAAATACAAAATATGCAATTTAAATAGAAATATAATTCATTAAAATAATTTTATATATAAACATTGGTGGGACCAAGATCCTAGATTGTTCATGGACCCCCTCATGGCAACTATTAACTACATATTTATTATTTTTTATATTTATAAATAATTATCACTTTAAAATAATAAATTTTATTCATAAATAATTATAATTTTATAAAATTAAAATTATTTTATATATTTATTATTGATAACATTTATTCTGAAAAGATTGCCCTTTATATAAAATATGATGGCAACAACAATCTTATGAGCTAGAAAATTTAGCCATAATTGAGTCGAAAAATATCATTCTGCACAAAGAAGCCACCTTGTAGCGCAGGAATTAAGTGAAACATCTGCAATATAACAACATTCAAACAAATCATAAGAAATGTAACCAATGCATTTAATAATATTTCGATCGACATGTAAATTAAAAATTAAAATAAAAAAATATAATAACCTGGCTAAATCTTAATGGATGATCCTCCCCGGAAAGTTGGAGGCTACCACTGACAAAGACGACAATGGCGCCAGCAAAAGAAGAGGGCTGTGAATCAATGGTGCTAACAATATGCTTGCAATGATCAAATGGCAAGTTGTTTAGCTTATTAGAGATATCATCAACGCCTAGTATTTTCTGACCCTCAAAACTAAGCATGGAGGTAGGCTGATACAGATTAGCCAGAGAAGAGCGATCATCGTCGAAAAGATTGTAGTAATGGTTCACAAATGCCCTTCCAACCATTTCAATTTGTTCTTCCATTTTCTTGCTCTGCTTCAAGCCAAGCTTATTGGTTATAGCTATTGGTAATATAAGGGGAAATGAATAAAGTATTTTACTCAGAAGAGAAAAAAAAAATAATAATAATAAAGGAAAAGGGTCATAATTATGCCCAACTGTGACAATAATAACCTTGTGGTTTGAGGCAGTGGTTGTAATGAACGAAAAGGGGAATGGATAGTATGGTAAACTAGTAAGGAGAATTGGAACCGCTGTGTTCTTACGCAAAGTTGTATAGTATAGTATAAAGGGGGATTGCTTGTTGGGAATTGGCATCTATTAAGATCAAGCAGAATGCGAGAATGAGGGTTAGGTAGCTACTTACTTTGCACTTTTTATACACTTTTAAACTTTCTGCGTCAGCTTCATTGAAATTTAAATGTTCCATAAAAACCGAAATGCTCACATCACATGCAACGGAATGATAAATGCTGTGGTTGTTTATATATCAAGTTTTAAAAAACTATGTATATTCACGTATTAATATGTAATGTATGTTCTAAAAGGGAGGCGTTTTTTAAATGAAGGTTAAAAAATAACTAATTTTTTTAAAAAATATTTTTTTATTTTTATATATGGTATTTTTTGAAGAAATCAACAAAAAAAAAAAAGGTTAGATAAACATACAGAGTAACAGAGGAACTAAGAAATTTATGAGAAAAAAACCATATAAGTTGGAAGATGAAAACCGCAACAAGCTTTGGATTATTGTTGGGCCTGTGGCGTCTGCTACTCTCAGCCCAAAGTAGAGCATAGAATAAATGCGTTCCTTTCCTTTCCTCCTCCTCATCATATTCATGGATATGTGCAGTAGGACTATCTATGGGTTAAAATTATTCTCAGCATTCCACCAATAATTTATTAGATTCTAATGCTATATTTTGTATAAAAATTTTGGATATTGTTAATTTTTTTAGTTTATTATTATTATTATTATTAAAATTTTGTACTATATAACTATCTTTAACAATCTATTTGAAATGATTAATCATTTCAGATTCAATAACATCTCCATCTTTTAGAATTTTGCTTTTGAAATTAAATTCAAAATAATAAGATATTTTTAAAAATATCTTTTTGTTATTTTGAAAATATCCAATTTTTTATCTTACGATTTAGAAACGGTTGATAATCAAGACTGCACATTTAGCATGTTAAATGTACACATACATTCTATTTCCAGTTAAATTTTTAAATAAATATTTTTAAAATTTTATAAAATACTTTTAAAAATTAAAAAAAAAAAAAAGAAAGAAAGAATTTGTCAAGTTATTTTCTCTTGAATAAATCTTTTTAACAAAACCCTTACACTTGAGCCTGTCAAAGATTTAAAAACAGTCCTCACCCAGAATACGATGTATATATCCATCTAGAAGAGGACATTTTTAAAATTAAAAAGTGAATGCTGTGAATGAAAAAATATTCTTAAAAATATATATTTTTTAATAAAATTCAAAATTTTAGATTTTCTTTAAAATACCTAAAAAATAAAATTATTTTCAAAAAGTCGTTTTCTTTTTCGCTAGTAGGACTAAAGTATACTGAAATATATATATATATATATATATATATATATTCAAAAAGAACTTGCGAAGAAATATATAATATCATTTCCTCAAATTTTTTCCCCCTTAAGAAGTCTTTTCATAGGCAGGTCCCGGATCCAGCCCACAATGCTGAATACAGTAAAAGACCCACACAGCACAATTAAGAACCCTTCGCATCAGAAGTCTCTCAAGGCAATAAAAGAATAAGGAACTCAACTGAGCCGTGTTTCCAGTATGCAGCTAACTGGGCCATTTACGTTCTTATCCTCCATCCAGAGGCACAAATCCCTAAACCTGTTGCCCTTTTTACAACATTCGAGGTCCCAGTAATCATATTGACTGACTTAAGGTAACCAATCATGATTGTTTACAGCATTTTCCACGTCCAAAACCATCGCTGGAAATGTATTCCGTTGTTGAAGTGTGTATATAACGATCACTACTCATCCCTAAACTAATCGGAGCATCACCTGAGACGAAGAAGAAGAAGAAGAAGAAGAAGAGACGAGGGTGGTTGGTGGAGATGCTATGTAGCTCAGAAGGGACTAAATGAACCAAACATACTGATTTTAGCAAAGACTTCTTTGCGTGATTGACAGAGGAGCAAAACGAATTTCATATATCAGGATACTTAATGACAAGCCAAACATATACATCCTGCGACATCTGCTGTCTTGCTTCACCAAACCCATGAGAAAAGAAATGGGGAAAAAAATGAAAATGATGCCTACTTTCTGGAAGGTGCTAAACCCCAAACATTTTTCCCCCCTAAGGAAAACGAACACATTTTTATGGAACGAGAAACTCAAATAAAGGAGTAAAGCTTCCCATGACACCTCCAATAACTCCAGTTAACATACCTTAATTGGGCCAAATGTGAATCTTACCTCTCAAGACTATAAATGGCTGAACAAAACAGATTCGCCACTATTTTTCTCTAGGACTCTCCCAACAATTACTCCCTGGCTTTCCCCAAAATAAGCTAATGAAACAATTTAGAAAATTGCATGGATCCTCCCAAAACTTAAACTAAAGAAACACATGAGGAACATTTTAATAACTAGCCAACCCAGTACAGGGTGATGTGATTAAATGTCAAACTTTCGACTAGCAAATCGACTGACGTTTTGATGCGGTTAAGGCATCTTCAAAATATTTGTACAGCAAAAAGCTCGAAATTTTAAGCTATCTCTGACTTGTGAAACCATTCTTTGTAAAATTTCATTCCCGAGTCTCCATACTGGAAGAAGTTTCAATCTCAAGATATCGTTATATATATCAAAAAACAGACATCAGAAGCAAATAAAAAAAAACTAAATTTGAGAAACAAAAGCATGCATCCATTGCCAAGGTTAATTGAAAATTTGAGAAATAGACAAGTTGCAATCTTACGGTTAATAATCCACAAAAAAAATTAATGAAAATCACAATTATTAGCAACTCATAACTGCATGCCTCCAGAGGAACTCAAACAATATTCTAAAGGAAGCGGCTAGAAATTTTCCGTGCATGAAGTATCCAGAACCTAAAGGATTGAGAATTAACACTCATTCACAGAGCATCTTCATCAGTCTACATTAGATGCTCAAGTTGACTGAAGCAACTATTCAAACCACAAATAACCATGCATACAACTTCCTCATGGTAACTAAATAGTTCAAAGTACCAGCATCAGATCAAAGATAAATAAATAGTTCAAATTACCAGCCAAAACACAAACAATCATCAAGACAATCTTTTAGCTTAAAATGTGGAGCATTAGTGGTGCAGAAAGTCAAAGCTGAAGTTCATATTCTAGCAAACTGATACCTTGAAATATCAAAGTCTTACACCAATATAGCCTCAATAAAGCAAAAATTATCACCTTTTACTCGTCAAAATCAGCACCGAATCCTCACCTCCAACTCGAAGGCCAGAAAGTATGAACCCCATATCCCGTCTTCCAATTGTCCAAGTAGATAACCTTATTCACAGCCCAGAATGAAACCACCAGAGAAACGACCATAATGAATCTCTGTACAGTCACATTCTTAACCATTACAAGCACATGAGTCATAAACGCTAATAATAGCCCCACAATTGTGTATAAGAACCCAATGGCAAACCCCTCTGCTCCCAGCTGCATCCCGGATCCCTGATAAAAGAAAATCAGCTTGTTGGGATCGTTCCGGTCGGCCAAAAACATGGGCATCTTACGAATTATATTGTGCATCGCACCAGAAACACTGAAGAAGTAGACAAAAATAGCCCCCCCTAGCCATATTCTCGGATCATGAAGCAATGTATCGCCAGTCAACACCTTCTTGATCATAAACGGCGTCCATATGAGTAAAACGGCAAATAGAAAAGCGAGCTGGTTCTTCGAGACAATTGGGGGACGTTGGATGGGTCCAACAGAGAGTTTGGTTCTAGACTCAACGAAATCGGACATAGATTCGGCCATCCTAGAGAAATCGCCCTGATCCATGGCGTCAGATTCTTTAGGGTTCCTGACATCGGGTCCAACAAGGCGGATGTGAGGAAGAGAATTGACGCCGAAAAGAGAGAAGGAGGATTGGGCTTCCTTGAATTCGATGTCACAGAAGAAGAGTTTACCATGGGATTTGGAGGATTTATCGGCGTTGTTGGCGGTGAAAGAAGAGGCAAGGAGAGAAAATTCGCGGTGGAGGTCTTGGAGGTGGAGCTCGGGCTTGTCATGGAGCTGCTTGGCGTCAAAGAAGATGAGAAGCGAGTAAGGGCGTGGAGTTTTTGTTGAAGTTAGGAAACGAGAGACGGTGTGGTCATCTAGGTGAATTACGCCTGATTTAGATTGGGATTGGAGGGAGAGAAGTTCCGAGACGAGCTCTTCTGGGTCAGGAATGGAGGTGGTGAGGGTGAGGAGAGATATTAATAGGAGGAGAAAAGTGGCCGTGCTTCGACATTTCGCCATTTTCGGGCGACCTGCGTTGGACACCAACTGTTCTGCTTCGTGCTTGTTTTAAGGGGAAGGAAATGGAGTCAATGGAAGAGTTAGACGACTTTATTATTATTTTTTTTTTCTTCCGTGGGGCAACCGACGAGAAAAGTGGGCCATAACCAGAACGAAACGACCCCGTTTTTTATTGGACTTTATTGTTGCTGTTGATAGAACTCGATAAAATCAAAGTAAAATGCTAATAGCAATCAGAGTAATTATTGGATAATATTTTTTTATTAGCTAAAAAATATTGATTATGATATCATTCGAGCTAGAGCATCGGACTTCGATACATATCCCGACCTGATCTACTAGCATAACCGAACTCTTCTTCATTCGGAAGGTAGTTGGTATAATGTGACAAGAAATAATAATGATGATGTCTGAAACATCAGTTGACCTGAACAGATATGACCCCACATCCATCCACTATATATAGAGATGTACCTCCATAAGTAAATGGTCTAAAAATTTTTCGTTCTTCTCGTTATAGTTCGGTCAATCTGTTTATTTCTAACTTAGGCATCGGAGTCTCCTCACTGGAGCCCGATCTCTTCTCTGACTTGACTTGCAGAACAGTCAATAACAGGCGCACCCGAACTTTCTGATCCGAATCAGAGTCCTATAATCCACTTTGTCATCATTGGTGCAATGAGCGTGGACTGGCTGATACCCAAAGATGGACAATAGGACTCCAAATGCAACCCCTAATTTACAGAATCGTGCTCGAACTTCAAATACCAAGTTGCCTTTACCACCACATACACCTCGACACCACTCAACCCTTAACATGATAGATAACCAGCAAACCGAGCATTACATGGCGAAACATCCCATACTTAAGCCCTTGTCCGCCAATCCAATAGCGGACTTAGCCGGCCCATCTACCCCATTTACCCCCTTAGCGCGGATGGCACATCCATGTTGCAATCTCAAATCCCATCAAAGCAAGCAATTAAAGTCCTAACCTCGACTCTCAGAGACTTCCTTGCAGCCTTTGGACTGCAAGCCACTATAAATCCCCCCCCCCCTTCTGCAACTACAAATTATCGAGCCTCGCCCTCATAACATAACCTTGACCAGGATCAACAGTACAGACCTAGATAAACCCCTCTAGACACCACAAAATGAGTTTGGAGAAGACTTCAGTCTCCGAAACATTCAATATCCCACATTCCTCCCTCTCCAATGTCTGGCACAACCCAAGCCCAAGCCAAGTAAAAGGAGGCTATGGTCACCGCTAAGGATGTTAATACCTTGATAGATGATAAAATCAAGTACATATGTAGGGGAACAGTATTGCAGTATGATGCTATTTTTCGTTCTCCCTTGTCTAAGCAGATCCTTGATAAAGTTTATCCGAACTTTCAAATACTGAAGGGGTATAATGGAACGTCGGATCCGCGAACGCATGTGGACTACTTTTACAACACTGCCCTTATATTCACAACTTCTGATGCCGCCTTGTGTAAGTTATTTCCTAAAACTCTTACGGGCAATGTCCAGTTGTGGTATAAGAACCTCGAATTGCACTCCATCTATAACTTCGCTCAATTCCCCAAGCTTTTTATTAATAAGTTTGTAGCTTCCATTAAGCCCGGCCAAACATCAGCCGACTTATTCAAGGTAATGCAAAAATTAAAAGAAATGTTGAGGCAGTATGTTGACAGGTTTCATGATACAGTGGCCCAGATACCGAGGGATAACTTTGAGATCATGCTTGAAGTGCTGATTCGGAATACGAAGTGCCTTCCATTTTCCCGATCTTTAAGTAAAAATCCTCCGCAAGACTTTATAGAGTTGATGGCCCGGTTGTACAAATACATTAAGGCCGATGAAGATAGCAGGGTTTGGCGAGAACTCATCCCAATCATCCAAGCGTGGGTCAAACACCTGCTGTTGAAGGATCCCAAAAGTCTGAACTCCCTAAGCAACTTAAACCAAACACAGCAAACCAATTTAAGCCAAATGTCCCTTAGAGAAATTCTAATCATCAGATGAAGCAGCTTCCACCGCGATATCTGAACCACTCTTATCACATCACCAAAACTCCAGAACATTTTACCCCCTTAACAGCTTCTAGAGCGAGTATCTTACGTTGGCTTAAGCAAAATACCGAGGTCAATTGGCTCGAACCTATGAAAGATGACCCAAACCGAAACCAGGAGCTATACTGCAGTTTTCATCAGAACCATGGTCACAACACTAATGATTGTTACAGGTTGAAGAGGGAAATAGAACGGTTGGTCTAAGTGGGCGAGTTAAAACAGTTTGTTGCTTCAGTTTTAGAACAAGAGGGTCAAGCCAAGCCTAATTCTCGACATACTATGACATCGAGAAAAGTTTCAGCTGGGTTTATACATGTCATCGCGGGGGGTGAACATTACGATATTGTTGGACCCTCGCGGAAAAGAAGAGCTAAAGAAGTTTTTCGGTTGCAGATGCCCCGAGATCCTTAAGCCCAGTAATTACCTTTCACCCTAAAGAGTCACATCATGTTACAGGCCCACATACCAATGCATTAATAGTAGAATCCATTCTACGAGACTATCTAGTTCAATGAATATTAGTCAGCACAGGCAGTGCCATAAACTTGCTGACCTTGAGACTTATGAGAGGCTCGGTTTGTCAACCTTAGTTCTAAAGCCGGTCATAGCACTCCTGGTTGGTTTATCTGGATATTTAGTACCAGTAATAGGGTCTGCCATGGTTGACGTATAATTGGGAGACCGCCCAACAGTTAGAAATTGTAGAACATGTTTCATGATAGTAGATATGTGCCTTGCCTACAACACAATTTTTGGGCTCCCATTACTGGTGGGAGTGGATGTGTACATTTCAAGGCGAAGCATACTCATGAAGATACCAACTCCCTAAGGACCGATAGTCTTGAAGGGAAACCAACAGATAGCTCGGGACTCTTATGAAGTCCTTCTTAAAAACGTGAACTTAGCACTCCTAGTTGATACTTTGGACTTGCCTGACTCAAATTCCTAAGCAGAGCCTATTGACATGATCAAAGAATAAATATAGAAGAAAATAGAACTTTCGAAATTGCAAACAATGTGGGGCATGAGAAGGAGAGTACTTTAACTAGGGTGTTGACTAAGCATCAGGACATCTTTGCTTGGAGTTTGGCTGATGTCGAAGGCATTTCTCTCTAGCTGATGGTCCATGAACTCCATGCAGATCCCAGGGCCATTCCAGTAAAGCAAAAGAAAAGAAATTTGGATCCGGAGAGGCAGTTAGCCACAGAACGAGAAGTAGAAAAGCTCTTACATACAGGATTTATCAAGGAAGTGTTGTTTCCAAATTGGCTATCTAATGTGGTTTTGGTGAAGAAGGGTAACGAAAAATGGAGGATGTGTGTGGATTTCATCGATCTAAATAGAGCTTGTCCTAAGGACTCATACCTCTTTCCCAATATAGATTGCCTTGCCGACTCTACGGCGGGCTAATACAGTTTTATTGATGCTTCTTCCGGATATCATCAGGTCCCCTTGAAGGTCAAGGATCAGAGTAAAACTTCATTCATCACTGCCAAAGGGAGATATTGTTATACGATCATGCCATTTGACTTAAAGAACGTTGGGGCAACATACCAGAGGCTGATAAATAAACTCTTTCAGAATCAGATAGGCCGAAACATTGAAGTTTATGTTGATTACATGATTATAAAATCTCAAACTTCAGTAGAGCACCCAAGAGGCCTAGCAGACACCTTTGTTATACTATGAAAAGCAAACATAAAATTCAACCCAAAGAAGTGTGCCTTCAGAGTTCAGTCTGAAAAGTTCTTGGGATTCATCATCTCTGAGAGAGACCTGAGAAAATAAAAGCAATGCTAGACATGGAACTACCAAAGAATGTTAAAAAAGTGCAGAAATTGAATGGCCGAGTCACGACCCTAGAAAGGTTCATCTCATGCTCGGCAAGTGATGTTTTCCATTTTTCAAACTTCTCAAGATTTTGAAGAGTTTTCAATAGACGGAAGAGTGCCAACAGGCCTTTAATGACCTAAAGCAATTCTTGAGTTTGCCACCTTTGCTCAGTCGACCCGTTCAAGTCCAAATACTTTATCTATATCTTTCAGCCTCACCTGGAGCTATGGGGGCAATTTTAGTACGAGAGGATGGTGGTTAGCAGTATCCAATTTACTATACCAGCCACACCTTGAAAGGGTCAAAACTTCAGTACTCCCCTGCTGAAAAGTTTGCCCTGGAGCTCTGGTCTGAGTCATAAAGACTTCTTTCGTACTTTGATGCGTATACTATCAGTGTCCACACAAATTTCTATTTGAAGAAACTCCTTCAGCGGCTAGAAACCTCAGGCCGCCTAATGGAATGGGCAACACGGTTAGGGAAATTTAACATCAGATACGAACCTAGGCGGGCCATGAAAGCACAGGCCCTGGCGGACTTTTGTTATAGAATTGCATGAGTAGCCCCTTAATTCGCAACTAGTTGGAGCATGGACCCTTTATGTTGATGGAGCTTCAGGAGTCGACGGAGCAGTGCTCATAAGCCCAGGAAAAATACAAGTAAAATACTCTGTGAAACTTAACTTTATAGCTTCCAACAATATGGCAGAGTACGAAGCCTTATGTCTAGGATTGAGACTTGCTTCAAAAGTTCACCCAGAGCCACTCCAAATATTTTTAGATTCTCAATTGATAGTTAGTCAGTTAACAGGGAGGTATAAAGCCTAGGAAGGGACTATGATCTGAAACAAGGAGTACATAGCTGCACTCTTGGTCGGTCTAGAAAAGAAAGACTGCTCTTGGCAGATACACCAAATAGTTCAGGAAAAGAATGAGCAAGCAGATAAGCTGGCTAAAGCCACTGCAATGGGCAAGGGATCCCGCGAGCAAGTGGTGCACTTTGAAGTTATTGAGTTTCTAAGTTACAAAGCTCTGGCAGTCCTGGCAATTGAATTGATGGATGGGTGGAGACTTCCAATCTACAAGTTTTTAAATTCTGACGAACTACCAGAAGGCACAATGGAGGCCAAGAGAATCATCAGGAAGTCCAGTTTGTATGCCATTTATAACATACTGTTGTATCAAAGGTTGTTCTCCAACCCATGGAGTAGATGTGTATTCAAAGATGAGGGTAATTACATTCTCAGAGTGATTCATGAAAGGATATGTGGGGCTCATGAGGGAGCTCAGACAATAGCTCGGAAGACTTTGCTGCAAGGTTACTTTTGGCCCTCAATGGGGATTGATGCAAAGAACTTAGTGGAAAAGTGTGAGAAATGTCATAAGTTTGCCAACATACAGCACCAGCGATCTGTGAAGCAAAGGCCAATCAGAAGCTCGTGGCCTTTTGCCCAGTGGAGGATGGACATCCTGGGTATTTCTCTCAAGCTGCAACCCAAAAGAAATTTGTGGTGGTGGTTGTTGATCTTTTCACCAAATGGGTGGAAGTCCTTAAGGGGGCATTTACAAGCTGTGTACGACGAATGGTAGAGAGATTCCAAGAACCTGGAACCCCAACAACTTAAAGAGGTACTTTCATTAATTTTGCAGGATGTGCCAATTGTAATTTTTTGAACACTTATTTTTTTGTCTCATTATTGTAAGTTACAACTGTATTTGTACTTGCAAAAATATATGAATGCAAATGCATTGGCACACAAACACAACTATTCAAATATGCATTCAAATTTATAAACTAATTATCTCAAACTGCTCGTCGTGCCTTGTACACAGAGCTCCGCGCCCAGTCGCGCCTATCTCAAACAGCTCACCGTGCCTTGCACACAGAGCTCTGCACCCAGTCCAGCCTATCTCATAAAACTCATCGTGCCTTACACACAGAGCTCTGCACCCAGTCGCGCCTATCTCAAACAGCTCGCCGTGCCTTGCACATAGAGTTCGATACCCAATTGCGCCTATCTCAAACAACTCGACATGCCTTGCACACAGAGTGCTGCGCCTAGTCACGTCTATCTCAAAAAATTAGTCTTGCCTTGCACGCAGAGTTCTACACCTATCTCAAATAGCTCGTTGTGCCTTGCACACAGAGCTCCCTGCCTAGTCGCACCTATCTCAAACAGCTCGTCTCACCTTGTACACAGAGCTCTTCAACATCATTTTAATCTTAAATTAAGCAATTCATTCAACTTTCATTTTTCTTGGGCATCGAAATATATTTAAGTAATTGTGCCAGTTAAATCTTATATTTTAAATATGATCTTATGTTCAATAAAGTAAAGAAAAAGATTAAACTTTAACATATATATTATATACTAAATCAAAATGGAATACAAGTGCTTATAGGTCGGCCTTTACACCAAAAATAGGCCATCCATAATAACTCGACTACAAAAAGAAAAACAAAAATGTAAAGCTCCATACCGAGCTACAAAATCTCCCCAATGAGCTAGGTTAAGCTTTTTACCGAGCTAAACAAAATGTATTAGTGGAGTAAGGATTACTGTTAAGCAGTCTCATCCTCTCCACCATCATGCTCCTCTTGATTTCTGTCTTTCTCCTCTTCATCTAGGTTTATTAATGGAACATTTGGGGCCTGGTCAGGATCTACATCAAGCACCCAGTCAAAATCTCCTTCAGGAGATCTCTTTTTTAGCTTGCCCACATTGAGCTCTTGAAACTTCACAATTCCAAGAGCTATGTGATCATCCATTTTGTCATGAAGCCCCAAGTAGGGCTTCCTGCTCCTTAGCAAGTGACCATTGAGCTATGTTGAGATCTCTTTTAGCTCAGTCCAAATCTTCCTTTAATTATTTCCCCAGTTCAAATTCGGGTGTCGCCTGATCAACAAAAGGCACAAAATACCTTATTCCCTTTTGCTGATAGAACTTCCCTTCAACAGAAGCACGCGGAGGAAAAGGCATCTTGATACTTCCTTGATTCTAAACATCTGAAATTTATGTTCTCTAATCTCTAAAGGGCTGTAAATTCTTGCATCTATGATTCAAGGAAAGTTTATAGTGGTGAAAGGGAATCGGTAAATCTTGATATAATAGTCCTTCCACTACTAATGCAATGTCTACTGATTGACGACCTACGAATCCTTCAAACAGAAGTCTTCGCTATGTCGGGACATGAACGACCTCACCAGAGCTTGCACCAACTCTTTCGGTTCTAGCTCGTGCATGATATGGCCTTAAACACCTTCTTCTTGCCCCTCTGAGGATCGTCCCTTCTCTTGCGCTTCAACCCGAGCTAAGGTCCCCTTGGTATTAATCATCTCAACCCCTTGCTCTACAGTAATAGCGGGAGCACTCGTTTCCACCGAAACTTCAACTTCTTTCCCATTATCCTTTCTCTTTCATTTGGAGTGCTCTGCACCCTTATCACTTGGAGCGTCAACGCTCTCCCTTTTTTCTTTAGAAGACCCTCGGATGATCTTATCAGCTTTAGCTTTGGCCTTCTGCAAAGCCTTCAACCGATCTCTCATTCCTCCTTTCTGTACTTCTGAACATAAATAAAAAATCAGAATATTATTAACCACAAACTTAATGAAAATATCAAACAAGAAACTTTGCCAGTCCAGTCCTCAGAGCATGGCTCAATCAGATCTTTTATCAGTGGAAAATATTTTGCAATAAGGTGTAAGACATTCAACTTCTTTCTTTTCCTATCAAAGATGGCTTGGTCACTAGTACTCAGGTTTCCTCTTTTAATATTTGGCATTGCCCCACCTGGACTCCACCTAGTAAGGCAATTAAATCCTCCGGACTTCTTTAAAATAAAAAATTGATTTTTCCATCCTTTCATTGAATCCGGTTTTCCACTGAACAAGGAGAGTTTTGGCCGCGCTTGGAGGTACAAAAAATTCTTATCTGATTTTGGCTAAGCCTTAATAAAATAAAATGCAGCCAAAATTCTAGGTGACGCTTCGACACCTAACAACTTACTCAGTAGGTCGAACCCTACTACCGTTATCCAAGCATTCTGACTAAGCTACCCGGCAAAATTCCATTAACATTCAAGAATCGCGTAATAAAAGAACGTAGAGGAAACCAAACTCTTGCCCTCAAATCCTCCTTGTATATTATTAATTGATTCATGCCAGGAGTATCATTGCCCCGAACTATTTTTTCGAACAATAGTATCTTGTAAGCAGCGAGGATTTTATATTTTTCATGAATCCCTTCCAAATCCTCCTCGGTCAAGGTGCATGTGATATCCTTGACACGAGCTCGGTCAGCACTACCCCAGGAACTCATATCCTTTTCTCCTTCCACTTCTTCATCCAGGATAGCAGGACCTGCTGTTGTCATCCTGACCTTAGGAACTTCGACAGTCTCAATGTTCCCCACACTACCTTCATTTGATGAGCTAATTGCTCTACTAGACTTAGACAGATCGCTAAATCTTACGTACCCCTCGCTCACTCTTTGTTCGTCTATGGATATGTGATCACTCTCCGATCTCATTTTATATAGAATAGAACATTACAAAACTCAATTTATAAAAGTGGTACTCACCAATTTTTGCTCAAAGTCCTGATCAGTTATCAAACTTTTTCTCACTAAACATCGAACTTAATAACACCGTGCAAATTTTTCTTAAGCTACCGAACTCTAGAGCTTTTGCTATGCGTTGAATGGCTGCCCCCTACACCCCTATTTATAAACAACCCCATTTACTCTGAAAGACGTGAAAACCGTTTTCTTTTCCCGTCCTAATAATGTCCAACAACCCAAACGTCACACCCTTTGGATCATGGCACGTGTTCTCCATAATAATGTCACTCCGCCACTGTTGCTACACCTGACATAAATGTCAGTCCAATGGGGAGGGACTAGTGATACCACCCGAGCTAGAGCACCATACTTCGGTGCATCTCCCGACCCGATCTACTCCCATAATCGAACTCTTCTCCGTCTAGACGGTAGTTGGTATAATGTGACAAGAAGCAATGATGGTGACGTTTAGAAAATTAGCTGGACCGAACATATATGGCCTCACATTCGTCAACTATATATAAGGATGTACCCCCACAGGTAAAAGGTCTGAAAAACTTTCTTTTCTTCTCATTATAGTTCGATCAATCTGCTTGTTTCTGACTTAGATATCGGAGTTTTCTCACTGAAGCCTGGTCCCTCCTCTGACTTGACAAGTAGAATAGTCGGTGACTGGCGCACCCGGGCTTCCCAATTCGATCCAGAGTCCTACAGTCTACTTTGTCATAAGATTATAATATCTCTATTCATAAATAAATTTATAATAAATATTTTTTAGTTAACAGAAAAAAATTGTCCAACAATCACTCTCCAAAATAACTGCAATTAGCAATTTTCAAAATCAAAATAGATAATTGAATTGGCTTATTAACAAAAATTGCCTCCATTGATTGGTGGAATGGAAGAGTCGCTATGTTTATGATTAATTATCAAATACTAAATTAATTCAATTATATTGATAAAATTAAATTAAATTGAATTATTTTAAATTGTTTTCAAAAAATAAAAATAAGGACATACTACTTCTTAGAAATAGACATTTTTTGGTTAACGGATCAAATATTTAATTTGATTAACCAATCGTATTAAATTCGATTTGATTCTGTTGAAGGTTTTGGATTAATTTAGTTTTTTATTTAATTAATAGTTAAATAGTTTGGTTCGGTTGGTTAATCATTAATTAAAAATTAAAAAAAATAATTTTTATTTAGTTATTTATTAATTTTTTATTTAATTTCTTAATTATATAAATTGTTTTATTATAAATATACTTTTTATTACAAATAAAGTTATTTTTTAATAAATTTTATTTAGTTATTTAATCAATTAATCAAATTAATTTTTTATATTAAATATAATTTTTAATTATAAAAAAAAATTCGATCGATTCGATAATGATTTAATTTGGTTAATTAATCAAAATGACTATTTTAATTCAGTTAATTAATCGAATCGACTAAAATTAAAAATTAGTCGATTCGGTTAAAAAAATAAAATTCAAAAAAAATCTACGTGGGTTAACCGAATGTCCACTTCTGCCCACTTCTGCTATTGCTTGAATTCCAACATTAAGCGTTTTTATGCTGTTTTATTGGGTTTAAGCCCCATGTTGAACATTTCATCGTGAAATCTTATGGCATTTTTAAATTTCTTTGTATGGCAAAGTCAGCCGATAATACTTGTAAAACTTGTACTATTTAACTTATACTATTTACTAATTTGAGTCCTTTCATACACTCTGACACTTCAATTGATTTTTTAACCCTTGCTTTTATAATCGAACCATGGAGGAGTACATTATAAGCTATCATATCTAAACTTGCTCGCTATTTCTCTAAGCTATTGTGCAATGTGATAGCTTTGTCAATATATTTACTGAAGCAACAATGTTTGATTAGGAAGCTACAAGGTAATGAATCTGGCAATGACCCTTTCTTTAGAAACACAATCAACAGCTTTTCTGCTTCTTTCTATTTCCTTTCATTACATATCAATGATATGCATTTCAACAAAGTAGATTACTAGGATTGAAACCTCTCTTCATTATGTCCATCAGTATTTGATATCCGTCCTCGGCTTGATATTTCTCACAAGCAAGATCCATAAGTAGCTTGATAAATACTATTTAGTACTATGATACCCTTTTTAGATATTACTCTGTATATATTAATAGCATCTACTTTTCCTTGTTCAAAAAATGTGTTTAGCTTACACCCATAAGTAGCATCTTGCAATCCAATCCTATTATCACAACTCTTTTAAAAAACATTATAACATCGTTCACCTTTCCCAAATCACAAAACTTTTTAATAATTGCATCAAATTCAGACAAAGGAGGGCTAGGAAGAAATCCTTTCTTCACTAATATTATCATCTCTCTCTCAATCACTTGAACATTTCTATTAAATATATCACAAATTATATTAAATTAGTATTAATCTATTTTAAGTTATATAAAATTTAGAAAAGAAAACAGAAATCGTTTATGATTTCTGGTTATTAATTTTGTTAAATGAAATTTGTTAGAAATTAGGTTTCTATTTTTAGTAAATGTTTTCTTATATAATTGCAATTGAAATTGTAAGGAAAATATATGTGAAAAAGAAGAAAAGAAAAAGAAACAGGAAAAGAAAAGAAATGGGAGAAAGAGAGAATTAATTTGTGAGGTGTGTGTGGTGAGGATAATTATTATTTTTAGTTGTAATTTATTTTATAATATAGTGAATAAGATTATTTTTTTTATTGAGTCTAATTTCATAATTGGATTCATAATATTCCGCTATATTATTCTACAATTGGTATCAGAGCTAAAAGGTTTGTCGTAGAGATTTTGCCTTTATTCACAGTTTGGAATTGTGGAAGTTAATGGTTAGGAACCAAACTATCTTAGTAATTTGCGAGGCTGCTAAGACCGAGATACAATGGCAGAGTCAAGTAATGTTGACATTATCAAAAAGCTTAATAACAATAATTATAATATATGGAAGACTTGCATGGAATCATACCTGCAAGGTCAAGATCTTTGGGAGATTGTTGCTGGGGCAGAGACCACATCACCATTAGAAGATAATACGTTAAAAAGATGGAAAATTAAAGTAGGAAAATCTATGTTCGCCATCAAGACTACTATAGAAGATGAATTGATGGAACACATTAGACAAGCTACTACACCAAATGAAGCTTGGGATTTACTTGCTTCTCGTTTCACAAAGAAGAGTGATGCAAGACTACAACTATTAGAAGGTGAATTAATGTCAACCACACAAAGTGACATGACAATTAGTCAGTACTTCATAAAAGTAAAGGGTCTTTGCAGAGAAATTACTGAATTGGATGAGGCATCCATAATAAGCAATGATAGAATGAGGCGGATAATCATTCATGGATTAAAACCTCAATATAGAGGATTTATTACTGCAATTCAAGGTTGGCCAACATAACCTTCGATTGAGGAGCTAGAGAATTTGCTAACAAGTCAAGAAACTCTAGCAAAACAAATGGCTGGAGTCTCATCGAACACAGAAGAGGTGGCACTCTTCACAAACAGAATGAGAAGTCAATCTGGTGGTCAAATAGGAAAAAGAACACAAAGAAATTATAATTCTGGGGGAGCTCAACAGAGACAGGTTCAAACATGGGGACATTCTCAATCAAAGGGAAGTCAACAAAGACAATTTCAGAATAATCAACAGTCTAAATCCATTAGACGGTAAAATGGCGAGTGTTTTGTCTGTGGCAAGAAAGGACACTACGCAAGAGAATGCTGGTATAATAAAAAGAATGAAGAGAGTAATGCAGCAACAACAAGTAGCAGTCACCAAAATGAGTCAGAATGGGATCTTGAAGCATTATTTACAAGTACAGAAATGATGCAGAAAGAATATCTCAATTCTGAAGTAATTGAACTACCAAGTCTTATGGCAATAACAGATGAAGAAGAGCAAGCTTCTAGCGCTATTGATTCTCATAAAGTAGATTATGAGAAAGACTGGATATTTGATTCTGGATGTTCTAGTCACATGACAGGAAATAAGAACAAGCTACTTAATGTTTCAGAATATAAAGGCAAGCGAGTTGTGACAACCGCAAATAATGCAAAATTACCAATCACTCATATTGGTAATATAAAGATTGACTTGGATCATAATAAAAAGCAAGTGCAATTAGATGATGTTTACAGAGTATCAGGAATGAAGAAAAATCTTTTATCAGTTTCACAGTTGACAGAAACTAGTAAATTTGTTGTATTTGGCCCATAAAATGTTAAGGTATGTCAACAAGTAAAAATTATTGATACACCTGAAATGGAAGGAGTAAAAGTAGACTCCATGTATGTGATATTTGCAGAGGAAGTATATGTTGATAAAAACAAGAAGTAATGAGATAGTGGATTTATGGCATGCTCGACTTGGACATGTTAATTATCATAAATTAAAGTTAATGATGAATAAGTCTTCATTAAGAGGACTACCGAATCTTGAGGTTCGTACTGATATAGTGTGCGCAGGATGTCAGTATCGAAAGGCACATCAACTACCATATGAAGATTCAACATTTAGAGCTAAAGAACCACTAGAGTTGATTCACTTAGACGTGCTCGGAAAAATAAAACAGTCATCAATAAATGGTATGCACTATATGGTTACATTTATTGATGATTATTCTAAATATGTTTGGGTTTATTTTATGAAGGAAAAATTTGAAACTCTAGCAAAATTTAGAGAATTTAAGTTAATGGTAGAAAGTGAAGTTAGAAAGACAATCAAATGCCTTCGTTCAGATAATGGAGGTGAGTATATATCTGACGAGTTTAACTCATATCTTCGTCAGTGCAAGATTCGGCGACAAATGACTTGTCCAGGTACACCACAGCAAAATGGAATTGTTGAAAGAAAGAATAGGCACCTTGCAGAGGTTTGCCGAAGCATGCTACATGCTAAAAATGTTCCTGGTCGATTTTGGGCAGAGTGTATGAGAACTACAGCTCAAATAATTAACAGGCTTCCACAACCAAAGTTAGGGTTCGTTTCTCCATTTGAAATGTTAAGAAAATTGAGACCTACTGTAAATCATTTTAAAGTGTTTGGGTGTGTTTGTTATGTGTTCGTGCATGATCTTATTCGAAGTAAATTTGATAAAAAGGCAACTAGATGTATCTTTGTGGGATATGATGAGCATAGAAAAGGTTGGCGATGTTGTGATCCCAACACTAATAAATGTTATGTTTCACACAATGTCGTGTTTGATGAGACATCATCTTGGTGGAATCCAGAATACGTGATATTACCTCAATCCAAGGAGATAGAGGAAAGAATGCAAGAAAGGTTTGAAGAATCAACAAAAGGAATGCAACAAAATGTTGGAGATGCACCACAGTTAATATCACAAGAAAAGTCGCGGCAAACAGGTGTTTATCAAGGTACAGAGAAAGAAAACCAATCAATAACTATTCGAAAATATAAACAAATTGAAGAGTCATCATCATTAGAACCACCACCGCCACCACCATTAAGAAGGTCACAAAGGCAGAGAAAACAAAATCCTAAATATGCTAATGTTGCATTTATGGAAATTGAAAAAGAACCAAATTCTTATGAAGAGGCATCACAAAAAGCTAAATGGGTAGAATCCATGACGGAAGAATTTAAAGCTTTGGAAGAAAATCAAACATGGGATTTAGTACCAAAGACAAAAGATGTAAAACCCATATCAAACAAATGGGTTTATAAGGTCAAAACTCGGCCAGATGGATCAATTGAAAGATATAAAGCTCGATTGGTAGCTCGTGGATTTTCACAAGAATATGGAATAGATTATGATGAGACATTTAGTCCTGTAGCCAAGATTACAACTGTTCGTGTTTTATTAGCTCTTGCAGCATGTAAGTCATGGAATCTATGGCAGATGGATGTTAAAAATGCTTTTCTAAATGGAGAGCTAGATCATGAAGTTTATATGGAGCAACCACAAGGCTTTGAGGACAAGTTCCATCCTCAGTATGTATGCAAGTTGAAGAAAGCATTATACGGACTAAAACAAGCTCCAAGAGCTTGGTATGGAAAAATTGCTGAATTTCTTATTCATTGTGGTTATGTAGTTGCATCAGCTGATTCTAGTTTATTTATCAAAGCTCAAGAAGGAAAACTAGTAATCATATTGGTTTATGTTGATGATCTCATCATTACTGGAGATGACGAGACAGAAATTCAAAGATCCAAAGAAAATTTATCAATTCGATTTCAGATGAAAGAACTTGGAGAATTAAATCATTTTCTTGGACTAGAGGTGGAACGAACAAAAGAAGGGGTGTTTTTATGTCAGAATAAATATGCAAAAGATTTACTCCAAAAATACGGCATGTTCAATTGTAAACCACTTTCTCTTCCAATTGAAATTAACAGCAAGCTAAGCATCTCAGAAGAAAAAAATTTAGAAGATTCAAAAATGTACAGACAAATAGTTGGAAGTTTAATATATCTAACGCTAACTAGACCAGATATAGCATTTGCAGTTGGAGTAGTAAGTCGGTTCATGCAAAATCTGAAAAAGCCTCATTTAGAAGCAGTTCGAAGAATTTTAAGATACATTAAAGGGACGCTTGATTTTGGATTATTTTATAAAAGCAATATTGATTGCAAGTTAGAAGGTTATTGTGATGCTGATTATGCAGGTGACTATGATACAAGAAGATCTACTACTGGATATATATTTAATATGGGTTCTGGAGCAGTTGTTTGGTGTAGCAAAAGACAACCAACTGTTTCGCTATCAACCACAGAAGCAGAATATCGAGCAGCAACAATGGCAGCGCAAGAAAGTACTTGGTTGGTACAATTATTGAGGGACTTACATCAATCAATTGATTATCCAATACCGTTGTATTGTGATAACTTATCCGCAATCAGTTTAGTTGATAACCCAATGTTTCATGCAAGAACTAAACACGTGGAGGTATAATATCATTTCATACGTGAGAAAGCATTAAAAGATGAAATCAAGGTAATGAAGGTGAAGACGGAAGATCAGCTAGCAGACATCTTCACCAAAGGACTTCCAAATAACAAATTGGAAGAATTTCGAGAACTACTTGGTATGGCTTCAAGAAAAACTATAAATGAAGAAATTTGTGATTAGGGGGAGTATTAAATATATCACAAATTATATTAAATTAGTATTAATCTATTTTAAGTTATATAAAATTTAGAAAAGAAAACAGAAATCGTTTATGATTTCTGGTTATTAATTTTGTTAAATGAAATTTGTTAGAAATTAGGTTTCTATTTTTAGTAAATGTTTTCTTATATAATTGCAATTGAAATTGTAAGGAAAATATATGTGAAAAAGAAGAAAAGAAAAAGAAACAGGAAAAGAAAAGAAACGGGAGAAAGAGAGAATTAATTTGTGAGGTGTGTGTGGTGAGGATAATTATTATTTTTAGTTGTAATTTATTTTATAATATAGTGAATAAGATTATTTTTTTATTGAGTCTAATTTCATAATTGGATTCATAATATTCCGCTATATTATTCTACAATTTCCACATGCACAAGCTCCATCAAGTATGGAGCCATAGGTACTTGAACTAGGATAAAGATTTATATGACCCATCTCATTTAAGTGATAAAAATACAGCTCCAAAATCCCCATTTCTACTATAATATTCTACAATAACATTGTATATACATAGCTGAATTATGAATGCCCATGTCTAGAAATTTTACAATTCTCTCAAATTTCCCATCTTTACCAATTTTACAATATGAGCAAGCAGGAATCAAGTAAACTTATCCAATAAAACCTTAAATTGAATAATGGCACCACCAAGCTAATTTTGTCTCATTTTCTCTTTGCAATACATTTAGTGGTGCATTACTTGTACGAATTGAAGGGGTATAACCGATTACTCTTATTTTCCTATACACCTCCAAGCCCTCCATAAAAAAATCGTTATATGAACAGCAAACAAGACTAAAGCTTAATGCGTCATATTCAGAACTGTTACCTTTACTAGGGGTCTCTGTGAGTTCATTTATAGGGTGGGTTTGAACTAGAGAACCCAAGATGGTCTTTGCAAGTTGGACAAGACCCGATCTGAGATAAACTTGGATGAGATGGCATTGGGATTTAAGGTAGGGCTTGAGTTTGAGAGAAGGCACAACCCAATTGAAGAAGTCGAGAGAGATATGAGAGTGGGTTTGGGTTTTATAGAGGATTTAGAGGAAAAGATAAGGGGTTAGCTTCGAGGAGAGGTTGAGGTTCTATGGAAGTGAAACCTAGTTGTGTCTTTGTAGGAGAATTGAAGAGATTTGGGATACAAATTGGATTTATTTGATTTGATTTCTCCAAATGAATTTAGAAGTTGTAGTTGAATATCCTTTTCTAGAGCATCATTTGGTAATATATTTGTTCATTTTCAATCTTCTATCCATCTTTCACACATGGACGAAAATTTAAAAGAAAAGAACCTCCACTGTGGTCGACCTTTACCATTGGAAACAACTTAGCATAGCAGCAAAAATATGATTATCTCATACATCATACTTTACATTTGATTTCATCCAATTTAAATTCCATTTATCTTGCCCAAACATCCTTCAAGCAAAAATTAACGTCTATCTTGAGTCAATTATCTGCTTAAAGAACTACTCAGTATTTACTATTTTATGCACTCAAGGGGAAACAAATAATATTACGATACACAATCTCTAATATAACTGCACTTTAAGGCCATATAATGGACAAAACTCATGCATTTTATTTACAAACACATTTAACATTTATATGCATATGACAACCATTGAATCATAACTCATGAATGACGCTGAATTTGAGGAAAAAGAAATTCAATCAAAAAGAAAATGAAACCTATACTCCACATGTTATAAGAACTCAGACCAACTAAAACTTTTTGAACTGTGGATATACTATAAACCATAAAATCTTTGCTTTAATACCAACTTTGTCACAACCTGAACCCGAAGGCATGTGACCAGTACTAGAGAATAAAAAAGGCATGTGGCTTTTAAAACCACAGTTAGCCTGACGACTCATTACTTAAGAAAAATAGATTGTGACAATAATCACTATCTTAAAATTGGGCCCATGGGCTACTAATTATGTATAATCAGTAAATCATACAATCATCATCATTAAATGTTGGATAACAAAATACATTTAACTCAAACAACGGAACTAAATAGAAAAATAGATAGATAAAGTAATACCATGTAGAGTACTAGAGTACAGCATGTGTAACGTATGTATATAATAAATATATATAATAACAACACTCTTGCCGAGAAATAAAGGACAAAAGTAGCTTTATAAAATTACCCATCCATACTTAACCTGCAAATTGGAAAAAAAATTGATAAATAGGGGTGATCAGTCGATTCATTGAGCTCTGTTGTAATTAATATAATACAATAATCTCGTGCATGAAGTGTCCATACAAATGTCAACCAAACAGGTCAATCACATAATCATAAAAGGGTAGAAGTCAGTTAACAGAGCCATACTAAATCCAAACTCGAGAGCTAATCTTCTATCTAACTCTCTTCATCTAATATGGTCTTTTAAAATTTAATACATAGGATTTACCGTCACGACCATAATCAAGTAATAATACTCGACTGACACAAAGCGTTGAGCATGATAAAACTCTCGCCGTTATACTAGTTATAATCTCATCATCATATAATGTCATCATATCATAACACATATCTCAAATCATACTGATCTCATATCATCCTTATCATATTCGGCAAACACAGATAATATGCACTAAGTACAATTAACCTATACATTAACACACATTATGCTTATAAATACTATACAAGCAATCGATGCATTGATGCAAATATAAATATTAACGTAAATTAGAGAAATGAAATATTATATTAATTTATATAAATCACAATCAATAATTATTTATAATTCTTCTGGACATCCACTGTCAACCACAACCCAATATATATTTCAAAATTATAATTAATTGTTAAATATTAAAATATTTCGAGACACTATTAAATTTATCTACTTTAACTTTAAGAATATTTTATATTTTATCTTAATTTCAAATATTAATAATAATAATAATAGTTAGAATAATAATAATCACTATAGTATTAATAATAGTTTATACTAAGTTTAGTATTTAATGATAAAAATAATAATAATAATAATAACACTAACAGCCTGATTATTCTAATTAGAATAATACAAATTTTAATTAAGTAATCAATTTTATAAATTTTAAACAAAATATATTAAATATTAAATTTAATCATTTAATAATCAAATAACTTATTTAATAATTTATAATTAAATCAAATAAATAAATAAAGAATAATCTTTATATTAATAATAATTTATTGTTAATAATAAATATAACTTAACTAACCAACTACTAATTCATTTTTTTTTCAATTAAACAACCAATTAAATATATTTATATATCTAAACTTAATTAATTAAAGCCATGAATTATTAATACAAATTATAATTTAAGCATTTAGTTAGTTTTACTCGTATATTATGTTAATATTTTTATTTTAAATTTAATATTTACTTATTATATATTTATTTTCATTATTTATTTTATTTATTCTGAATTTTTTAAATACAAATAATTAATCAATTGATTAAAATCATTAGTTCATTTAATTTCATAAATCTTAATTAATTAATTTTAAATTAGTTATTTATAATTATTATTTTAATTTATATATTTATATATATGTATTTTTTAAAGCTCATCCAAAATTTACAAATGATATATCAAATTGAAACTCATAAAGAGTCTCAACCGTATCAAAATTACTGAAAAAAAGGTCAAAAAAGATCAAAAAGTTAATAAAAAAATCACGAAACGCGTCTACTTCGTGCCATATGTGAAAATGATTCCAGCGCCCGATAGCAATGATTCTAGTGGCATTGGACTCATCGAACGATGGGGTTTACAGTGATGCCAGCAATGTTGATATGCAGTAGCCGGAGGGCAATAGATCGAGCCAAAAACTAAACTGACGCTGTCTCTTTCTCTCTCTCTCTTGCTTCATCTCTCTCCTAATTATTTTATCTACTCTTCATTAATGTCTATGTATTGATTGTTTGACTTTCAATATAGTCTTTATATTATTTGAGTGAATTACTAATCAAGCATAGGCTACATAATCTATTGGTAAAACTCTCCACTTTCTTCCCTTGGTCTTAGGTTTGATTCCCATAAATGCTAAAATATTTTTTTTACAGGAAATTACAGAGCCCGCTATCAATAACATTTGTTAATTGCGAAACACGAGCTAATTAAAATTTCTGTATCTAGCACTTCTGTGATTATAAAATGCATTAGGCAAGTAACAAACATATTGATAACTACCGCAGCAAAGAATGATGCAAAAAAGGAAAAAAAAAAATTACCTACAACCAGTAGATTGTTTTATTTAAGAATGTCAACAATTATATGAACTATCCAAGTAGGCTATACCTCAAAAACAAAGAGTTCATTGCCATCAGTCATCTGTACTCAGCTCTTTCCTATGTAAGCCATTCATAATCAAGATTTAAATTGACTTATCATTAACAAATGCGCAAGTGTTAACATTCAAAAAGCACTTCAATCCTATTACAAACTACCTTATCGTGTATGCTTGCAAAATGGGCTTCATTATGTTTATTATATATAAACTTTTATTTCATACTGAAAAAAAGGAGAGAGGAATCATTAGGCCAATAAAGTTTTCACAAACTAAAAGAAATCACACACTTGGCGATAATAGAAATTTCATGAATACACAATTCATTAAATATTTATAATGAGTGATATTAAATATAAATATAATAGACATTTAATATATTAATTAATTATTATTTAAAATAAATAAAAAAGAAAAAATGTGACCGGGGCATATATAAAAAGTTTGGGGCTGGGAATTTCCTTTTCAGCGACTGATTGGCTAATGTGTCCCGAAGTCGTTTTGATTGTCAAATCGTCATACAAGCAACACGTGACTATGCCTGTGCGCATGTGACTGGATGAGCTTGTGGTACATGTTTTATTATTTTTAATATTATTATTAGCCATAAGTTCGAAATGACAACTATAACCTTTGCGTGTTTGTATTGTATATAACAGTCCCTCACATGATTGTTCATGTAAAAGAAAATCTTATTTCCACGTAAAAAAAAAAAGAAAAACAAAGAACAAATTGCAGTGTAGATAGAATTTGTAATTCTTACTAAATTTTAATTTATCAATAAAAATTATTAAAAAAATAAAAATATAGAATTTATAGTTTTAATTATACTTTAATTCGTATTTCAACCATGATTGTGTTAATTAATTTCACTCTATATACATAAGAATAAAATGACATTATAATCAATATTATAATAATAACAATTAAAGTACTTGAAACATGTTAGGTTTCTAACCAGGCTAGTGCAAGTTTATAAATCATTAATAAGTAATATAAAAGTAAGTGGGTATCATTTTTACGAGAAATAATATTTTAAATATTAAATAATTAAACTAATTATTATTTGGATGATAAAAAATTTTGAGAATTGATACTAAAATTAATGCTAAATTGACTTTTAATTTGAATTAAATATTTTTGGTATTAAGGTTAAACTATCTTTATTGATTAACTATAAATTTTCTAAAGTATTGATTTAATTTTAACTTAACTTTGATTATTGGTTGGATTATCTTAAGCTAAGATCTAGTATCTCTTAAGTACTAAACATAATATTAAATTTAATTTTATGTCTAATCTCGTGATTACAAGTAATTAAGTTAATTAATTAAAATCTATGAGAATCTTTTATCAACCTCTTAAATATTTATCTTATTTCTAAGTGAAAATAAAAATTTAACTTAAAATTATTATCTCCTTGAAATAATATTATGCTTCCACTCTTGCTCTATTATGCAATATCTTAAATCAGTTAATCATTAGCCAAATAATTAATGTATTAAGAATAAAGATAATAAAATAATCAAAAGTAAACTTTAATTGAATCATATAAAAAATAATTATTACATACAGGGACGGACCTGGAGGGATCGTGGGGGGCAAACGACTTTCGCTCACTGATGGCTAGAAAGCACATACAAGGGAGTGCCTCTGGCCGCCGATGATGGCCAGCGGAGACAAGTCCCCCCTCCCCTCTCCCTCCCAGCTCGAGTTGCAGAGGCATAGAAGGAGAGCGTGAGGTCGAAGAAGAGAGAAAAAAGAGAGGGAGCAAGGGAGAGGGAAAAGGATGGGCTGGACGACAGACGGCTGGAGGATTCACCGACGTCTACGACACTGGAGATAGAGTCATTATCAGCGACGACAAGAGGTAGAGATTTTGTCTTCCTTCTACAGCCGCCTGGTTTCGCCACTGATTATATACTAAAATCAATAAAAAAAAAGTTTAACCCTAAGTGGATTTTTAGTTTCTCATAATTGAAATAGAAATTAAACAGCAAAAAGAAAGAGTGTAGATCATCATTGAAATTAAAAATAAACAATATATATCAAACTTGAAAACTTTGAATTGAAGAGAGCTTCTTGATCTTAAATTAATCTTGAGTAAAAAAATATCTTCTTCTCTTCAAAGTCTCCTCAAAAGAATTGTAGAATTTTGATAGAAAAATTCTTGATGATTTGAAGAAGTGACTTGAGGTATTCATAGGGAGTTTGAAGACTTCTTTTCAGAGTTGGAAAGGGTTAAGTTAGATTTGGAAGAGCTCTTATTGAATAAGGGATCGTATCTTAGAAGATTTCCCTTCAAAATTAGGTTGCAGACCGCGTTAGAATTGCACAGACATGCAGAGAGATGAACACGTGCATGCATAACTAATTTTAATTCATAGCTTCAAAAATTACTAGGATCATAGATTCGTTTTGGGATGTACGGTCGTGGCAATGGTATTCACATGGCCATGCATATGAAAAGCAGTTTGTCTCTTTTGCTCTGTTTTTCCTTTCTTCAAGCAATCCCATTTTTATGTATACAGGCGTGTCAATGGCATACACACGACCGTGATTCTTCTTCTTTCTCTGCCTTTTTTCTTCGTAACTACTTCTTGCAAAACTCCTGATTTCTTTTGACGTCAGATCATCCTTTTAGTCATAATATCTCAAAAACTCACATTTTGCCAATTTAAATCTTCAAAATGAATTGAAAGAGGGAGAAAACTTAATTCCCCTAAAGCCTAAATCATGCATAGATCACTAGATTATTCAAATTAAATTGCAAAGGGCAGAAATGCATACCTGACATCATCGTATGTTGATACTGGAGACGATTCAGGGGTTTTTTCGCCTTTCAGGGGATACCCATTTTAGGTTATGCGAAAGCACTACTGAATGAACGTAATGTTCTCTAAAAGTTGTATTCCCCAGGAGACCACGACCCCTTATTTATAACTGAATAAATTGATTAATTTCTATTTTGGTCCTTCAACAAAATAGAAATTACTTAATGGTCTCTACACTTATAATTCTATTACGAGTGGGACACCTCAATAGTCAACAATCCTAATTTGATCAAAACTTTAATTTGACTATCTTAATTTGACTGCAATACACATTTAATATTTAAATATATTTAGCCCACACTTATGATTAATTAGAGGATTAATTTTAACAATATAAAATTAATTCTAACAATCATGGCTCTAGTTGCATATTTTGATCTTGAGTTACATCAAATGGATGTGAAGACTGTGTTCTCAGTGGAGACATTGATGAAACCATCTATATGGTGCAGCCAGAAAACTTTGTGTTTGGAGACCCAAAGCGACTGGTATGCAGATTAAAGAAATTCATTTATGGACTCAAGCAAGCTTCTCGTCAGTGGTACTTCAATTGGGGAATTAAGTTTTCTCCCCCTTTCAATTGGTATCAAAGCCCTGTGTTAGGTTGCTAGATTTTTCGATTAAATTGCGGTATTGATTATTGTTTTGATTCTAGAAAATTAATTCGGTGATTGTAATTTCTTCAGTTAAATTAATTTGGAATTGAATTTAGTAATCTGAAATCAATTTTGGTTTGATTTGTTTTTTTGGTTAATTAATTAGTTTAATTAATAAAAAAAAATCGAAACTGTTCTTCAAGAACTCGAAGAACAGCTTTTGAATTTTTCTTTTTTTTTTGCTAAATGATTTTGGACAGTTTTTGTTCGGATTTGGACCGACGGTGGCGTAAGGGAGGGTTAACACCCTCATTCGGTGGTCGCTGGCGGTGGAGAACCATGGAAACCGATGTTGAGATTTGCGAAATCGATTTGCGTTTTTTGCGATTTTGAGATTTTTCAATTGATCCGTGGCCGTTCGTTGCCGATAAAGGATGGCCGGAGGTTGCTTGGTGGTTGAGCACCGTCTGGAGGTTGTCACTGGTGGTGGACGGCACTGGATTGAAAACTGGAGGCGGGCGGCGATGAAGTGATCTGCTGCGTTTGGAGCATATCGCTTTGAGCCAAAACGGCACCATTTTGAGCAGGGTGCTACGTTTGGAGCAGTGTGCATACCTAGCTCAAAACGGCACCGTTTTAAGCCAGAACGGTGCATTTTGAAGAACAAACCGCGCATCTCTGGACCGGGTAAAAAGCGAAAATAAAATATATATTTTTAAATTACAAACAGGTCCTCCAACTTTTGATAATCCAATTTTGACCCAGAATGTTTTGTAATTCCTGTTTTCACCTACAAAATTTTTAATTTATTAAATTTTTAGCACAAAATTTTCTGTTTATTTATTTTTGGCCCAAAATTTTTTTAATTAATTAAAGTTTATTTTTATTTTTATTGCAATATTTATTTTTAATTATTTTGAGAATTTTATTGAGTTTAAATTTAATTAATATAAATATTGCAATCAATTTATTATAATTTGAGAATTTTATTGAGTTTAAATTTTGGTATTTTAGTCCTGATTGTGTCTAATATTTTTTAATAATAAATTAATTGAAGCAAAAAGTCACAAAAGTGACCTCTATTTGTAAATTAATTTATTTGGAATATTAGACATGTGTATTAAAATTCATTGCGGGTAGTAAACCGGCCTAAAGGAAGGTTGCTATCTGGCTGAATTGAGAATACATGTGCAGTGATAAATATGTGATAATTATTATATTTTCATCCATGTGGATAATAAATCGGCCCAAAGGAATGTTTAATATTTGACAGGATTGAATTGTCAATATTTGATTGCTGCATTGAGATGCCAATTACAGTTAATATTTTATGTCTAAAGATGAAAATATTAATATTGTGCTGGTATCTTGTTTCCATTATTTGAACTCTATTATTGTTTGTTTTAATTATTTTGTGGATAGTGAACTTATGTTAATTTTTGTCACTTTCTATGATGCCAGCTAGCATGCCGTATAATCCTAACATATCCCTATGCTTGAGGGGTCAAACTTTGGTTCATGAAAATCAAGCATCATGATTTATCTAGGTTGTATGGAGTTAGACCTTGCGTTCAAGATGGACGAACCTTCTCCTCTTACTGAAGTGAGCACAGATGCTCAGAGGGTTCAGTATGAGAAGTGGGAGCGTTATAACCGCTTAGGTCTTATGATCATGTAGCAGGGAATCCCAGAGAATGTTCGGGGAGCCATTTCTGCTGAGGAAAGTAATGCTAAAAAATATCTTGCTGAGCTGGAGAAGGTCTATGTCAAAAATGACAAGGCCGAAGTGGGGACGCTTTTAGCAAAACTCACCTCCATAAGGTATGCTGGCAACGGTACTGTTCGGGAGCATATACTGAGCATGTCTCAAATAGCCAAGAGTCTAAAGGTCCTGGATTTGGTTTTACCAGATGACCTTTTAGTCCATCTAGCTTTGAATTCTCTTCCACCACAATATGGGCAGATCAGGACTTCATATAACTGCCAGCCGAGCAAATGGACTCTTAACGAGCTCATTGCTCATTGTGTGAATGAGGTGGAAAAGATGTTGGCTACTAAGAGAGAGAGTGCTCATCTGCTCTCTTCAGCAGCTAAGGGCAAAAACAAGAAAAGAAAGAAGACTGCTGAGAATAAAACTGCTGATAAAGGTCCTGTGCAAAAGAAGCCTAAGAAATTAAAATGCTTCTTCTGCAACAAGTCTGGACACTTAAAGAAGGACTGTCCTAAATACGCCACATGGCGTGTCAAGAAGGGTAAGTACCTTGTTTTAGTCTGTTCTGAGGTTAATTTAACTTCAGCTCCTAGAAACACTTATTGGATGGATTCTGGTGCTACCGCTCACATAAGTGTTTCATTGCAGGGTTGCCTAAGCTACCGAAAGCCAACTGACGGTGAAAGATACATCTATTTGGGAAATGGCGATCCGGTGGAAGTGGAGGCAATTGGGCATATTAGATTGTATTTAAGAACTTGATGTTTTTTGGATCTTGTAGATACTTTTGTTATTCCGACATTTAGACGGAATTTAATTTCTGTTTCTTATTTGAACAAATCTGGTTTTACTTGTTCATTTGGAGACAACTCATTTACTTTATCTATGGATTCAAAAATTTTTGGTACTGGCTTCTTAAATGCATGTGATAATCTATATATGTTGGATATTAATGATTCTTATAATGAAACCCTGCAGGTTAGTACTATAGGTACCAAAAGGAAGCTAAATATAGATAATTCAGCTGAACTTTGGCACAGACATTTGGGTCACATATCCAAATCTAGAATAGAACATCTTGTGTCAGATGGTATCCTAAACACACTTGATTACATAGATGTGGACTCCTGTGTTGAGTGTATTAAAGGTAAACAAGCTAAACAAAAAAGACTAGGTGCCAACATATCATTGAACGTCTTAGAATTGATACATACGGACATCTGCGGTCCATTCCCTACAGCAACAAGGAATGGTCAAAGATACTTCATATCATTCATAGACGATTACTCACGTTATGGGTACCTATATCTCATTCATGAGAAATCAGAGTCTGTAGACATTTTCAAATCTTATAAGGCCGAAGTTGAAAACCAACTTGGAAAGAAGATTAAATGCGTTAGATCTTACCGTGGTGGTGAGTACTACGGTAGATATGAGGGTTCAGGTGAACAACGTCCAGGACCATTTGCTATTTTCCTACAGGATAGTGGTATAGTTCCTCAATACACCATGCCTGGTACACCCAGTATGAATGGTGTATCTGAGAGGCGTAACAGGACTATGGATATGGTAAGGAGTATGATTAGTCATTCTTCCTTGCCTGAGTCTCTGTGGGGAGAAGCATTGAAAACAACAGCTTATCTTCTTAACAGAGTACCAACTAAAGCAGCTGCAAAAACGCCTTATGAGCTTTGGACTGGACGCAAGCCTAGTCTAAAGCACCTTCATGTTTGGGGATGTCCTGCTGAAGCTAGGCCTTATAGGCCCAATGAAACTAAATTGGACTTCAAAACTGTTAGTAGCTACTTTGTTGGATATTCTGAGCGATCATGGGGTTATAAGTTTTATAATCCTACTACCAGGACTATTTTTGAGATGGGAATTATAAAATTCTTTGAGGGTGTTGAGTTTGGGGGGAGAAGTAAGGTTAGAAACATTGTCGAGGAGGGTTCAAGTCAAGAACACTCAGTGTCGATTCCCATCATTGCTCCTAGCAGTGTTCTGGTTCCTATGCCTGTCATTGTCCCAGAAGCACATCAAGTTCTAATACAAGACAATGTTGAACAACTTCCTCATCAGGATGAAGAAGTCATTCTTCCTCAAGTACAAGCTCAACAACCTCAAGAATTTGAGCCAGAACCTGTGCCTTTAAGGAAGTCCACTAGAGAGAGAAGAAATGCTATTCCAGATGATTATGTAGTATATCTTCAGGAACATGAGGACACTGTAGACATGGTGGAAGATGATCCAATCAGCTTTCATCATGTCATGCAGGATCCTAACTCTCACAAGTGGATTGAGGCAATGGGTGAAGAATATAAATCTATGCAAAACAATGTTACCTGAAGGAAAGAAACCTATTGGTTGCAAATGGATATTTAAGACCAAGAGGGATTCTAATGGTAATGTGGAAAGATATAATGCTCATTTTATAGCTAAAGGCTTCACTCAGAAAGAAGGGATTGACTATAAAGAGACCTTCTCTCCGGTTTCATCGAAGGACTCTTTTAGGATAATCATGGCTCTAGTTGCACATTTTGATCTTGAGTTACATCAAATGGATGTGAAGACTGCGTTTTTCAATGGAGATATTGATGAAACCATCTATATGGTGCAGCCAGAAAACTTTATGTCTGGATACCCAAAGTGACTGGTATGCAGATTAAAGAAATCCATTTATGGACTCAAGCAAGCTTCTCGTTAGTGGTACTTCAAGTTCCATGAAGTAGTTGTCTCTTTCGGTTTTAAGACAAATGCTGTGGAAGATTGTGTGTATCACAAGTTCAGTGGGAGTATGTTTATCTTTTTGGTCTTATATGTGGATGACATATTGCTTGCTACTAACTGTAAGGACTTGCTGCACGAGACCAAAGTCTTTCTCTCAAAACACTTTGAGATGAAAAATTTAGGTGAAGCTTCTTTTGTATTAGGGATTCAAATACATCGAGACCGTACTTGAGGTATTCTTGGATTATCACAAAAGGGCTATATTGAGAAAGTGCTCAAGAGATTTAGTATGCACAACAGTAGACCAATTGATACCCAGTTGCTAAAGGAGATAAATTCAGTCTTGATCAGTGTCCAAAGGGTGAACTTGAGATTCAGGAGATGCAGAAGATTCCTTATGCGTCAGTAGTTGGGAGTCTGATGTATGCTCAAGTTTGCACTCGTCCAAATATTTCATTCATAGTTGGCATGTTAGGGTGATATCTCAGCAATCCAGGAATGGATCATTGGAAAGCAACCAAAAGAGTCTTGATATATCTTCAGAGAACGAAGGGACATATGCTCACATACAGGAGATCAGATAAGCTTGAGATCATTGGGTATACTGATTCTGATTTTGCTGGATGCCAAGACAGTAGAAAATACACATCAGGCTACATATATCTCTTGGCTGGTGGTGCTATTTCTTAGAAGAGTGTGAAACAAACTCTAGTAGCTACCTCCACCATGGAAGCAGAATTTATAGCAAGCTATGAGGCATCCAATCAGGCAATCTGGCTGAGGAACTTTGTCAAAGGGTTGCGCATTGTGAATGGCATTGAAAGGCCATTAAAGTTATACTGTGATAATAACTCAGCAGTTTTATTCTCCAACAACAACAGAAGCTCTTCCCGATTGAGACACATTGGGATAAAATTTCTGGCTGTGAGGGAGACAGTACAGAGTGGACAGATATCCATAGAGTATATTGGAACGAACTCCATGATTGCGGATCCGCTCACTAAGGCAGTGATACCGAAGGTTTTTCATGAGCACACTACTCATATGGGTGTCACATTATTTGAAACTGATTAGTTTCAGTGGGAGTTTGTTCATTATGGTTACATTATATTTGTGTATGCTCTATTTTGTAATGGATATATTTTGTTATGTACACTCAGTTTCTGCAGAAATTAAAGTATTTATTTTGCTACATTATGTATTATTATTTATTGATCTCACTAAAGTGTGACCAGTTGGAAACATGCATGATTAGATCACATTACATGTAGTTTCCATGCTACACTCCTATTATTGATCTATGTCATTTGAGAGTATTGGTAATGTGATTGATGGTGGTATGAGTCACGATGAATGTGGCGACTGGCCCTTCAATCCTTTATCGATATAATCAATGGACGAGATTGTTTGAGGCACCTTCAGTATGACTGCTTTTATGAGCTCATTAAGGTATATACATTTATATTTAATATATGTTAGCCCAAGTGGGAGATTGTTAGAATTAATTTTATATTGTTAAAATTAATCCTCTAATTAATCATAAATATGAGCTAAATATATTTAAATATTAAATGTATATTGCAGTCAAATTAAGATAGTCAAATTAAAGTTTTGATCAAATTAGGGTTATTGACTATTGAGGTGTCTTACTCGTAATAGGATTATAAGTGTAGAGACCATTAAGTAATTTCTATTTTGTTGAAGGACCAAAATAGAAATTAATCAATTTATTCAGTTATAAATAAGGGGCCATGATCTCCGGGGGAATACAACTTTTAGAGAATATTACGTTCCTTCAGTAGTGGTTCCGCATAACCTAAAGTGTGTATCCCCTGAAAGGCGAAAAACCCCAGAATCGTCTTCAGCATCAACATACGATGATGTCAGGTATGCAATTCTGCCCTTTGCAATTTAATTTGAATAATCTAGTGATCTACGCATGATTTAGGCTTTAGAGAAATTAAGTTTTCTCCCCCTTTCATACACACGACATTGATTCTTCTTCTTTCTCTGCCTTTTTTCTTCGTAACTACTTCTTGCAAAACTCCTGATTTCTTTTGACGTCAGATCATCCTTTTAGTCATAATATCTCAAAAACTCACATTTTGCCAATTTAAATCTTCAAAACGAAATTATTCTAACTTTAATGAAATAAATGTATCAAATTCAATTGATTAACAATAAATAGTAGTTTGAATAAATATAAATTATTGACAAAATATAGCTTTATCAAAACCTTTTAAAAAATAAATAGTGACTAATTTAGAAAAAAAAGTTTGTAAAAGTATTTTTCGGTGTATTGCATCCTGTCAATTAAATAAAAGTATGGGAATTTTAAACAAGTTAATTTAAATTTATTAATTTTTTCACTCCAAGAAAATATGAGATAATGTTTTTGTATTTAGTTTATTTTCAATATTGTATTCTTCTATGCTATTAACCAACAAGGTATATTCGGACGACTATTTTATGAACAAAAAGAATTTAGTTGTGAGCTGCTATAATAACATATACTCTATGTTTATAAACTTTTATATATTTATTAGTTTATACAATTTAAGTGTGTAACTGTTCTATTTTATCTAATATTAGTTTACATATTTATCGTTATTATCAGTATTATTATTATTACAAATAGAAAATATTAATTGTTATGGTAGGATTTATTATTATAATCATTATAATTATTGATATGCAATAATTTTATTTGAAATAATTTACAGCAAATTTTGTAAATATCAAAGTACTCCTCTTTGCCCTTTGATATTACAGCTGAAAGGCTTAAAATATTTTTGAGGAACGGAAAAAAAATTTGAATTCCATTTATCAGAGAAAATATGAATTGCTAATTTAAACTTATACACATTACCTCATTGATTTAATAATTTTTAATGAGATTTCTAATTAATACAATTATCAAAGTGTGTGTATGTGTGTATATATATATACTAGAACGATGCCCTCGCGTTATTTCAGAGAGATATATATATATATATATATTAGTTGGGGATATACATATTTTAGTTTTTTTTATAAATAATACAAAAAAGATTAATTTTTTTAAAAAAGGATAAGAAACATTAAATCAAAAATTAAAAATAAAATATTTTTAATTGAGTGCAATTAAGTAAAATATTTGGTATAATTATTATAGGATTGTAACACTCCATGTAAATAAATAAAAGTAATAAAATTTTAATAGAATATTTAATTAATAATTAAACTAAAGGATTTAATAATAATAATAATATTATTATTACAAGTAATTTTCATATAACTAAGAATTACAAATACACTTTAATTTGATAACTAATAATTAATAAGACTAAACATTAGATCTAAAATTAATGAAACTAATTATACAATTGGGATTAGATATATATATATATATATATATAATAAATAGAATACAAGCTTAAATGTTAAAAGATAAAGCAAGCACAAAAAAAATAGCCTAACATGTGACTTAATATATACATAAATCATATGTCACCATTATTATGTGAAGGCAGGAAAAAAAATGTATGAGATATGCATAAGACATGCATAAACCACATGTTAAATCATAAGTATATGTGTTGCTATGTTTTTCTAAAGGCTAGTTAGCATGTAATGATATTACTAATAGGAAATGATGATGCAAATCTAAAGGAATAAAAAATTATTACCTAAACCTATAGGTGTAACAATAATTATTATTAAAATAATAATATTAATAACAATAATGAATGAAAACCTACTCATCACATGCATGTGTAAGTATTCAATTTAAATCTTAACAAGTGTCAAAATTAATTTCACAACTAGCAACATCTTCTTTACTAAAATTATAAAAGCCTATTGTCTACTTTCTTTTAACAAAATCAGAATATATAGTTTAGAATATATAGTTTAGAATATATATATATATATATATGTACACACACCAAATTGACTTAGTTAATTGGTGTTATTAAAATAAAAATCAAATTTTAATTTAGTTATTTTCTATAACAATGAAAAAATATATGATTTAGAAAATAAATAAATACTACGATATACATATAGTTAAATAATGTGTTATTAAATCAAAATCAGATTTTGATTAAAGGTATATTTATGTAATTATGTTATAGTTAGCTAAAATTTTTAAATTTACTGAGTAAATTAAAATGAATCTTGAATCAAGAAAAAAATAATTAAATTAAGATTTAATTTAAAATTAATTTGGAGCTATGATAGAATCTATGATGAATATATATATATATATATAATAAAAAAAGATATAGTTGATAATTGACAAGTTAAATAAAAGATGGCAATTTGCATGGGGTTTCCGTGCAAGACGTGAATAATAATAACAACAACAACAACAATAATAAATAAATAAATAAATAAATAAATAAATAAAGTAGTAAACAATAAATATCATCCTTTTATAAGGACATATTAATTAAGAACAATTAATATTAATTAAACAAATAAAATAGTAAAGAACATATGTACACAAATTAGATTATATGTTATGGTATAACTATAGCAAATTCCATAAATAATGTAGGAAAAAGGGAGATAGGAGAATCATTTGGCTTTAAGGGCAATGCACCTCAAGAAATTACAAGTGAGTGATAATCTAATATGATTTCTTACCTATTTTATCTTGAACAACACTGTTTAATTTGTATTAAACAAAATCTTATTTTATTTACAACCCATTTTTCAATACCTTGGATTATATTATATTCAATGGAACATCCTTTGCTTCATGTTAAATAATTTATTAATATATCTACTTATGTTAATTTATTTATTGTTTAACCAATCTTTTGGTCCTCTGTTAAGATCAATTATTGAGTTATAATATTATTAATTTTGACTCTTCTGCTATGTTACATATATTTATTGACTTTCGGATTATTCTATTAAGATTGCTTAAAAGCTATTATTATTGACATCTGATATTGTGACATAACTCAACTCTGGTGAGGGTTAAACTACTAGACCGTATACATTGGTATTCTATTATGTGCAAAAGGGGAAAGTTACCGCCCTAATACACAGTTAATGGCTACTATGTTCTGAATGTCACAATATGTTATTATATATAACAGTTGTTATATTATATTCTATCATTATCTAAATTTTTTATATTTGTTGATACTTGATTATTTTGAATATATTAATTCCTTTTTCACTCACTTTGCATATGCCTCTGCTTAAGTGATTTATTGATTATCCCACCTAGTTGCGTGTTAGGTTATAATTCACTGAGTTGACGACTCACCCCTCATCACCATTTTTTTTCAGATTAGTGATCTGCAGGTAGGAGCACCTAGATTTTTACTTCTCTGTCTGCTCACTTTGTTGGTTAGTATTATAAATATATTATATAATAATGATAAATAAAGTCTGTAAAATATTCTACTTTGTAGCTTTTCGTTGGTACAATGTAATATTGTTGCGCTCGATTAATCACTACTACAAAGTGACACTCGCAAGTATACGAGATAATTGTAGCAACGGTGATCGCCTCAAGGTCGTCTCACAAGAAAGAAGTTATTTTGCAATAGTTTGATTAACAAATAAATTAAAATTGAGTGTGTATTATTGAATTGGTGAGTTGTAATTAAAATTTAAAAGTAAAAATGAGTAGTAGTTGTGTAAGATCAATTCAATTTTAGGAATGGTGCCTAGGGTTATAGGTCAATTTAATTAAATCTTAATTCTCAAATTATCCATTAATATAACCTTGTATTTTAATTTGTCCCTTGAGTTCAATTAGTAATTACCAATTCATTAGTTTTCACATTCATTTAACAACAACCAATTGTTTTGAAATTGTAAATTAAATAAACCCTATAACTTATATTTTTAATTCATTCTTAGGGTGGTTGACTACTTAGTTCCGATATTGAATTTCACCTCTCGGTCCATCGTTCAATATTAAGTAATTAATAGATGGTCAATCTATCAAACTAACTTTAAGTCCAATGCAATCAACCAATAACAAGGTATACTAATGAAATTATCAAATCAAGTTATTTAATCAAATCTACTACAACCCAAGGCATGAGTAAATTAGCTCATCATCAATTTAAAATAAATATCCATCTCAATATTCATCGAATCAAAATTATACATTATAATATTAATATTCATAATAAAATAACAACAATCTAGAAATGAATTAAAAGAGAGAATATGAAAAATCCCTTTGTAGACTCAAAGAGTTGAGCTACTTGTCTTCCTCCCAGCTTTCACCTTAATGTATGATGAACAACTTCCAAGCCCTCTTCAGTTAATGGCTCTTCTCTTGAAAGATGGAATGGTAACTCTCTCAATCATCCAACTCCAATCAAGCTTTCTTCAAATCCTAATCTTCTAAGGAGCTTGCTTACTCAATAAGATAGAATAGTTTCTCCCCTTCAAAACTAAGAACAACCCTTAAGAATAAGATAGATAGCTCTTCAAATAAGCCCCCAAACGTGTATATCCTTCCATGCCTCCACTTTCAATTCCTTTTCATTCTTAAAACACCAACCATCTCTTGTCAACTCACATACCACACCTTATCTCCCTCTTGTTTCTTTGTTTTTATATTTCTTCCCATAAATCCATTCATCTTTCACTCATTTTTAATAATTCTTTTTTAAAAAGAAAGAGCTTTTTATCCCACAATTGTCCCCCACTTCGTGCAAAATAATTCAAGAGACCATATGAGACACGGCCAAGCCTTGAGTGACTTGGCCGTGTCACTCATTCTTCTTGGGACTCGGCCAAGCCATATGTTTGTGTCCATGGCTACCTCAATGTCTTCTTCCTTTTCCAAATGAGACATGGCCAAGGCCCTGATCGTGTCATGTGACACAGCCAGTGGCTTGGTCATGTCTCTTGACTGTATTCTCTACTGCCTTTCTCTTACTCTTTGGTTTCATCAAGTGAGACACGGCCAAGGCCTTGGCCGTGTCACATGGTTTGGCCATGCCTTCTGCCAGTGTTTGCCCCTACCCAATTATTCTGAAGGACACGGCCAAGTCTTGTTGATTCAGTCCCTGTCATGTGAGTGGTTGCCTTGGATGAGGGACACGGCCAAGCCATGAAGTGTCTTGGTCGTGTCTCATATTTTTTCACAATTTTGATCCATCAATCCATTCTTTTGCACTTTCATCTAACTCAAACACTTTAAGCAAACTTTAAACACAAATTAAAAGAAAAATTAACTAAAAACTAATAAAATTAACCTAAACATGTTTGATCAAAATAACTACCCCACACTTATCCTTTGCTTGTCCCCAAGCAAAGTTAAAATTAAAACAAATTAAACAAGAAAATTTAGTCAAGTTCAAGAGTTATAAGAATATATCAAGACTTCTAATTTCTTAAATTCACAATCAATATCAAACCAAAAAAATAAATAAATACTCATGCAATTTAGTGGTTCTCTATGCATAACCAATGTTAACACTCTCTCACCAACTCTTTGAAGTGTTTAAATAGGTAGTGTTTGCACTCATCACATTCAATGAAAGATTATCACTATAAGTTTTCTTATCAATCAAACTTCTACTACTAAATTCTAATCAATTATCAATCATAAGGTCTTTTATTTGGTTGTAATAGGGCTAAGGTAAAAGTATGACATTTAGGAATGTGAGTTTATTCACTAAGTTCAAGAGCACTTTAAGAATAAAGTAAACAATGTAATACAACCGAATAATCCCAATGTACCTCTCAATCACTCAACACTAGATATTAAAGAACTTTTTAGGAACTCCACTTATTAAATTTGTAAAAATCATTTCCAAACTCAATTCGACCCTTCCAACAAGAACAACAATTTTTTTATTTGCTATTATTTATTTTTCTTCTTCTTTTTTTTTTTTATAAATTATGATTTGCAACTAAAGAACATAATGATTTGCAATCTTAAACCTACTAAATTTAACCCTACACTTTATTCAACACAACACTCAATCATAAATGCTCTTAAAATACTCTTGATCTAATGAAAGGATAAGAGACAAAATAGCATGGTTTAAAGCTAGTAGTGTTGTGAAAAAGAAAGAAAAGGGGAAATGAAATAGGCTCAAAATTGGCTAACTAAGGTTGAATATAAGGTTGATCTTTTTAAGCCAAAATGGATTCACCTAATTGCCTTAATCATATTGATACCTAATTGAAATTTTTATGTAGTCTATACATGTCAAAGCAAGTTCTAGCAATTCATCAATCAAAGATGTTCACACATAATAAAGAATAATAAGTTGCTATCCAACTTAATAAACTCAATTCCTCACAAGTTTTAAAAAGGCAATGCAAGGAATATCTATCAAATCAACAATAAGCACCAATTTTATCCAATTCTCTAATTCATGCTTCAAAAATTAAAAAGGTCATCTATCAAGAAACTTATAATAATTGAACTTAAAAATATATACTTGAAACAATATGTAAAGTAAGGCAAAATACTTAACAAAAATGACTTAAATAACGACTAAAACAAAGACTTAAAAACAACAACTAAATTATGAAAAATAAAATCTTGCATTTATAAACAAAAACTTAGCACCCCACACTTTAAGATTGACATTGTCCTCAATGGAAACTAGGATAATTTAAAAGAAGCAAGAGTTAAAGTACAACCTGATTTTCATCATTTTCTTTGTGAGGCAAGTGCTACCTTTCATCCATAAAACATTAATTGTTCAAGACTAAAAAGCAATAAATATAAAATAACCAAAAACATAAAGTTTTAATAACCAACAACGGTAATGAAAAATAGCAACTAAAATATTTAACAATTGAAAATAAGAAATATAAGAAGTGTTCTCAAAAGGCAGTAGCTGATATGCTCTATAGTGATGGAGGGTGTGACGACAATGCTGCTGAAGGGTGGATGCTAAGAATCTTAATAAGGTTGCTATTAATTTGCTCCAACTGGGAAAGAACTTCAGCATAATTATGATCTACCTTGCTTTCTAATACTTCAATCCTACTAATTATCTACTGATTGTCCGAAGTTGGAGCATCCTTATCCGAACCGAGTGAATCCAAGTTGGACTCCTTATCAACTCGCGGTCTCTTTTGAAGGTCCTCTGGTGCAATTTGCTCATCTGAATTCATCACATAAGCCCCTCCCCTTTTTGTAACTATGTGCATCTTCTCAAGGGTCGCAAGGTCTAATGAATCACTTCAGAAATTCTAATCATTTGGCAAGCACTCGGGTCAAAACCATCAATAAGTGTCATAGCTAAGGTGGTCAACAATCCACCTATACAAATTATGCCCCTTTTTTGATTTGCTACGCTATAAAAAATATCAGCTAACCAATAGCCGATACTCACGGGTTTAACATTGCTAGCACAGTCTAAAAAAAATAGCTTCCACCACACCCGTACTTTCTTTCCGTGCAAAGAATCCACATGCCATAAATCTATATAAATACTTCAAGGCAGGATTGATCAATTTTGTTGCCTTGGCCGATTTGGCCACATACATTCCACCAGAGCCTACTGCTTCCTATGCGAATTATTGTCTAAAACTTTTAGGCACACATTTTTTTCCTTGTTGATGAAAATCAAAAATAGCATTCAATTATTCAATATCAAGAACACATGGTTTTCCAAGCAATTTAAAGCTAAACCTGGTGTAAATCTTCATTTCATTTCTTTCAACCTTAAGATAGAAATTCTATGGTAAATTCTTGGAATTGCAAAGGTTTAAGGAAAACTAATTTCTCCCATCCAAGGTTTTGAGCATAACTAGTAAAATTTTCTATAATTTGGAGAGTACCAAGGAATTCTTCTCTTACATACCTCGTTGGAAAGAAATCTCGTGCTAGAAGAGTCAATCTCTTTGAAGATGATGAAGAGGATGATGAAGGTTGCCTCCTCTTATGGTGGAATACCATTTTTATTCTAGACATTTTGATTTTTTGGTGGGAAGTGAAGCTTTGATAGATTTTATGGAGTTTTGATTAGAAAATTAGAAGATTGAGTGGGTTTAATTGAGTTTTTAGGTAAGAAGAATGTAAGATTTGGTGAATGTTTGAGGTTTTTAGGGATGAGAATAGAGGTTTTAGAGAGAGAGGTGAGAGAAAGAAGGGAGGAAGACTAAGATGAGGGTTTTGAAAGTGATGAAATCAGGTGAAATTTTGGATTTTTAAAAGGGGTGACACGGCCAAGCTAGGGTTGGCTTGGTCTTATTGGAGTTTTTTAGGAGGGACACAACTAGTGGCTTGGTCATGTCCCATGAGCATGTCCACTACTGTGTGGTGTTAGCAGAGGAAAGAAATGGGGACACGGGTTGGGCCCTTGGTCGTGTCTGGGTGACACGGCTAAGGACAAGCCAAGCCTTCTGGCCGTATTCACGCCTGGGTTTTATGGGCTTGTTTGACACGGCTAGTGGCTTGGCCGTGTCAAGTGGCTGTGTCCGTCACTGCCAATTTTTTTTGCATTTTCATTTTTTTTAAATAAATATGTCACCCAAGTCTAATACATAAAACTTTTTTTTCATGGCTTCACCCTGAAACTCTATAAAAAAATAAAAATCAATCAATGCACCCATTCTATTCTCTCAAAGTCAAAACAAAATTTAAATTGCAAAACATAAAAAATTAACTATGAAAAGAAACACAAACTGATGGGTTGCCTCCCATTGAGTGCTTCTTTAATATCGTGTAACTAGACATTGTTGCATCATTTGTCGATAAGCACTAAACTTTCAACAGTTTTTGCAACATCGATTTCTTCAAAGTAGGGCCTCACCCTTTGTCTATTTACCTTAAATGTCTCATTAGTTTTCAAATTGAGTAACTCAACAACCCCATATGGGAATGTTTGAATTACTTGAAATGGTCTGCTCCAACAGGACTTCAATTTTCCTAGAAACAATCATATTCTAAAATTGAATAGGACTTTCATTCTCGGTTCAAAAGTCCTTCGAAGGATCATCCTGTCATGCATAGCTTTTGTCTTTTCTTTATAGATTTTTGAACTCTCATAGGCCTCATTCCTAAGCTCATCAAGCTCAGAAATTTGCAACATTCGTTGCTCTCTTACTCCTTCTAAGTCCATATTTGTGGTCTCTATTGTCCAATAAGCCTTATGCTCCAATTCCACCGGTAGGTGGCAAGCCTTGCCAAAGACCAACCTATATGGACTCATTCCCAATGGTATTTTGAAAGCAGTCCTATAAGCCCATAATACTTTTGAAAGTCGGATTGACCAATCCTTCCTCGTTGTGCTCAAAATCTGTTCCAAGATTCCCTTAATTTGCTTGTTGAAAATCTCAGCTTGTCCTGATGTTTGAGGGTGGTATGAAGTTGCCACTTTATATCAGATACCCATTTTGGACATCAACTTCTCAAACTATTTGTTGCAAAAGTGGCTTCCTCCATCACTCACTATTACCTTTGGGGTTTCGAACCTGCTCAAAATATTTTTCTTCAAAAATTTCAAAATATCATTAGCATCATTAGTCTTAGTGGGGATAGCCTCCACCCACTTAGACACATAATCCACTATAAGAAGAATATATTCAAAACTAAAGGACTTGGAAAATGGCCCCATGAAGTCTACTCCCCATACATCAAAAATTTCAACCACAATAAAAATATTAAGAGGCATTTCATTCCTTTTGCTAATTTTCCCTACTTTTGGCATTTATCACATCTTATACAGAAATTGAAAGCATCCTTAAAAAGAGTAGGCCAATACAAACCGCTTTGAAGAACTTTCTCGGTGGTCTTCTTTTCTCCAAAATGCCCTCCACAATATATGTTGTGGCAAAATTACAGCACTTATTTATATTCTTCCTCCGGTACACATCTTCTTATGATTTCATCCCTGCAAATTCTAAACAAATATGGCTCATCTCAAAAATAGTACTTACATGAATGCAGGAATCTCTTCTTTATCTAAAAATTCAAATTCTTTCTCACAACACCACAAGAAAGATAGTTAGTAATATCTGTATACCAAGGTGCTTGAGTTAAAGCAAACAAGTGTTCACCCGGAAATTTTTCAAAAGTATTTTTACAAGCAATTTCTGCATCATTATCATGAGAGTTCAATATAGAAAGATGGTCGGCTACTACATTCTCACTTCCCTTCCGATCTTTGATTTCAATATTGAATTCTTGCAACATCAATAACCACCTAATGAGCCTAGGTTTAGCTTGTGAATTGGTCAATAGGTATTTTAAGGACGTATGGTCCGAAAATATCAAGTAAGATCTAAACTTGTCCAATATAAATACCACAACTATTATTTCCCTTTTAGTGGTTGTGTAATTCACTTGTGCATCATTTAAAGATAAACTTGCATAATAAATTACACACATCAATTTATTCACTCTTTGGCCCAAAACAGCTCCAACGGCATAATTTGAAGCATCACACATGATTTCAAATGACAAATCCCAATTTGGGGCAACAATTATAGGAGCAGAAGTTGATTTTTCTTTTAAAATTTCAAAAATTTCTAAGCACTTGCCATCAACATAAATGGGTCATCTTTTCCTAGCAAATGACATAAAAGACATAAAATTTTTAAAAAATCTTTTATGAACCTCCTACAAAATTCAGCATATCCTAAAAAACTTCTAATCCCCTTAACAGATGTGGGTGGAGGTAGATTTATGATTAATTCAACCTTAGCCTTGTCTACCTCAATCCCTTTGTGAGTAACAATATGACCCAAAATAATTCCATGATCAACCATTAAATGACTCTTTTCCCAACTCAAGGTAAGATTACATTCAATACATCTTTCAAGCATGAGAGTCAACTTTTACAAACAATCATCAAAAGAATTACTAAAAATAGAGAAGTCATCCATAAATACCTCAAAGCATTTGTGTAACATATAGAAAAAAAATTGAAAACATACATCTTTGAAATGTACCCGGTGCATTGCAAAGTCAGGGACAAGTAAAAGTTGTCTTTAGTTGATCTTCCAGTGCTATCGGGACTTGATAGTAACCTGAAAGACCATCAAGAAAAATAGTAAAAAGCGTGTCCAGATAACATATCAAGCATTTGATTAATAAATGGTAAAGAAAAGTGATCTTTCTTAGTGACATTATTTAATTTTCTATAATCTATGCACATTCGTCACCCGGTTAATGTTCATGTAGGTACCAATTCTCCTTTCTCATTCTGGACCACAGTCAAACTTGCTTTCTTTGGCACTATGTGTATGGGACTAACCCATTCACTATTAGCAATGGGGTAAATTACCCCTTCATCAAGCAATTTTAGAATCTCATTTTTCACTACTTCGCTCATATTAGGGTTAAGCCTCCTTTGAACTTCTCTCATCGATTTAGCCCCTTCCTCTAAAACTATTTTATGCATGCACATAGAAGGACTAATGCCTTTGATATCACTCAACCTCCAACTAATAGCTCTCTTGAATTTTTTTAACATTCTCACAAGTTTATCTTCTTTTTCACTACTAAGAGTAGCAAAAATTATCACTGGTTGTGAGTTATTCTCCCCAAGAGAAATAGGCTTTAAGTGCTTTGGAAGTTCTTTAAGTTCAACCCCCTTTGGTTGATTCTCCTCATTTGAACCCTCAACTTCTTCCTCCAAATTTAGAGCCCTTTCTAACTTGTCTTCACAACTCTCTTGTAAGAAAACTTCTTCAACGGCATTATTAGTAACATTAACGAAAGAACAGTCCTCATACAAAGCAGTAGTGAGAATAGAAAATGTGTTAAAAATTAAAAATTCTACAGTTTGACCTAAAATAGTCATGGTCAATTTTTCATTTTTAACATCAATTAATATGTTAGTTGTGGCCATAAAAGATCTCTCTAACAAAATTGTATATTTAGAATCTTTAGAAATTTCATCCCCTATATCTAAGATAATGAAATCAACAGGTACAATCAAACCACCTACCTTAACTAGAACATCTTCTACAATTCCCTTAGGGCATCTAAGAGTTCTATCCGCAAGTTGCAAAACTATTTTAGTTGGCTTGAGTTCCCCTAGCTCTAATTTCAAGTAGACAGAATATGGTATCAAATTAATACTTGCTCCTAAATCACACATACCAATAGTTTCTTTCTCATTCCCCATCGAGATGCTAACTATAAAACTTTCAGGATCCTTTAGTTTTGGAGATAACCTGTGTTGTAAAACAACACTTGTTACTTCCGAGACTATCATCTTCTTATTCAATTCATACTTTTTCTTTTTTGTGTTAAGCTCCTTAAAAATTTGGCATATGATGGCATCTTTTTAATCATCTCAAGTAAGGGGAGATTAATACTTACCTTGGAGAGCATATTATAAATTTTAAAAAATTACTTATCATGCTTCTCATTTTTTAACCTGCTTGGAAAAGAAATTGGTAGTCTGTACGAATTTGGAGATTTGTGCAGTTTTGGTGCAATTGATGACTCCTCACTATCTTTTTCAACTCACTTGGTTGAGCTTTGTCTTCTTGTATTTTCTTGCCATCATCTTCAAATGTTCCTGCATCCAAAGAATCATTAGTATTATTATCACCAATTTTATTATCAAGACCTTACCACTTCTTAGGACTATGATTGCTTTGTCTTGCTCCGGTTGGCTTAAATTTTTTTTTAATTAGCTTGCAGTTGATTAGCCAATTGATCCACTTTAGTTTCTACCTTCTTAAGTGAGGCTTCCAAAGAGTCGAATCGTTTGTTGTTCACCTCTTGATTTTGAGTGCTTATTTGAATGAAAGAATTCAAATTGTCTTCAAGTGAAGGTTTCTTGACTTGCTCATGATTTGAACTTTGCCCTTGAAATTGGTGTCCCCTTTGATCAAGTTGGAATGAATGTTGAGGTGGAACTTGTTGTTGGTTCTTCCATGAAAAATTTGGGTTATTTCTCTAACCGAGATTATAAAAATTTGAGTACGAATCATTCCTTCCCCTTTGTTGGAATCTTTCAAAAGCAAAAGCTTATTCTTGCCCTTTTTGAAATTGGTCAAAGTTTGAAGGACATACATTTTCATTGTGACCTACAACACCACATGATGCACATTATTCTTGGCTTAGCACTGGTAAGTTCCCTCTAGCATTCAAAAATTTAACTTGCCTTGTCAACTTGATAATTTATCTTGCCATTTCTGAGTTTGCATTCAGCTCATATGCTCCTCTTCTCCTTTCCCAAATACTCTTTTATTGAGAATTTGCTCCTAATATTTTAAATAATGCAACCTTTTCAGCAGTTGTTCTCTCACCCATTGCCGTTCCTGCAGCATTATCCATTGTGTTTTGACATTATTGAATTAGCCCATCATAGAAGAACTGATTGAACAATTGTTGTGGATAATAATAATGAAGGCATTGATACAATAGAGATTTGAAGCGATCCCACGCCTCATGAAATGGTTCCCCATCAAATTGGGTAAAAGTTGCAATACTCCCCTTAATCTCCTTTGTCTTTTGGTGTGAATAAAATTTTTCCATGAATTTATTATACACTTAAGGAGTTCTCCGGTAAGGTCATTAACCACGCTTTTGCCCTATCTTTCAAACTATATGGGAAACACCTCATTTTGAGTTCATCCTCTATTAATGCTTGCAAAACAAAAGTATGTAGTGTTGTATAAAAATCTCAAATGAAGTTGAGAGGATCTTCATTCAGCAATCCATGGAAGGATGGCAACATACTATAATGAGTATTTTTGAGTTCATAATTTCTTGCTACATTGCTCAACCGGATACATGATGTGGTTACTCTAATGATTGGTCGGGCAAACTCCTTCATAGATGGTTCCTCTACGTCACCCATTTCTACTTCCATGTCCTCCGTAAATTGCTCGTCGGTTTCTTCTCCTTCTTGTCCCAAGAGATCTACTACTTCGGTTCTTGGGAGTATATGAATATTGTCTAGATATGGAACAAGTTCATTTCCTTGAGACCTTTTTCCTTGCATAAATCACATAGGCAATTCAAAAAGGAATACTTTAAACAATTAAATTATTAAAATAAAAGAATCAAACTACAAACAAAAATTTTCTTCCCCTGCAACGGCACCAAAAACTTATTGCACTCGATTAATTATTACTACAAAGCGACACTCGCAAGTATACAAGGTAATTGTAGCAACAGTGATCTCCCTAAGGTCGTCTCACAAGGAATGAGTTATTTTATAATAGTTTGATTAACAAATAAATTAAAATTGAGTGTGTGTTATTGAATGGTGAGTTGTAATTAAAATTTGAAAGTAAAATAAGATCAATTCAATTCTAGGAATGGTGTCTAGGGTTGTAGGTCAATTTAATTAAATATTGATTCTCAAATTATCCATTAATATAACCTTGTATTTTAATTTGTCCCTTGAGTTCAATTAGTAATTACCAATTCATTAGTTTTCACATTCATGAATTAGCAACAAACAATTATTTTGAAATTGCAAATTAAATAAACCCTAGAACTTATATTTCTAATTCATTTTTAGGGTGGTTGACTACTTAGTTCCGATATCGAATTTCACCTCTCGATCCATCATTCAATATTAAGTGATTAATAGGCGGCCAATCTATCAAACTAACTGTAAGTCCAATGCAATCAACCAATAACAAGGTATACTAATGGAATTATCAAATCAAGTTATTAATCAAATCTACTACAATCCAAGGCATGAGTAAATTAGCTCATCATCAATTTAAAATAAATATCCATGTCAATATTCATCGAATCAAAATTATACATTGTAATATTAATGTTCATAATAAAACAACAACAATTTAGAAATGAATTAAAAGAGAGAATATGAAAAATTCCTTTGTAGACTCAAAGAGTTGAACTACTTGTCTTCCTCCTAGCTGCCACCTTGATGTATGATGAACAACTTCAAAGACCTCTTCAATTAATGACTCTCCCCTTGAAAGATGGAATGGTAACTCTCTCAAGCTTCCAACTGCAATAATGCTTTTTTCAAACCCTAATCTTCTAAGGAGCTTTCTTACTCAATTTGATCCCAAACTTGATTAGATCTTGTCTATGAAAGAAATGAAAGATGAATTAATATTGAAGGTGAAGAGAAAATGGTATCTAAGAGAGAATGGTTTCTCCCCTTCAAAACTAAGAACAACCCCTAAGAACAAGATATATAGCTCTTCAAATAAGCCCTCAAACGTGTATATCCTTCCATGCCTCCACTTTCAATTTCTTTTCATTTTTAAGACACCAACCATCTCTTGCCAACTCACACACCACACATTGTTTCCCTCTTTTTCTTTGTTTTATATTTCTTCCCATAAATCTATCCACCTTTCACTCATTTTTAATAATTCATTTTTAAAAAAGAAAGAGCTTTTTATCCCCCAATTATCCCCACTTCGTGAAAAATAATTCAAGGGACCATATGAGACATGGCCAAGCCTTGAGTGACTTGGCCATGTCACTCATTCTTCTTGGGACACGACCAAGCCATGTGGTCGTGTCCATGGCTGCCTCAATGTCTTCTTCCTTTTTTAAGTGAGATACGGCCAAGGCCCTGGCTATGTCATGTGACACGACCAGTGGCTTGACCTTGCTCTTCACTTTGTTCTCTACTGCCTTTCTCTTGCTCTTTGGTTTCATCAAGTGGGACACGGCCAAGGCCTTGGCCGTGTCATGTGACACGGCCAGTGCCTTAGCCATGTCTTCTACCAGTGTTTGCCTCTGTCTAATTGTTCTGAAGGATACGACCAAGCCTTGTTGATTCAGTTCGTGTCATGTGAGTGGTTTCCTTGGATGAGAGACACGACCAAGCCATGAAGTGTCTTGGCCGTGTCTCATATTTTTTCACTATTTTGATCCATCAATCCATTTTTTTGCACTTTCATCTAACTCAAACACTTCAAGCAAACTTTAAACGCAAATTAAAAGAAAAATTAACTAAAAACTAATAAAATTAACCTAAACATGTATACATATTTGATCAAAACAAATATATATATGAAAAAGTACTTATGTTTATAAAATTTTAAATACAAGTGAGTTTGTATCAGTAAAAATATCTTTCTATAATAATATTATATAATTTCAGTATAATCTAAAAAAAATTCTTCATGGTATCTGGTGGCTTTAAGTTAACCTAAACTTTAGGACAGTCCCAACTCATCTTACCCAAACCAAATCGGGGGTGGGGTGTGACAATGGTGGTATCAGAGCCTGGTTCCATAACACGCTTCTGTAAGAATATTAGGTATAACAAATATGACATTTTAAAAGAATCTGGTAGGTGTACCAATGAATTAGGTATTTATTTGATGAGTCTATTTTCCTTGATATTCTTATTTATTCGTGCATATGTTAATATAATTCTTTTTCTTCTAGATTGAATATGCCACCACATAAGAAAGCACATGTCCCTGCTCTTAGTACACCACTATTACGATATGAGGCAGTGGTATTATCTGATGAAGCCTTTGCTTCTCCAGGAATGAACCAAGGGACACCAATACCTTCCTCAGGAACAAAAACTAATGTAACAAGAATGGAGGAGAGATTAGATGAATTACAACATAATATGGAGATGTTAGCAGAGGCAATAACAATATGCTCCTATTCCCACCCCAGTAAATCTTACACTAGTTGCACCTCAACCACCTGTGTTAGTACCAAAAGAGGAAAGAAAATTACTAGAATGATTTCTAAAGTTAGTACCACCTACCTTCCTTAGAGAGGGAGACCCCATAGATTTTCTAAAAGAGATTGAGTCTAAAACTCAAAATTTGAGGTGTCCTAATAAGAAGGCTATTGAATTTACTAGATATCAAATAAAAAATGAAGCAAGAGAGTGGTTCAGAAGGAGTATAGTAGGTAGATTGGAAAACCTTGCACCTTTTACATGGGAAGAGTTTGTAGAACTTGCAAAAATAGAATTTTTGCCTGAAAGTGTTCACCAAGCTAAAGCCATGGAGTTTGTATGGTTAGAGTGGACCCCTGACATGTCAGTTTCTGAATATGCTAGGAGATTTGATCATCTAAGTAAATATGTTCCAACTCTGGTTCCAGATGAAGCAACTAGAATACACCAATTTCGACGAGGGTTGGTGACTTCATTATATAAGATACTGGCTGCTCATGATTTTATTTCTTACTTCCAGTTGGTGGATAAAGCAAGATTGATAAAGAATCGAGAAATGATAGCACGCAATGCACGAGAGCAACAAAGGAAGAATAAATTTGGAAGTTCGAGTGGAACCAAGGGTGGGAGAGAAGATGGTTTTAGAGGAGAGAAAAGACAAGTGACTCAGTTTATTCATACATGATAAGGTAGGGGAGTGACAAGTGGTCTACCGACAAGAATTCTTGTAGGTAGAGTTAGACCTAGTATGACTGCCCTTGTATCTAAATCAAGTATACCTCTATGTACAACTTGTGAGAGACAACACCGAGGAGAATGTCGAATGTTAGTTAGGACTTATTTTCGCTGTGGACAACCCGAGCATATAGTTAAAAACTGTCCTCGGCCACCAATAGTGGAGCAATCTCAGATCTCTCAGCCTATAGTTCAGATGAGTAGAAGTATAAATGGAGGATGAGGAGGAAATCGAGAAGGTAGAACAGAGGCAAATCCACTGCCTGCTGGACGGGAAAGAGGAAGAGTATTTACTCTTACACCACAAGAAGCTCAAGCATCTAATAATGTGATCATAGGTATCTTACCAATCCAATCTAATAGAGTAAGGTTATTATTTGACTCTAGGGCTACACACTCATTTATTTCTACATATTTTACATTTAAGTTAAATATACCCCTAAGAAAATTAAAGGATCACTTAACTTTGTCCACACCATTAGAAGAAGAGATGAAAATAATGACCTGGTATCCAGCTTGTATTGTAACCCTAAATGGAAAAACTTTAACCATCGATTTTTTAGAACTACCTATATTAGGTTTTGATGTAATATTGGGGATGGACTGGTTAACCAAAAACCATATTACCTTAGATTGTAAGGAAAAGAAAGTCACTACGTGTTTACTATCCGGAAAAAATTCTTGTATACAAAGGGGATAGAAATGAGGCACCTAATAATTTGATTTTTGCCATAGGAGCTAGACGATTGATATGTAAGGGATGTAAAGGGTATCTTACTCATGTTAGAGATTTGGAGACTAGTATCCCTAGGCTTATGGATATTCCAATCGTTAGAGAATTTCTTGATGTATTTCCTGAGGATCTGTCTGGGTTACCACCTGAAAGAGAGATAGAATTTACCATAGATCTTCTGTCTAGTACCTAACCTATATCCATTCAACCATACCAAATGGCACCTACAAAACTGAAGGAGTTAAAGGTGCAATTGCAATATCTTCTGGATAAAGGTTTTATCAGACCTAGTAATTCAACTTGGGGAGCTCCTGTATTGTTTGTCAAGAAGAAAGATAGAACCCTTCGATTGTGAATTGATTATTGGCAGTTATATAAGATGACAATCTAGAACAAATACCCTCTTCCGAGAATAGATGATCTATTTAACCAGTTACAAGGAGCAAAATATTTTTCTAAGATTGATCTACGATCTAGATATCACCAATTGAGAATTAAGTCAAAAGATATTCCAAAGACTGCTTTTCTCACTAGATATGGTCATTACAAATTCCTAGTGCTACCTTTCGGATTGTGCAATGCTCTAGCAGCCTTCATGGATCTGATGAACTGGGTTTTCAAACCTTTTTTTGATCAGTTTGTTGTTGTATTTATAGATGACATACTGATTTACTATAAGAGTCGGGAAGAACATGAAGCTCATCTGAGAATTGTGCTACAGATATTAAGAGAACACCAATTGTATGCTAAGTTCTCTAAATATGAATTTTGGTTAGAAGAAGTAGCATTTTTAGGACATGTCATTAGTGGAGAAGGGTTACAGGTAGATCCTAAGAAGGTTGAAGCTGTGCTTAATTGGCCTAGACTAATAAATGTAACTGAAATTCAGAGTTTTCTAGGTATAGCTGGCTATTGCCGGAGATTTATTGAGAATTTTCCTGTATAGCAGCACCACTTACTAAATTGACTAAAAAATTTACCAAATTTCAATGGGATGAAAAATGTGAAGAAAGTTTTAAACAGTTAAAGGCTCGATTAGTTTCTGCACCTATTATGGCACTTCTAGTTGAAGGAATGAGGTATATTGTTTACTGTGATGCATCCCAAATAGGGTTGGGGTGTGTAGTCATGCAAAATGGAAGAGTAATTGCATACGCCTCTCGACAATTATGAAAAAATGAAGTAATTTATCCCACACATGATCTGGAGATGGCAGCAGTTGTTTTTGCATTAAAGATTTAGAGACATTATCTATATGGAGAAAGATGTGAAATTTATATTGATGACAAGAGCCTAGAGTATATTTTGGAGTAAAGGGATTTGAATCTTCGCCAAAGGATATGGGTGAAATTGCTAAAAGATTATGACTGTGAGATAATGTATCAACCTGGAAAGGCTAATGTAGTAGTTGATGCCCTGAGTAGGAAGTAAATTGGAAGTTTAACTCATATTCATGTATTTCGGAGACCTTTGATCAGAGAATTGTATGATTTGTATAACTCTAGAGTAAGATTTGAAATCTCTGAGCAAGAAACCTTCTATGCTTATCTGCATGTGAAACCTCTTCTGATAAATCAAATATGTGAGAAGCAGGAAAAAGATCATACTCTGAATAAGATTAAAAAGAAGATGGAAGAATGACTGGCATTGGAATTCCAAAATATTGATGGAATGCTAACATATGGTGATAGGTTATGTGTACCAGATGTGGATACTCTTCGACAACAAATACTGAAGGAAGCTCATTATGCCAAATACAACATACATCTAGGAGGTACTAAAATGTATTGTGATCTTAAGATACATTATTGGTGGCCAAATATGAAAAAGGAGATCGCTGAATTTGTAGCTAAATGTCTAACATGTCAACAAGTGAAGATTGAACATCGGAGACCTTCAGAATTATTACAAGAACTTCCATTACCAGAATGGAAATGGGAATAGGTTATAATGGATTTTATTGTAGGACTACCTTGCACAGCAGCCGAGTATGATTTCATCTGGGTGATAGTAGACCGACTCACTAAGTCAGCACATTTTCTACCAGTCAAAACAACTTATACAACCTCTCAATATGCTCAATTGTATCTTGATAAGATAGTTTGTCTTCACGGGGTGCCAATCTCTATCATTTCTGATAGAGGTTCGCAATTTACCTCTAGATTCTGGCAGAAATTTCAAGAAGCATTAGGCACTCGATTAGACTTCAGCACTGCCTTTCATCCACAAATTGACGGACAATGTGAACGCACTATCCAGACATTGGAAGACATGTTAAGGATATGTATCCTTGATTTTGGAGGTAGTTGGAATTGACACCTTGCATTGATAGAATTTGCCTAGAATAACAACTATCACTCTACCATACAGATGGCCCCATATGAAGCTCTATACAGATGAAAATGTAGATCACCGCAATGTTAGAGTGACATAGGGGAGAGGAATGTAGAAGGACCAGAATTAGTACAGTACACTATAGAAAAGGTACCACTGATTGAAAAAAGAATAAAAAGAACCTTTAGCAGACAACGGAGCTATGAGGATCCTAAATGGAAAGATGTTCAATTTTCTGTAGGGGATCATGTATTTTTGAAGGTCTCACCGACGAAAGGAATACTAAAGTTCGGGAAGCGAGGTAAATTATCACCTTGATACAAAGGTCCTTTTGAAATTCTGGAAAGAGTTGGAGGAGTTTCCTATCAACTAGCTTTACCTCCTAATTTAGAGCATATTCATCTTGTATTCCATGTTTTCATGTTACGAAAGTATGTGTTTGATCCAAGTCATGTATGCCTATCTTAGAATTATAGCATGATTTATCATACAAGGAAACACATGTAAGTGTAATTGATTATCATGTTAGAAAATTATGAAACAAAGATATTCCCATGGTGAAAGTGTTATAGCGTAGTCAAACTAATGAAGAGTATGCATGGAAAATAGAAGCAGAAATGCAACGCCAGTATCTAGGTCTATTTTGTAATTAATAAAGTACCTCTATAAAATTCGAGAATGAATTTTCTGTAAGGTGGAAATGATGTAACACTCCATGTAAATAAATAAGAGTAATAAAATTTTAATAGAATATTTAATTAATAATTTCACTAGAGGATTTAAAAATAATAATAATAATATTACAAGTAATTTTCATATAACTAAGAATTACAAGTACACTTTAATTTGGTAACTAATAATTAATAAGACTAAACATTAGATCTAGAATTAATAAAACTAATTATACAATTGGGATTAGATATATATATATATATATATCATAAATAGAATACAAGCTTAAATGTTAAAAGATAAAGCAAGCCGAAAAAAAATAGCCTAACATGTGACTTAATGTGTACATAAATCATATGTCAGCATTATTATGTGAAGGCAGGAAACAAAATGTATGAGATATGCATAAGACACGCATAAACCACATGTTAAATTATAAGTACATATGTTGCTATATTTTTCTAAAGGCTAGGTAACGTGTAATGATATTACTAATGGGAAATAATGATGCAAAGCTAAAGGAATAAAAAATTATTATCTAAACCTATAGGTGTAACAATAATTATCCTTAAAATAATAATATTAATAATAATAATGAATGAAAACCTACTCATCAACATGCACATGTAAGTATGCAATTTAAATCTTAACAAGTGTTAAAATTAATTTCATAACTAGCAACATCTTCTTTACTAAGGTTATAAAAGCCTATTGTCTGCTTTCTTTTAACAAAACCAATGTCCAACTCACTAAAATATAGAAGTATAAAGTAAAGCTTAAACAGTGATTGATCAATTTGAAACTCTAAAAAAACAAGCAAAATAAGGTATGTGTTGGGATAAACAGTCGGTTGATTAAATAACTATATTAATTTTTGTTGTTTTCTATAGAAAAATAAAATATATAGTTTATAATATATATATATATATGCATACACACCAAATTGGCTTAGTTAATTGGTGTTATTAAAATAAAAATCAAATTTTAATTTAGTTATTTTCTATAACAACAAAAAAAATATATGATTTAGAAAATAAATAAATACTATGATATACATATAGTTAAATAATGTGTTATTAAATCAAAATCAAATTTTGATTAAATGTATATTTATGTAATTATATCATAGTTAGCTAAATTTTTTAAATTTACTGAGTAAATTAAAATTAATCTTTAATCAAGAAAGAAATAATTAAATTAAAATTTAATTTAAAATTAATTTGGAGCTATGATAGAATCCATGTTGATAAATATATATATATATATATAACAAAAAAAAAAAGATATAGTTGATAATTGACAAGTTAAATAAAAGATGGCAATTTGTATGAGGTTTTCATGCAACACGTGAATAATAATAATAATAATAATAATAATAATAATAATAATAATAAATAAATAAATAAATAAATAAAATAGTAAATAATAAATGTCATCCTTTTATAAGGACATATTAATTAAGAATAATTAATATTAATTAAATAAATAAAATAGTAAAGAACATATGTACACAAATTAGATTATATGTTATGGTATATCTATAGCAAATTCTGTAAATAATGTAGGAAAAAGGAAGATAGGAGAATCATCTGGCTTTAAGGGCAAGGCACCTCAAAAAACTATAGGTAAGTGATAATCTAATGTGATTTCTTACTTATTTTATTTTGAATGACACTGTTTAATTTGTATTAAACAATATCTTATTCTATTTACAATCTATTTTTTAATACCTTGGATTGTATTATATTCAATGGAACATTCTTTATTTCAGATTAAATAATTTATTGATATATCTGCTTCTGTTAATTTATTTATTGTTTAACTAATCTTTTGTTTCTCTGTTAAGATCAATTATTGAGTTATAATATTATTGATTTTGACTCTTTTGTTAAGTTACATATATTTATTGACTTCCTGATTATTCTTATTAAGATTACTTAAAAGCTATTGTTATTGACATTTGATATTGTGACATAACCCAACTCTGGTGGGGTTAAACCACTAAACGGTATACACTGGTGTTCTATTATACACAAAAGGGGGAAGTTACCGTCCTAATATACAGCTAATGGCTGCTCTGTTCTGAATGTCACAATATGTTATTATATATAACAGTTGTTATATCGTATTCTATCATTATCTAAATTTGTAGTATTTATTGATACTAGATTATTTTGAATATATTGATTACTCTTTCACTCACCTTTCATGTGCCTCTGCTTAAGTGATTTTATTGATTATCTTACCTAGCCGCGTATTAGGTTATAATTCACTGAGTTGACGACTCACCCCTCGTCACCATTTTTTTCAGATTAGTGATATGCAAGTAGGAGCACCTGGATTTTTACTACCCAGTCTGTTCGCTTTGTTGGTTAGTATTATAAATAGATTATATAATAATGATAAATAAAGTCTGTAAAATATTATGCTTTATAGCTTTTCCGTTGGTACAATGTAATATATATGAAAAAGTACTTATGTTTATAAAATTTTAAATACGAGTGAGTTTGTATCAATAAAAATATCTTTCTATAATAATATTATATAATTTGAGTATAATCTAAGAAAAGTTTTTTTGGTATCCGGTGGCTTTAAGTTAATCCGAATTTTAGGACAGTCCCACCTCATCTTACCCAAATCAAACGGGGTGGGGTGTGATAAAGATATTATCAATCGAGTATAAATAAGTAAATAGTGTAATTATTTTATAATTTTTTAAATACCATTTTTACTTTTTATATGTTTTATTTGTTCCTTAATTTTACTTTTAACTGTTATAATATATTTTAAATTTTCTTTCTGTATGAACTCTCTAAATAAATATCTATAATAATTAATTAATTATTTTAACAAATAATAAATTATTTTAATAAATTTAATTTAAAATTGAAAAAATTGAGATAAGAAAATTTTGAAAAAGAGAAAAAATACAAGAAAAGTTGATATTATAATTATAATATTTTAAAACAGTTTATTTCGTACCTTAAGCATTATAAATTTTTAAGAAAAACTTTAGTATATATATAAATTTTATATAATTGAACTTACATCAACCAAAAAATAAAAAATAAAAAATATACTTTATTGAATCAACTCCTAAAGTAATAAATTATTTTATTTATTCATCTAGTAATAATCGATAACCGATTATAACTTTTCTTTTTATATATATTGTAATAAAGTCAATATAAAGTTGTCAAAAATATTTTTCATTGCATAAATCTATATATCTAATTAAATTCATGGTAAATCATTTGTATCCAAATTAATAAATTAATTTTTAATGCAATATATTAAAGAACTTTAAAAATACTAATATCTAATTTTTTTATTTTTCAATTATAAACTTATAAAAAAATTAAAATAAGTATATTTTCAAAGCAACTGAGGGAGTCATTTTAGCATAAATTAAAATTAATAATAGAAATTAATATTTTTATATTAAATACAAAAGATTATTTTTTTGGTATACAAAAATTTTTATTTTTTAATACATATATAAAAAGGATGAATCGGAAAAAAGAGAATGAAAAATTACTATTGATATAAAAAAGTTTTTATTTTTTAATATATATATATATATAGATATTAATATATATAAGAATTGGGAAAATGGGTGTAAAATAACTATTTATATACAGTACTCTTGTACCTCTTTTAAATAGATAACTAAATACTCGTATTGCTTTAAAATATCTATATATTTTTTAATATTTTTATATCAGTGATTCATCTTTTTCTCAAACTTACTCCTTGTAACTGTACATGCCTCTACCTTTGATTGTTGAGTAAATATTCCTGGTGTTTTTTACACTTGTATTTTTATAATTCGCTCGCCACTTGAACTATGAAATCTACATGGAATTACTATATAATTTCTCGTAGAGTAGGACCTTCTCAACCGATTTATTTAATAGTTCGTAATTGTGAATACAGCGGTTATTTGTCATCAGCTCTCAGCAGGTTCAATTTGCCCACATGCAATGTCTGTCTGTCTGTCTGTCACCTGAGTGAAGGAGAGGAATACAGCATAACCTTGTTTATAGGTCAATGTGATTTAGCGTGTTTATTACCAATAAAGAAAGCTCAACTCCCCAGTAAAAGTTCTTCCTTTTTTTTTTTTTTGAAAAAATCTTCTTTAATGTGATTAACTATGGATTTGTTACTTTAAAGTAAAGCATTCAAATTACAGGAAAAAGGCCAAAAACCAATTAAATAAGCTTGTAGAGAACTTTTTTTTTCTTTTGACTATCATTAAACTATAGTAAAAAAACCATTGGCTATCGGGCAAAAATTTTTTTTTTCTAACAGATTACTTACAATTGCAAATATAAGATGCTGCTTTGCAAATTCCAGTTGTTCAAACCAACAATTCAAAATCACTCCCTCTTCTTCTAAAGAACACACAAACATGTGGTATTGTGGACCCTTTCTTCATTTTAATTTTGCCATTGGAGGCAGCCTGGCTGCCTTTCTTCTTTCCCTTTTTTTTTTCTAATCATATTCCTAAAATGCCCATGTCGGTTTCATTTCTATTATTCTATACACCTTTCTAACAATCACCATCTAATAAACCCTAACTATATTGGGCTAAGGCCAAGAATTTTCCGACAACATATGGGTAAAATTGTAAATGTGATTATAATTGATCAGCCATATAATTGAAAATTGTCTAACTTGTTTTCCATTTTTATCCTTGATGTGTAAAACACCAATTTCAAATGCAGATCATTTATAGATATAATCACTCTCTCTTGCAAGGATCCATAGCTGAGAAAACTTCATTAGTATCTTTCTTGAAGCAGAAAAATAGAGAGAAGGGTTTCTCCAATGACAGCTCTTCTCGTCATTGCGGCTTTAATGGCAGCTGCTTCTTGTTTATCATCTGAAGCAGCTCTGTCCAAAGGATCTTTTGAAGATAATTTCAGTATTATGTGGTCAGAGGATCATTTCAAAACATCTGAAGATGGTCAGATCTGGTATCTTTCTTTGGACAAGGAGACAGGTTTATAAACACTTACATGAGCATTGATTCTTTAATAAATGTTCAGTTTAAATATAAATTGCTTTGCTTCGCTTTCAAGATTTGTTTTCTTTACAAATTAATATTTGGGCTTTTCTTGAATAGGCTGCGGATTTCAAACAAGGCAGAGATACAGATTTGGATGGTTTAGTATGAAGTTGAAATTGGTTGGAGGTGATTCAGCTGGTGTTGTGACAGCTTATTATGTGAGTTCATTCTTGAATCTTGAACTTAATATAAGCAATCAAGAAAGTTTCATTAGTTCTTTACTTCTGAAAAATATATATATTATTGCAGATGTGTACAGAGAATGGAGCAGGGCCAACAAGGGATGAGTTGGATTTTGAGTTCTTGGGAAATAGAACTGGACAACCTTATTTAATACAGACTAACGTGTACAAGAATGGGACTGGTGGTCGTGAAATGAGGCACATGCTCTGGTTCGATCCTACCGAGGATTTTCACACCTATTCCATTCTCTGGAACAATCACCAAATTGTGTAAGTTATTTCAATTCATATCAGAAATTCAAATTCTCAACTGTGATTTAAGAATTTCCAATCTGTCAAAAACAAAGAGCAAAAGAAACCAAAATACCTAATGGAGATCTTGAATTTCCAAATGAATGACAGGTTCTTTGTGGATAGAGTTCCCATAAGAGTACACAAGAACAATGGAGAGCCAAATAATTTCTTCCCAAATGAGAAGCCAATGTACCTATTCTCCAGTATTTGGAATGCAGATGAGTGGGCAACAAGAGGTGGATTAGAGAAGACAGACTGGAAAAAGGCTCCATTTGTGTCTACTTACAAAGACTTCAGCGTTGATGGTTGCCAATGGGAAGACCCATACCCTGCATGTGTATCAACCACAGCTAAGAATTGGTGGGATCAATATGAGGCTTGGCATCTTTCTGATTCTCAGAAAATGGATTATGCCTGGGTCCAGAGAAACCTTGTCATTTATGATTATTGCAAAGACTCTGAGAGGTACCCAACATTGCCTGTGGAGTGCTCTTTGAGCCCGTGGGATTGATCAGTAACAGAACCAAGTCATATGATAGAGTTTTGGGCTTTTAATATTTTTAATTCTTTTTTTTTTTTATAATATTGAGATGAGTTTTAAAAATGTGTAATTTTTGTCCTATCTTTGTATTGCAATGCATTATTGGAATTTTATTTAATATATTTTATTCAATTATTTTAAAAAATTGTGTTCTGTGGCATTCCTACATGGTAACATGGGTTTATATTATTCGCTACTACTTTTTATTCTAAAAATTTATTACATCATTTTTATATTCTCAAAAGCATAAAAAATAGGGGTAGCAATAAAATTTTATTGCATCATTTTTGCTCCTATTATTCATCCTTGGACCAAGGAAATTTTATTTTATTATTATGTTACGTCACTTATATTATTTTATAACTTACATTTTTTAAATTTCACATTATTATTTTTATTTCAGTAATACTGCTCAATATGATCAATTGTTAATTGACATTGACTTTTGTTGAGTGAAAACTTGATGATAATGATTTTGAGATTGTTGAGATATCTAGTATAAGTTTTGTTTGATAGTTGAGTATATTGCTTTTTTTTTATTACATTTGTAACCACCTTTAACTTGATAATATTTAATATTAAGCTCCCTGTAATATCCCAAAGTATGTCCTAGAAGTTTGGTATAATAATTGTTGTAATTGGATTAAGTATATATGTGTTTAATTGGAAAGAGAAAGGAAGTGATGAGAGAATGTATATGTTGTATATATAGTGATAGATACAACATATACAAGTCAAAATGTGAAGTCAAAAGATGATTAGTTAATAATTTTAAATTAATTAATTAATTAAGTGGAATTTGAGTGAGTGGAAGTGGATGGAGATATTTAGAATATTTTAGTATTAAAATGCTTGGAGAAGAGGGTTTTGAGGAGATAGTGGTTGAGAATTTGACTTTGTTTCTTTGTTTTCTTCTTTCTTTCTTTCTTCTTCGTGGTTCACTTTCCTCTTTTTTTCTTTTCTTGTCTTTGTTTGGCCGGTCCTCCATAGCAAGAGAGCAAGAGAGGTTTTGATCTTCCATACTCAAGATTGAAGGAAGTTCTCAAGTGATCAAGTTGGAAATTTAAGAGTTTCTCCATCTTTGGTAAGTTTTTCACTTGATTCTTTGAATTTCTTTGAGTTTGTGAGTTGAGGTTATGGTTGATATGTGTTTGTTTGATTATGGATTTTGGGGTTGGATTAAAGGGAAGAGTAAGATTGTTGGAAGAGTAAGTGTTATGGTTGTGTTTTGGGTTTGTGGTGATGATTATGATTTGAGTTTGAGGTATGTTTTGAATTGTTTTGGTGTTTTTGCAAGTTATTATGGTTTATGGGTGTGTTTAGTTAAGTTTGTTTGAAGTGGAAAATGGTGAAAGTAAGAGGTTCATTGGATGTGTTGTTATTGTTGCCGGAATATGAATTTTTGGCCTGACACGCCCATGAGCACAGCCAGGTCTTTAGGTGTGTCTATAGTTCTGTGTTCTTAGATGGGTGACACGAGCAGTGACACGCCCATGTCACTGAGTGTGTCATAGCTTCTGTGATGTGGGTGGATTGACACGGCCATGAACACGCCCGTGTTGTTGGACGTGTCAATATTTCTGTGAGACATAATGTATTACACGTCTAGTGACACGCCCGTGGTTCTGAGCGTGTCAAAGCTTCTGTGTTGTGGAGTTAGGGCACGATCAGGGACACACCCGTGTTATTGAGCGTGTCATGTGTAGAGTTTGCCCTAGTTGATTCTTAACCTTATTATCTCATGTGTATCTCTAAGTGAGTGTGTATGATCACCTTTGGTTTAGATTTTGAAGAGAGTTGAGTTGCCATAATCCAAGTGTTGAAGGATCCTTGGAAGAGGAGTTTGGTGTCGGGTGAGTTGCTCTTGAGGTAAGTACAAACTACATAGTTGCATACACTTACATGATTTTGATACTTAATACATATTTGGTTGTAAATGTGTTAAGTGATCTATTGCATTGTTGATGCATATTAATAATGTTATGTTTTGCATAACGTGAACTTTGTGGAATGTATGTTGAAAATGTGAAAGATATGATGATATGATGAAATATGAAATGTATGTTCAATGCAATTGATTATGAATACTTTAATGATGAATTGCCTTAATGTGAATTGAGATATGATGTGACATGAAGCCATTGTGGTTGGCTATGACAATGTAAATGAAATAATTGGGGCATGGTTGCCTATTTGATTATGGAATATGAAAGGAGAAATGAAATGAGAAATGAAATGAGAAATGAATTGAGAAAGAGATTGATAAAGAGATAAGTGAAATAATTGTGAGATTAATATGTTATTCAATTTTTAGAGTTCTGAGTTTGGCGGCATGCCTATGAATCACTGATAACATGTAAATCCAACACGTTTTTATTGATTATAATATGCTGATTTTGTGTTAATTGTGCTTAAAATAGGAGTTTTTAGTTGGATTCTTATTTTTGTGTTAGGATATACTGGATATGGTGAGAATGAAGCTAAAAGGAGTAGATTTGAAGATGTTTGTGGGAAGCAATAGCTGCTGGAACCTGTTTGGAAAATATGAAGCTGTCAAGTCCTTAGCCTTGGGCAAGACTAAGTAACAAGCGAACAGATGCGGACTGATTTATACTAGTGGCTGACCTGCGACTTATTGGGACTGTTTCCAGCATGTTTTAGAGCAGAGGAATGATATTAAACACTGTTTAGTGGGCCCCTTTTATTATATTATGTTTTAGCCCCACTTTTAGGAGTATATAAGTTAAAATTAGGTTTTTAAATGGACACTTTTGGAGGACGTAAAAGGAGATACGAATTTCAGCTTTCTTTGACAGATTTTACAATGTTTTCTTCTATAGCCATATGTGGCTAAACTCTTTCTTTCAGTCGAAGGTTAATTCAACGTTGATTTTCTAATGGATTGTGAGATTTAATGTGCTTTATCTTTGCTTTTTGATTCATATTGTATTTGTGTTTTCTCTTTGATTATTGGGGTGAGAATCATCCATAGTGGATATTTATTATTTGTTTTAACAAGGTCTGTTATTCATCTAATAGGTTTCTGCACAACCAATCAATTAGGTTTAATCCGTAATTGTTAATCCGAGTTGATAAAAGTGGTAGTCAATATAATTCAATTGCGTCAAAGCCTTAGGGTTATATTGTGGGAAAATATAATCTTATCTAAATGGATTCTCGTAGTTTTTGTTGGTTAGGGCAGGGTTCTATTAGTTTTTAACGCTGTTAACAGCTAAATCCTTTGTCGTACTTCGGGTTGCTAGTTAATTAGGGATTATTATTAAGTCGTACCTTAATAATCTAATACTAAGATAGAATTGGTTGGGAGGACGTTCCTTTTTTACTATAACTTGTCTACAATAATGAGTTGAAAAGCTATCTTGAAATCGATGATCAATCCAAATGAATTTCATACCGCGAATTACCTTTGACTGAGTTTGTCTTCCATTGTTTCAAGTTTTTAATTATTTTTGCTGTCCTAATTTCGTTCTGATCACTTCTTTAACTTAATTTCGTTTTATTTTTCATAAATATAATTCCTCTAGTTTTATTTTGTTTTTCTTAAATTACAGCAGGTTAGGTTTTGGTTAGTCTTGGGAAAGGCTAGTCTCCAGGGTTCGACCCTTCTCACCCTATTTACAGTATTTTGTGTTGTTTTGTTAGGAAGAGCAGGTTATTTATTTTTGGTGGCTTCGACACCCACCAAATTTTGGCGTCGTTGCCGGGGACTAGTTTACATTACTGTTATTGCTTCTTTGAATGACCATATCTAAAAATTTGCAATTGGAATTTGATCCTGAGATAGAGAAGACAGCCCGTACATTGACGAAGGAAACCAGGCTACGAAAAAGGGTTGCAACTGCTTCTACAGCTGATCCAAAAGTTATAATTACTGATTTAGTTGAATCTTCAACTGAATTTGATCCCGAATTAGAAGAAACCTCAACGGAAACTGAAAGAGAGGAACAGATGGCTGATAATCGGACTGTTAGAGAGCTACAAGCAACCCCTGTGGAGCAGCAACCTTTGTGCATAACTTACCCGAATTTGGAGGTGCCGTTTGAGTTGAAGTCCGGCTTAATCCACCAGCTCCCTACCTTCCATGGGATGAAAAATGAAAACCCACACCACCACTTGAAAGAATTCCATGGTGTGTGCTCAAGCATGAAACCGCATGGTGTAGAGGAAGAGCATGTGAAGTTGAGAGCATTCCCATTCACTTTGAAGGATGCCGCTAAAGAATGGATGCTTAATTTGCCGCCCGGTTCCATTACCACATGGCAAGCTATGGCCCGAGCCTTCCTAGACAAGTACTTTCCCTCTTCTAGGGCAGCAGTCATCCGTAGAGAGATTTGTGGAATCAAGCAAAAAGCTGGAGAGAGTCTCTATGATTATTGGGAGAGATTCAAGAAACTATGTGCAGCTTGCCCCCAACATGGAATGATTGACCAATCCTTAGTTCAATACTTTTATGAAGGAATGCTAGACATGGAGAGAAAAATGGTTGATGCAGCTAGTGGAGGGGCACTTGTTATCAAAACTCCAGCCCAAGCAAGAGAGATCATATCAACCATGGCTGCAAACACGCAACAATTTAGACAAGTTGAAGAGCCATCACGCAAGCTCTATCAGGTAAGTAATTCTTCCGTTGAAGCTAAACTTAATGAGCTAACTTCTGTGATTAAAAATTTTGCTGCAGGACTTAATAGTCATAAAAGAGCGTGTGAAGCATGCACTTCTTATGAACACCCAACCGATGCATGTCCATCTTGGCAAGATGATCAAGAGCAAGTGAATGCTATGGGAGGTTATTCCGGACAACCCCAGAGACCGATGGGTAACACCTACAATGATTCTTGGGGAAATCATCCCAATTTCAGCTATGGACCCAAAAATCAGAATTTCCAACAATACAGAGGGTTCCCACAAGCTCAACCGCCTCAACAACACGTTTCATCTTCAAAAATACCATTGGAAGATATAGTTAGGTCACTTGCCACTTCCCAACAAGAATTTCAGCAAGAAACAAAGAAAAATATGCAGAATATGGAAAATCAAATCAGCCAACTAGCCTCTTCGTTGAGTAGATTGGAGACACAAGGGAAGCTACCATCTCAAACTGTTGTCAAGCCAAGAGAGAATGTAAGTGCCATCACTTTACGTAGTGGAAAAGAGCTAAATACAACAGCCCCGAAGAAAGACAGCAGTACCTCAAAGAAAGAAGCTGAAAAAGAGGTAGAAATTCAGCAAAAGGAGGTTCCCAAGCAAGTTGAAAAGCGGCAGCCCCAGACGTTTGTTATACCGCCTCCCTTTCCCGAAAGGTTGAGGCAATGAAAGAGGGAGAAAGAAGAGAAAGATATCCTTGACATCTTTCGCAAGGTTGAGGTAAATATTCCTTTGCTCGATTTAATTAAGCAAATACCTTGATATGCAAAGATTTTGAAGGAATTTTGTGTAAGTAAGAAGAAGCAAGCTGAGGTTGAGAAGGTAAGTGTGGGGGAGAATGTCTCTGCGATTTTGCAAAGAAAACTCCCACCAAAATGCAAGGATGAAGGTATATTTTCTATCCCTTGTAGAATAGGCAATGTGCAAATTAAAAAAGCTATGTGTGATTTAGGCGCTTCAATTAATGTTATGCCATTGTCTATTTTCTCTTCTTTGAATATAGGTGCTTTAAAGAAAACTAGCATTTGCATTGAATTGGCGGATAAGTCCGTAATCTACCCGGAAGGGGTGCTAGAGGATGTGTTAGTGAAAGTTAATGATTTAATTTTTCCTGCTGATTTCTATGTGGTTGATATGGAGGATGCTAAATCCCCAAATTCTAGTGAAATCATTTTAGGAAGACCTTTTCTTAGGACAGCTAGAACTAAAATTGATGTTTTTGATGATATTCTTACCATGGAGCTGGATGGAGAAGTTGTCAAATTTAGCATGTATAGTGAAGTCAAAGATGCTAATATTGTGTCCAATGTGAGTGACGTGTCTGATTTTGATCCAAAAGTAATAAATTTTCTCCAATAATTGATAAGAATGAGCTTAATGTGGTTTCTTGTAAGAATTTTGATAATGAAGGCACTAATAAGTTTAAAGAGAAAATTTTGTCTGATGAAAAGTTGCAGGAAATTGAGCTGGAAAAGGCGCTAAACATGGGACTACAACCATTGCCTAGCCATTTGAAGTATGTGTTTTTAGGTGATAGAGATCCAATTTCATTAATTGTCTCCAAAGAGCTAAGCAATGAGCAAGAAAAGGAGCTGATTCGAGTGCTAAATGAGTACAAGGATAATTTTGGATGGGCGAAGAATGTTGCATTTGGAAGCTCCACCGAATTCGGTTGAAAATTCGGGAACGTCTAGCCTAAGACGTTAAATGAGGGCACTTTCTGGGAGGCAACCCAAGCCTAATAAATTTTATATTTTTTTTCTTTTTATTTAAATTTTCTGCACTTGTTTTTATTTTTCTTAAAAAAAATTAAAAAAAAAAATTAGTGTCATCTTCTTCCTTGGTAACATGTTTTGTTTTGCTGGAAAGTCTTGTGTGAGGGTTGAGGTTTAAACTTATCTTTAATGGTTAATGAATTTTATTGGTAGTAAAAAAAAAGAAAGAAAAAAAAAGTGAACAGCATCATCTTCTTCCTAGTGCCATCTTTAAACTAGCTGTGGAGAGTTTAAAGGGAAGAGAAAGGTTAAAAGTTGGTCATTAATGGTGATTTTTAAGTTGCTGGCAGTAGAACTTCAGTTTTAATATATTTACGGTACTTTAATAGTCAAAGAAGAGTTTTTATTTCTTTCTCTTTTATTCTATTTTAATTTTTACCACAAGTTATTATTAATATCTTTTTAATTTTTATACAGGTGGAGAAAAAAAATAACTTAACTCTTCTTCTTCTCTCAACTCACGAACCAACTCTGACCACCGCCCCAGCCCCTCAATCGAAAATCCAACAGCCACCATCTTCTCTTCCCCATCCAGCAGCCCCAACAAACCCGAAAACCCAGCAGTCCCTTTTCCCTTTCAATTTCCGAAAATCCAGCATCTCTCTCTATCTCTCTCTCTCAATTTCAAAATCCAGCAGCCCCTAAACCGAAACTCCAGCATCTTAAGCCCTCACTTTCGGCAGCCACCCACCACCAACGAATCGGAATACCACTACCCCACCTATTGTCGCGTCAACCAGAAATCCCCAAATCGCAACCCTCACGCGATTTAACTCCAATCGCGTTTTGTTTCCAAATTACCTCCAAGTCCGTTCAAAGAGAATCACCGTTTCCTTTGCTACCACCCGTCCATCAAACTCTCCTGCGAGCCAATCACTTTATATCGATCAGAGCTCAGCAAAAGTTCACGATCTATTCAAGTTGGAGATCGATGAAATCCTTGAGCAGCATAGTTTAGCTTTCGAAATCAGATTCACCACCAAGGACCCTGGTTCCTTTCAATACCACAGAGGCTCTGATCAAGCACATATTAGTTTCTTTTTCATCAATGAATAGGGAAACTGATTTCAATTTTTAGTTTCCGGTGTTTTATTTGCAATCTAGCAATGGAAAGAAACGTGATTCTGAAATCAATCCAAGGGAATTGAGCTTATTTACAAGCAGTGACTCTGCCCACCTTTCGAATTTCACCAAGAGAAGAGGTTCTACCTCTTACATCAGTCGAAGAGGACAAAGGTTAGCATATGAATTTTTGAGTTTGGGTTTCTTTCTAATTCTGCACTCCAGGTTAATATCACTTCCCTTATTTCCTACTCTGATTTTGTTAAATTGTGAGAAATTGAACATCAGTTGATTGCTGGTAGCATGTGTACTCTGTGAATGCAAGTCTGAGATTGTGAAATTTTATTGGTGAACTGGTTTAGTTTTTGGTCAGTAATGTCAGTTTTTAAGGTTTTGTGCTAATGAATGGTAATGAATACTGATAGAAACTCAGTTCAAATACTGAATACTAAACGGTGGTTTTAAGGTTTCATCACATGATTGAAATGTCATTGATATCAATCTCCATATTGCAATGCTAAAATCAGGTTTTAGTGTGTATATTAGGCATTTCAGTAATTTTGAATGATGGGTTAGTAATGTTGATATGTGTTTGAGAACATGCAGTCATTTGCTTGAAAAATTAGAAATTACTTGTTTTGAATGTTGGGATTATGCTCTGTGATTAATCTGAGAATTCTGGTACATGGCACATTATGGAAATATTGCTTAAATTGATATAAATGTACAGATAAGAGATATTGTCTAGCTGCCAACTCTATTACGCCCATATAATGCATTGCTGCCATTCAAAAATCAAATTTCAGATTGAACTTGAGTTTTTGGTTGTAAGAGTTATGAATTGTGATGAGTTTGAATGCTATTGGATGTGATTGCATCAATTCCAATCTATAATTTCAGTTTTTTTTTTCTAGGTTTTGTGCAAGTTATAAGTGTTACATGAGTTTGGAATTTGATAATCACTTTGAGATTAGCTGGGTAGTCAATAGATTGTGTTAGGCTTTTGTTCTGCAATTGAATTTCTTGCAGCTACACTACGATTTTGGTGCATGATTCGAACTAAGAACCTTCTTCTGGTGTTTCACTTGCAATTCCGCAAGGGAAGGAAATACCCTTCTGAAATTAATTATTGTTTTCCAATTCTGGTTCGCTCCTAGTTCATGGAATTCTCTTCTGATTCTACCCACAGCAGGTTTTATGAGGTAAGGCTGTTTATTTAAGCAATGGCAAGAGTTGTGACAGTTGAATTGTCAGCACAAAACAGGGCAGTACTCTTAACTCTCACTCTTTTTATTTTTTTTATTTGATTGTGACCCTTCCTTTGAGTTTGATTGTGATTTGTTCACATTGAGGACAATGTGAGAAATAAGTGTGGGGAGGGGTTTTAGCTATTGGGAGTGTATTTTTGCTGAATTTTTGTGCTTAATGTGATTAATATACTGCTGCCATTATTTTGTTCTTTGGTTATGCTCCGTTTTGGTCAAGTTTTTCAGCTATATGAATGACATTTGATTTAATTTTTCATGTGTTTTTGCTACTGCCATATGCTTAATTTCAAATAAAACTTGGCTGTTCAGTTTGTGTTTAATGAGTTAGAAGTTAAGACACTTGTCCCATGATATTTTTTAAGTAAAATTTTTGTTTGGTTGATACTATATGCTGATTTTGGGATTTACTCAATGAGTTTATTGTGTCCTTGAATATGATTTAGAGCTTTTAGGAAGTCTAGAGAGGAGTAATTTGCCTTTGTAACCTGGTTGAACACATGTGAGAACCTTGAATAACAAGACTAGTGAGCGAGAATTCTAACTTGAGATTAACCATCACTGCACTTATAAACTTTGATTGCAAGCTGTTACACTTTGAATTTTAAAAATCTGTTTTTCAAAATTTAGTTTCTTTCGATAAGTGTTTTTGAGAGAAATTTCCGAAGCTAAATTTAGGATAGCTTTCGAACACTAAAACTTTTTTCTACACTCCCTTGAGGCGAAATCCTAGGCGAGTCTCGACTTTTTAGATGATTTAGGCATTCTTTTGGTCGATTCATCATTCCTTTTACATTTTTTTCACCTTTACGTTACTGTTCTTTTCACCCCTTCTAGCCTACGAAGTATGTTAAATGCGTACTCTAATTTCTTTTCTTAGCCTACAATATAGCCATATACACCAAAAGCCCTTTGTCTACCACCCTTGAACAAGAAAATAGTCTTCTTAGTCATTGTTAAGCATGCATATGTGTAAGTTATTAAGAATTGGCACAATTGCATTTTTGCTTAATGTCATTGACTTTGTTTAGTTTGTGAAAATAAATGGTCCTTGTGGCTTATGTGTTTAAAGTTTGTTGGGTTTAAGTTGGTTGTAAGTACTTTAGTTATGTTTTAGAATTTCTTAAAAAAAAAAACAGAATGTGAAAAAAAAGAGAAAAATGAAAAAAATCAGAAAAAAAGAGAAAAAGAAAAAAAAAGTGTATTCAATTTCAGTTTTAGTTTTTCTCTAGTTTAAGTTTTTCTCTGGTTTAAGTCGCATTTGTCGCCATTAGTTAGTTCGTGCATTGTTCTTTTGAAATTAATTGTAAAAGACTTATTTTCTTATTATTCTTAGCCTTACATTATCCTATCTTTTGTAATCATCACCTAGCCTAACCTATGTAAAGACCTAATGATCTTTGGTTGAGACTTGACCTACATTAGTGGAGAGGGAGTTTAGAGGGGAGCCTATGATTGTTCTTTAATTCTGTTTTAATGAAGCTATAGAAATGTTTTTATATGTTTTGTTACTTGCTCGATAATGCACTTGTTAATTCAAACTTCGAATGTGTGTGTGCGTATTTTAAGAATTCTTAGTGTAACCTTTTTCAATCACTAGATAGGTGAAAAGACCGGGTCGTAAGCCGATTCCAGTTGAAAAATGTGAAATATGATATTTTTGGGATGAAAAGACTGGGTCGTAAGCCTCAAAAACAGTAACAGTCTAGCCGGGTGTAGGATCTCCTCGGGTCTATCTGGGTTGAGGTCCAAGAGACTGGGTCTGTTATACTATCCATGGATAGAGATATATATATATCGCCTACGGGCTTGATGATTGTGATTATGGACCAAAGCAGTAACTCTGAACTTTGAATAACATATTAGTGTCTTTTGGGTCCATGCTTGTCTTTGTTTAAGTGTGATATTCTTATGTTTTGTTTATAATGTTTGGACATATGATATTGGCATTGCATTGAAACATATTATCATTGTGGGTTGTACTACTAAGCCTATGGCTTAGCGCGATTATGGTTCATCGCGCAGGTGACATGGTAGAACCGGAGAGTTCCTCTAGGCCAAGTGAAGTTAAGATTCTGAAGTGTGGATAGTGAGCTTAAAGATCAAAGACTGACTGCCAAATATGTATAAAGTTTATATTTTGTAAAATTTGTTTTTGATGAATTTGTATTTATAAAAATAACTATATTTTCCACTGCATTTTAAATGAATGTTTTATTTATTGTGTTTAAGTTTATGTATATTTTTGTAGAAAGAAGTGAGTCGTTTGTTTAGTAAACCGTGACATTTCTATATTCAGTATACGTATATTACGATCGTATTAATATGCTGTATACATATACGGAGTATAGGGGTGTTACACTCCCTGTATTGTTTAGTAATCAATTTGTTCATTTAATTAGTATTTTTATTAACTAACACACTCTTCATTGCTGACATGACAATATATATAGTATACTTTCTTATGGCGCATTAGTACATTGAAATTTATTATTTCTATTATAAAATAATGACAATGTCTTTCTTTTCAATTCATTTCTATACCATTTACTTTTTTTAAAAAAAATTCATAGTTTAGTTAAAAATTAATTAAAAAATTAAAAGTAAAAAAAATTAATATAAATAAAAAATTGAAAAAAAAAAAGAAATACTAAAAACATAAAAACACATCATCATCGATCACCATAAACGACCTCCATTTATTGTTAATGGTTGATATCCATGGAAATCACCTCACCTGGGATCAAAATCCAAATCACTAACTATCAATTCTTCCACCTTGACTATCTCCTCGTAAAAAACCCCAAACCCATCTCTAACACCCAAAAAAAAAAAAATCTAAGGGTGACTTTGTAGCTCCTCAATACACAAAGAATTGTTCATCTTCTTCTTTCACTGCTCAAAACTGGCAATCCACAACAAAAATTACAAGAATTAAAGCAACCAACCAAAGCCAATCTAATTCTTTCCCAAAGCCCATATGAGATTTTAGACCTAGAAAAATATGCTTTAAATTAATAAAATCCTAAATACAGGCAAAGCTGAAACTTTGCTGGTAAAACTTCTAAAACTAAACCTATAAAAGAGGCAATTAAAGATTTAAGGAAACAAAGAACAAATAAAAACAGAGACTTCTCTTTTCTTCTAGTGAGGTTCGTAACCTTGAAGAAGCAAAAGGGCCAACTTGAATTTACACAAAAATAAAGAGAGAAAAACAATCAAGTAGAAAACATAAAAGAGAGAAACACAAACATTAACAACTAACTAAATCTCGCAAAACATAAGAATAATAAGTAGTTAAAAAAGAGCACAAAACTATCTTATATAGAAAAGCAGAACAAATTTTAAGAGTGCTAAAAGAAAAGAGTAACTCAGAATCCCAGAAAATCAGCAAAAATTCAATTATTTAAATATAATTAGTTTTATATTTGAAACCTCGACAACAAAACAAAAGTAATGGTGAAAAATGGTGACAATAATCGATTTTTGGAAGAAGTATTTTGGAGAAATCAATTTTATTTGGAATTAGGACTTTAATTTTTTTTATTAAAAATGATGTGTCAATTAAAAAATTTTATGATGTCCACGTGTAGCTGATATTAGAACACTTGTGTATCACCCCATTTGTAATTTTGGTCTTGTTATATTCAGAGTTAGTTTGTCCCGAAAATAACGAGTTTGAAAAGGCAAAATGGCAAATGCTACTAAATTGAAGGGGCTAGAAATATATTAAGTCTTTTTTTAGCAACAATACGAGGTATTTCGCTAAAATGAAAGAGAAGAAACATAATCCTCTAACCAAAAATACACACGGAGAAACAAAAAATGAATCCATCTTCTCCTTAGTCAGTTGTAACCTAAAAGACAAATTCTTTTCTCTTATAAAACTACGACCATAAGACAATACTAAGGACTATAGAAGCAACAAGAAAAAGAACCCTTGAGAGGTTCACAGACCACAACATAAGAGCAAGACACAGATACAAACATTTCTCAAAACAAAGATCCTAAGTATCCTCAAATAATATCATATCGATGAGTGAGGGAAAATAATAACTAGCACATTCTTCAGGGACCATCCAAAACACAGCTCAGATAAGATAGTGAATAGGAACTGCATAGATATGGCTACCAAGAAAGCCGTTGGAACATCTTCCTCACATGCTGACCAAGGAAGATTCTCAAGGGAAAATAACTTTAAGCTCCAAAAAACACCCGATCTACCGGTAGAAGATTGAAACACTTCTGAGAAATTTATGATATCGTTATGGTGCAGTCTGACCAAAGATAAACTCTGGCCTCAAAAGATTTTCAAACTTCATAACCATGCATCAAATAGGGGTTTCAAATTTCCTAAAATTTGAGTAGAGATGCTTCTAAAGTTTGATCTACTGGAGAGAAAACCAAAAACACTAAAGAAACTAAGAAAAAAAGCAAAAGCAAAAAGAAAAAGAAAAAGAGAAAGAAGGATTTAGAGTTGTCGCCGACCTAAATGTAGGGCAAGAAGAGATAGAAGAAGCTCAATAGACAGAAGAGGAAGGAAAACTTCTTGGAGAAGTTGAGAGCTCTCTTAGTTTGTTATTAATTCATTTCTAAGTTAACTGCACAATTTTATACAATAAATTTGAATTGTTGAGTTTATAGCTTTGGATTTATAACAATGATGTCATAGTATGGTTTTGTTAATTACTAATTAGTTGGAATGATACGAGATTCTAAAAATCATATATTTTCTTATTATTTTTAGTGTCTTTCAAGTCCTTTCAAGTTCAGATTGTGACAAGTTTATCATATGAACTAACATTTTTAATTTTTTAAAAAATAAATTTTAAATTATAAATATGATTAAAAATTAATTATCTTATGTATCATAGAATGATGAGTTTTATTTTCATATCCTATTTTTACTTAACTCTAAAATTTATGTATGTATTTTAGTAGTTCAAAATATATTAGTTAAATACCTCCTATTCTAATTGAGGATTATAAATATATGATTACGGGGCTTTCTCAGGAGGGGCCCTGGCTCCTATAGCTAGAGTTTAGAGTTCGTAGCTCAAGTTCAGATTTTCTGTTGTTGTAGCTCTTCCACCTGCAAGACAAAAGAGGGGACCAAGCTCTCATGGTAGATGCTCTGATACCTAAGTTAGTTCGGCTGCTCTGAATAAAGAGAAAAGAGAGGCTAGAGAGAAGATCCATTATCTGTGGGGGGAAATTCTCTATTTATAGGTGATGAAAAGAGATAAAGTCTGAGTTGTGTCAGTATAATTTGTGAGTGTGTAAGTGGAGTGTCTGCAGGACACCAGGAGCTCGGTAGGCCTGAAGTGCCTGATACCGAGGTTTGTCGTGCTGAAGAGACACAGTTCACGGAAGTGACCGGAAATAGAGCTCGTCCAGAGAGCTTGGTAAGGTACGGGTAGCATCATTAGTCCCCCCGCTAGTTTATTGACATTTATGTCAAACGTAGGCCTAAGACTCAAATGGGCCAAAATAAACTCGGTCGGAGTTACTTAAAAAATGAGAAAGCACAAGGCAGAGCTCAAGGGAGAAGCTAAAAAAATAAGAGCTCTCTAAGCTCGGGAAAAGGGGAGCTAAAGGAGCTCGAGGGCAAAGCCCGATTATCAAGGGGTAGTGCATGTAATACCACTGAGCCCCCTCTTGAGAATGCTTGGCATTTATGCGAAGGAATCGATAAAAATTTCAGAAGAACACATGTCATACAAAAGAGAAGTGATGTTTCGAAAATCGAAGTAACGGTTGAGCGAGAAATGAAAAGACATAACGTTTGAGGCATTAAAGAGGGATGTTAGTTCACATTATCGAAGTGAACTCTATAAATAAAGGGTAATATGACAACATTCGGTACATAATTCAAAAGTGATAAGCTCAGTTCATCTACCTAGTAAAGACTCAAGTACTCAGTTTCAGAGGTTAGTTTTAAGTTTTTGCTTAAAGTTTCGTATTTAAAATTCTAGTAGCAAAATGGTGTAAGCAACAATGAGTGCGGTTCATCCAGGAGAGGAAGGAGAACAAGGTTCTCCGAGTCTTATGAGCAAGGGGGCCCATCACGAGGAAGGAGCTAGAGTGGAGGCTGGGTCGGTTATGACCGAGCCCTTAGAGCAAAATATCATGAGACCTCCAACTCTGATGGACGAGGAGGAAGAAGATACAATTGAAGCTCAACAGGTTAATCCGAGCTCAGAGAAGGCTCGGGTGAGGAACATTCGATCCTCAATAACAGAAACAAACTTAGTGAGGATCCGAAAGAAATATCAAATACCAGAAGAGTATAAGATGCTAGTCCCTAGAGAGGAAGTCCGAGCATATGACACACTGCCTGAAAATCAACTGACCATTTATGAGGAGGATCTGAGATCGGGAGTGAGGTTCCCTCTGTGCCCCTTCCCTCGAGAGTTCCTAAATTACCACATGATAGCTCCTGGCTAGCTCATCCTTAATGCATGGCGTACTATCACAGAGTTTGAAATTTTATGCAGGTTGCTCAGGGTAGTGCCCACCCCTCGCGTTCTGAGCTCATTCAGCATGCTTAGAATGCGATCAGGAGCAGATGAAGATTTTCTTTATTTGCAAGGTCGGTTCAGACTTGCTATATTCAAAGGACAACCGAACCCAATCAAGGCTTGAAAAGATCAATTTTTTATTTTAAAACATAAGGGGTTTGGCTTCAAAATATTTAGTGGATTAATCCGAGTGGGGAGCAGGTAACAAGAGCAAAATTGAGAGAGGACGAGCTTGCAACATTCACAACCGTGGAGCGAGACATTCTGAATGAAAAGAGGAATGTTATTGCCCTAATAAAGGAGTACTTCCCCCTTGGGAGAGCTCTGAAAGAAATTCTGCCAGAAAACTTAACAAGTATATTGTTTCAACACTTAAATTTTGTAATAACTTCTTGTGAGCAACCAATATACTAAATTTTGGCTCGGTTATGCAGAGTCTAGCTCGAAATCAACAGGCAGAGAGTTGAAATGCTTAGCAGAAAGAGAGGCCAGAAAAAGAGCACGGAAGAAGGCTAAGACGACTCATCCCGAGCAAGGTGTTGGGGCCAACTCTGCTCGGGAGGAAGATTCCATACCAGACTTGACTCTTCCTACTGAAGTTATACCCTATCTCGGGTCACACCAAGAGGTGAAAGAGATCGTTCCGAACAGAGGGATAGAAGATGGCTCGCCCAGAACTGAGGTAGTGGAGGGTTTGCTAATGAGAGAAATGGAAGAGCCATTAGCCCACCGACATAGCCTTGCTCGGCTGGTGGAGGCAGTGAATGACAAATTGGTTGGCTCGCACAACTCGATGTACTCCTTGAAAGATGTTGGGCCTCAAAAAGTTCTTAAACATATCGTCAAAACTGTTCCAAAGGAGAGGCGCGAGAACGAGCCAAAAATCTCGAAAGAAGTGGCAAAAGAAATGATCACAATGTCTCACATGGTAAGGGATTACTTTAAACATTTGAAGTTATACTCAAAGTTCAGTATAAAAAGATAACTGAATAATATTATGAAGGTCACGCAACTCGCATATACCATCGAGGATTGGGTAGCGGGCATGGCACCCAACTTTGATCGAGCCCTCAAGGACCTTGATGAAGAAAAAACAAAAAAGCTCAAGCTAAAAGAGACCTTGAATGCTAAAAATGATGAACTGAAGTATGTTCAAAATGAGCTGAAGCAGGCTTAAGATGCCTTAAAGAAAAAGAGTGAAAAGTCGAGCTTGGCTAAAGAAACCATAAGAGCCAAAGATCAATAGCTACGCTCGGCGAGGGAAACTTTGGAATCCAAGGATGACGAGTTGCGCCTATCAGAGGACACCCTTGAAGCTGTGCAATAAGGGCTGGTTGCCAAGCTGTCGAGGAGTAACAAATGCTATGCTTGAGGTATCTATGCCTACCAGAAGGTTGTGTCAGATCGGTTGAAGCAAGAGAATCTTAGCATGGACTTGTCCTGGATGATGAAGATTGACATTGACAAGCTACCTACCGAGCACGAGACCAATGATGATGAAGATGAAGATGAGGACTCGGATCAGGAGGAGGAAGTCCAAGATGACGAGTCCCAAGATTAATGTGTAGCTTCTTTGTTTAACGGTAGGGTCTACCAAAGCTCGGTCTAGAAACAGTGTAAGGCCAGGCTACATATGTAATAAACTTTTCCTGATTAATGAAAAATCTCATTTTTGAGCTCAAATTCAATACTTGTGTTTGTTTAACTTATTGTGTGATATGCTATGTGAATTACATATTTGACTCGATCGTTAATCGAGCATTGTATATGTCGTGTGATGTGAATATGTTTATAACATCTGCTCACTCTGCTCAAGCACGAGGTGCATCAGAGAGTTCTGTCGATAGTGTCTTAGGCACGGTTATACAGTAAGCACGGGCTACATAGTGGCTCTAGGGTCGTGTACTGAGTGGTCTGTTAAATATGGTGGGTTTGGTGACCCGAACTTCGCTTCATGCTACACCATGATGTGAACGCATATATGTACTTTAAGAACTTTGTAAGATAAAAATGAACTGAATAATGTAAAGTAATTACCTGCCTCAGGTGTTATGCCCAATAGTCGTTGAGACCTCCTGCTTCGAAGTTCGGCTCTTATAAGATCCTTTTTTTGGTACGAAAGGAACTGAAGCTTGCGTGCGAGGCACGGTTAGCTATTTGAGACAGGCGCAACTGAGTGCTGAGCTCGATGTGCGAGATATGGTAAGCTATTTGAGATAGGTGCAATTGGGCGCTGAGCTTTGTGTGCGAGGCACGGTGTGCTGTTTGAGATAGGAGCAATTGGGCACTGAGCTCGATGTGCGAGGCGCAGTGAGCTGTTCGAGATAGGCGCAACTGGGAGCTGAGCTCGGTGTGCGAGGCACAGTGAGCTGTTTGAGATTGAATATTATGTGCTGAATTTATAATGTACATAATAGCATTTTATATAAGTTCAGTATGAGAATGCCGTATAAGAATATTATGTGCGAAAGCACTATTGTACAAAATAATAAAGGCATTGTTAAAGCACTTTTCTTATCAAAGCTGCAGGACTTACCTAAGGCTTCGCCTCTGCTAGGGAATAACATGTCCACGCTCATCGCACCAATGATGATGTGGCTTCCTCAAGGAGGGGGGTCCTGGCTCCTGTAGCTCGAGTTCGGGTTTCCTGCTGTTGTAGCTCTCCCACCTGCAAAACAAAAGAGAGGAGACCGGCTCTCCTGGGGGAGACTCCAATGTCTAAGTTAGTTCAATTGCTCTGAATAAAGAAAGAAGAGAGGCCAAAGAGAAGACCCATTACCTGGGGGAGGGGGGGGGGAATCCTCTATTTATTGGTGATGAAAAGAGATAAGATTTGAATTGTCAGCGTGGTTTGTAGGTGTGTCAGTGGAGTGTCTGTAGGATACCAGGAGCTCGGTAGGCATGGAGTGCCTGGTACTGAGGTCTGCAGTGCTGAAGAGAGCTCGGCCACAAAAATGACCGAATACAAAGCTCATCCAGAGAGCTCGATAAAATACGGGTAGCATCATGTATCTTAAAATAATGAGTTTTATTTTCATATCCTATTTTACTTAACTCTGAATTTTTTTGTCTGCATTTTAGTAGTTCAAAATATATTAGTTAAATACCTCATATTCTAATTGAGGATTATAAATTTAACCCACGATGTTGTTCCTTTAGAAAATAAAAACTATTGCTTCAAGGCCTAAATTGATAACCAAAAAAATGTATTTATGATTTATAAAATAGAAAAAAGGATCTTTTTCTCTGCTGCAAAATAAATCATTTTTTTCAAGGAAAAAAAAGCCCAAAGCGTAATCAACCCGTAAAGGGCTTTTGACAAATATGCCAGAAAAAACCTCTTATGTGACAAAAAATACTAGCTTTAAAAATTTTGGGTTTATATTTAGTATGTATTGAATTTAAATATAGTATATATTGAGGTAATCATGCATAAACTATATAATTTATAAATTTTTATGCACTATAAATATATATTAATAATAATATATCACAAAAAACAAAACACATATTGATGTACTATAAAAATATATAAAATTTATATTTAGAATATATAAAGTTTACACATAATATATAAAGAGTTTATTAAATAAAAATTATTATATAAATAATTTATATCAACATTATAAAAACTATAAATGATTTATATATCACAATTTATTAATACAATAATGTGATTATCACAAAAAATAAAAATACATGTTAATATATTATGCAAATATATATAATTTATATTTAGTATATACAGACCTTACACTTCTATATATAAAATTTATACTTAATATAAAAAAGGGTTTATTAAACAAAAATTCCTTCTTAAACAATTTATATCAACATTAGAAACTAGAATATCTATAACGAATAAACATTTCTTTCGAGCATTTCATTAAACACTCTGATATAATCATCAATAGACCCACATCTAGTTTAATACATGTCAACCAAAGAAGCGTTAAGTGATACATTAAACTTTATTTTATTTCTTAAAGTATAAGCATCAATCCATCTACCCAATTTTAATGTTTATAAGTTAGAAATAACAGATACCACGCTTAGAATTTTCACCTCATCAGACTTTTCATTCCCATCAATTTGCATTTGTTAAAACAAACCCAAAACTTCTTGCCCAAACACTACAAGAAAAATGCAGTTTAGCTACGGCCAATTCCGTAGCAAGTCCGTAGCTATTACCGGATTAGCTACGGAATTGTTACGGAAAATTTTCCGTAGCTAAAAACCCGTAGCAAAGCTTTTTTACCTACGGAAACTGTTTCCGTAGCAACTATAGCTACGGATTAGCTACTGACAGTCCGTAGCAATAACCCTTCAAACTTTTCTTCAAAAATTCCGTAGCTAAACAAGTCCGTAGCTACGTTTCCGTAGTAATTCCGTTGCTAAGTTTGTTAGCTACGGAAACATAATCCGTAGCAGCTCCGTAGCTAAGGTTGTTAGCTACGGATTATATTTCCGTAGCAGTTCCGTAGCTAAGGTTGTTAGCTACGGATTATATTTCCGTAGCAGTTCCGTAGGTGAACGTCCGTAGTAATTCCGTAGCTAAGGTTGTTAGCTACGGAAATATAATCCGTAGCAGTTTCGTAGGTGAACGTCCGTAGTAATTCCGTAGCTAAGGTTGTAAGCTACGGAAATATAATCCGTAGCAGTTCCGTAGGTGAACGTCCGTAGCTAAGGTCCTTTGCTACGAAACTGTTCCGTAGTTACCATTCCGTAGCTAAATGCCTGTAGCAATTATGTAGCTAATTTCCAAAGCAATTCCGTAGCCAATAATACCACATTCTGTAGCAAATTCCATAGCATTTGCAAAATAATATTTTTATTAAACATGCTAAAATTAAACTCCAAAGAACAATTATAATTAAAAAAAAATCCAAAGTACTACAGGGGATAAGTGTTTAATCTCAAATGTAAATCCTAAAAATTCATATAATATTATACCTAAAGATATAGAAATAACAACGTAACTTAATATTTAATCATCAAAATAATTGTCATTTGGTGAACCTATATCAGTAGAGTCATCTGTAAGAGGTGGTGCAAATGATGCCCGCCATAGCCTTGATTCCTCTCGGTCTTCTTTTATTTCTTTGATAAGATTAACCATCATTTCTTCAAGCTTTGACTGTCGTTCATTCAAGTTATTAAGCGTTTCTTGTTGAGCAGTTGTAGTTGGTGCATTTGATGAGGAACTTGAAGCATATGACCCTCCCTTTGCTGATCCAAGGCCATAAATGCGATTCTTTTTTTTTCCTCCAGCTGCCTCGATGAATAACAGGTCCTCATCAAGATGAATGCTATTATCTTCTTCAGAATCCATCTCCGAGTTTTGTACAACAGTATCTTTAAGTCGCTTAAAATTCTCCTACAACATATATAAATGTACAATTAAAGTAAATTGTTTCAAAATTTTAAAATTATAATGAATCAAAAGAAATCAAACTTACATAGACAGTTTCAGCACGCTTATCGATGAACTCAGCTGGATCCCCTCTTTTATCTTTCTTAGTATGCATATTAAGAAAGATAACACTTTTTGAAGGTTCTCTTTTTTCGACATCTTTTTCCTTCTGCCAAATTGAAATGACCATTGAAACATAAATTAATTACAACGTATTGCATGCACAAACGGGCAGCATATGAACATGGAATCACGCCACACGGCGATCCAAATATAAGGATAAAACAAAACAAAATAAAAGGGAAATAGTCACACAGCAGCCAACAACTAGGATTACATATATATAAGTAGGTTTATGAAATGTATGAATTTATGAAATCACAATCAGCAGCAAATATAGTCTGTAAGCAAACATTAATTTACATTATTTCTTGAAAAGTAATTGTTTATGATGGAAAAAAAAAACTATACAGTCAACTCCATTAAATTGAGATTAATGTTTAATTGAGTTGAGTAGTAATTTTACCTCTTAGACTCTAACCTATGATGCTAAATATGCCATTATAACTGTCTATTATTTCCAAGTACAAAGCTTGATTGGTGGCAAGAGGAAAATATGTGGTCCATCTGGCAAAAGGTAATAAATTATATGTTCATTTTTTAATTTCATTTTTATTTTAATAGGTTAATGATGGTTGGGATTAAGGATAATTGTAGTTGTAATAGATAAAAGGTTAATGAATGCACGTCTGTCCTCAAGGCTTTTTGAAGTGAAACTCATATATATTTAAGTAAACTTTTTATTGATAAAATCATTAAAGCATATTATAACTGCTTTTTTTTTGTTCTCACAAGATCTATTTAGAATTGATAATATTAAATGTCTTAGGCAGTTGCTCTGACAAACCATAATACTATTTACAGTCCTCATATGTTTGTGTTGCAGGATGGCACCTGAGGTCATGGAGCAGCTGCATGGATATGACTTGGTTAGGTCCTAGTAGTATTAGTTTGGTATGTTAGGCAACTCATGTATCTGTTTTGGCCAAACTTGTATTCTGCAGGTGACAGTTCTGGGGAAATTGATGAAGCTGCAAAAGAGTGGGAACATGCTCTTATTCAGAGTGCCATGGATAAAGCATTGAATGAGCTAAACAAACGCTTGGAGCAAAAAGAGGTTTCATTATTGGTGTTGTTTTTATGGAACACATGAAATTAATATTTGCATAAATATTTTTTTTTGGTTAACATGAAATAAATGTTTTTTCTAATTAAAGAATTCAAAGAGATTTATACTTTAGTTCCAAGTTACTTGCATATCTGTTTTGGTGTCTGCTGCAGATTACTAGGATCTGTGTTATGCTAGAGTTTTTGAAAGTCTATGACATCGAGGCTTGCTTCCTACCTTTCAAGAAATGATGTAAAGCTTGTCCAATCTGCAAAAAAGTCAGTAGACAAGGGAATTGGGCCTATTTCTAACCATTTTTGAGAATGACATATATGGTACAAGAATATTGGTATATGTGGTCAATCTTCCATAATTGTTTTGATAATTTGTCATTACAAGTACTGTAAATGGAGATATTAGTAGTTCTTTCTTTGAACAGAAGTGATCTTGGTACCAGTGCATATGAACGATAATTTGGATCAACTTATTTTTCAAGTTCTGAGATATTTGCTTCTAACCTACTTGAGGAAGCTATTTGTCCTAGCTTTGTATTCAAACTAACTTGATGGTGGTGGAGTATTCTACCATGAATTACTGGATCTAACCAAGTAAATTCAATTTACATTGATTGGATAGAAGTAATTTTGAACTATTTGGAAAATTTCCTACAGAGCTGATATTTGGTCTTTTGGGATAACTGCTTTAGAACTGGTCTTTTGGGATAACTGCTTTAGAACTGGTTAAAGAGACAAGAAGTTCTCTAAGGTACGCTTTCAACAAGCTAGTAAGTTAGTATCTTTGGTGTAATTATGCTGCATGACATACATCTTTTCTTTTCTTCTTCAGTCTTTTAAGCAGATGATAGCCAGTTGTTTGGTAAAAGATCCTTCAAAGTTCAAAGTGCACATAGATAATAAGCCGAGTTTTGATGCTAATTCAGCAGATATGGAGCTGGGTATATCAAATGTTCAATTCAGTTTGGAAACTTATTTTTCAAGCAGAGTTTTGATGCCAAACGTTATGAACAACAATATAAACTGAACCGAAACAGTATTTCATACTCAATTAACATGCTATTCAGCTTGGTATCATAAGAACTACACACAACATATATTTCAAAGTAAACACAAAAGTATGAAATGGCATCAACATAACAGACAGCAACATGGAAGCAATAAGAACTACACACAACATATATACAATGGCAGCAACACAAACAACAACAACCATTTTAAATGGCAGCAACATAACAGGCTTACCATGCGTCTTGCATGCTCCGTGAACGAAATTGATCCACCAGTGTGCCTAGAAAGACCAGTCCCTTGCCCTGCTACCTCAGATTTTCGATTTATAGATGCTTGGGTGGCTAATTTCACATACTCTGGAGTCTTCCATACTTCATGCCAAGCATTCCAAACATCTTCCTCAATGAATTCTGCTCGAGGTTGCCTTTTCCACTTGCATATCATGTCTCTATAGCGCGCCGCCGCTTTTTTAAGCCATGCACCTCTAACTAAACCTTCAATTTCAGCTTCCCATCGAAATTGTTTCTAAAAAAAAAGAAGTTAAATTGAAAGTATTAAAAATTTACAAAGATAACACAATTAGCTATTAGTTGAATAATAAAATTAACTCATAGACCTTGAACTCTTTCCAATAGAAAGCCTTTATCGCGTTTGGTACACATTTCCATCGCCAACCCTCCTTCACCAACTTTTCTTTGAAGCTATTTGTAATTGCCTCACTTACTTTATGAGAAATCTCTGAAGGATAAAATTCTCCTTCTCCCTCTGTCGAAGCATATGTGATTAAGATTATTTTTTGTGCACTTGCCCTCCCATGAAAGCTAACACTATCAGACCTAGGTGTACCATTACTATCAACCATCCCTAGATTGTTATTTATTGGAGTAGAAGTAGTATTGTCAGCAGCAGGTTCAACAGTAGGGGCTGTTGCTGGTGGAGAAGCATGAGGAGTTATGTTAGGTGCAATAGTAGGGGCTGTTGCAGGTGGATATGTTTGGTTTGTCATGTTAGGTGCAATGGTAGGGGCTATTGTTGGTGGAGTGGAAGGGGGAACTTCATCGCAATTTAAGAGAATTCTTGTTCGACGAGATAAAAAACTTCCATCCCATGGTTGACTGCTTGATGCAAATCCTCGACCTTTAGTCATCCCACGTCCTCTACCAACAGATGCTTTCCCTTTTCCTCTAGTCATAGCTAGCATAACAGCATTAGAACATATTAGTAAGTAGATAAACAACTTTAGTGCTACAATCTGAAAAACAGAGATGCAATATAGACACTACTACCTGCTGCTTGATTTTCAATCTTATAGGCTGAGTGTTGCTGCTACTTGCTTTTCAATCTTATAACTCTTTACCTAAGCTAATTAGCCAAAACAAGAATCTTCTAGAGTGCTGCAAATAGCCTGTTTCACATACAAATAGTTAGCACCTGGAAAAGAAATTTAAGATAGAGAGGAGGAGGTACAGTCAAAGATCAACTCACACAAGTAGACCTTGAAAATTCCAATTATGAGCAAAAATATGCAAACAAGTGGCAGAATTCTTACCTTGAGTACTTCTATCCATACACATTAACCATTTATCATGTTTAGCTATATTTTGCAAACTTTGAGTACTTCTATCTGGTTGTATTTTGCAAACTTTACAACCAGATTTCAAGCAGATTTTGCAAAAAGGAGAAATTGATTGTAAACATAGAATAATAATTCAAGTACATTACCAACAAGCTTCAGACAAGCATTACGTGGCATCTAAAAATAATTGATCAATAATTACATTACATAAGTATATTAATATTAAAAAGACTGTCAAAAATTTATTAAATTCATTTGCAGCTTCATCTTGAATTTGGAAATTTGATTTAGCAAATCATCTAAATGCCTGCAGACTGCAGTAATGTAACAAGAAAGGACATTTTTCAATAAAAATGAAACATGTATTGTCTTTTCACGTTTGCTAGTGCAGGGCATTAATATAAAAAAAAAATTTATCGCAAGGCAAGGCAAGAAAGAAAAATAATGGTATCAAATAAGCAAGTCATAATTCCAAAAAATCACTCAAAAATAAATTCAATACAACATGTGCTTAAATATATACTAGCTTATTCATCATCACTACTAATATCATTCGATTCATCAATATCTTCATCAGAGAAGTCAGGCTCAACAAAACCATCAGGTTCTTCATCATTCTCATTTAATTCAATTTCATTTCCATCTGGATCATTTATTTGTTCAGATAAGTCCCTCTCGAGCGCAACAAAAGGTTGACCGACCACATCTTCTTGGAGAGGGGCATCAACATTCTCATTAAGATTTGATGAAATCGTCGGATGATTAATTATTGATCGTGCTTTAACTTTGATTACAGCCAACCAATCCACCTTATCTCTTCTAAGAGACGGATATGGCACAAAACAAACTTGCTCGGCTTGTGTGGCTAGAATGAAAGGCTCATACTTCTGAAATTTTTTTGTGTGATTAACATCTACCAGGTTATAACTTGGATGAACTTTCATTCCAGAATTAAGAGTTGGATCATACCAATCACACTTGAACAAAACTGTACGTTTTATAGGTAAATCCGGATACTCCACCTCTACAACTTCTATCAACCTACCATAATAATCACTTGATATTTCCGAGTAGTTTGTACCTCTAATACACACACCACTATTAGATGTAACTCTATTTGAACTTCGTCCTTCTGTGTGAAATTTGTAACCATTTATGAAATACCCTGTAAACACATGAACAGTGTATAAAGGACCCAAAGCTAGATCCTTAATGAATTGATTATCCACATGATTTTCTGGATTATGAACCTATAAAGGAAAATGCAGTAAGATATATATCTCGAATCAATTAACAACATTGGCAGATATTGTTTAATTGACTAACTTACATGATCTTTGAACCAGGTGGGAAACTCAATCTCTAATCGTCTTTCAACCTCATACTCACTAAGATTGGGGAAGGAGGACCGAAGTGAGTTGGTAAACACACTAAAAAAATTAAAATGACAAAAATTAATTAAAAGGGCTATAATACATCAATTAAACTTAAAGAGTATTAGTACTTACTTAATGAAAGGAGAAAGTTCCTCGCAATTTAGTAGAATATATAAGTGGGCTGCCTTTTTTTCAACCTCTGTTAATCTCCTTTTTTTCCCTCTTCCCAATGGACGGCCAATAGTTTTGAATATTGACAATGTCTCTTCCATGTTATCACACTCATCAATACCGCCATCATCATTCCGAGGTACTCTACAGTGCCTTGTATATATATGGTCTTCGAAGTAATAGGCACAAAAAGATGATGCCTCTTCAACTAAATATGCATTAGCAATCGAGCCTTCAACTCTTGCTTTGTTACGCACATTTTTCTTTATTTTACCATTATGCCTAATTTAAAAAACATGACCACCGTAAGACACAATAATATAAATAAAGTATGTTAACAAATCTATTAAAACTTACCTCTCAAACGGATACATCCAACGATATTGGACTGGTCCCGTAATCCGTGCTTCGTACGCAAGATGAATGGGAAGATGCTCCATTGAATCAAAGAAGCCAGGTGGGAAGTATCGCTCGAGCTTACAAAGTGTAATGGGAATTTCTTCTTCTAGCCTTAACATGTCATTTGTACTAATAATTGTTGTTGTCAATTGTTTAAAGAAACTCCCAATCTCAGTAATTGCTTCCCATATTTTTGTTGGTAGTAGTTCCCGAAAAGCAATAGGTAATAACCGTTGCATGAAAACATGACTATCATGGCTTTTCATCCCAAACATTCTGTATTTTTTTAAATCCACACATCGTCCTATGTTTGAGACGTAACCATCTGGAAACTTCAATGTCTTTAACCATTCACAAACAGTTTTTTTTCCCATCTTTGTCTAATGTGTAACATGCTTTTGGGAACTTGCCAGTTGTTGGATTTCTTGCCAACTCCTTACGACGACAAAGGTTTTCCATATCCGCTCTTGCTTTGAAATTATCCTTTGTTTTACCATCAATGTTCATAAGGGTATTGAATAGATTATCAAAGAAATTCTTCTCAATGTGCATAACATCTAAATTATGCCTAATGAGAAGGGAACTCCAATATGGCAAATCCCAAAAAATACTACGCTTTTTCCATCCATAACTCTCGCTTATAAGAGAATTCTTCTTATCAGCCCCTAGTTCTGTTACCTTCATAAGACCCAATGACTCAATTTCATTAAGTATCTCTTCACCAGTCTTTATCCGAGGTGCATTGTCATTGACAACTCTATTCTTCTTGAACCAATTTTTATTTCTCCGCCATGGATGGTCTGGTGGTAAGAACTTGCGATGACAATCAAACCAAGATTGTTTTCGACCGTTTTGCAATGTAAAAGCATCTGTTTTCTCCATGCAATATGGACAAGCAAGCCTACCAGCAGTGCTCCATCCGGATAGCATAGCATAAGCGGGAAAGTCGCTGATAGTCCATAATAGAGCCGCACGCAAGAGAACATTTTGTTTCTTTGAGACATCATACGTCTCCACCCCAACCTCCCACAATTGTTTCAACTCTGCAATTAAGGGCTGCAGAAAGACATCTATCTTATACTTTGGATTATTTGGACCTGGCACTATAGTAGATAGAAACATGTACTCCGTTTTCATACACATCCAAGGAGGTAAATTATAAGGTGTGACAACAATCGGCCAAGAAGAGTATTGTTTTCCAGATTGACCAAAAGGTTGGAAGCCATCGGTACTCAATCCTAGAAGGACATTTCTTTTTTCATCGCTAAAAGAGCGGTGAATAGTGTTAAAGTGCTTCCATGCAGGAGAGTCCGATGGATGTTGCATAACACCTTCTTTCGATGAATGTTCATGATGCCATGTCATATGCTTTGCTGTGGCTTCTGATGCATACAACCTTTGTAATCTCGGTATTAAAGGGAAGTAAAACATCTTTTTATATGCCCTATAAACCACCTTATTTGTAATTTCATTCCTACACTGTTTATACCTAGGATGACGGCAAAACTTGCACTCTTGTAAGTCAATGTCTTCTCCCCAATATATCATACAATTATTATCACAACAATCTATTTGTTGCATCGGAAGACCTAAACCTTCAACTAACTTTTTTGTTCTGTAAAAGGATTCAGGCATTAAATTGCCTTCAGGGAGTACTTCTTTTATAAACTCTAACAATTGGTCAAAGCATTTTTCAGACAAATGGTGTTCTGCCTTAATGTTCAACATTCGAGCAACTGCTGACAACACTGAATGTCTTTTACAACCAGGCCAGAGTTCTTGATTTCCTGCTTCAAGCATGTCATACAATTTTCTTGCAACACTATTTGGCTCTTCTTCCATGTCCTCAACTTCATTAGACACCCCTTGTTGATGTAAACCATCGATTACCATGTTGTAATATCGATCTCTATGCTCAAAAACATTTTCATCAACACGGACTCCTCCTCCTTCCGAGTGGTCCACACTCATTTCTATAACATCTTCCTCATCTTCACCATGTAAGTACCAATTGTAATAATTTGGTATAAAACCTCTTTCATACAAGTGCTGTGTAACAACTTCTACAGGTAAAAAAATCTTATTACGGCATTTAGGCCTAATGCAAGGACATTTCAGTTTATCTCCATCCATGCATTCGGGATGAGAAGTTGCAAATTTAATAAATTCCTCAGTTCCCCTAACAAATTCTAGAGTAATAAATCCTTCACTAAGCCTACGATACATCCAACTTCTATCTGGATTCATATTCCTGTATTAATAGAATATTAAGACAGCCAATTACTATTAAATATAAAAAAATATCATTTATATATGACAGTAAAAACACTTAGCCAGCAATTTATTAAGCTACATTGCAATTTATTAAATTTATAAATTTCAAACACCTTTTTCCAAATATCAGCCACTAAAAACACATATTTAATCATGTTTTCAGTCATTCATGCATAACTCATCACTAATGCAAAAAGTCAAAAGATATAGCTACTACAAATTATAAACCGGAAGATGTTGGACTGCAAGTAGCAATCTAATAAACTGAATTGCAGCATTTCCACCAACAAATGGGATCATTAATGTGACACTTTGCATATAAAATTGTAGAACATACTTGAGTAGGAATAAGCCGAGACCCAAATGAAGAAGCAAATTATCATGAAGATATGAATATCACAGTTATTACCAAATATCATGGAGTCAATCAGCAAGATACAAATTCACACCAATATGTTATTTTTCAAGCAGCTCAAAAACTAAAATTAGAAAAAAAAAAAAGGTGTGAGCAGCAGCTTATCAAACAGAATCGGCAAAATATTGGCAGCATCTACCCTTATTTATTGATAAATATAAGATGAAGGAGAAGAACTTAAGAAGAAGAAGAAGGGGGGAAAAACAAAAAGTAAGCAGTAAAAACACCAAATCAGAGATATGCAGATTTGAAGAAGAAGGAAAAAAAAGAGTAAACAGAGACATACAATGCGAGAAAGGAACACACCTATAAGTTCAGTTGTTTTTGTTACCTTAAATCAGTTGATGAAGATGGAAAGCTACTTCTTGATGATGCTTTGGTAGAAAATCCAGAAAACTTCTTAATGAAATGCTGATTCTGTTACTGCAGCAGCTAATGGGATTTTTCTGTTCTTGGATCTGCAGCAGGTAGTGGGAGTTACCAGATTATTTATTTCATAATTATTTTATGAAATGACCAGATAAGAAAACAAAAGATGTCCAAATGTTTTAAGACTTTACAGAAAATGTAAATCATGTTTTAAGACTTTACAGAAGATGTCCAAATGTTGTTAGAATATATGTCAAATCATGAAATGTTTGGAGATTTCATTGATAATCTACTAAAGGGTTCTGTATAAGGTTGAATCAAGGTAGCATTGCTACAGTAACTTTTGTAAGGGAACAGAAACAGTAATATAGATTGGAGCATAGAGACCATTAAAATTGAGAGCCACCGAGATTTATGGCCATCTCTTTATATATTAGAGAAAATGGAGTGGATCAAAAATTCACATTTAGCCATGTTGGTTGGTCAGTTGAAAAACAGTTTTACTATCTAACCTAAGATCAAATAGAACTAAATGCTCAAAAAAAAATTAACCCAAAACTAATCAATCATTTGATAAACCTGAGATATTTGAGCACGGTTAGTTTACATAGGGGTCAGCTTGATTTTATCTCTCATCAGCAGGCCACTTTTAAATTTTGAATAGACTTCTCTTTTCTATGTCTTAACTCAGAGTAATTGCAGCAACAAAATACACATCTCAAGTCAACAAGCTTATGATTCATACCCATGGCAGACACCCACTAATCAGATATAATTATGAAACCCCTTTTGAGCTACCTTGGTCCTTGTTCATGAGCATAATACAAGGAACCATGACCCTACCAGCCTTTTCTACTTTAGTTTATTGATGAATTTAACAATTGGAGATCAGTTGCATTTTATTGATACCAAAATGCTGGCAACTTTCTAATTAAAGGCTTGAACTAACAGGTCCAGACATTGATATGATTGTTACTGCCTACCTAAACATCAAGTTTTGAGGACCACAAAAGTTTTAATATCCATGCTTTCTTAAAAAAAATTAAATAAAGAAAACCATTTTATAGGGATGCCCAAATACACGAGGATAAATAGAAAGACAGTTCAAAGAAGGTAGTGGATCCTGTGAGTCTATGACTGTGCCTTGAACTAACAGATCCAGACATTGATATGATTGTTATTGTCTATCTCAACATCAAGATTTGAAGGCCACAAAGTTTTTCATATTCATGCTCTCTAGAAAAAATTAAATTAAGAAAACCATTTTATAGGGATGTCCAAATACCCTCAGGATAAACAGAAAGGCGGTAGAAGCTACTCGTTCCTGTGACAATAGAGAACAACTGATAAAACAGAAAGTTCTTGATCTCATTTCAACTTTCCTAAGAAAGTTTCAGAGAATTCAGGATGAAAATTGTCCATATTGCAACTGAACAACTAAAACTTCAGGAGTCTAACCTTGGAAATAAATAAGCCATTTTGCAAGGATATAGTGAATTAAGATCATACTACAAATATGGAAGATGCATAGACATTTTTGGAGTCTGTATCACATTATAAATTAAAGAAAAAGAGTAACATGTATTACAGCCCACCAATTGTTGAACTACATCCATCATTTTATGATTTCAATAGCTGCTCTTTTAATATTAGGAGATGTCTTTTAGGTTCAAGGATTGGAAAAAAAACCCAATGTATAAACTATAGATGCTACACTGTTTTCTGGGCCTACCCTGCACCTATCAGCGAGGGAGGCCAAAGTTGTTGGCATATTTGATCAAGGTTCCAAGAATTAGAATGTGCAATAAGACAACATGACTTTATAGCATGAAATCCCATATCGCATCCTAAGAATATCATTACATTCCTTAAAACATTGATGGAAGATTCTGTGCTTACCTCCAAAGGCAGCACTTGCACCTGAAACCACTAGCAGTGGAGGAATCTATTGCAAAAGCAACATAACATTTAAAGGATGACAGTTATCAATATTTAATCTGAGAAACAAGTGGAGGATCTGCTAATTACTGATAACAGAGAAGGAGCATCGGTCTATTCCGTCAAATAAAACAAACTAATTCACTAGATTGAGATCACAAACCTAGATGTAATACCTAACAGTTTCTGCCCCTAAATTGTGAACAAAATCAATCGATGTGAAAAAAAAACTGAATTACTCTAAAAAACAAAATAGGATTATATAAAATCAGACAAGAAAATAAAAATTCATTCACAAACCTAAATCTATTAACTTCATTCACGAATAACAGTCAAAACAACATGTTTGGCAGCCGAGAAAATGTAAGGAGAAAACAAACGAAGAGAGTATAATGTTCTATTCATTTTCTCAGAATCCAAACAGATCCGAACAATCAGTTAAGAGAAAGGGTGTAATCGAACCTTATAGCGATCCGTCCGTGGAGAAGACAGTGCTGTGAAATCGAAAGAATAAGCAGAGACGATGCACAGGAGAGCTGGAGAAATTACTAGAGAGATTAGAATCTATTTTATAGGGCATGGAGTGAAACAAAGAAATGCTCTCAGTTCTCAGTTCTAAGATCTACCCTCGTGTGCTTGTATGCGAAACTAGCAAGGAAGAGGACGACATTCGGAAAAAAAATTTCACAGTTCGCTTTTGGTAATCATGAGAGAGAGAGATTGATTGAGGAGACGACATTCTGAATTTTTTTCCCCTTTTTTTAGAGGAAAGCGGGATTCTGAAATTTGCAAAGGAGGGAAGTGAAAATTTTTAGCTACGAAATTTCCGTAGCAAAGGATAAATCCGTAGCAAAAATATTTTTCGTAGCACTATTTTCGTAGCACTATTTCTGTAGCAAAAATTTTCCGTAGCAAATATTTTTCGCTACGGAAATTCCGTAGCAAAGGATAAATCCGTAGTTAAAACGCAGCTGAGGGAATGAGTAATATGTTTGCTACAGAATGGCTACGGAATCCTGCGTAGCTAAAAGACGCGCCACTGTGGCGCGAAAATAATTGCTACAGAAATCTGTTCCGTAGCTAACGTCGCTACGGAATAGCTATGGACTTGCTACGGCTATATATAATTTAATAAAAAAGGCAATTCCGTAGCTATGCCATAGCAATTCCGTCGCTATGTTGCTACGGAATCTGTCCGTAGCAATTTTCCGTAGCTATTTCACATTTTTCTTGTAGTGAAAACCATTGTTAACCAAAAAAGAAATCATAGAAGACCATGAGACCAGGTCTCTATCAAGCATTTTGTCGAACCCCTTAAAGGCATATTTAACCAATCCATAACACCCATAAAGATTTGTCAATGAGTTCTTCATATAAATATTGTAATCAAACCAAGCTTTGTTATGAGTGAGTGGAGGTCTAAACCAATTTGGAGGAGGGAATAGGCCTTGAGTACAAAAGGAAAAAATGAAGTGATCAAGAGACACCAGTTTGGCTCATGTTAGAGAAGAGGGAGAAGGCAAGAGAGGGAGGGGAAGGAGCATAGATTCTGATAATGGTGTTTTAAGTGAATGTCATCTTGGACCAAACATTGGGTTCATTGCCATTTTGAAATGCTATTAATTCAAAAGGTCATTTGCCTTGTAATTTTTATTCACCTTGGAAGTGAATAAAAAATGAAAATTAATTGAGGTGAAAGGAAGAAAATATTAGAGAATGGGTAAATAGCATAACGATAGAGAAGAAAGAAAGGAAAAAAAAAGAAACAAAGGAAGAGAGGTCATCACTGCAATGAAAAAAAGAAGAAACGAGATAGCAAAGGCTGTGACCTTGAAACATATTTAAAAAATTCTGGTAAAAAAAAATTGGCACTCGCTTAAATGACAAAAAAAATATCTATGATAACAAGAAAAAAATTAATAAAAATTGATAAGTGATGTAATTTTTCCATCCTTAAATGGATTTATATTAGGTGATATTACTCTTATTTACCGAGCTCATGTATTGAGCTCTTCCTATTTACTTACTTTATTTACCGAGATCTCCCTATTCACCGAACTTATCTGCCGAGCTTCCCCTATTAAAAAGTCCAAAGCGCAACCAACCTTAAATGGATTTACCCTGGGTAATTTGGTCAAAGAGGTTTGAGTAAATTAATAAAATGGTCTATTTATTTTGCCTAATTACTTAAATGTGCATTTGGATGATTTTTATTTTTAAAGAAAAAATAATACTATATAATTATTATAGTTTTGTGATAAAGTGTGTCATATCTTTATTTTTTTATAACGTTAATAAAATAAAATATATTTAATAATATGACTGAGTTTTAAATTTTTTTATTAGATAAAAAATAATTTTGGATAAATATGAAAATTATAAAATATAGCTTTTAGAGTTTTAGTTTTAAGGAAATATATATATCAATAAAATCTACTTATATATATATTATGCATATTTTTTTCTTTTTTTTATTTTTTTACAAATCTAATTATAAAATAAGAGGTTTGTCTTTTACAAAAAATTATTTTTTATTTTTAATAATTATATATAATATCTAATTAATATTATAATATATTATTAGAATAAATAATATAATTTTTTAAGAGGTAAATAAAATATGTATGTATAGTAAAAAAAATTATAATATAGTTTTTAAAAATATAAAATGGATTTTTAAAAAATATAAAATAAAAACTAAAAATAATTTTTAATTTAAAAAAATAAAAAAATGAAAAACTTACAATGTAAACGAACATTGCCTAAATTATCTGTCGATTTTTATTTCAAACTTATTAATCATTCTGTTTAATTTTTTTTTATTTTATGCTAAAAGCATTTAGAAGAAATTATATAAAAAAAACTATAATATTTAAAATAACTCTCTGCTATGGTCCAAATTCAAGAATATTATATTTTCTAAAATTTACTGAAAAATTGAATGACTAAATCTTGGTTTCTATTAACAATATACAAAATCTATAACAAATCAGGCCATTGCACAATTAAAAAAAAAAAGCGTTTACTCATTGATAAGCTATATAGTTAGCTTTATAATATGTTATGAGTGGTTTGATTTTATTTTTTTCATATAGGGGTAGAAGTGTATAGCCCTACTGAAAAGGCATATTTGTAACTTTCATATTGTGTATATAAACAACATTGTGATGTATTTTTCTCCATATTGAATAAATCAATTCTTTGTATTTTTCACTGCTTTTCTTCTAGAAATCACACATGGTATTAGAACAGTGCATCTAAAATCAAAAACCTTTAGCACATCATCTAAAACAACGTTTTATTGCCTTTTAATCATAAAACCACCATGAAAACTCATAGAGTAAATCGTGTTTTCTTCTAAATCTTCCTTCGAAATCCCTAAAACACCTTTGTTCAAAGGTTGGTCGAACATAAACATTGACAATGTATAAATCTAGTTTTTTCTCTTACCTTTTTTTAGATCTATACATGCAAAACCACATCACTGCAATTGTGTTAGATGTGAAGCCCTAAAGTCTTTAAACATATACAAATTACCTTTTCTCTTTAGGCCTAGAAGACGTGATTCTTGGATATGAATATTAACCAAAACAAACCTGGATCTAGATTCAACCAAAGCTCATGTCACGAACCCTAGATCACAAAACTTACCCCTTAATACCCAAATTTAGTCATAATTCTGACTGATATTAAAATTCATTAGAACCCTAACCTTAAAAACCCAAATTTGGTACATACACTTGAACCTTAGCCAATGAATCACGATATTAACTACCATAAATACACAAAACCATAAAATCACTTAAACACACCAGATCATCATAAGTTGAGCTGGTTTATGTTGATGGCAAATGAAGCAAAAACATCAAATGTCTCTAGAGCTCAGCGAATGCAAGGGAACAATAACAAAGATGTCAATGACCCACTAAATCTTCAAAGTTTTGACAATCCTGGGATGATCTTGGTAAGTTCTCCACTAATTTTGTAAAACTATTTTTTCTTAGAGTTGTGCTATGAAGATAATATTTGCAAATAAAATAAAATTGGGCCTTATTCAAAATCCTAGAAGAAAACTTAGCTGAGTTTGATTCATGGAGATGATTTAGCTGCATGGTCATCTCGTGGATCCTAAACTCGATTTCTAAGGATCTAGAATGAGGTGGAGGACTGATATGATGAGGGTAATGGTCTATTAATATATAAACTTGAGAGAGAGATAAGCCTAGTCACACATGAGGATTGTCAACTATTAGTTGCTATACCAAACTAAAATGGCTGTGAGATGAGATGACTTGCTTAATTCAAACACCAACATGCACTTGTAATACAACTATGGAAAGCATACACTTGACCAATATTCATCAATTTGTATCTTGAGAGACGTTGATAAGTTATATAGTTAGCTGAATAATATGTTGTAGTTGGTTTGATTTGACTTTTCTATACATAGGATTAGAAGTATATAACCTTCTTGAAAGGGCATATTTTTAACTTTTCATAGTGTATATAAACAATATTATGATGAATTTTTCTTCAAATTTAATGAATCAATTTAGCACATTTTCCATAGCTTTCCTTTTCTTGTTCCCTAGAAGTTTTTTATAGATTCTAGCACATGAAATCAAATGAAGCATAAAGCATGTACTTGACAAAGGCATAGGGTTTATACTTCAAAAATCAAAATCAATTATGTTAAATTGCTAAAAACAACAAAGAAAACAATAATGGACAATATCCTTGGAGTTAAGATTCCATTTTGGTAGAAAACAAAGAAATGAATTCCATTTTTTATATTTGCACTTGATGGTGGTATAATAATTGATAGAACAACAAATAAAATTTGAAATCCAGTGTTGTTAGGTACCTTTACTATTAAAATCCATGCCGATTAAAGTTATTAGGATCCAGCCATCAGCCTATATCGTCGCATCATCATTAGTTGTTAGTTGCTCGTTGTTTGCTAATATAGTCCTTGCAGTTTATTCATGCTGTTGTGACTAAAACTAAAGAAAATAATCATATTGTACTTATTAAAATTTAATAATTAAAAAATAAAAAATTAATGAATATCAATTTTGAATAAAAATTATAAAAATTAATTTTTTATCATATATAAAATAATATTTTAATAAAAATTATTATTTATAATTTAATTTTTTAAAATACGATGAAGATTATGAAATGTATATTATTATAATTTGTAAGAAATATTATTTTTTAAAAATATATTTTTAATATTTTTATTTATTTAAAAATATATTCCAAATTTTTTTTAATTATTTTAAAAAATACAAAATGAATAAGCAGATCTTGTAATTTTACCTCAATATTTTTAATGATAGGTTAACTTCTTATAACAGTAAGTGTCTAAATGGCTATTTTTTTTTATAAAATATTTTAATTTTGATTGGGTACACATATATTCAATTAATAAAAAAAAATCAATAAAAGACTGATTATAGAAAAAAAAAATTAATAATCCCGGTCTATTAAAAAAAAGACATATTTAAGCAAAAAAAAATGGTAATAATGCATAAATTTATTTGAAGTTAAACATGATAAAGAAATAATAATTTGCGTAATTATATTTAAGCCCCGAGGATAGTTTAGTCAATTCCAGTGGTCGAAGAAAATCTTGAAAAATCAGGATTATATTCTCGGCCTCTCTCTGTTTACCGATAGAGCAGAATTCCGATTAGGGTTTTGATCTTGGCAAAGTATTAACAATGGTTTGCGATAAGTGTAAATTTATCAGCTTCAGTCAAATTTATTTTCGTTTCTGCTAATTTAGTTAGTGATTGTCTTGTTACTTTTTTTTTTATTTTTTATTGGATTAATTTCGTGATTGATGATTTCATTTAGGAGAAAAGAAATTATCAAAAGTGATGGTACCTGATACGTGGAAGGAAGGAGCTAGCTACACCACTGAAGGCGGTGGCCGTAAGATCAACGAAAACAAACTCCTCTCTAAGAAGAAAAGGTTCCATTTATCTTTAATTTTTTTTAATTTGTTTTTATTATCATCATCAATTAGGTTGATTCTCTCTATTCTGCGTTTGCAATGTTCCGTTTTTCTTTAATATATATATATATATATTATGTTTCTACTATTACTGTTATTATTATTGTGCGTTTGCAAAGTATATGGAAGTAAATTGTAGGAATTATTGGAATTCAAGACTTGTTGGATTTCAAGAATATTTGGGGTTCAGTGCCTGAAGCTGTTTTCTTCTTTGTAATGGTTCTATGAAATTCTTAGAGTAGCCCAGGTAAACTAATAATGTTCTGACAAAACATAGCTTATGAGTTTCAAACCAGAAATTCAGTGCTGTTTGCATCTTAAATTCAATGGCGAAGGTATACATTTGATATATAGCAGTTATAGGACGTGATCATGGATTCACAGCACTGTATGTGCATTTGAGCATATCAGAGTCACAATACGTACAAGTTGCTTATTCCTTGCTAATTTTTGGAATCAGGGTTTGAAGTTTCTCTTTGTTGATTTGGTTACCTCGATTTCTCATATGCCATTTTTTCCAGACACTAAATTTATCAACATTATTAGTGTATTAAAGAAAACAGATGTTTGACATTCATGAATTTGATTGTGTAATTCTATGTTATTTGGAATGTATCTTACTTGCAGGTGGACTCCTTATGGAAATAGCAAGTGCATCATCTGCAAGCAGCAAGTACATCAAGATGCCAAGTACTGCCACACCTGTGCATATAGCAAAGGTGATAGAACTTGATGTGCTGATTACTTTCTGATTATGACGTGTTCAACGATTTGACACAGTTATTACTTCTCAACGAGTTCTGATATTGTTATAAAATTTTCAGGGTTTTGTGCAATGTGTGGTAAGCAAGTACTTAATACCAAGTGCTACAAACAGAGCAATGTATAATACAAAAGCAAATGCCTAATTGAACTATTGGTCTTAGCATTCAACATCGTACTTTAACAACCAGCTCTCTCTCTCTCTCTCCCTCTCTCTCTATATATATACACACACATATACATATATATATACAACAGTAAAAAGGATATATCACCATACAGAACAGGGACGGAACCAGGTGAGGTCGGGTGGGGGCTGACGACCCCCTGCCGGCCGCCGGACGTGTATTTTTAAGGGGTCGTTTCTGCCAGCCGAAGCAATAACGGTGGAGACTCAGCCCCCCTCTCCTCTTTTTGTCCCTTTTTTCCTGAGAGGCTGGATCCGCCACTGCTGCAGAAGAATAAGCATAGTTTCACAGTGCGTGTTGTATCAACATTAAGGAAATGAAAAGTTGCCCAAACAAACAAAATACAATCTGTTTACCTATAGAAATTATCAATTCAGAACACATAAAGTTTTTACTACATTTAATTAATCAGGAAGGATGAAACCAACCAACCAAGCATTCATGATTTAACGGTTAGTGACCTTTACAGCCTTGATTTCATATTTGCAAGCTAATGCTAGTGATCAATTGTTGAAGTTTTCTCTGCTTGCTAAAACATAACTTCCGTGTTCTTACTGTCATGATCCTGTTGTAAGTCCGGCTGCGGGTGCAAGCTTCGATTTACAAAGAAAATTATAAATTAGATAACCCTTGAAAGGCTTTATTTGTCGTGAATTTGTCTGGATTTCTTTGCTTTACTAGATAATTTTCTCTTCATTCTGCCTAAGCATTTTCTGTAAATTAGCTGGATCTCATGATAGAAGTCCAACTTGAAAGTGAGGTGCATATTTGGTATTTTTTTATATTAATAAATTGAACATTATTGGCTTAATGCCATCTCTATCAGCCCACTTCACTGAACCAATGAATCTCATTATTTATTCTTCAACCAATTGTTCTTTCCTTGTTATATCCGAGCTTTTCTGGGGAAAATGACAAGGGCTTTGGGTTCGCAAGATGACAATGCTATGCAAAAATCTAAGCCGACAGGCACAACCACTCTGATAGCCCTTGTTCTTAACAGTAGAATTCCTATTGGATAAGATATAAAATCGAAAACAGAATCGCAAGAGATATTATGGATAAGAAAACATCGTTGGATTAAAAATGGATTACACCTGCATCAATTTTTATAATTTTTTTTTCTATTTTCATAAGCTATTTTAGTTATTTTATAATAAATTTATAATAAAATATAAATTCATAAATTTTATATAAATTTAATATTTTTATAAAAAAAATTATAAATCTTTATAAATCTTAAAATACTTTTAAAATTATGATAAATTTAATTTTTTTTATTTTTTAATATTTTTGTAAAGATTCCTTTAAAAATAACATGGAGTAGTCAATGACAGAAGAACAAGAATAATCCCAGTTGCAATATCGGATAGCCTGCCTAGAACAATCTGATTGGCTTACAGGAAAAAAAAAAAAGAAAAATACGAAGGAAACTCAACAATGGCATATTCACAAGGACTTATGGATGCACTTGATCCAAAGATATTACCAAATAATCCTAAAAATCAAAAGACCACAGAGTCTGCAATAATAAAAATACAGCAGAAATACAGGAAGAATATTTGGAATAATCTGGTTCTTTAAACGAAGAAAACAAGAGAAGGACATGCCAAATTGTCAAAACTCCAAAATTGACTTTCTTGTTCTGGTGCTGGAATTGCATACAGTAGCTTCATTCACTAGTTGAATATCTGGAATTCCAGTACTTCTCTATTTCCTCAGGTGTTCTTCCAGGAATTCTCCCAGCAATTAGAGACCACCTATCACAATTTCTTTTTTGTTATTATATATCATGCTGAAATCCAACCTATATAAATTAAAAATAAAAAAATAAAAGACCCAAGACAAACCAACCTCTCTCCAACCAGATTATACATCCTAATGACAAGTGCTTCCTCATCCCCAGAAAATTCAAGTTTTGTTTCATGGTTCCTTTCCTCTGAACCAAACAAACACAAAAATCAACACAAGTCAAAAAGTAAGTAAATTAAATATTAACAAGTAATATAGTAGCGTGCAAGAAGTATTCACCCTGTGAGTCCACATAAGAAGTCTCATCCGAAGAAGAATGTTCAGAATCAACCATAGGTAGGAGTTTGTTGTTAAAAAAAAAAAGAAAGAAAAAAACAAAAACAAGGGCCTCAGCAATTTGCCGATAGGAAGCAGACTATGAGGCAGTAGGAGTAGGTTATGTATTAATATAATAATGGGGGAGTTGGATGTTCAAAATCACTGTTTTTTTTTTTTTACGAAAAGTTATCTTTTTAGAGGAAAAGAACGTATGGTGCTCAGGATGCGAAGAATGGTAGTTGTGCAGTGATGATTGAAATCTGACAGGTTTGATATATAGGTAGTCCAGCTCATCCACCACTTGTTTAAAATTTTTATGTCCTAATACTGAAACTTTTTTTATAATATTATGCTTTATGGTTTGCATGTAAATAGAAAAAATCCATGCCAAAAACGAGAGATTCTCAGTGAGAAAAAGGAAAAATTTTACTAAAATTAAAAAAAAATCTGCTTAGAAGATCTAAATTAATATATATATATATATATATTGTCATATAGTGATTGCGTTAGATTCTCAACTTGGTAGAATGAATTGTGCTTGTCTATTCTCTGAAGATAAATGCTTATTGAATTGTAAAAATACGTTCAATCTTCAACCCATAGGCCATATACAATTATCAAGAAACTAGAAAAAATCAGAAAGTTAAACCTCAAAACAATATAAATATTATTTTGATTAATTATATGTGGAAAGATAGAACACCTAATACTTAAATTCAAAATCTAATAGAAAACAACACACATTTTTTATCATTAAATTATATCTTGATGGTTTAAAACATGATAAATATTTATAGAAAATACTTGTAATATTAACAGTTTCTTTGTCTGCGTAGATAAATATATAATTACTATTAGACTGTAGGTGTATAGATGGAATCTCATTTTTTATGTAAAAGAAAAAATAAAAAGTAAATAAACTGAATTCTTGAAGTTGTTGAACATTTTTACCATGAAGTTAGCTGGTGAAATGTCCTTTTCTAGTGATGCTTCAATGATAGTCAATCAAATCATTATTATTGCATTGTTTTGAGAATTATATATATATATATATATAAATTTGGACCTACAGTTCAAAAAAAAAATTGGACCTAAATTTATTTTAAGTCATCAAAGACATTTTCAATTCCTATTGTGTCCCTACACCAACGTTTGAAAACCTAGTATTTAGATAATCTTACCAATAATAAAGCATATATTCAATGGAGATAAACTACTACTATAATATTTAATTAATGGTCAATTAATTTGTTGTTTAAGATTTTTTTATTGGATTTCTAATCAGGCATCGAAAGCTACCTAATAATTTTTATTTTTAATTGTTAATTCAACCGTTAGTTTTAAAATTTTCATATTAAAATATTTTATGCAAGACGTTATATTTTTTATATTATTTGTATTTTTTAAAAAAAATATTAATGAAACTAATTTTTAAGCAAGTGTATTTATGCTTTTTTTAATTATAAGAAATTATTGTAATTTTATTTTTATAATATTTAAAAAAATTTACTGGTGCTTATTGGTAGTGCATAGATATATGAACTGAGCTTCTGATTACGGATTACTCCATTGAAAGTTTGTTGCCAGCGATCCACAGCTGAAACATCTCATCAATAGTCACTCTGAGATGTAATTTACAGTACGGTTCCTAATGATGTGATACATACTGAAAACGTTATAGATTCATAATTATTTAATTGCCGACGTTCGTTTTGGCTGCGCTGTTAATCTGGAGTCTATCAATAACAAAAAACTAGCAATCAAGTCTCCCTTGCTAAGACTTGAGGGGCTTCAACTATTACAACTTCTCAGAATTAGTGCAGACTCACTTAAATTCTTTAATTTTTACAGGCATAAGAATGGAGTTCAAGATCAATTTGTTGAGTTTAACTGCTAAATTCAAGAACAAAGTTTCAAGGATAAAGCACAATAGGAAAATTGCATGAAAGAGGAAAGGCTGGATTGAGTAAAATCACTGGATAAATTTCCATTTGATATTGTAATAGATACTGAATTTACTAGTTGAACATAAAAAACAAAACAGTGAGTTAAAAAATAATCAAACCAAACTGGAAAACCGGAAATTTATGATACACTTAGGTGAAGAAGGAGATTGAGGAGTCGATATATTGATATTAACACTTAAATACAACAACAGAACACTATATCTACAAGGAGATCAAACTTGCTGCTGTTGCTGATTAGAATCCATGAATCTTGATGTGTTCTTTCTTCACTATACTTGCTTTTATTTTTAAAGAAAGGATAATTATTATTTATATCGAATGTAGAGCGAACCCATACAGTTAGAAGTCAGAATGCCTTTAATAAAATTAGACAAAGAATCAAATATATTAAAAATTTAAGATACATGATTTAATTTACTGTAAAGAGTAAAATAGTGGGCCGCTTGATTTCCTTCTCTGAAGGTGTGCTGGATAGAAGATGAACTGCTATTAAGAAGGGACTTAAGATGAGCAATGGCATGGTTCGAAGCTTGAGTGAAATTGGAAAAAAGAGCAACCAGAGTCTGAGAATTACTTTCAACTTGGATGTTTAGAGATGATTATGAAGACACCAGTCCAGGCCAAAACGAAGAGTATTAAGTTCGGCCGAGACTGCGTTGATAGCACTAATGGAAAAAGAGACACTGATTATGAACAAACCTGCTGCATCGCGAAGGACTGCTCCCCTAGTGGAATGAGAGGGAGTAAAAGAGGCGTCTATGTTGAGCTTCAAGAAACCTGGTGGAGGTTTGTTCCAATAAATAAGGGATGGTTTTAAGCTTTTCAAATCAAAGCCATCCAGCAGAAAATCAGAGAACGCAGGGATCGGTCATGCAAAACTGTCATTAGCATGTGCTATACCCCGGTTTAAAATGAAACCTGATATCTGATGATGCACTATAGGAAAGAAAACTGGTTCGTCACCCCATGTTAGCCGACAGTAGGCCGACCAAACGAAAGAAATAATAACCAAAGGCACCAACTTCCTAATTCGGCCAGCCATAGAATTAGACAAAGAGATCAACCACCAAGTCATGAGCTCATGTTTCAAGGAAGCTGCAGTAGATATATCAAAAAGAAGATAAGATCCATAGAGTTTCCAGATTTTCTGAACCGAGTCACAAAAATAAAAAATATGGTCCATGGACGCTGCATTAGAGTAGCAAAAAGGATAAGCAGAAGCAAGTTTGATACCAAGCTTCTGAAGCCGATTTGGAAGGGGAATGGCTCCTCTTAAAATTTTCTAAGCAAGAATTGATAATTTCAATGGAATGCAAGAATTCCAAATCATCTTACTAGAAAAGAGTAGTAGACTTATGTTCCCTAACCGCATCATAAGCTGATGATAAGGAGAATAGTCCAGAAATAGTTTCTTTCCAGCTAACCAAATTGTTTTGAAAATCCACAAGATCATAGCTTAAAGAATGAGCATGATAAATTCGTTTCCAGGTACAAGAGTCAATAGCTTGATAGGATATTTCACCTTTCCTCTGATACTTACAGTGCATGTAATTTGACCATAGAGAGTCATTAGAAAGATAAGACCACCATATTTTAAGAGAATAGGCTTCTTAAAGAGAATATAAAGACTTGAGTCTGAAACCTCCTTCATCCTTAGGAAAACAAAACTCCATGTATTTGACCAATGATATTTATGCTGAGTAATGTCAGTGCTCCAAAAAAAAGAAGTCAATTTAGACTCAATAGCATTTAGAACATATTTTGGCAAAAGCATGGAACCCATGATTTGAACAGGAATATAATTCAAGACATGCTTAATGAGAAGAAGCCTACCTCCAGGAGAGAGAAAACGCTTAGCCCATCCCAACAGCTTAGAATCAATTTTCCTGAGTAGGTATTTACAGTAGCTTGCCCGATTAATGCCCCGGTAGATAGGAGATCCTAAGTACATAAAGGGAATATGCATACGCCTGATGCCAAGCAGGTGTTTATAGCGAGCAATAGAAGCCGGAGGAGCTTTTTTTGAGCAATAGAATGAGCATTTATCAAATTTAATCATTTGGCCAGATGCCGATTGATAAGCCAACAGAAAATACTTATGCGAATGATTTTGGTATCCCCATTAATGAAAATAAGCAAATCATCCACGAAAGATAAGTGTGAGACAATAGGACAGTTCCTTCCAAGCTTATAAGGAGTGATTCTTCCCTGATGAGTCAAATTATTAAGACCTCTTGAAAAACTTTCTGAAGCCAGGATGAAAAGATAAGGTGAGAGAGGATCACCTTGCTTTACACCTCTTATAGGTTGAAAGTAACCATAACTAATGCCATTAACCATAACAGAAAGATGGGTTGCAGCAAGATTTGATATGATAAGCTCCACCACTCTGATCGAAAAACCACATTTAAGAAGTACAGCTTTAAGGTATTCCCATGAAACTCTATCAAAAGCCTTTGTCATGTCAAGTTTAATTGCTAAATTGTTGCCCCTAGTTTTTCTATCTAGCTCATGGATCATCTCATTGGTCAAAAGAATGTGGGCATGTATGGATCTTCCTTTCATAAAACCAACTTGTTCCTTTGAAGTAAGCTTATCCAAAATGGGAGCAAATCTATTAGCAAGAATTCGAGTACATACCTTACTAACAAAGGTGGCAAGGCAAATGGGCTGAAACTTGTTGAAGCTGTCTGGGCTCTCCACTTTAGGAATGAGAATAATTTTAGCACTGCTGAAGGCCTTGGGTATTGGAAGACCCAAAAAGAATTCTTTAACCGCACTGTAGACATCCCAACCCACAATGTCCCAGCAAGATAAAAAAAAGTACCATTAAAACCGTCTGGACCGGGAGCACTATTCATATCTAATTGCCAAACTGCATTTTTAATTTCCTGATCATCTGAAATCTTCTCAAGAGCGGCATTATGATCAGCGGAGACAATGGTAGGGATAAGATCCACCATAGAAACGGGCTCCAATGAATCCTTTCGACTGAAAAGTTTAGAGAAGTACCAAACTGCTTCTTGGTCAATATCTTCTTGATTAGTAATCCATGTACCAGAAGAACTTTTGACTGCTGAAACCTGGTGAAGCTTTCGTGTCATTTTAACATAATTATGGAAAAACTTTATATTTACCTCACCTTCGTTTATCCATTTGATGTGATTTTTGCTTCCAGAAAGTCTCCTCCAGTTTAAGCTTATGAAGAAGTTTCACTTGTTTAAGATTCCACTGAGTTCTGTTGTCAGGAGTAGGGTCGGCTAAAAAAAATTCTCCGCTAATTCTGCCTCATTCTCAACAATAGAAATGTTGTTAAAAATATTACCGAAATGATCCTGATTCTAGACACGGATGACAGATTTAAGAGATTTCAGCTTAATGAAGAGACTTTTCATACCACCCCCATAGAAGACCGAATTCCAGTGTTTCTTGACCATCGGAAAAAAAGTATCATGAGACAACCACATGTGCTGAAAGCGAAAAGGATTTGGAACATTCTGTTCAATATTCTTACAACACAAAAGGATTAGTGAGTGATTAGAGGAAGTTTTACACAAGTGACGAGTAGTGACTTCATCAAAAGAATCATAAAAAAGAACATTTGCCATTAAACGATCTAGTCGCTCCCAGACGTGACCGTTACTCCTAACTCCAAACCAAGTATAAGCACAACCCTGATACGGAATGTCCACCAACCCACAATCATCTGAGCAATTTATGAAGTCTTGCATGCTATGAATATTAAGAGAGCCATTACCCTTATATTCCGATAAACTCTTAATTGCATTAAAGTCACCGCCCACCAACCATGGGGCAGAAATCGAAGAAGCTATACTACAAAGATTATCCCAAAGAGCAAACCGATTTGATAAGGTATGATAGCCATAAACAGCAGATAAAGTGAAAGAAAAGGACTGAGAAAGACACCTAGCCAAATAAGTAAGAAGCTGAGGAACATCATTAAAATCTGAGAGAGTAAACAAATTATCTTTCCACATAACCCAAACTTTATTATCCAAAGATGAAAAAACACTGTTGTACCCTAGCTTAGAAGCATAAAAAGATTTCTTATGTTTATCAATCATAGGCTCAATAACAAAAAGAATACTTATTTTGTGATCAATACAAAGTTTATGAAGGCGATTAAGAGATGAGGCAATACCTCTAACATTTCAGTTAAGAATATTCATTGGGCGAATTTCTTAGGAACAGTTAAAGTACGATTAGATCGCCTGACAATCGCTGGAGACTGTTGTTTCTTTTTTTTTGCACCTCGTTTCCTTGTTACCATGGTATAACCGGCTTCATGATCTGATTTGTTGATAGATAAAGTCTTTGCAGCATTAAGTTTTTTTGAAATAACATCACCCATAGCTTGCCACTCTTCTCGGCTATGCATAACAATCATGGTCAATAAACTACTGTCCGAATGATGCTCAATTTGTTTTGCATCTGATGTAGAGTTAGAATATTCAGAGAAAACTTCAATAGCATCCAGATTGTTGTAAACAGGAGCCTCATCTGAATTGTCTCTTTTCCCATTGAGTGTAGATGGTTCAAATCTTTCTCCATCATCATGCAATTCATCACTAACTGTTTTATTAATCCCAACATATGGTGAATCAATAAAATCAACAGTATTAATCTCGAGAATAGTTGGAGGTTCCTGATGCTGCGGAATTTCTTCCATAGAGTTTTTGGGGTCAGAAGCTTTATCTTTTGGAATCCAGATTTTGGAGGTTGTGGGCTTGGATTGCTGCTCAGCAATTGGATGTAAAACTTTTGAATTAATCTGATTCTTTCGAGCAGTACAAGTTTGATTATCATGTCTAAGCCGACAACACGCTGAACAATATGGCGGGAGGCTCTCATAAATTATTGATTGGAAAAATCCATTAATACCATCATCAATCCAAATCTTTGAGGGTAATTCTTGTGATAAATCAAGCTCCACACAAACTCTAGCTGCAGATGGTCGAATTAGAGTGGATGTTGCGGCATCAACTTTTAATGGTGTCCCAAAAAGATTTGCAATAGGAAAAAGAGCAGCTTTGTTGAAAAAGTGAATGGGCAATCCTTCCATAATAATCCATGCAGAGATTATTGGGTTATCAACGTTGGGGCGAAAACTTGGTGTCCACTTTGAAACTCTCTTTGAAAACCTTAGAAAATACCAATTCTGGTGAAGCCAGCATCTGTGATAATCCTCTTCAAAGTCAAAGTTAATAAGAATGTGTTTGGCATCGAAGAGTCCTAACTTAAATGAACCTTTAAATCCAATAGCGTCAAAGCTTTTCTGCAAAGACTTCATATTTGGTCTGCTAGAATAAAAAGTTTCGATTAGAGCATATTTGAAATCTTGGGAACGCATAGAAATCTCATCTGCTGTGAATGAAATTGCTGGAACTCCCTTAAAATTTGAAGGCTTTTTGCTAGAGAGTTGGGGACAATGCAGTTTGACAGATTCAAAAGAGCGATCAACACATACCTTAGAGGTTTCATTCCATAGCACGTCGGCAAAAGACTGGCTGCCCAACCCAGGTGGGGCCGGGGCCGGCGGAGGAAGATTTTTCGTGGTGAGAAACGTTGGCGGTTCAAACCCTTGAGTCTTGTGAAAGTTTTGCCGGCAGATATAATTTACGGCTCAAAACCTAACTCCAGCTACTAGGTGAAACACATAAGTCTACCACACGCTTCACACCTTCAAATATAGTGAATTCCTCAACTATTTGAAGAAGCTTAAAGGCATTTTGAGCACGACAACCTTCTTCTCTGGCTTTACCTCTTGTCTCTGGATGCTTTTCCCCTGTTTTAAATCCTCACTACTTGACGAAAGCAAGAGCTTCTTTTCCCTAGTTGCTTTGTCCGAAGTCCTTCATTTACTGTATTGTAAAAGTCAAGTCAGCCATTTCATCAAGTACCTTATGTGCATGGCCAGAACCATCACAACTACCACATCAACTGCTCCCTTTTGTATTGATTCGATTTCAAGTTTATGGGTCAACAAAGAAATGAGAGCTATCAATTTCTGGAAATCAATCTTTTGAGATCTATCTCTTGATTTTTGAAAATCAATTTTTGAACAAGTGGTTTTTGCAGTCAAGGATATGACTGTTGCTGAATTTGGAAGCCTTCAAGCATGGGAACTATCTAGCAATCATTTATCTGAACTGGAGCTTCAGTCTTTGCCTTGGCAAAGAAATCGTCGATCCGGCGAGTAAGGGAACAGGTTTATCGGTCACGTGATCCGTACTCTTCACTATACCTGCCTATTTTGCCAATTCCATGTAACAAAAAGGATAATTAGAAATCCCACAAACTAAAATGTATATAAGCATGCAACATAATTGATCACCCGAACGAGGAAAGTGGAAACATTTTTCCTTTGATCACCTTGAAGCTGAATAACCTGTAATAATGTAACTTTTTATAGCAAAATCTAACATATGAATATACAACCAGAAAGAAATGTTCAGCAAATGAATACATGTCCCAGCTCTGGATCCTAGACCACAGTACCATTGCAGCAAAACTCTTTCTTAAGGTTCTTGAGAATCTTATTGTAGCTGAATTCCTTCTTTAAACCCTGGACGGTTGTCAGACTTTTCCTACCATTTCGTTGTTGTATGCGTATATGCACATTTTCCTTAGCCCCAGCACCTGAATTTGCAGTATTTGCCTCGGCGAATGGATCTAAGCAGTTATAAGAGACAATACATGAAAACTATCAGTCTAAAAAGTTACAATTTGTTTGTGATGAAATCATGATAACCGTTGCCTGCAAAAGTTGTACAGCAGATTACTAAATGAAAAGAGGACATACCAAAGGCAGTTGGAATTTGGATGTCGAGTTCAGACATGAACCTTGCTTCTAATCAATTGAATAGAGGTTGCAAATATTTCCTCTGCTTTCAGATAGACACACTTACAGATGCAAGATAACTACAAACCAGTTCATAAGAATTCATATAGACAAAAAAATAATTTTAAAGAAACAACAAATTATTAGGCTCTTTACATATACTAAGAATGAAGATTAGACAAGGTATGCACATTCATGCCAAATTTGATGCTCATTTGTAAATGATAATGAGGGATTCCCTTCAACGAAGGTGTAGCTTATATTGTACATTTCTTCACCCTTCTGACTACGAAGGGAAATTATGATCACGTACATCCACCAGAGTCTTAATATGGGGAATTTATGAAAATGGTAAGACACCTGGAGAAGATAGTGATGAAACTATTATCTTCTTTCGGTTGCCTGTGTATGCAGGTTACAAGTTACAACAGCAGCTGTTAATGAAAACTGAAAGGCATAGTCCTTATATCTCATCATATGTATATGTGCTTCACAAAGGATGAAACAAGAATTTTTAACCCACAAATCTGAATAACAAGAAATGTTTAAGGAGAAGCAAGGAAGAATAAGCCATATCTTGTTGATGAAAGCTTTTGATTATGCGATATCCACAAATGAAAATTTGATACCTTGCAGCATTTGGACTATCCAGGCTATACCTTCCTATTTACTAACTTTTTCAGCATATAACATGTTAACGCTATCTCCTTTCATGTATAAAAAATGGACATTTTTTTTTTGTTTTTTTAAGCTAAAATTTATAGATTTTATTCACTGAAAAACGAGGCAATACAAGAGGGAATAGAATCCCAAACATGAAGACTAGCAAAAGAAAATGACGCCCTAGCCAAGTGGTAAGTGATTGTGTTCGCTTGTCTTCGAATCCAAACTAAAGTAATATCACTTCTTTGTTTTAATAAAATCTTACAATCACTCAATATTAAACTGAAGGGGGACCTGTCCTTTACAGAAGTAAGAGAGCTAAGATAGACTTCTTATGAATCATTTAGAATATAACCTGGGCCATTGGAGCTGTGCAAAATCTATTCTAGTGCATGTTGTAGAGCCAAAGCCTCTACTATTCTTGGTTCTATAATACCTAAAAGAAAGCCTGACATGGCAGAAATAAATGTCCCTGTCGAAGAGCTCAAACAAATGCCAAAACCAGCAGACCTATTGGCCATATTGATTGAGCCATCCATTGAGCATCTCCAGCCACAAGATACTGGGAGCAAACCACCAGACATGATCCCTTCGCAGCGTACAGTAGGAATTGCCATAGCCATCTTCTTCTTAACACACCTCCATGATGATAGGAATTCCAATGCCTGAGAAACTAGATGATCAACACTTTCTCCCTTACCCTTCCATAAGAGAGCATTTCTAGTAGCCCATAACTTCCAACATAAGACACAAAACTCAGCAAGTTTATCCTTATTCAACAACTGAAAAACCACAGTTAACCAAGATGAAAAGTCACTACTAGCAGGGTAAAATTGTAGCCCCCAAACAAGCCAACACGCCAAGGAAAAAGAACAAAGACAAATTGCATGCAAACGATCCTCTATCACCCCACATCTTGGACAACCAGTCTCCACAAAAATCTTTTTCCTATTAAGTGTACATTTTGTTGGAATAATATCAAATAGTAAGCGCCAACAAAAATTCCTCACCTTTGGTGGAACTTGAGCTTTCCACAACATTTTTCAAACTGATGAAGGCACTTGTGGGACCAAGGAAGGCTTAGAAGTAAGAGAAAGGTGATAAGCAAATTTTATAGTATATACCCCATGTTTGCCATGATGCCACAACCAGAAGTCATCCCTACCAAATCTGTGAATAGGCAAGTTTAAGACAGCCTCAGCCTCTGATTGCAAGAATATTGACCTGATCAAATCTACATCCCAATATGATCAAGTATCCTTAAAGAGATCAACCACCACATTACAACCACAATACACTGGTATGGAAGACTCAATAAAGAAATGTTGATTAATAAGCAACCAAGGCAACCAAGGGTCGGACCAAATTTGGATTGACCTTCCACATCCAATACCCTTACGCACACTACTTCGCAATAAAGCTTGAGCTGTGATAATACTCCTCCAAGTAAAACTAGAATTATGCCCCAACCTGGCATTTAAAAAGTCCCCATTTGAATAATATTTAGCTTTGAGTATCTTAAACAGAAGAGAAGTAGGATTGGTTAGAAGACACCAACCTTGTTTACCCAGCATAGCTAAGTTAAAGTGATACAAATCCCTATACCCCATTTCTCCATCTGCTTTCCTTGTACAAAGTCTATCCCACGACATTCAATGAATACTATTTCTATTTCCAGATCTGCCCACCAGTAAGAGTTCATAATACGTTAGAGTTCCTCACATAATGACCTTGGGATAAAAAAAGAACTCATACAATAAGAAGGAATTGTCTGGGCAACTGATTTTAGTAATACTTCTTTGCTAGTCTTAGAGAGAAAATAACTATACCGGTTATGAATTCTAGACATCAGCTTGTCCTTTAGAAAGCTAAAAATGTGTTTCTTTTTCTTTCCTATTAAAGAAGGCAAACCAGGGTAGAGACTGTGATCAAGAGGCTCTGTTACACCCAGTACCTCTTTTAAAGAAGAATATAATACACTTGAAACATTCGAGCTGATGAAAATACCTGACTTGTTCAAATTGATAGCCTGATCAGATGCCTCCTCGTACACTGATAATAAATGTCTGACCTTAGTACACTCAATGATATTTGCCTTACAGAAAAAAATGAATCATTTGCAAACAACAGGTGAGAGATACTAGGACAGTTCTTTGCATCTTGACAACCATGAATATTTCCTGAAGCTTGAGCATTATTAAAAAGTACAGATAGGCCCTCTGTACAAAGAAAAAACAGGTAAGGTGAGAGAGGGTCGCCTTGGTGTAAACTTCTATCTGGCTTAAGCCTACCCACTTCCATTCCATTCAATAGAAAAGAGTAAGAAACAGTACAAATGCACGTCATAATCAAGTTGTCCCATCACCTATCAAAACCCAATCTTAACATAATAGCCTCCAAATAAGACTAATCAACTTTATCATATGCCTTGCTAATATCCACCTTCAAAGCTACCTCCCCAACTCTGCCTCTCTGTTTACATTTCATGTGGTGAATAAGTTCAAAAGCCAGCAAGACATTATCAAATATAAGTCTCCCAGGGACAAAAGCAGATTGAGCATCAGAAACAAGTTTAGGCAATATTGCCTTCAAGCGATTAGCTAATACTTTAGATACAGTTTTGTAGAGCACACTACAAAGAGAAATAAGCCTTAAGTCCTTCATATTAATTGGATTATCTCTCTTAGGTATAAGTACCACTAAGGTATGATTTAGATCATCAGGAAAAGTACCATTAGCTAACTCGTATTTGCAACTAGAAATAATATCAGCACCGATGATATTCCAAAATTTTTGATAAAATGCAGGGTTCATACCATCTAGGTAAGGAGCCTTGTCTGGATTCATTTGATGAATCACACGATAAAATTCAGCATCTGAAAAAGGTTCTAGCAGTCGAGCATTATCCTCGTCGGTGATACAAGGAGTAATCAAGTTAACAACTGGAGCAAAATTAGGAATTGACTGTCGAAACCAATTAGAGAAATAATTAAGGACCATTGCCCGCAAACCATTTTGATCCGAAATCCAGGTACCCCCCTCATCCTGTAGGCTTGTAATGGTGTTGCGTCATTTCCTGCTTGACGCTTGGGTATGAAAATATTTTGAATTACTATACCCAGATGCCAACCAAAAACCCTTTGCCCTTTGTCTCCAATATGCTTGTTGTTGTTCAAAAACCACAACCACCTCTTTCTTCATGTCCGGAACAGATAAGTAACCTGTACCTAATCTCCCTTATTGTACCTGCCTTATTGTGGAATATAACGTGTCCAACAGTTGCTTAAAACCACCCGTGTGATGTCGGCCCCACTCCTATAATGCTTTAGTACAACTGTCCAGCTTATCTAAGAGAGGCAAATCACCATGTTCCCAACTTGCTTCAACAATATAGGAGATATTAGAATTCAGTAACCATTCATTTTCAAACTGAAAATAACGTCTTATACCATTAGGGCTGTCATTAGTCGTACACAACAAGATCAGATTATGGTCTGAAGTTGACGCCATAAGATTAACCAACTTGCTATTTGGGAACAACTCATTCCATGCAGCTGAAACCACACATCTATCTAGCTTCTCTAAAATTTGGCCAGCAATACTATTTGAATGCTCTCAAGTAAAAGGACATCCAATAATATTCAAATTCCTTAATCTACAACGTAATAGAGTATTCCGAAATCTATCAAATAAATAAGAAGGATGTGCATTACCTCCTTGTTTCTCTTCAGCCCGATAATAAATCATTAAAACCCCCAATCATTGTCTATGGAAGAGAAATTTTATCGGCTAGGGCCAACATTACATATTTTTGTTAAAAAACAAAAGAAATGATTGGAGATAGGTATCTCTCGAAATTTGCCATATTGGGATTTGAATGTCCATGAAAAATGATAATCATAACACAAGAACATGAAAGATTTCCAATGATGGGTCTATCTTTTTCCATTCCTTAACATCAATCCCTATTGAACAAGTTAAAAGATTTTCATTTCCCAAATTTTCAATCAGCCTATTCAAATAAAAAATTCAACCAATTTAACAATCTGGAAATAAAGGGCAGAATTTCAACCTCAAATCAAGAATAAAATACCAAAAATGACTATTTACAATGATGATGATGATGCCAACGAGAACTGATAAATGTTGATGATGATAAGGACAACAAGAACATAAAGAAAAAATTGGACTTAAAAATAAAAAAAAAATTGTGATGATGGTGAAGCCAATGAGAAATGTTAGATGAGAATACGAAGGATCAAAGAAAATTAAAAGGAATTTGCTGCATAATAAATTAGAAAAAAACTTAATGCATTATAAATTAGAAGTATTAAGAAGAAGAATAAAGTACCTGATCTTTGTTTAAAGAGAGAAGTTAGATAAAATGAGGATAAGATTAGCTAGACTTGGTGTGAGAAGGAAATAAAAAAGAGAACAAAATAAAAGGAGAGTTGGTGTAGTGATCTGTTTTTACAAGGGAGAGAACTTCTCTTGACCACAAATACAAGTCCCTCCTACCAGATGCACTTTCGTATTTTCAGATATCCAACTCCCTTAATTTCCGTTCACTGAAACCTTATTTTTATACTACTACAGATACTCAGATGGATTGGAAATCGCATAAAAATTTATCAAACTCTTTCCCATTGCTATTTTTGCATCATGTTTTTGCTCTGCTTTGTCACAAATTATGCACATATACGTTCAATTTGGAAAAACTAAGTTCTTAACTAGAAAAAGTTAAAAGAGGAAAGTGGTTCTCTTTGGAAATAAAAGCTTTAATATGACAAAAGATGTTAAAAAACTTCAACAAACGCATAGATAAGCTGAACCATTTGTTTGGCAATCAAAATACACACAAAAACACCCTAATTTGAGATAAACTGAGAAGAACACACAGACAGATGGAATGAAATTGAAATTATTAAATGATAAGCACAGCAAAGCATTCTTCACAAGGCCTTAACAGGCCAATCACAAATACATAAACAACATCGAAAAGACATAAATTGACAACATCCATTTATTTATATTATAGCTAACAGAACAACCATTAGGCTCTCCACACAATGAACTTAATCCAATCCGAAGTAAAAGTTTAGAATCCACCGCGCAGACGCAGGACAAGGTGGAGGGTTGATTCTTTCTGGATATTATAATCCGCCAAAGTCCTTCCATCCTCCAACTGCTTCCCAGCAAAGATCAGTCTCTGCTGATCCGGAGGAATCCCTTCCTTATCCTGAATCTTCGCCTTCACATTATCAATAGTATCACTGCTCTCCACCTCTAGGGTGATTGTCTTCCCTGTAAGTGTCTTCACAAAGATTTGCATCCCTCCACGAAGCCTGAGGACAAGGTGGAGAGTGGATTCCTTCTGAATATTATAATCGGCCAAAGTGCGGCCATCTTCCAGTTGCTTCCCGGCGAAGATCAGCCTCTGCTGGTCTGGTGGGATACCCTCCTTGTCCTGAATTTTCGCTTTCACATTGTCAATAGTGTCACTGCTCTCAACCTCGAGGGTGATAGTCTTCCCAGTCAAGGTCTTAACGAAAATCTGCATCCCTCCACGGAGACGGAGCACGAGATGAAGGGTAGACTCCTTCTGGATATTGTAGTCAGCCAAAGTACGGCCATCCTCGAGCTGCTTTCCGGCGAAGATCAATCTCTGCTGATCAGGGGGAATTCCTTCCTTATCTTGAATCTTTGCCTTGACGTTATCAATGGTGTCGCTACTCTCAACCTCGAGAGTAATAGTTTTTCCAGTCAAGGTCTTGACGAAGATCTGCATACCACCACGGAGACGGAGTACGAGGTGGAGGGTAGACTCCTTTTGGATATTATAATCGGCCAAAGTACGGCCGTCCTCGAGCTGCTTACCAGCGAAGATGAGACGCTGCTGGTCAGGGGGAATTCCTTCCTTATCTTGTATTTTGGCTTTGACGTTGTCGATGGTGTCGCTGCTCTCAACCTCGAGAGTGATGGTCTTTCCGGTAAGTGTCTTAACGAAGATCTGCATCTGTATTATAACAAAAACAACAAAACCCTAAATTTAGAAAAATCAGAAACTAATAAAACTCTTAAAAACATCATAAGAAAATTGAAAAAGAAAAGACCTTGAAGAAGTGATAATGGCTTCTCTGCAACTTTACAAGAAACGAGATATTATAACAATACTGATATTAAAAGGGGTTTTAGGGCTTTAATTTATAGAAGAAGAGATAGCCGAATTGGTCACGGCAACGGAGAAACACACGCAATCGGTTTTCGACACTTGGACGAATGACGTTTCTTGCCCTAGCTGACACGGAAAAGAATAGACTGTAGAGTGAGGTTACCGTTTGGAATCCGATGTTAACGAGGTTTTACCTTTAGCGTTTAGGTGACCGCTCGATTAGTTGTTTTGAGACTGGTTCACTGACCGGGTTCATGTTGCCGGCGTTAACTGAGTAACGGATAACTTTTGCTTAAAATAAATTACTGGGTCCTACGTGCGCTTGCAAATGGACTTTTATTTATGGCTCTCAACTTGTATTTTACTTTTCCTCTCTTGAAAATGCTTGGTGGGGTGGGCGAGAAATCTAAAAATCATCTCCATCACGATGATTATTCTTTTTGAGATATTTCTTTTAAACAAGATACTGCTATTATTGTACGTAATACAAAAATTAATAAATATTTTTCTTATTTTATAAAAATTTTAAAAAAAATTATTCAAAATATAAATTTACGCGTCCTTTTATTATATTTTTAATTAGAATAAAATATATTTATTAAATATAAAAATTTAATATATTAATTAATTTATTAAAATAATTAAAAAAATATAATATAAAATAAATAAAAAAATTTATAGCTATAAATTTGAAATTTAATTAAAAAAATATTCCAACAGATAATACTATTAAATTTTAGACTCTATCACCTTAAATAGATATTCTTTTACAAAATTACTTTTTGATAAAAAAAATTTTCCCATCCTAATTGCTAAAATCGCATCTCATTTTTTCTAATTTCAAAATTCTAAAAAATTATTTTTTCTTTCTTCGAAGCATAAAATCTCTAATTTTTTTCCTATAAAAAATAACTCCTCTCTCTCTTTCTTCCTAACATTTTCTTTCTTTATTTCTTTTAAAATCTTGCGCCATTGCTCGATTATTCTTCAAGAAGGCAGAGACAAAGCATATTCTCTCTCTCTATTGGATTTTTTTTAAGATATAAGGATTAGTTGTGGATGCCATGTTCTTATTGTTTGATGATTAATATTAATTTATATTTGAGATTATGTGTTTGAGAGTTATGTATAAGAAATTTTAGTTATTTTTATTGCATTGGACACAAAATTTAATATAATATATTTATAAACTTGATAGAAATTTTATTTGAGTTAATTTGAAATGTAAACATTGAAATTTTTATCCCTCTTTTCCTACTGAAATTTTACATCTTTTGCCTTTTAAAAATTTTATTTTAGTTCTTCTCTACTTCAATCTATACCATTTTATATCTGTCTTTTACTTGGCTGAAACTAAAGGGTAGAGAAGAGAGAAAGAAAGAGAAAAATCTGTCATACGCAAACTCTAATTTGCATAACAAGGAAGATAGTGAGGGTGAGTTTATAATATCGAACAATAGCTGCATGACTAAGAAATTGAATATGTCCTCTGTGTCTAAATGGACATTAGTATACTCTCTCCAACCTCTAATCAATTGTGACTTCTATTTTTACTTTTATTTTTTAGTCTTTTCTTCATTGTAATTTTTGCTTAATTAATTAGGTGTCTTTCATTTTTAGTCATTAATTTTATTCTGACTGTTTTAATTTTACTATTTTTTATATTTTTTTGGATCCTATAATGAGAGTGCAATGATGATTTATTTTTCAGTATAGTGCTTTCGAGATAATTCTTTGCAAAAGCTAGATTTGCAGTTAATTTATGTTAAGAATCGGGCCTAACTATCTGCAAGTGCACAAGTCGTATCAAGTAATACAGTGATAAGTAGAGTATCGTTTTCACGAGAAATGTTGTTTTAAATACTAAACAATTAAACTGATTATTATTTGAATAACAAGAGTTAGTTTAAGATTAAATTAAACTTTAAACAGAAGTAAATTGCTGAAATTAAATCTAATAATATGAAACTTAGGGTTAAGTCATATTTATGAGTTTATTATGAATTTTCTAAATTATTGATTTTTAATTCAGTTTCTCTTTTTATTAATGGTTAAATTATCCTAAATTAAGCTTAACTCTCTCACAAGTACTAAAGTTAATATCAATTTAACACTTATGTCTACTCTCGTGATCATAAGTAATTAAATCAATTCATTTTGTGAGAATCTTAAATCAACCTCTTAAATGTTTAATCTTATCTCTAAGTGAAACATTTTTTTAAGATTGTTATCTCCATGGATAAATATTGTGATTTCACTCTTACTCTATCACACAACATCTCAATTCAATTAATTATTGGCCAAATAATCAAAGCATTAAGATCAAATATAACAAATTAATCAAAAGTAAACTTAGTTAAATCAATTAAGCAATAAGTATTTCATAATAAACTCAATAAAAGGGACTAACACTAAAAAGAGTTTAATTCCTCATATTTAAAGTAAAAAACTCAATATTTATTAATTGAAAATATAAAAACAAGAAAGAGCAAACTCTAGTTCTTGATTTGGAGAAGAACTCCTTTAGGACTCCTTGAATTTCTTCTTTGAAATCCTATTTTACTCTTCTCTCAAATTAGAGACTAGAACTTAATTGATACAAGTTTTTGGTACAAAGAATTAACCTCACTACACTTTCACTTGTATCTAAAGCTCTTTTGTTTATAAAACACACACTAACTTTTATCTAAAACTAAATCAAGACCCATCTGCCATAACATCTCAAACTTGAATCTTTAGAGGAATGATATTTATATAGAGTGCTTAGAGGCTTCTTGATGGTGGCAAGCTGTCAAATGTAAGTTGTAGCTATTTAGATCTTCAAAATTCAATTTTTTCGTCTTAAAGTCATTATTTTTTGCCCCACGGTATCGTGGCCTGGGGACTGTTCCGAGCCATTTTCCAGCTGTAAATGGTGGCTTTATGGCTCACAGTTGTGGAATTCTAATGGCCACGGTCGTGGCATTTGAATTAAGGCTGTAATTTTTTACTTTTCTTCATATTCTTGACTCTGACAGTAGGGAAATGGATCCCACGGGCATGGCCTTGAATGGTCACGGTCGTGGCATTAATTTTTCTTCTGAAACTTTTATTTTTCTTTAATTTTTGAAGTAACAGTCTTAAATTTATTCCAAGGGTCGTGGCCTTGAATGGCCACGGTCGTAGCACTTTATTCTTTCTTCATTTTTGCTTCATTTTCTTTGATTTTACACCTCTATTCATCAAAAGCCTTTAATCTCATCTTATCATGCTTAAATAATGTAATACTAACTAAATTAAATAAAATTCATCAAATTCAATTGAAAATAATTAAAATCATGGTTAGAATTAAATAAATATTTGATCAAAATTTTTCTTTATCAAACTCCTCCAAACTTAAATCATTGTTTGTCCTCAAACAATTAAAATTTAATACTATACATTTCTTTTATATATTAGTTTATATGCAAAAATTTTAACAATAAAAACTTTCAAAATTTCAGGTTAATAATTCTGCTTCGTAACTATACCTTATTTATTCTTCCCTCGTTTACTCTAAAACTTAATTAATTACAATCAATCATCAAACTTTAGATAAGCAAAGATTCTTTTTGATGTAAGATTAACCTAGTCTCATATGCATGCTTAATTAAACTTTCTCCACTAATAGACCACACTAAATTAAGAAAAATTGAAAAGTCTTTGATATGCTTGTAATGGGGTCTATAAAGGATAGAACTAAAATAAGATTAATATGAAATCGATTAATTCTCTTATCTTGTAGCTTTTGTAGAGAATACTTGAATGCTTTGCTCCTTTCTTTCCTCTAGGGGAATTTTATTTTATTTTACTTATATATATATTTTTATTTTAATATATATATTAAATAGTGTTAATTTCCCCAAACTTTAAACTTTTAGGAGCTTTTTAAACTTATATCCTCATAGTCATTCTAATTTTGAGAAAATTTTCAAAAAACAATTAACCTTGAAAAGTGTGATTTTTGTAGCTTATCAAATTTAAAAAATTCTCAAGGTAAAAATTTAATTTAATCTCAAAAGGGACAACTAAGGATAACGTTAAATTGGTGGATATAAGAATTTGGTTTTACAAACAATGCCTAAATCATTTTTTCCTTTTACATAGCAAGGTTCAATTTCGCATCAAAATTTTTTTTTAAACATGTTCTAGGCCTAGGCAATTTATAATATGAAAGAATATATACTTAATCTAAAATTCAATAACTAATTACTTTCAATTAATTTGAAGAGCTCATTTGGTTAGAAATATCTAAGGTAATATTATTCCACCAAATCTTAACCTTAAAATTACAAAAATTTTAATTGAAAAATTTTAACATATAAAATAACATATAAGAAAATCTAAGGAAAAATACACATAACTATATTAAATTCTACCCAAACTTATAATCATAAAACCAAATAAATTAACATAAGTATCTTAAATAAAACATAAGTAAAAATGAAACAAACTTAACCAAAATACCACAAATTAAAAAGTATCATAAGTTTGCATAATTTCAAAGGAAAAACTCTCACAAACTTGAATTATCACTGTCCTCAGTGGTTGCCAACATCAGGATCGTCACTAGGTGGAGGTGGGTAGTGCAGTCCAAATTGAGCAAAGAAAGAATTGAACTACTCACTAAGGCCCGTCATCTGAGTGAAAATCGTTCGCACCTCAAGCTCAACTCCTCCAAACCGCTGCTCCATATGGTCAAAGCATTGCTCCCAGATTGCATTCCTGTGGTTCATCTCATTTTCAAAAGAATCAAATCTATTAGAAAAATAATCAAATGTGTTTGGTGGTGGAGCAGATGGTCCAGCCTCAGAAGGTGGAGGCAAAGCTGATGGACTAGCCTCAAAAGGTGGAGGTGGTGGTTGATATTCGGGTTCCTCAAAGTCACTTCTTTCTCTAAATAACTCATCTATGTCAATATTAATTTCAGCATCTGGCGGTCCTAAAATTTTATAATAGTTATCTTTTTTCTTGCTAATCTCATGTCTAAAGCAGTTTCCATATCAATGGTGAGTTTACTCGGGACGGGTATAAGGTGATCAAATCCTATATTTAGATATGCATCAATTTTTGTGATCATTCCCCCAATGACAATTTTACTGCTTTGCCTAACGACTTCCTCACACCTCTTAGCAAACTAAAATCCAACATTGAATGCTTTTTTCTTCATGACACAATAAAAGAAATGCAACTCTTTGAAATTAATCGTGTCTTGACTCTCTCCTCATCCAAAAATGGTGTTGGCTAGGACAACATGGATATACCGATAAAATGGGTTTATAAAATTAGAGGCTTTAGATATTTTGCTATTAAACCTTCTCATGCCTCATAGACTAGTCCATGTTTTATTTTTATCAAACCCTTGAGTTCTTCCAAATGTTCCTTGCAATCCAACTAATCCCAAAGCATCCCCAAATTCACCAATATACCAATTATAATTTTGATTTGCTAACTGAAATTTCACTTTATCATTATGAACAACATTACTATCCGGTGAAATAAATCAATAACTACTTAAGAACTCTAGGGTTAATTCGGCATATGTTGGATAATACATACTAGCAAACATAATCCACTCTATATCGGTAAACATCTTAAGCAAGTCATCGTTCCATCCCAATTTTTTAATAACATTTTCATCAATAAAATCAGAGGGAATAATTTTTCTATATCTTAAATTTTGGTACCTTTGCCGTTATTTCTCATCACGAAAATGAATTTCCAGATACATGCATAGTCCCTAAGGTGTAGGAGATGATGTTGGAGAAGGTGTTGATGATGATGATGATGATCCTTCTTAAAGCCTTCTTTTAGAGCCACCTCCTTTTAATTCTCTACCTTTTGATTCACCCGTCAATTTTGTGGCAAAGGTCTTGCTTCTCACCATTTTTGTGTTTAATTTGATGAAAATAAAGAAATTTAGAAGAAAATTGAGTGAAAAATGGAGACCAGGTCGTAGGTTGAGAGGTTTTGGTCTTGAGTTTAAAACTTGGGTGGCTAGGGCTTCAAAAAGTGAAGGGAGAGAGAAAAATGAGATGAATATATAGTTCTGGAAGGCCACGGTCGTAGTCCCTAAGTACCACGGTCGTGGGGTATTTTTTTTGATTGGTCAAAGACGATTTGCATGGATTGCCACAGTTGTGGTCATTAAGAGGTCATGGTCGTGGGATATATTTTTCTTTTGCTGTTTATTGCTTCCTTTCTGGAAGTTTCATTTACAATCCCATGGTTGTGGCCCTTGGGAGGCCACGATCGTGGAATTCATTTTGATTATGTTCCTCTATTTTCCTTTGTGTTTTTATTTTTGGCAGTTTCGTCTTCAAACCCACTGTCATGGTCCTTTGGAGGCCACGGTCGTGGAATTTATTTCTTGGCTATTTCTTTAAAATTCCTCCCCCATTTCCATTTTTATAGTTTCAAGTTGATTCCCACGACCCTGGGGAGGAATCACCACGGTTGTGGCACTTTTACTCCTTCAAATTCTTATGTTTTGCTCCTTAAATCACCTTCAAAACAAGAATCAAACAACCATCATTTAAAATTTTGAAAAGAAAATCAATTAAAAGAACAAAGTGAAAATAAATTGGGTTACCTCCCAACAAGCGCTAGGTTTATTGTTGATTGCTCGACATTCTCCGGTTGAATGCTTATGTATTGAAGTGATAGACAGTCCTAATGTCTATTGGATCACCAATGAAATAAGGTTTCAATCATTGGCCATTCACTTTAAAGATTTCTCCGCTCTAATTTTGAATATCGGCTGCACTATAAGGATAAACCTTCACAACTTTAAATGGTCCCTACCAACGAGACTTAAGCTTCCTAGGAAAGAGTCTTAATCTAGAATTATATAATAAAACTTGTTGTCCTTCATGGAAGTGTTTTAATTTAATAAATTTATCATGCCACATTTTGGTTCTTTCTTTATATATTTTGGCATTTTTATAAGCTTGAATCCTAATCTCATCTAATTCACTTAACTGTAACATACACTTTTGTTCGGCTTTATTTCAATCCATGTTCAATTGTTTAATAGCCCAATATGCCTTATGTTCTAATTCAACATGTAAATGACGTGCCTTTCCAAAAATAAGTCTATATGGTGACATACCAATTGGAGTTTTATATGCTATTCTATAAGCCTAAAGAGCATCGTCCAACTTAATTAAACAATCCTTCCTTGAATTGCTCACTGTTTTCTCCAAAATTCACTTAAGTTCCCTATTAGATATTTCTACTCGTACACTAATTTGAGAATGATAAAGTGTTGTCATCTTTTGGTGCACTCCATATTTTCTAAGAATAGCATCAAAACTCTAATTACAAAATAGAGTACTCCTATCACTAATTATAGCTCTAGGAACTCCAAATATAGGAAAAATATTTCTTAATGAACCTAGTTACGACCTTGGAATAATTTTTTGGACTTGCTAATGTTTCTACCCATTGAAACATAATCCATAAAAACTAAAATGCATTGATTATTAAATGATGGTGGAAATAGTCCTATAAAATCAATTTTCCAAACATCAAATAATTCAACTTCTAAAATGGTGTTAAATGACATATCTTGTCTTTTGGAAATATTACCTACCCTTTGATATCAATCACATGACTGAATAAATTTTGTGGTATCCTTATACATAGTTGGCTAGAAAAATTTGGATTGTCAAATTTAGCAATTGTCTTAGATGTACTAGAATGACCTCCACATTTTCTTGAATGAAAAAATTCTAAAATACTTCTTATTTCTTCTTCTGGGACACATCTATGAATTATTCCATCCCAACAATATTTAAATAATAAAGGTTCTTCTCACATGTAATGTCTAACATCAATAAGAAATTTCTTCCGTTGAGCATATGTTAAATCTGATGGAAGGATCTCACCTGCCAAATAATTCATAAAATCAGCGTAACATGAAATATAATTTTTAACAGAGAAAAGTTATTCATCAAGAAATGATTCATTAATAGGTAAAATATCCTTATCCATGTGCTTTTTCAATCGTGACAGATGATCGACTACTAGTTTTCAGCTCTCTTTTTATCTTTGATCTCAAGATCAAATTCTTGAAAAAGCAAAATCCACCTAATTAATCTTGGTTTAGCTTTCTTTTTTCTCATAAGATATTTAATCGCTACATAGTCAATATAAAATAATAACTTTATAGCCTAAAAGTTGAGATCTGAATTTGTCAAGAGTAAATACTATAGCAAGCATTTCTTTTTCTATTATAGCATAATTGATTTGAGTATCATCAAGAGTTCGACTTGCATAATATATGACATGACTTTTCTTATCTTTCTTTTGACTCAACACAACTCCAATAGCATAATCACTTGCATCACACATGAGCTCAAAAGGTAACGACCAGTCTGGTGATGAAATGATATGAGTTATTGTAAGTGTTGCTTTTAACCTATTAAAGGCAATTAAACATTCATTAGAAAAGTAAAAAATAACATCATTATTCAATAATTCACACAAGGGTTTAGCAATTTTTGAAAAATCCTTTATAAAATGCTTGTAAAACTCTGTATGTCCCAAAAAAACTATGAACTCCCTTAACATTAGTTGGTGGTGGTAATCGTTCAATAACTTCTATTTTTGCTCGATCAACTTCAATTCCTTTTTTGAAAACTTTATGGCTAAGAATAATGCCTTCTTCTACCATGAAATGACATTTTTACCAATTAAGAACAATATTTGTTTTCTCACAACGTTTAAGTACCTATTCTAAATTTTGTAACAATTATCAAAAGTGGTACCATAAATAGTAAAATCATCCATGAATATTTCAACAATGAATTCCACAATATCTGAAAATATGGCCATCATGCATCTTTGAAAGGTTGCTGGCACATTGCATAATCCAAAAGGCATTCTACAATAAGCGAAAGTGTCATATGGACATGTGAAATGCTGTCTTTTATTGATCTTTCGGTGCTATAGGAATTTGAAAATATCATGAATATCCATCTAATAAACAAAAATAAGCATTACCTGCAAGTCTCTTAAGCATTTGATCAATGAATGGTAAAGGAAAGTGATCCTTGCTAGTAGCTTTGTTCAATTTCCTATAGTCTATACAAATATTCCATCCAGTGATTTTTTTTGAAGGAATTAATTTATTATTTTTATTTTTAATAATAGTCATCTCTCCCTTCTTTGGAACTACATGTACAGGACTTACCCAAGAACTATCAAAAATGAGATAAATAATTTATGCATCTAAAAGTTTAGTCACTTTGGCCTTTACTACCTCTTTCATATTTGGATTTAATATTCTTTGTTGATCTATCACAAGTTTAAAATTTTCTTCAAATAATATAAATAATATTCTATGTATACAAATTGAAGGGCTAATTCTTTTAATATTAGATATAGTCCAACCTATTACATTTTTATATTTTCTAATCAAATCCAAGGTCTGACTTAATTGAATTTCAGACAAATTAGAACTGAAAATAATAGGCAAAGTATTGTTGGTTTCAAGATATGCATACCTGAGATGATTTGAAAGAGGTTTAAGTTCTAGATCTTGTGCCTTTTCAATAGAAGGATGTGGTAAGGTCTTACCTTTATCAAGAGGTTCAAAATTTTGAAAGTACATGATTGGAGTTTGTTGAAAAGCTGAAGCATAAGCAACTACTTCCTCGTTTTCCTCTTCTGTTGTCGAACCTTATACAAGACATGTTTTTAAAGAATCATTATGCATTTGTTCACATGTTTCCTGCACACATTCATCTATAACATCAATTAGAAAACAATCATCAAGAAAAGCTGGATGTTTTGCTGCTTTTGTTAGGTTAAATTCCACTTTCTCCTCTCCTACTTGAAATGTAAGTTTTCCTCCTCGAACATCAATTATGGCTCTGACTATAGCCGAAAATAGCCTTCCTAAATAAGTGGAATTTCAACGTCCTCGTCCATTTCCAAAATTACAAAATCTACTGTAATGTAAAGCTTATCCACTTTCACAAGAACATCTTTAACTATGCCAATAGGATATTTAATTGAATTGTTAGCTAGTTGAAGAGACATTCTTATTGGTTGTAATTGTGTGAAGCCAAGTTTTCTGCAAATAGAACTAGGCATTAAACTAACACTAGCTCTTAAATCACATAATGCTTTATGAAAATCAACTTCACCAATGGTGCAAGGTATAGAAAAACTCACTGGATCTTTTAACTTTGATGGAATCTTGTTCTGAATTACTGCATTGCACTCTTCTGTTAATGCAATTTTTGTATTGTCCTCCATTTTTCTTTTATTAGATAGCAATTCTTTGAGAAAATTTACAAATGATGGCATTTGCGCAAGAGCTTCTCCAAAAGGAATATTAATGTGAAGTTATTTAAATACTTCTAAAAATTTCATATTGCTTATCTAATTTTTGTTTCTTTAATCTATGAGGAAAAGGAATTGGAGGCACATAGGGTTTAATAATTTCTTTTGGTGCTTCATTAATTCTTTCTTCTTTTTTTTCTTTATCTAAATCTAGGATTTTATTTGGTTGAGGCTCCTTAAGTTGTAAACCGCTTCTTAAAATAACGGCTTTACAATGTTCCCTTGGATTAACCTCCATTTGGCTAGGAAGAGCTCCTTGATTGCGAGTATTGAGTGAACTTGCAATTTGACCTACTTGAGTTTCAACATTTCTATTTGTTGCGCTCAAATTAACTCTACCACAAAGCATCACTCGCAAGTATACGAGGTAGCTGTAGCAAAGGTGCTCGCCCCAAGGTCGTTCTCTCAAGGAAGCTAAAGTGGCTAATTAATTATCAAATTAAAAATATCAAGTAATGAATAAATTTAAATTGTTAACTAAAGAAGAAGTTTAATTGAAGTTTAAAACAATAAAAGTAAACAAGAGCTGATGTTTTGATTCACTTAATAAAAAGGTCTAGGGTTTGCACTTCTCTACTATTTATTTGTATGAACGGTTATTCCACTTAACTAATTTAATTTCAAAGATTAAATCTCAAACAACTTAATTAATTGAGTCAAGGAAATAAGCTCTCGCATTCAAATCTCTTACAACTAATCTTGTTATAATTGAAACAATCTTTTTAATAGGTTATATCTCTAATTCACCTAAGTCCTTAATTGAATTGTTTCAGCATTAGACTTCATCTCTCAATCCATCATCTAATACCTAAAACACACAATTGGTGGCCAATCAATTATATGTAACAATATTTCATTCAATAAAGGCAAAAGAAATTATTAGCTAAGAGAATAACCAATTCATACAATCATAGTAGATCCATACAAACCCTAGACTAGATCAAATTAGTTCATAATGCAATCAAACATATTCATCTCATTAATGTTCAAAGAAATCAAAATAGACATGATAATATCCATTAAAACAATTTCAATGTAAATAAAGAGAATAAGTTCGAGAATAAAACCAAGTTACAACTCCTCGAAGCTTTTGAAGAATCTCTTGTTTAAATCTTGCAAGAAGGATGAAACAATGGCTAGAACAATCTAATCTAAGCTAAAGTAATCAAAAGTAAAATCAAAATCAAGAAAACAAAGCTAAACCCTAACTTCACTCTCTCTGACGGCTGAAAATAATCTCCAAATCGTCAACACTCCCCAAACCCTAAACTTCTTTTTCCTTTTATATGAATCGTCCGTTTTAAATCCGCGCGTGCTTGGTTCATGAGGGACACGGCCAAGTCAGATGTGACTTGGCCGTGTGAGTGGCTTTTAGAGGGACACGGCCAGATGACTTGGCCGTGTCCCTTGCTTGTGTCCACCACTGCTAGCCTTTTCTTCTTTTCTTCTTTGTTGAGTGACACGGCCAAGTCAGAGGTGACTTGGCCGTGTTGGAGTTTTTTGGAGGGACACGGCCAGGTGACTTGGCCGTGTCCCTTGCCTGTGTCTTCCACTGTGAGTTTAAGTCTTCTTTGCCTTTGGAATTGGTGAGACACGGCCAAGTGGAGATGACTTGGCCGTGTGAGTCTTCTTTGGAGGGACACGGCCACAAGACTTGGCCGTGTCCCTTGCATGTGTCTGCTACTGGGACTTGTTCTTCTTTTTAACTTGGTATGGGACACGGCCAGTGACTTGGCCGTGTCCTCTGCCTATGTCAGCCACTGCCCCTTTCTCCTTCAATTTGTTTCCTTGCCTGTTTTAACCTAACACAAAACTCAAAACAAACTTTAAACAAGAAGTAAATAGACAAAAACCAACAAAACATAAACACAATACTAAAAACTAAATAAAAAACGACATAAACACTGAAATAAACTAAAACTACCACAATTAAAGAAAACACTAAACAAACCGATAAAAACTAACAAAATATCTAAATAAAACAATAATTATCATAATAAACAAGACACAAATCTATAACAAAAACTAATAAAACAACTACCCCACACTTAAAACTTTGCTTGTCCTCAAGCAAATTCACATGGCATAAATTAAAAACTCAAACAACCTTAACTATAACTCCAGTATATAAGATGAAATACTTTAAGAATCAGACATAAATAATTGCAATGTCCTTCAATCAAGATATTCTTAACTCATTCATTAATCCAGACATGCAAATCTCATCTCTCATCTAAGTGTTTCACTCGATTTCAAAGGTTAATCACTCAAACCACTCATGACTGCAAACTACCATAAATTTGCTTAATTATCCAATCTCCCTCACTGATTTTCTCAAGAAATAATCCGAAGGTCTTTCATTTGGATGTAATGGGGCTAAGGTAAATGTGTGAGAAAAGACATTTAAGCTGGAGCATCAAGAAATGAAGTATCTAAATTAGACACTATTCTTGCTAAGAAACTCATAACTCCTTCAAATAGCATACTCACCAACCCTTGATACCTCACATACTTGCATACCCAAAGAAAAATGCATGAGTCGACATTCCCTTTTTATAACCAATGCTAGAACATATTTGACTTTTGTATATATATATATATATCTCTTTTTTTTTATATATACACATATACAAATATAACATTGCATAGATCATCTAGCTTAACATGTAGAGGAAAAGAATAGTCAACTCTTAATCAAATACAAAGTGCAAAGTATGCATTTCACCCCAAATAGCAATACCATATTTTTTTTACTTGCTTACCCCACACTTTGAAACAAACCACCCTATTGTCATATCATAGAACTCCATTCCTTAATGCAGCTATGATGATAATAAGAGAAAGTCGAGCTGTGAATAATGTTGATTAATCAAGAGAAGGTCAAAGGCTCAACTTGGCTCACTAAGAAAATCAATATTAAGGGAGGTCTTTTTAAGCTAAAGGGCTAACCTAATTTGCCTTCATCATTTTAAAACTTGAGATTAAATCATAATGTGAGTTCAATTAGTATGCAAAAGCAAACTCTAGAGATGCAAAATCATGAAGGTGCACACTTAAGAAAAGAAAATCAACTGATAATAATATCAAATTATGAGGCTCAAAACTCACACAGGTGGGTTCACAAAGATTTATATGTCATGAATTGTAAAATGCGAAAATTGATCCCGAATGAATTCAAATGCTCATTTCTATGCTGATACTAAAGTCTCAACTATAATGCTAGAATCAAAGAAAAGATCAATAAATTTTCAACAATTATGCCATGCACAACAAACACAATAAACAAAACAAGATAAACATTAAAGGAAAGCTTAAAGAGTACCCCACACTTAAAATTTACATTGTCCTCAATGTAAAACAAGAATAGTAAATAAAAAGAGTTAAAGGACAACCTGTCTTCCATCGTACCTGGTGAGGCAAAACCCTAGCTTTCCATCACAAACACAAAAGTTCAAAAACAAAAGTACAATATATAAAAATAAAATATCCAAATATAAAGGTTAACATGGAAACAAAAACGAAAAATAAGAACAAAAATACATTAAACAAAATAAAGCAAGGATCTCAAAATCTATGGAAAAGGCGGGCATGAAGATGATGTAGCTGAGGGATGAAGACTCAGGATCGTCGCAAGGTTGCTGTTAATCTGCTCCAACTGCTGCAAGACCTCAGCATGGTTACGGTCCACCTTGCTATCCAGTCGATCCACTTTGCCCTCCAGGACCTCAATCCTCAGAAGCACCTCTTGATGTTCCGAGACCGGAGCATCCTCATCTAGGTTAAGAGAATCCGAGTCAGACTCCTCTTGGACCCGTGCTATCTTCTGTCTGTCCCCCGGTGCTTCAGGCTCATCTGAAGGTATCACATAAGTCCCTCTCCTACGCACCACCATGTGCATCTTCTCAAGTGTAGCTAAATCCAAAGAGTCATTACCCAAAATTCTAGTCATACGACTAGTACTCGGGTCAAAATCCTCAACCAGGGCTACTGCTAGTGTGGTAACCAACCCTCCAACACAAATTGCCCCCTTTCTTTTGTTAGCCACAGAATAAAAAATATCGGCTAACCAATAGCCGGCACTGACATGCATTGCATTAAAAGCACAATCCAGGAAAAATAGTTCACTCACTTCAACCACACCTGGGCTCTCCTTCCGAGCAAAGAATCCACAAGCCATAAACCTATGCAAATATCTCAAAGCGAAATTTCTTAACTTAGATGCCTTGGCCGATTTGGCCACATAAGAACCCGAGCCTAAAGTTCCCCAAGAAAATTGTTGTTTAAATTCTTTGGGTACCGACCTTTCCCCGTGCTGATGAAAACCATATATATCATTTAACTGGTCAATATTGAGCACATAAGATTTACCCAGCAATTTAAACATCAATTTAGTGCAGATTTTCTTATCATTTCTTTCAACCTTGAGAGATGTCAAAAATTCTAGAGTAAGTTCCTCAAACTGCAAAGGTCTCAAGCTAACTAGAGTTTCCCATCCAAGAAATTGCACATATCGCTCAAAATTAGTCCTAATTTGCAAGGCATCAAGAGATTCATCGTTAACATACCTTGTCGGGAAAAAAGACTTGCTCTCTTCGAAGATAAAGTGGATGAAGAGGAAGAAGCTCCTTCAGTTGTAGGCCTCTTCTTCTTGTGGTGTGAAACAGTCTTAGTTCTCGGCATCCTTAGAAATCTAAAAATTCAACCCAAAATTGAATTAAATCAAAATTATATGAGGAAAGAGGAAGTTTTAAGTGATTATCTCAAGTTTTGTTGAAGAAATTTGAAGTTTTAATGGAAGAGTTGGAGTTTTGAAATAAAAATCAATGGTTTTGGCGATACAGAGAGCGAGAGAGACGAAGATAGAAAATTTAGGGATTTATGAAAAGAACTGGGCAAAATCGGGTTTTAAAAGTGTAAAATTTGAGGGACACGGCCGTGTTAGTGGGTACTTGGCCGTGTCTGGTGTGTGAAAGTGAAGGGACAAGGCCAAGTCAAGGTGACACGGCCGTGTCTGATAGTCTTGGAGGGACACGGCCAGGTGACTTGGCCGTGTCCCCTAGGTGTGTCCTATTCTGTACAAAATTGCAAAATCTAAAAATTTTGAGGAATCTTGGCCGTGTCCAGTGTGTGACACGGCCAAGGGACACGGCCAATTCCTTTGGCCGTGTCACCTACTGCCTTTTATTAACTTAAACTTTTTTTTTCAACGATTTTGCACCCCTTCATCTTTAAACACCCTAAAACACAAAGTAAAGAAAAACCGATCAAAGCACAGTCCATTTATTTAAACTGAACATAAAATCAATACTTGCTAAATTTAAAATTACAACTACGAAAAATAAACGCAAACCGATGGGTTGCCTCCCATTTAGCGCTTCTTTAATGTCATAAAGCTGGACATCATGGAAGGCTTAGGGATCATGAATCAAAGTGCTGTCAATGACCCTCACTTCCTGAAATCCTTCATTTTATGGCTTAACTCTCTGTCCATTCACTTTAAAAGTCTCACTTGTTCGAGAGTTAAGTAATTCAATGGCACCAGAAGGATACACCTGAGTTATCTCGAAAGGACCACTCCATCGAGACTTGAGTTTACCTGGAAAAAGACGGAGTCGTGAGTTAAAAAGTAAAACCTTCATACCTGGACTCAATGTCTTTCGCACTATAATTCTATCATGAAGTGCTTTAGTGCGATCCTTGTAAATTCTCGAGCTCTCATAGGCCTCATTTCTCAGCTCATCCAACTCTGAAATTTGCAGAAATCATTCTCTCTTCGCTTTGTCCAAGTCCAAATTCAGAGTCTTGATTGCCCAATATGCTCTGTGCTCCAACTCCACTGGTAAGTGACAAGCTTTTCCAAACACCAATCGATATGGACTCATACCTAGAGGAGTTTTGAAAGCAGTCCGATATGCCCATAGTGCATCATGCAATCTGTTTGCCCAATCCTTCCTGGATGTGTTGACAGTTTTCTCCAAAATTCCTTTTAGCTGCTTGTTTGATGTTTCCACTTGCCCAGAAGTCTGTGGATGGTATGGGGTTGCCACCTTGTGCTTCACACCAGATTTGTGCATTAACTTCTCAAAAAGCCTATTGCAAAAATGGCTCCCCCCATCACTGACTATCACCCTTGGCGTACCAAATTTGCTAAGAATATTTTCCTTCACAAATTTCACAACTACATTAGCATCATTAGTACGGGTGGGGATTGCCTCCACCCATTTGGAAACATAGTCAACAGCAACTAAAATATATTCAAAATCAAAAGACTTGGGAAAAGGACCCATGAAGTCTATTCCCCACACATCAAACAATTCAACAACAATATATGACTGAAGGGGCATTTCATTCCTCCTCCCAATGTTACCTACTCTTTGGCAACGATCGCAGTGCTTACAATAGTCTTGAGCATCTTTAAATAAAGTAGGCCAGTAAAAACCACTTTGCAGCACCTTTTCTGCAGTCTTTCTTCCTCCAAAATGACCCCCACAGTGAAGATCATGGCAAAATTGAAGAACACTCAGTTGTTCTTCCTCAGATACACACCTGCGAACTATGTCATCTTTGCATATCCGGAATAGATAAGGTTCATCCCAAAAATAAAACTTACTCAAGTGTAAAAACCTTTTCTTTTCCTGAAATGACATGTTAGTACGCAATATTCCACAGGCAAGATAGTTAGCAATATCTGCAAACCAAGGTGCATTAATTACCACAAACAAATGCTCATCAGGAAATTCTTCTAAATTTTTATGAATGTCATCAGATGCAAGATTTTCACTAAAGTAGGGTAATCTGGATAAATGATCAGCAACAACATTCTCACTACCCTTAGTATCCTTGATTTGGAAATCAAACTCTTGCAATAACAACACCCATCTAATTAAGCGCGGTTTAGCATGTTGTTTTGTTAACAGATATTTAAGAGCTGCATGATCAGAATGCACAATAATTTTTGACCCAATTAAATATGCTCTAAATTTGTCTAAAGCAAAAACAACAGCTAACATTTCCTTCTCAGTTGTGGTGTAGTTCACTTGTGCACTATTCAGGGTTAAACTGGCATAATATATTACTCTCAAATATTTATCAACCTTTTGCCCAAGAACAGCTCCTACTGCATGATTAGAGGCATCACACATGATTTCAAAAGGTAAAGACTAGACAGGAGCTACAATCACAGGTGCACTGGTCAATTTTTCCTTAAGGGAATTAAAAGCTTGCATGCATTGTGCTGTAAATTCAAATGAAACATCTTTCCCCAACAAATGGCACAATGGTTGGCTTATTTTGGAAAAATCCTTAATAAACCTCCTGTAAAATCCTGCATGCCCTAAAAAACTTCTTATTCCCTTAACAGAGCTAGGTGGGGGTAACTTAGCAATCAATTCAATTTTAGCCTTATCTACCTCAATCCCCTTACTTGACACCACATGACCTAAAACAATGCCCTGGGTAACCATAAAATGACTCTTTTCCCAACTTAAAGTGAGGTTACATTCAATGCATCTCTCAAGCACACGAACAAGTTTATTGAGGCAATTATCAAAAGAATTACCAAAAACAGAAAAGTCATCCATAAATACCTCAATAAAATCGTCTATCATGTCAGAGATGACAGACATCATCCATCTCTAAAAAGTTGCAGGTGCATTGCACAAGCCAAAAGGCATACGTCGGAATGCATAAGTCCTAAAAGGACAAGTAAAGGTTGTCTTGGACTGATCCTCTAGAGCTATTGGCACCTGATAGTAACCTGAAAGGCCATCCAGAAAACAATAATGTGAGTGTCCAGAAAGTTTATCTAACATCTGATCAATAAAAGGAAGAGGGAAATGATCTTTCTTTGTAGCATTGTTCAACTTCCTATAATCGATGCACATTCTCCACCCAGTAGTAGTCCTAGTAGGAACCAATTCATTATTCTCATTTTTCACCACAGTGATTCCAGATTTCTTAGGAACTACATGTACTGGGCTCACCCACTCACTATTAGCAATTGGATATATTACTCCTTCATCCAGCAATTTGAGCACTTCCTTCTTAACCACTTCACTCATATTTGGGTTAAGTCGCCTTTGGGTCTCCCTCACAGGTTTAGCTCCCTCTTCTAAAGTGATTCTATGCATACACATTGAAGGGCTAATACCCTTGATGTCACTCAATCCCCAGCCTATTGCTCTCTTTAATCTTTTAAGCTCACTCACCAACCTCATCTCCTCCCCTTCACTAAGTTCACTAGATATTATCACAGGTAAAGTGTTGTGATCTCCTAAAAACACATATTTTAGGTTTTTAGGCAACTCTTTCAGCTCTAACTCTAGTGAGGGGTTCTTCTCTTCTTTTTGAATGGAGAGAAGCTCACAAACTGGGTCCTCCTTAAGTTTCTCTACTTCAGCACTTCCTAAGGTCTCAAGACAACTGGCTATTTCTGCATCAAAAATTTCCAAATCACTACCCAAAGTCAATGCCAGCTCCAATTTATCAGAGGTACATGTCTGCAAGAAAACATCTGAAACAACTGCATCAACACAATCAATGAAAGAACAATCCTCATATAAAGCAGTTGTAGGAATAGGAGAAGTGTTAAAAATAGAAAATTCCACAGTTTGTCCCAAAACAGTCATTGATAATTTTCCATTCTTAACATCTATCAAAGTGTTGGTAGTCGCCATAAAAGGCCTACCCAGTAGAATGGTGTGTGCAGATGGTGAAGAATTACCTACTTCCATGTCAAGAACAATGAAATCCACAGGTATTATCAAACCACCAACTTTAACTAACACATCTTCTATAACCCCTTTCGGGAATCTAAGAGATCTATCAGCTAATTGCAATACCATTTTTGTTGGTTTAAGTTCCCCTAATTCTAAATCAAGGTACACAGAATAAGGCATTAAATTCACACTGGCTCCCAAGTCACACATGCCATCAGTACCCTTTCCATTCCCCATAGTAATTTGAATAATAAAACTTCCAGGATCCTTTAGCTTGGGAGGTAGTTTATGCTGCAAAACAGCACTAGCTACCTCAGAAACTATCACCTTTTCATTCGGCTCATACCTCTTTTTCTTAGTATTCAGTTCTTTGAAGAATTTAGCATAAGCCGGCATGTTCTTAATTGCTTCAAGTAAGGGTAAGTTAATACTTACCTTAGACAGCATGTTGAAGATATCTGAAAATTGCTTATCTTTTTTATCATCCTTCAACCTGCTGGGGAATGGTATAGGTGGCCGGTATGGATTGTTTGCCTTGTGCAAATCTGCTGTAGGGGACTTCTCCATTGATCTTTCTTCAGAACCTTTGTTCTCCAGTTCTCCTTCCTTTTTATTCTCTTGCTCACCTGCATTCACAGAATTATTTTCAACATTGTTATTAATTACCTTGCCACTCCTAAGAACAGTCACTGCTTGTGCCTGCTCAGGTTGACTTGGAAACTTCCCCTTTTGTTGAATCTGCATCTGTTGAGCAAGTTGCCCCACTTGGGTCTCCACCTTCTTAAAAGATGCTTCCAAGGAATCCAGCCTCTTGTTGTTCATCTCCTGATTTTTAGCACTGACTTGGATAAAAGCCTGTAAACTTTCCTCCAAACTCTCTCTCTTAGGCTGACCTTGATTTGAGGATTGGCCCTGCTGTTGGTTCTGTCTCTGGAGCAAATGGAAAGGCTTTTGAGCATTATTTGTTGTCCAGGAAAAATTGGGGTGACTCCTCCAACCAGGATTGTAAGTGTTGGAGTAAGGATCATTCCTGGCTCTTGGTTGAAATCCCCCCACAGCATTAACTTGCTCAGCTTCATTCCCAAAAGATTCATATGCAGAGGGGCATATATTTGCTCCATGCCCAAATGTCCTACAGATTCCACACACCTCTTGAGTGGATGAAGAAATATTGTTCTTCATGTTTAGCATCTGAACCTGCCTTGTCAACTCAGCTATTTGACTAACCATTTTAGTATTGGCTTCCAGTTGATTCACCCCTTTACTTCTTCCCCTTACACTCTTTTGTTGAGAATTAGCTCTCAATATCTCAAAGATCTCATAAGTCTCATCAGCTGTCTTTTCTCCCATGGCTCCCCCAGCTGCATTGTCAACAGTGTTCTGAAATTGCTGGGTTAGACCATCATAGAAAAACTGATTAAGGAGTTGAAGTAGGTAGTGATGATGCGGACACTGGATCAATAGCATCTTAAATCTGTCCCAAGCCTCATGAAATGGCTCTCCTTCAAATTGAGAGAATGTAGCAATCTTCCCTCTCAACTCAGCTGTCTTTTGGTGTGAATAGAACTTGCCCATGAACTTGTTATAAACTTGCTCCCAAGTTGTCAGTGAATTTTCAGGCAACATCATGAGCCAGCTCTTTGCCCTATCCTTCAAAGTATATGGGAAACACCTCATCCTCAACTGATCCTCTGTCAATCCTCCCAAAGGAAAAATGTTGAGAGTGGAGTAGAAATCCCTAATAAAATTTAAAGGATCTTAATTTGGAACTCCATAGAATGATGCCAGCATGTTGTAGTGAATGTTCTTCAACTCATAATTTCTTACTGCATCTGTCAGTCTTATGCAAGAAGTGGAAGTTTCAATGACAGGTCTAGCAAAGTCTCTCATCGTTCTTTGTCTTTCTTCAGCCATTTTAACAGATTGTGCAGATTCCGACTCAAAATCAGAAGTGTCCTCCTCTGTAGTATCAAATCCGGTGTAGAGCTCAAACTCTTCTCTGCTCCTTTTCACTCTTTGAATTTCTGGAATGAATGGATGTAGCTCTCCTTCGAGTGATCTCCTACCTTGCATAAACAAAATTTTCTAGAAAAAGAAACAATTAAAAGCAAAAGACAAAATAAAATAAAATGAAAACAATGAAAAATAATCCAAAGTATTATTATTATTTTTTTAAAAATAAACAATTACGCCAATTAGCCTCCCCGGCAGCGGCGCCAAAAACTTGTTGCGCTCAAATTAACTCTACCACAAAGCGTCACTCGCAAGTATACGAGGTAGCTGTAGCAAAGGTGCTCGCCCCAAGGTCGTTCTCTCAAGGAAGCTAAAGTGGCTAATTGATTATCAAATTAAAAATAACAAGTAATGAATAAATTTAAATTGCTAACTAAAGAAGAAGTTTAATTGAAGTTTAAAACAATAAAAGTAAACAAGAGCTGATGTTTTGATTCACTTAATAAAAAGGTCTAGGGTTTGCACTTCTCTACTATTTATTTGTATGAACGGTTATTCCACTTAACTAATTTAATTTCAAAGATTAAATCTCAAACAACTTAATTAATTGAGTCAAGGAAATAAGCTCTCGCATTCAAACCTCTTACGACTAATCTTGTTATAATTGAAACAATCTTTTTAATAGGTTATATCTCTAATTCACCTAAGTCCTTAATTGAATTGTTTCAGCATTAGACTTCATCTCTCAATCCATCATCTAATACCTAAAACACACAATTGATGGCCAATCAATTATATGTAACAATATTTCATTCAATAAAGGCAAAAGAAATTATTAGCTAAGAGAATAACCAATTCATACAATCATAGTAGATCCATACAAACCCTAGACTAGATCAAATTAGTTCATAATGCAATCAAACATATTCATCTCATTAATGTTCAAAGAAATCAAAATAGACATGATAATATCCATTAAAGCAATTTCAATGTAAATAAAGAGAATAAGTTCGAGAACAAAACCAAGTTACATCTCCTTGAAGCTTCTGAAGAATCTCTTGTTCAAATCTTGCAAGAAGGATGAAACAATGGCTAGAACAATCTAATCTAAGCTAAAGTAATCAAAAGTAAAATCAAAATCAAGAAAACAAAGCTAAACCCTAACTTCACTCTCTCTGACGGCTGAAAATAATCTCCAAATCGTCAACACTCCCCAAACCCTAAACTTCTTTTTCCTTTTATATGAATCGTCCGTTTTAAATCCGCGCGTACTTGGTTCATGAGGGACACGGCCAAGTCAGATGTGACTTGGCCGTGTGAGTGGCTTTTGGAGGGACACGGCCAGATGACTTGGCCGTGTCCCTTGCTTGTGTCCACCACTGCTAGCCTTTTCTTCTTTTCTTCTTTGTTGAGTGACACGGCCAAGTCAGAGGTGACTTGGCCGTGTTGGAGCTTGTTGGAGGGACACGGCCAGGTGACTTGGCCGTGTCCCTTGCCTGTGTCTTCCACTGTGAGTTTAAGTCTTCTTTGCCTTTGGAATTGGTGAGACACGGCCAAGTGGAGATGACTTGGCCGTGTGAGTCTTCTTTGGAGGGACACGGCCACAAGACTTGGCTATGTCCCTTGCATGTGTCTACTACTGGGACTTGTTCTTCTTTTTAACTTGGTATGGGACACGGCCAGTGAGTTGGCCGTGTCCTTTGCCTGTGTCAGCCACTGCCCCTTTCTCCTTCAATTTGTTTCCTTGTCTGTTTTAACCTAACACAAAACTCAAAACAAACTTTAAACAAGAAGTAAATAGACAAAAACCAATAAAACATAAACACAATACTAAAAACTGAATCAAAAATGACATAAATACTGAAATAAACTAAAACTACCACAATTAAAGAAAACACTAAACAAACTGATAAAAACTAACAAAATACCTAAATAAAACAATAATCATCATAATAAACAAGACACAAATCTATAACAAAAACTAATAAAACACTATTTTGTGTCATGAGACGTTCAATTTTCTGCTCAAATTTGTCATATTGCTTTTCAATTTTATCAAATCTTCTCGAAGTGGCTCCAATAAATTTTTCTAAAGCTGATTCATATTCTGGTTTTTCTGAAGAAGTGGATCCTCGATTTTAGTTTTTTTATGTATGGAGGTTGATAGGGTGCTTTTTAGTTATTTTGGTTTTCCTATGATAGATTTGGATGATTTCTCCATGTTGGGTTATACTTATTTCCTTAAAAGTTTTGACCCCTATTTTAGTTCCCTAAAAATTGGACTTGCTCCATAATTCTACAATCTGCTGTTCCATAATTTCCTCCACATCCTTCGCATGGTAAATATGACGATGAAAAATTGACATGCTCTAACTTCTTAGCAATTGTATCCACTTTAGCTGTAAGCAAAGAAAAATTATCAATTTTATGTAAACCTGCAATTCTTTTATACATACCTCATTCTAAAGTCCAATGATAATTATTTGCAGTCATTTTTTTAATCAAATCATTGGCTTCTGAAGGAGCTTTATTCATTATTCCACCGCCTGCTGCTGCATCAATTATTCTTTTGATAATAAAAGGTTTGAATCAAAATCCATTCAGGTACTCCATGATGCAGACACTTTCTTTGCAAATTTTTAAAACATTCCCAAGCTTTATACAAACTTTCTCCATCCAATTGAATAAAGCTTGTGATATCATTTCTTAATTTAGCCGTTTTCGCTGGTGAAAAATATTTGGCAAGAAAAGATACAGCTAATTGATCCCATATTGTAAACGTGCCTGGTGGTTTTGAAGTGAGCCAATCATTTGCTTGATCTTTCAAAGAAACTGAAATAAGTCACAAATGAATAGAATAATCAGATACACCATTAATTTTAAAAGTGTCACACATTTATAAGAAATTAGATATATGAGCATAGACATCTTTGTGTGGTAAGCCATAAAAAATTGATTGTTGAATCAAATTAATAAGTGCTGGCTTTAAATCAAAAGTGTTGACTTGAACAGGTGATTTAGCTATGTTAGATCTTGGTTGAGTAGAGGGCATAACATATTGCTTAAGAGTTATTGGTTTATATGTAGATCTCCCATGGTGGATTCTTCGTCAGATGAGTCGATTGAATTTTCAATTTTAAGAGTTGCTGTTGAAGTTCCTTCCATTGTTTGTTCTTCTTCCCTCTCTTTCTTCTTTTTCCTGAAAAGTTATTCAATTTCTAAATTATATGGCTCAAGTTTTGTATTAAAATTTTTTTCCATATAAACCAAAAAATTTTAATTAAAAGTAAATTAAAATAGAAAATAAAACTCCATAGCAATAACAGTTCAATATTATTAATATCAAAACGGTCGCTTCCCCGGTAACGGCGCCAAAAACTTATTAGGACTCGGACCTAGCTATCTGCAAGTGTACAAGTCGTATCAAGTAATATAGTGATAAGTATAGTATCGTTCCTACGAGGAATATTGTTTTAAGTACTAAATAATTAAATTGATTATTATTTGGATAACAAGAGTTGGTTTAAGATTAAATTAAACTTTAAACAAAAGTAAATTACTAAAATTAAATCTAATAATGCGAAACTTAGGGTTAAGTCACATTTATGAGTTTATTATGAATTTTCTAAATTATTAATTTTAATTCAGTTTCTCTTTTTATTAATGGTTGAATTATCCTAAATTAAGCTTAACTCTCTCTCAAGTACTAAAGCTAGTATCAATTTAACCCTTTGTCTACTCTCGTGATTATAAGTAATTAAATCAATTCATTAAGTTTTGTGAGAATCTTGAATCAACCTCTTAAATGTTTAATCTTATCTCTAAGTGAAAAACTTTTTTAAGATTGTTATCTCCATGGATAAATATTGTGCTTTCACTCTTGCTCCATCACACAACATCTCAATTTAATTAATTATTGGCCAGATAATCAAAGTATTAAGATCAAAGATAACAAATTAATCAAAGGTAAACTTAGTTAAATCAATTAAGCAATAAGTATTTCATAATAAACTCAATAAAAGGGACTAACACTAAAAAGAGTTTAATTCCTCATATTTAAAGTAAAAAACACAATATTTATTAATTGAAAATATAAAAACAAGAAAGAGCAAACTCTAGTTCTTGATTTGGAGAAGAACTCCTTTAGGACTCCTTGAATTTCTTCTTTGAAATCCTATTTTACTCTTCTCTCAAATCAGAGACATGAACTTAATTGATACAAGTTTTGGGTACAAAGAATTAACCTCACTACACTTTCACTTGTATCTAAAGCTCTTTTATTTATAAAACACATACTAACTTTTATCTAAAACTAAATCAAGACCCATCTATCATAACATCTCATACTTGAATCTTTGATATGGGTTGATATGTGATGATATGTCTTGGTATGGTTTGATATATGGGTACTAAAATATCAAACATTGGTGTTCTATATATTATTTAGATGTCTTAAATAGTAAAAAAATATTATTTTATTGACTGATATGTGTTGGATCTTCTATAATAAGGGTTGATATGTGATGATATGACTTGATATATCTTGATATGGTTTGACATGTGAGTACTAGAATATCAAGCATTGGTGTTCTATATTATGTTTAGAAGACTTAAGCAGTGAAAAAATATTATTTTATTGACTGATATGTCTTGGATTCTCTATGATATGGGTTGATATGCGATGATATGGTTTGATATGTGGGTACTAAAATATCAAGCATTGATATTCTATATGTTGTGTAGAATACTTAAATAGTGAAAAAATTATTTTGTTGACTAATATGTGTTGGCTCTTCCATGATAAGCGTTGATATGTGATGATATGGCTTCATAATTCTACTAAAATATCAAACATTGGCATGCTATATACTGTTCAGGTTTCTTAAATAGTGAATAAATATGATTTTGTGGTCTGATATGTGTTGATCTTCTTGATATAGTTTGGTATGTTATGATATGTCTTGATATGGGGCTACTAAAATATCAACCATTGGTGGTATATATGTTTTTAAGATGTGATAAGTAGTAAAGAAATATAATTTTGTTGATTGATCTGAGTTGATCTTCTATGATATGGGTTGATATGTGATGATATGGCTTGATATTGGACTAATAAAATATCATTTATTTTTCATATTGTTCATGTTATTTTGTAGGCATAAAATGACAATTTTGTCTAAATCAACATCTAGTTCAAGTAGTGAATAATCTCCTATACGACAGGATAAGGAAGTGCTGAAAAATGCTAGCCCTAGGGCGATGCCTACAACAAGCCCCAAAGGCTCAAGGATTAAGAAGAGGATGTCTACTCAGCTAGAAGGTACCAAAGAAAGGAAAGTCAGATGTGTGATACTTTCAAAGGAAAAAGATGATGAAGACGAAGCTAAAAGAAATGATGATGAAGATGTAAGTAAACATCAATACTTTAATTTGTCATTTTTTTTGCTACAATAATTTAATATTATGATTAAATTTATTATAGGTGTCTGAATATGTTATTCTAGAGAATACATGGAAGCATCAGTGAGTGAACACTTTAGGTTATGGATTGAAGACCCTTAGAATGATTAGAAATGTCATCGCTGATGATAAGGAGAAGGTTTGTATATTAAAACATTGTTTCACCTTGACTATTCCTTGTTTGTTGATTAATGCTTTAAAATTTTTTTATAGGTGACGACCTTTCACAAATACAAAGTAGGCCATCTTATTAGTGTTGATCATAAAAACTTTCAGAATTGGCCCAGATTAATCCATTGGCTTTTCATTCTGAAAGTGCCAAATCCAAATCCATATGAGATATCATTTAAAATTGGGCAATCCGTCGTCTACTTCGGGTTCAAAGAGTATTGCTTAATAACTGGATTGGAGTACTCCGGCATCAAAGATATGGATATGAATAGCTCACCTCTTATAGACAGATTTAGGGGATTAACCCGTGAACAACTATATGAAGAATTGAAAGCTTACAAGGATCCAAAATTGCAAGTAAAACTAGGTGTTGCATGCTTCATTGAGTTTCTAATTCTTAGGAAGGGTAAAACGTCAAAAATAGACCTAAAAATAATTGCTCGTCTGGATGATTTAGAGACATTTAATAGCATTGCCTGGGGCTTTGAGGGCTAAAAATTTTTATGCCCACATTTTAAGGAAGTTTTGAAGAGGTTGCATGAAAAACTAGTTAGCAGTGGGTATTTCTTTAGTGGATTCTTCAATGTCCTCTCTATATTTGCAATGGAAGTCATCCCAGCTCTTTCACTAGTTGGGGTGAAGAAGATATCTGATGCATTCCCTCAGATGAAAAACTGGAGCTTTAACAAGAAACAAGCATTTGCTAAGATACAGATTTTGTTGGCGGGTTAGGTAAATACAAAGTTTCCAAATTTTTTTGTTGAAGTTTTAATATATTTCTTAGCAATACATATTAGACTATTAAATTATTTACTTTTATTTCAAATAAATGCATAGAAATTGTACGCGGTGCCTATGAAGATAAATACTTTTGAAGCCGCACGTCTAGCCATGCTAGGATTTAAAGTTGAAGATGAACACAATGATGAAAAGGGCAATCCTAAGCAAAAGAAGAAGATGAACAATGGAAAAACTGGAACAACCTCAAAGACAGAAAAACCCGCTTATCCAAGCAAAATATTTGGGCCCAATGTAATCCTTCAGATATATTTAATGTAGCAGGTGGTGATGTCATATTTAAATGATAAATTTAATTTTCTTAACATTTAATCCTTTAGGATTCGAAAAGGACAAAATTTGATGCACTTGAACAATGATGCAAATATCTGGTGCAAAAGTGCAAGCATCTGGAAGATGAAAACAAAATAAATGCAAACACGATCAAAGATATGAAGGCTACTATAGGATTATTGAGCGACAGAATTGTAGCTTTGGAGGAAGAATGTAGACAAAAGAAGAAAGAGGATGTTCCAAACACTCCTATTTTCACACCTTACACTCCGTATGTTTTATTTATTAAATTTTAATTATTTGTATTAATTAAGCATTTTATGTTATTGCATTTATATCATATAATCATCCTGGATAATGACCATGTTTTCAGCAAAGATAATTTTATAGAAAGAGAAGATGAAGAGGTTGCATTGGCTAGCCAATCTATAGTGGAGGTATCGCACACTGCATTTGAGATGGAGAAAAAGAAAAGGGTTCCTGTTCCAAAGAAAAGGGTGCTTGTTAGAAATCAAAAGTACCTTGGAGATGAATGGACACCTGAATTCAAAGGAGGGAAAAGAGAGAAGACCAAACATTTACAAGTAGAATGTCAAAAGATGGCAGATGAAAGAACCTATGCTCCTGTACTTCCTCTTGACCTTCTCCATCTCCACAACAATCTTCAAGTTTTGATGAATGGTGGAAATTGCATTATCATAAATATAAATTGTAACTCCCTTATACTTATAGTACTTCATTATTAAATATAACTTAATTTCACAGTTTGTTTACGATTTTGAGTTTTTATTTATAACAGTAACCATAACAAATATGAAGAATTGCCATCGGGCGAAACGTATGACTTGACTGTTTAAAAAACAAGCTTAAAGTCATTTTGGTATTGCATAAGGGTTAAGGATGCCTAGCTTTCAAATGATGTAAGGTTTCTTCAATTTTGTAAAGTCATTTGATGATATGATGTAAATATATTTATCAAATTAAATACATTGTCATATGACCTGCAGGAGATTGACGCCATCCTTTACTATGTGCTGCAAAAGCAGAAGTATTATGATGAATACTTCAACTAATGTATGGCATGTGGATCATGCAACATAAATGCAATGTTTTTCTACGGGTATAAAAGATTTCAAGAGAAGAAGTGGGGCCCTCCATAAAGTCTTCTCAAATTTGTGCAAGGTAAGAGACAATATGGAAAATATTTTAAAGACGTTGACCTGGTATATCTTCCAGTAAATCATGAATGCCAGTATTGGTTTCTTGTCGAGATTAATCTTCTCGAATGGACAATTATGGTATATGATTCACTATACAGTCATTCTCATACTGAAGACAAAGCTAATGATGTGATACCTATTGCTACAATGTTGTCATATGTGCTAGAAAAAGTTGAATTTTTTTGTTGAAAGGCTAGAATTGGAGAAATTTAAGCACTGCAATTTAAAAATTAGATATGAAAAACATGTTTGCCTGCAATAAGAGGGGTAATATACCATATTCTGATGTCTTATTTACTATGCATATAAATTTTTATGTTTCAGTTTTTTAATAAGTGTTCGTTATTACAGAACCGAATGTGGGATGTTCGTTGTGAAGTTCATAGAGCATTTCATGATGAAAGGCTTAAATTTTCAGCACTGCACACAACAACTTATGGATATATTCATATACAATACAACAGTTCACCTATGGATACATGCTTCAAACAAGAGAGAGGATGCTTATTATAGTGAGGATGAGAATGATGACGATCTCATGCATTTTTTATAAGCCAACAACAATTGTAAATTTGTATAGTGTGAATATGCATATTGTGAATATGTACATTTGTTGATTGATTTAGATGATAAATTATTTATGGATATGAATAGGTTTACTTTCAATGAATATTGATAATGGAAATGGGATGGATGTGTTACAGTTTGAGATTAACAACTGTGACAGTTTATATGGTTGTTGAGTTTACAGGTTGAGAATAACAACAGTGACAATTTATGTGATTATTGAGCTTACAGGATGAGATTAATAGGTGTGACTTTTATGTGATTGTTGAGCTTATAGGTTGAGATTAATATGTGTGACTGTTATGTGACTGTTGAGCTTACAAGTTGAGATTAATAGTTATGACTGTTATGTGATGGCTGAGCTTACAGGTTGAGATTAATAGCTATGACTGCTACGTGATGGTTGAGGTTACAGGTTGAGATTAATATGTGTGACTGTATGTGATTGTTGAGCTTACAGGTTGAGATTAATTTGTGTGACCCTTATGTGATTGTTGAACTTACAGGTTGAGATAACATGTGTGATTGTTTATATGATTGTTGAAAGCATATAAAAGCCCATATCATCGCATATCAAAACATATGAGTCCATATCATCTCATAACAATCCATATCATCATATATCAATCTATTTAAATACATATCAATCCATATCAAGATATATCAAAATATATCAACACATATCAATCCATATATATGCATATAAAAGCCCATATCATCCCATATCAGTCCATATCAACACATATTAATCCATATAAATTCATATAAAATTCCATATCATCCTAAATAAGTCCATATCAACATATATCAACACATATCAATCCATATAAATGCATATAAAAGTTTATATCATCCCATATCAGTCCATATCATCATATATCAATACATATCAATCCATATATAAGCGTATAAAAGCCCATATCATCACATATCATCTCATATCAGTCCATATCAACACATATCAATCCATATAAATACATATCAATCCATATCAACACATAGTGAGGATTAACACATATTAATCCATATAAATGCATATAAATGCCGATATCATCTCATATCATTCCATATCAACACATATCAATACATATCCAACACTAAAATAACATTTCAACAACCTATTATAACAATCCAATGATATCCAATATTGACATAGTAAATGAAAAACCTGTCATAACAATCCAACAATGTCTAAAAACATTCAATAACCAGTCATACAAGCCAACAACATTCAACAATTAATTTTAAAGTAGTTCCAGCTGAATACAACAAATGATACACAACATATGGGTTTATTTTTTAACACTCGATCTTGACATGGTCTGCAAAGAGATGAAATTTTGACAAATAGACCTATTATGGCCATGCTCACGGCAACGACTGCACTTTGGTTGAGATTTTTTCTCACCTAAAGAAGGAATCCTATATTTTTTTTTCGCCTGCCAGTAGATGTGCGCACATCTGGTGGTTGAAGAGTAACATTGAGAATGTGCTTCGGAATAGACCAATCAGTAATATAAGGAATTAGATTTTTGACTTCTTTGTATGTTTCATACCATGACTCACGTGAGTAATATGGAAAACATAACTCGTAAGCATCATATGTACTATTTCTAACAACCATAAGAGCATGCACATATAGGAGTTGATCTAATTGGAACTTCCTTCAATAACAAGTACTCTGAGATATATCAACAATATAATTTTTATTTATGTCCTTAATATCATATTTTCCTTTGCTAGACGGCTCCACTTGCAAAATAGCATTAATAAGGCTATATGATAATATCATAATTAATGATGAATGGGGAAGAATAAAATAAAGAACTTACATTCATTTTTTGTGCTATCATCATTATCTTTCTCAATTTTTTTTTTCAACATTTGTTGCTATTTTATCCGTTGACTCTTCTGCTTTGCTTCGACATTCATAAAATTATATCTGACACATCCTTTTGACCTCATCCATAAATGCAGTAATTGGAAGCTCTCGGGCCTTTACAAGTGAAATGTTGACTAATTCAGAAATGTTAGTCATCATAATGTTATACCTCCTTCTATGCATATAAGACCGTGTCCACCTATTAAGCCCAACACCTTCCAAATATTCTTTGGCACCAGGAACAAAAATGCAAAAACCACCAAAAAGTGTGGTAAAATGACTTATTTTATAGGCTTTAACTATTTTGTAGTAGTGCTTCTCAAGGTCCTTGGTTATATATTTAAATTTGCACTTTAATTTTTTTAATAAGTGATACATGCAAATCCCATAGAAAGCATTTGGGAAAATATATGCTAGAGCCTTCTGAATACTTAGGTGTCTATTAGAAATAAAAACATGATCTGGTCTTTCACCTAAAGCTTCCTTCAACCTCATAAGAAACTACGTCCATGATGCGTAATTTTTTGAATCACCAATCCGAAATGTCAAAGGGAATATCTCTTGATTTGCATCATGACAAACAACAGTAAAAAGCACACCTCAATACTTTTCTTTCAAATGAGTGCCATCAATGGTTACTACAGGTCTACAATGTTGAAAACCCTTTATTGAATAATTAAAAGCTAAGAAAAGCTACAAAAATCTATTATCATCACCACATTGTAGGTGTATAATTGTACCGAGATTTGTTTAGCCTAGAATATGCAAATATGCAGGTAGAATTGAGAAAGATTATTCTGGAGTACCCAATATGATATTCTCATATGCATACTCTCATCCTCTCCGTGCTGCAGAATAACTAATCTTAACACTAAATTTATTACGCATGTCATCAATCACATCCTTGGGTTTGAAAACCCTCCCAAGATTTATCAATCGCTTCTTAACACATTCAGCAATAACCCAACCAGTTGCTTATCTGTGTTTAGTATGATTAAAATCAATTGGATATGTATGTTGGGTCATATATTTTGTCACCATCCAATAACCCTTTGGGTCTCTAAGACTTTTCGCTCTCAATCTCCACGTACAAGTTTTATCAATACAACACACGTCCATGAAAGAAGTATTGGACTTGAAGACCTTGAACTGAAATTTCTCTCTAATTGCAAAGAGGGATACAATTGTCTTAATATCATTCCTTGAATTAAATATTTTTTCCTCCTCAATCATTTTAGATGTAGAACTTTCGCCTAACAACTCTGGATTGCTCCTTGATGCAAATAATTCTGTGATAACATGCAAATCCAACTTGTTTTTATTGCTAATATTATGTTTATTTTGTGTTATATGTGCTTAATATGGGAGTTTTTAGTTGGATTCTTATTTTTGTGTTAGGATATGTTGGATTTGGTGAGAATAAAGCTAAAAAGAGCAAAATTGAAGAAGTTTTGAAGCAGGAGCAGCTGCTAGGATTTCTTTGGAGAAATATGAAGCTGTCGGGTCCTTAGCCTTGGGCAAGACTAAGCAGCAGGCAGAGAAGTGTGGGCAGAATTTGATTGGTGGCTGACCCGCAATTTAATTTTATGTCTTCAGCCCGTTTTAAAGCCAAGGAAGAATATTAAACACTGTTTAGTAGGCCCCTTTTATTGTATTATGTTTTGGCCCCACTTTTAGGAGTATATAAGTTAAAATTAGGTTTTCCAATAGACACTTTTTGATTACGTAAAGGGAGATACGAATTTCATTTTTCTTTGACAGATTTTACAATGTTTTCTATCATAGCCATGTGTGGCTAAACTCTTTCTTTCAGTCAAGGTTTAATCCAAGGTAGAAGTTTGATCATGATTGTGAGATTGAATTGAACTTAATAGAATTCTTTGATTTACATTGCATTTATATTCTTTCTGTGGTTCATTAGGAAAATATATTCCTTAGTGAAATTCTATTAAATGATTTAACAGGGCCAGTTATTTGTTTGATAGCAATTTCCATGATTATTCAATTGAATCAAATCCGTAATTGTTTGATTAGATTGATGTAGTAGTGATTGGTATAATTTAATTGGGTAGAACCTTTTGGGTTATATCAAGAAAGAGTATAATCTGATTAAAATGGATACTCATAGTTTCTGTTAATTAGGGTAAGGTCTTACTAGATTTTAAGGCTGTTAACGGTTAAATCCTTCGTCGTACTTAGGATTGCTAGTTAATTAGGGGTTGTTATTAGATCGTATCTTAGCAACCTTTTAATACGGTAGGATTGGTTGGGTCGACGTTCCTCCTGACTATAACTTGTCTGTAATCTGAATTAAAGGATTATTCTTGAATCAATGATCAATCAGTTTAAACTTCGAACCGCTGTATGCCTTGACTGAATTCGCTCTCCATCGTTTCAGGTTTTATATTATTTTTGTTGCTTTTGTTTTTAATTTTAATTAATCTCGTTCCAATTTTAAATCCCCCGTTTTAATTTTTAGTTTTATTTTCAGTTCTGGTTAACTTTCGGCAAGCTAGTCCCTAGGGTTCGACCCTTCTCACCCTATTTGCAAGTTTTCTTTTGTAGGAAGAGCATGTTATTATTTTTGGTGGATTCGACACCCATCATTCTGTCATAGTTTCTTCATTGTCATTAATGTCATTATTGTGTTCTGCCCTAGTATGATGAGATTCTACTTGATCATCATTAATATGTTCTGCCCTAAGATTATAATCTACAAGAATCTCATTGTTATGTTCTGCCCGTTCCTCTGCATATGAATTAGGCAAATCATGTTCATTTTCATAATATTTCGGGCCTACATTGATATATTCAGTAATTAGAAAAAACCTTGCATCTGCAAGTTCTGGTACCTCTACTTCGACACTTTTTTCACACCTTCAGGATCATTACTATCATGTCCGAATTTATATGTACCTTCTTCAACACTAACAATCAATGGATGTTTAAGCCTATCCTCCATAGCAATGCCTATAAACATCCTAAGTGACCTATCATCCATGACACCATAAAGAGAATGTGTGTCAAGACCAGTCATAAATTTGAATTCAATTATTGATGTATTGTCAATATGAAGTGTTTCAGATACTGGTTTCTTAAGTTCATTGAAATTAACTATTCTATTTAAGAAAACATATTCAGCACCCCCGCCAACATATTTATTGATGTTCACTTCTCCCATATTGAATGAGAATTATTATTTCATTTATTAAATGAATTCGTCCGCTGATTGATTTGAATCTATTCATCGATACTCTATAATTACAATAATCAATTATACTTGCATCATAATCCATATAAACTGTAACAAACTCAAAATAACCAAACACATATCAGCCGATATCAATACATATCAACACATATAAATCTACAAATACAGACTAAATAACAGTTTAACACTTAAACAACATACAAAAAAATTATTCAATTTTAAATATTTACATATCAATCCATATCAACACATATCAACCTACAATTACACACTTTATAAAGGTTTAAAATACCTAAAACCTTATTTAAAAAAAGTAAAAACACTTAAACTACATAAAGAATAAAAAAACTTGACTCACATTTAAATCCATATTAACATACACTGCATACTATAATATATTTTATTCTATAGCAAAACATAATAGCTTATAATAAACTACATCCATTTAAACTCTTCAAGGCTTCATACATATACGTAGCTAAGAAACATATAAAAACATATAAAGTAACTAAATATAGTTAAACTCTTCAGTTTTTCATTTACTAAATAGAAACATATATATAGCTAAAAAAAAAAATTAAAGTTTACTGATTTCAATTGATGACAATGCAGATCAAGTCACCACAAAGGGAAAAAGAGATGGATACGCAAGACAAGATGAGAGCAAAAGACGAGATGATAACTTCAATCAGTATATTAAATGAAGTGAAGAAAACTTGAAATCGTATGTGAAACTAGGGACAAAGAAACGGGCTGCGGGCTGAGAAAAACCATCTAAGAAGCCATGGCTAGCTGTGGGAGGACACCATTTTAGGAAAAAAAGAAGAAGAAAGAAACAACAAGCTAGGAAGAGAGAGATAGAGAAGAGAATGAAAAAAAAAAAAAAGCTTACTGTGCTTTTTTTTAAAGGTCAAAGTGTAATTTTATCAAAATGAGTCTAGTTAAGGTGAATATGGTCTAAATTTTATTAGTAAATAGTGAAAATGTATTTATTTGGTTAATTCCCTATAAATTTAAAATGAATAAAATAATAAAGTTAGGATCAATAAAAAAAAAATATAAGAACAATAACAGCTTCAATTGTTGAATTCGCACATCAAAATAAGAGTTAAAATTGTTGAGTTCTCACATAAAATTTATCAAGATACACACCACTTGATGATTTTTTTTATTCATTTAATAATTAAATTAGAAATTTTTTCCATTAATTTATAATAATCCTTAACAATCAAGCTAGAATGGAATTTAATTTTTATAAATAGTTGACAGACCATGGTTTTGTTACTTTTGTATATATAGTAAGCAAATAGTTTTCATTTAATACTTTTGTTGCTTTTCGTAAGTTCTTAGTTACGTTTCATCTTTTTAGAGTTTAATTTCTATAAGATCTTGATTTCTATATTATTATTATTATTTTGATTTGTTCCTTTTTCATGGATATAAAGCCATGAATCGATGTACAGAGACCTAAAAAAAAGCATAAGCCATGACCATTTTAATAGCAAAAAGTTCTTATGGAGTTTCAATCTATATTCATCAATTTCCTTTTCTTTTAATGTATAACAAAAAGGGAAAAAATAGTATAATTAGAGGTGAGTAAAACTATTCTTGAGTCTCGAGTCGGCTACTGAAATTTTCAATTTGTTTTTAGTGTGAGCAGTGCTTGAAACATCAAACATATGTGGCCAAAACTCATTCGTGGACAATGACAATTGGTCCCCAAGGAAAAGAATTCTGCAATTTTTGTCATCAATTTGGTCTGTATTTTTTCTAGTTGTGTTTAGTTCAAGTTGTGATTCAATCACACTTTCTTTATTAATAATTAATTAAACTGTATGAATATCAATAGTAAAAGCTTAGAATGGAACTAATTAACTATAAATTTAGTACTTAAAAACACTCGCAAATTTAGTACAATTCATATATATGTGTAAAAGCATTTGCAAAGTTATTAGTAATCGGAGGGTTCATCAGAAGTTGCATATATTTTGGTTCCATCATTTTTTTTTTTTGGCAATGTTTTGGTTCCATCTTTGGTAATTCGATAAACCTCCAAAGTAACAGGATCAGTAAGATAATTTGTCATCTTAGGCAACCGCAAAATTAATTGTCGTATGGTCAAGTCCATAAAGTGTATGGAGTTTGTTCTTCAATTGTGCAATTGTCATCATCTTATGAACTTGTACACTGTAATGCCCACTGCTTCCATGAATATTGAGTTCATATTCCTCAAAAGCATCAATATAATCATCATCAGGAATATGGTATGTGAGAATGTTTTCGTAAGTACTCAAATCTACTCCATTGTAAAGCAATAACATCTTCTTCGCTTCAATATCAGTTAACTCTTCAACTTTGTATTTCACAGTCACAACACTTTCATCCCTCATAATCTTCAAAATGTAACTCGCATCATCAGCCCTAACCAATAAAGGCCTACCCTGCATGCATCCAAAAAATTAACAATTTATAATCTCATATTAATGAAGGTTTAATTAACTAAACTTAATATCATAAGCGTAAAATAATTACTAGTACGCACAACACGAAGAATGAGATCAGAATTAGGTCCAATTCCATAAAATCTGGCTTCAAATTTATTTTCCAATTCTATAGAATTAAAATACAGATATTGATTGTCCACTTCAGCATTAACCACCCTATCTTTAATTTTCAGTTTAATGGCATCAATAGTTGCAAGCCCAGGAACTTCCACAGAGTGCACAAAAAAATGGTATTGAATACGAAGCAACATTTTATTAAATTAAAAAAAAAACAGATTCTCAACTACTGTTACTGTCTTCTGGTTTTAAATAATGTAATCATAGATTTTGGATGATATGGTTTCAATGTAATTTGAGTTTTCAATTTATTTCATGAACTTGAGACTGATCTCTTTTGGAGTATGAATTACATGAGGCATAATTCAATACACTAAAACTAAATGAATTAATTGCCCATTATTTCCTAGATTTGTTGGTGCACGAGGCACTGATTGTTGAAGATAATTAGAGGTTAGGCGGACCGAAACTTTATAAATTTGGATTTCCTTAGACCTAAACTTGGCCCATAAAGAAGTGTTCTTTTTTTTTTTTTCCCCCCAATATTTGGATTAATAACGAGAACTGTTGAATTAAAAATTATCAGAAGAAAATTATATATTGTGTGAATTTTTTAATTTCTTTTAAAATATTTTATAGTTTTTAAGAAATTTCAAAAATAATCTATTTTTTATTTAATAGAAAATATATTATATGTAGACATTTAGTATATTGAATATATAGTAAATTTATATTTTTTAAAGCAAATATTTTTAGAATTGAAATTTAAAAACTGAATATTTTAAAAAATAGATAGTTTTGATTTTTTTTTTTCAGAATATGTTTTACAAAGTCCAAATTAGGATGCATAGGAGCTATAAATACTAATAATCTAGTAAACCTCTTTCGTCCTTAAATTTCATCATATACTCTAACATAAAAGTTAAAACATTTTGTAATTTCTACACTGATATCCTTAAAATATATTTCTATACTAAGTTTTGATTTCAAAAAGATAATTATACTTTAAAAGATCTTTTAAAAAAATAAAATTATTTGTGATATATCATAATTTGAAAACTGAAAATAAAATTTTTCAGAGATCATATTTTTTTTAAACAGCTTAAAAGCAATTTAATTTCAATATCAAACATATTCTCTGTGTTTCTTAAACCCTTTAATTCATAAAAAAAATATTACCATTCTAATTTTTTTTTTTTTGTAACGAGGAACCTATATTCGTCTAGACATCAACAGTCAAGTCAAGAAATTCTAAGCAACTAGTCCAGCAATCGACTACTAAAATCTCCCACTTAAATACGAGCATCACGGAAGTAGCTCTTTCATAATACATGCAGTGCATTATGTTTATAAAATGTTGCTCAAACTTAGGGTTCGAACATATAACCTTGCTACACACAATCACAAGTCTTACCAATCCTTCTAACATGTGGTGGGTTACCATTCTAAAATTTTCTATACAATTTAACCTAAGTTTTCTAACTCTCGAATTCACTACCTTCCTTTTCTATATCTAATAGAAAACATTCAAATCTAAAGCTGTTAGCTTTCAATAGTAGTATTAAGATAACTATAATTTAAAAAAACACTTCTCAAAGATTGAAAAACAATTGTATGCAATTCTTACTGAAAGGTTAATTTCATGTCAGATAAAAGTTATAAAATATATATATATATATATATATATATATTGTAATTGCAAATTTTATTCTTTAACCAAATTTCTCATCTTCAATCTCTCCTCTTCAATCTCTTTCTTTCTCTATATAGTTTGAAAGAGATATATAATATGTAAGTTTCTCAATTTTAATTTAATTTAATTTTTTATTTTTATTGAAAGATTTATAAATTTTTATATCATTAAATTTATTATTTTTATTGTGTTATATGTAGTAAAAATACAGATATACCTAATAATTTACAAAATCTCAATTTGTTACTTTTTATACTTTTTTTAAACTAATTTACATCATTGAGAGGTGAAATAAAATATATAACAAGAGTTAAATTTATAATTTAAGAATGAAAAAATATTTTATAAGATTTATCACTAATAAAAATTTTAAAAAATACAGATGCAACTAAAGTTAGCATTAATATTTTTAAAGATATTTAGGCAATTGACAAATATAACTAAGGATATTATAGGCAAATGATAGATAGTGAAGATATTTTAGCCAACAGATCGATAGTGGAAATATTTCAATAGGATTTTTAATAGGGAAAATGTGCAAAACTGCCCTCCAAGTTTTTGTTAATGTACAAGTTGATACCTAAACTAATTTCGAGGGCATATATTTAAGAAAAATTAACTATATATGCCCCTCCTCTAACTATCAGATAACGGGCCCAAGTTTCCAGTTATCTCTAAGATGATGTGTCAATTAATTTTAATATAATAGTATATTTTTTATTATTTATAACGGTATGAACGAAATCTATTTTTCCCAATAGAAAACCATAGAAAATCGAAGAAGAAATTTCCTGAGGAAATTTGAGGGAGCTTTCAAATGTAATCTTTGCTATGGGTTCTTCAACAATTTCAATGGGATCAAACACATTTAGGAGAACAAGCATGGAACAGGATTATGAGGGAGAGCCGGAGAGCCAAGGTTCTCCGATTGTATAAACAGAGGGCTAAGGAAGAAAGCTTCAAGATGGACTTCATGGATTGATAAAAAAACCCTGGACATAGGTTTTATGGGTGCCCTTGAAGTGTAAAATAATCTGTATATTGTTTATTGTTACTAGAAGGCAAATCAGGTTTAAGCAAATTATTTCGTTTTATGAATTTATGAATGAGAGGTTGTCGTTTTTTTATTGGCATGATTGAAGTCTAGTGGGAATACTTTTGGTATTGAAGATGACATTGGTACTTTGTGGTTGGAGTTGAAACAATTGAAGAAGGGTATTGTTGTTGAATGTGAGAGGGCAAAAAAGAAAAAAAGTTAAAAAACAACTAATATTATTTTATTTTTGTCATGGTTGACATTTGTAATTGTATTGATGATGCTGTAAGTTTATTATTGAAATTTTAGAATCAAAGGTAGGAGTTGTAAACCTTTGAATCTGTAATTTGCTAGAATTTTAAATGAATTGAAATATATGTGTTTAATTTTGTATTTACAGTGTATGAATTGAATTATTGATACTAATTGTAACATTTGCAAATGACCTTGGATCAGTGGAGAAGTTTAAGTGTTATGCAGTTGATATTGGTGATATCTAGTGTTTGAGATGTAGCTGAGTTGACGAATTAGTTTTTGGTGTTTTGGTCTGCATGTGTTGGTGGAGTATTAATCAATTATATTGATTTTAAATAGATTTGTGAGTTGAATTGATAGCAAATATTTTTACCTTTCTTTATATTTTATATCAAATTAATATATTTATTAATAAATTCTAGTTTGAAATTTAGAAACTAATTATTATTGAACAAACTTCATTTAGAGCTATCTACTTATAGTGTCAGCTAGCTACATAAATGGATCAATATCACCAAGCTTGGAGCTGTCAAGGATTATCACTTCTAAGAATATTTTGTAGACAACATAAGAAACATGCAAACAGAAATTAAGATTATATATATATATATTTTAAAAAAATCAAATTGCAAAACACGGAATGCAAATCAAAAAGAATTAACATGCAGTAACTGATGCATAAGACTAGTTTATTTCTCACTTACTTTAGTTTAGTGTGCTATAATGATAAACAAAGGGCTGCAAAAAATAGCTTCGCAAAATTCATTGGCACTCTCGCACAAAATTCTCAACTAAAAAAAGACAATCTGCTATAGATCAAAATCATCTCATCCTCACTGCAAAATCTCAAATTCATTAGCACCTGCTCTAGACAACAAGATAAACAACTTCAAAAATCCCAGCAACTACACACCAACACCTGCAAAAATAATCTCATACTCACTACACACCAAAATCATCTCATCCTATCTGCAAAATTCCCAGACCATAATAATCAAGCAAAAATAGCAATATAACAGAAAAGACGCTAAGACTCTTGAGCAAATTACCAAAAATAAAGAAAATCAAAACCCAAAATCAGCAACTCATAATAGTAAAATAACACCTGCAAAATTGGTTCATAATACATAAAACATGAACTGACCAAAATCAGGAACATATCTAAAAACCATGAATTGCAGACAATGGAATTGAAAATTTATGTTCAAAAGTTCAACCTAGATACCAACAAAAACAGAAAACCAAGTAATTCTCATGAGTAAATCATCCTAACAAATATCAAACCAACAACAAAAAAAAAATTAATATGCAAAAACCCTAGTTGAGTCCACTATTGCCTATGTCATATCTATGGGGCTTGTTGTGCTGATGCAGTTGCAGATCTGACATCCTTTCTTCTTCTAGCAAGTCACTCATCCCTTTGCTTTTGTAGTTGGTCAGATGTAACTGTTGGAGAATATAAATGAATCCCACATCTAAAAAGTGTAATAAAATACAATGACATATAAGGTGATGTAGATTGAGCCTTAACACAAGCCAATTAGTTTTGTGTTGAGATGAGGTTCCAAACCCATTTGTATGGTCACTGTATATTTGGCCTAACACTCGCAGAGCCTGTGTAATTTCTACATGGTATCGGAGCTAACTAGGTAATCGACTAACCGCCAGATAATCCCGGACTCCATTGTTAACCTAGGGCCTCAGTGAAAATAGGCCAAGGCAATTTGTGATGGACCTAAAAAAAGTAGATTGCCATCCATGTTTGGCAAGTGACAATTAGGCTAAGCCCAGTTGCACTTGAGGGAGAGTGTTAGAGAATATAAATGAATCACACTTCTGAAAAGTATAATAAAATACAATGATTTTGTGTTGAGATGATGTTCCAACTCCATTTGTATGGTCACTATATATTTGACCCAACACTCATAGAGCCCATGTAGTTTTTACAGTAACAGCAGGTCCTCCTCCCCAACGCAATCCTTCAGGTTGAAAAGGCATATTTGTAGCAAATGTAACTTGTGATCCATCGGGAACAAAGTTAATAGTCCTTTTGCTTCTTGATGCATTACTTGAACTATTTAGTCTTATCTCTCTCTCATTTGGAAGTGGATATCTAGTCCGGGCATCAAGATTTATATGCATTAGTGGCACACCTTCTTCAACAACTATTTCTGTTGAAAATCTAGGTTAAGAAGATCATAATGACAATTATTCCATTAGTATGCAATCAATAGCAACAAAACATACACAAATTGCATAATTACTTACATCTAAAGTTGTCGTCCCACTAATTTCATTAACATAGCAACCATAACCACTTGTTCTCTTACTTTTCCCTGTAGCAAAAGTCCTAGTTGCCCTTAAATTTTTGGAGATACTGGAAGTACTTCCTTATTGTGAAGCTTATGTGCCCACAAGGTTACTCCTTTATCTTATTGACTGTGATGTTTTTGTGTCATTTGCGGTCTATAAAAGAATATACAAGTGAGTAAAACAAGTTAATATTGAATACAAAAAGTAAATTAATAAAGATATTGAAGTCAGTACCTGATTCCTTTTTATGGGACATCTATCTTTGTTATGTCATTCTTGATGACATAACCTATAGCTTTGTGCCCTTCCTTTCTTCAGTAGTCTAATCGATTGATGTGGCTGTTGTAGGTTCATAAGTGCCTCTTATTCTCTTCTTCCTTGGTCTGCCACTCTGTTGGATTGGTGGAGGTGGTTCAATTGGCGGGAATTGATCCATATTCATGAACTTCTTCCCATGCACAGGTAGCAACGAAAATTGATATGTTGATAGATAATTGCTCTGGTGATACTACCTTGAAATTTGCAATTATGGATTCACCTTAGATTACTGTAATATACAAATTGCATATGGGCATGAGATTCCAATTAGATCCCATGCTCTACAAGTGCAAGCATGTCGATCTATGATGACAATGTGCTTATCATCACCTTCTTCAATTTCATATCCAACATTACCATTAAACTCCACTTTGCATCCAACTGAATTGTGTTTATTATCTTGAAAAAGTTCCATGCCAGATAGACTAAACTCATTGATCCACTTCTCAACAAGTAGTTTATTATCTTTATTCCTGTTCATTGTTAGCAATCTAATATCTTCAAGCGTACTAACAATGGGTTTATGCCTTACAGATTTGCACTTGTTATTGAAGTAGGCTCTACACCAATTATGTAGAGGCCACTTTAGAAGATCTTCAACAGCTTTTTTACTAATTTCACCTAATTTCTTTTGGATTATCATTAAATTGTTCAGAAAAAGTGCTTCATGCACATATCTAAAATTTCTTCTTCAATCTCCTCCTCTTCATCTTTTACTCCAATTTGCATAAATATGCCGAGCACACTATCCGTGCTCTATTAAGGGAAGCACAGTGTGCACAACATCAATCAATCCCTAAGTCTAAAAACCACAAACTAGTAGTTAATGAAATTGAATGTGGATTAGAGGAACTAATTTAAAATGTCAAATATTAATTACAAATTAAAGTATATATAAAATTTTTACCTTTTGCATATTTTAAACTATGGTATATCTTAATCCATCCCTAAGATTGAGCTCTTGTGCCAGCCAATACAAAAACTAGGTCTAGTTATTTTTATTTTCTTTGCCAACCACAACCCATGCTGTAGGCATCATTTGTTCATTTCCATCTTTACCTATAGTTGTTAGAAGTTGGCCTTTAGTTACTCCTTTCAAAAAGCACCTATCAAGACTTATTAGAGGTCAACCTGACTGCCGGCCTCTTTTATAAGTATCAAAGCAAATAAACATTCTCATAAATACCCTTATACCCTTTTTCAATTCTTGCTTATAGAGCTCAATTTATGCCTTGGTTCCTAGATTGCTCTAGCTGCAACATATGCAGCTAGATACCTAAACTCTACCCTAAAGCTCCCATCTTGCTCTTCAATAATTGGTTCCTAGATTGCTCTAGCTGCAACATATGCAGCTAGATACCTAAACTCTACCCTAAAGCTCCCATCTTGCTCTTCAATAATCCGTCTCTTTGCTCTTTGTCGCTTTGCTCTCTTACATTTAGCCAAGCTCACATTGATTTTAAGTACCTCTTCAGCATCTGCCTTCATGACCTTACATCTATATTCAAGCCTCTTATATATTTTATCTTTGTAATGCTTTGCAAGAAAACTAGCTGTGGCACCAAGAATATTATACTGCCTATAACACTTATGCTCATCCACTAGTGTAACCCTAGATTTTTTCCATCCTTTGAAACTAACATAACAAAAGGACACCCCTCATGTCCAATACATTTAACCCTAATTCTGTGGGGTTCATTAGGATTAATCTTTAGTTTAAGGCATAATTTAACTGCATAACTTCCAATGGCATCCCTAACTTCCCTTGCATTGGCAAGGGTCATTCTAAGCATAAAATAACCTTTACCATCAATCCCGTTATACCTGACCAACTCTTGAGGTGGTGTTGTTTCTTCTAACTTATCTTCATCCTCATTACTACTTTCATTAGTATTCTCTTCAATATCCATTTGCTCTTCATCATCCTCATTACTAACATAACCAGAAGCCCCATTACTAAACAAATAATCCACATTAAATTCATTTTGAGATTGACTAGTTTCATCCACATTGGCCCCATTTAACTCAGCCTCATTAAATTCAGTATGGGATTGACTATTTTCACCCCCACTAGTCTCATTCAATTCATCCTCACTAAAGTTAATTCCTTGCTCATTAAAGTCTGTATCTTCAAGACTACCAATATTAAAAAAGGTAGCTTCTGTTGGGATGTCCCTCTCTTCATTTTCACTCACATCTCCACCTAGTTTTGTATTTTCAAAACCTGGCCAAATTAATGCTAAAGTGTTTTTTACAATCACAAGGGTGTCCAACTTATGGTCAACATAAAATTCAATTTCCCTTTCCCAACTATTTCTGCTTATATAGTTTATCACCCTTCTAATTATGTCATCGTCATGAACTAACATAAGACCATCCCATAAATCTTTACCAAGTTCAAGTACATATATTTTTTCACATTTGGGAGTCTTAGTGTGTCTCTATATCTATCTAGCAAATCCATATAACATAAATAATCCAAATCAAAACTGTACAACACATCAATCTATCGATTGACATATTTCAACATACGGTGTTCAGGGTTTTTATGGTTTAAAACCCATTTACTTCCATAGTTGAATCTCAAATCAACCACATTATTCTTGTTATAAAACTGAAAAGAAATGAGACACATCATTGTTATTATCTTCATTTGTCTAGTATAATGCAGATATCTTCAATATCATATCATGTAAATCACAAAATACTTTAATTTTCTTTCAATTAAAAATTCCAAAATTTTTCAAAGCCCAATATCTATAATTATTTTGTTAGAGAAAAAAATTCCAAAAGAAACCCCCCACCAAAACTTCGGATGCTTTATTAATCCTTAAACAATTGTTTACTATATCCAAAATCAAATATTATTTAAATTAACAAAAAAAACCCTAATTGGTAGTATCTTCGTTGTTAGTATTTTCAATTATCTACTACAATGCAAAGTCTTCAATTTCAAATCATGCAAATTAAAAATAAATTTAATTTTCTTTCAATTTAAAAAAATCCCAACTTTTTCGAAGTCCAATATTTATTATTACTTAGTTAAGAAAAACTCTAATTTTGGGTAAATAATCCCAAAAGGAATCCCAACCAAAACTTCAAATACTTTCTTAATCCTTAGATAATTATTTACTATACCCAAAATCAAATATTATTTAAATTAACAAAAGTTCCTAATTGTTCCCCTCAGACAAATAACATATAGCTTTTCTAAACCCAACAGACGCCATGAACTAATGGTGGAATTTCGTTCATTGTGGCCTTGTGACCCCACCAAAATGCATGCACAACAACAAAAGGTTCTTTTTTTCTTTATCTGTAACTCTTTTGGCATTTATTTTCTTTCTTGTTTCTATCAAAGTTAATGTCTTTTTAGTTTCTCTTTTATCAACGTTAAGTGGCAGATTAATTTATTATTTATTAAAATTAATTGACACATCAGCTTAGAGATAATGAGAACTTAAGCCCGTTATCAGATCGTTAGAGGTGGGACATTTATAGTTAACTTTTCTTAAATTTGTGCCAAATTGAGCCTCAAATTAGTTCAAGTGCCAACTTATGCCTTAGGAAAAATTTGGAGGTACAATTGTACCTTTCCCCTTTTTAAAATTTTTAAAAAAGTTTCTGATTCAAATTTTAAAATTACTTTCCAGAAACAAAAAGCCAATTTTAACAGGATCATTGTATTTTCTAAACAGGCATAGAGGCAATAATTGAGTGATTTACACTAGATTGGGGCTTTTGGCCCAAATCTCATGCGAGTGAGCCCACCCATCTTACTGTTTCTTTACTGGTGTAGAGGAGGAACAAAAGGCGTATAAACTTTCAATGTAGGATAACTTATTCTTTTGAAATATCTATATATTTATAATAATCCCTTGCATATTTCAAAAGGATAATGACAAATTAATTTATTGCTAGGTTTACTCATTTAGGTATAATGCATCAATTTTGGTGTCTTTTAGACTATGAACTAGAACTAAAACAAATATTACATAACTTACATAATAACTGGTAAAGTTTTAAACTTTTTATGAACAAAAAATCCATCATGTATGTTAAAATTCTCATCAATCACATTATACCTTCACATATTTGTTATTCAATGCAATTATGCATGAATAGGCCACACGCGTGCTGGATAATTCATGAGTACTCTTGAGACCTTGCCAAATATCTCACTAAAGCGACCCCCGCTCTACACTTATATAGATTATCTCATCAAGTATATACTACATATTTATACACTACCTATAAAGAAAATGGAAAATGATTATGAGTTTGACTCAACCTCACTTTTATTACAATTTTGTACTATTTAAACCTTAGAAGGGATATAATTTATAGTGCTTAACAAATCAATTGATGATTGGTTATTACCCTTATGAAACTAATTCATGGGATTTCAATCTCATAGGTTAGGTTACCATTATTGTTGATAACTTAAATTAGTTGTAAATCCCCTTCCCCTCGATATTTATTTTATTAGTTTTCTTTTTAAAAATTTCATCAGAGGATTAGTTAAATTTACTTTTGTAGCTACTTAAACACGTATTGTCTCAGATGAATATATTTTTTTTTGCCATTGAAAATTTTGTTCTTTGCAACAGTTATTGTCATTTGGCAATCACAATATACACGGACACAAAAGGTGTTGGTTTTATTCTTAAAAGAATGTAACAAAATTTTCAACTGCTAGCCTCATTACCAGCTAATTTTAGAGCAATGAACTTTGACTCCATGGCATATTTAGCAACAATAGTTTACTTGTGGCTGATTTATAATAATTACACCACGACTAAGGCTGAATATATAACTACTAGTGGATTTTGTTTCATCTAAATTTGAAATTCAATTAGCATCATTGAATCCTTCTAAAACAATGAGAAATCTACTATATAAGACACCATATTTCATAGTACTCATAAATATTTCATTAATTTGACCATTGCATTTTGATGCTAATGATTTGGATTATATATGTATTTACTTAATCTACACGCAACAAATTCAATGTCAAGTTGAGAAAAATTCATTAAAGGCATCACACTTCTTATAATCTGAGCGTACTTAGATTGAGCAATATAATCACCTCTATTTTTTTTAACTAAGTATTAGCCTTATATGAGTACTCATTGGTGAGATATCGAAATATCCAAACTTTTTAAGAAGTTTTTTAATGTAATGTTCTTACAGCAACAATATACCATCACCTTTGTGCATGATTAAATCACCATTCAAAAAGGTTGTTTTGACAGCTATTTGGTGAATAAAAAGTTTGAAAATTGAAGTCATAGCAATTAAAAATTCGAATAGACGAAATTTTATTTACATGAGCAAAGGTGTCAAATTAGTCCATATTTATTTTTGAGTAAAATCTCAATTTATATAGTCAGGTAAACACTAGTAAGATGTAGCTAGAAGGATATCTCTTGCAAAAATCTAACTTTATATTTACCAATAAAACCATCAATATTAAACTTTCTTTTAAAATCCATTTACAACTAGTAGGTTTTTTGCTCCAAGAGGTAAATCAACTGATTTTCAAGTATTATTTTGGTGGTGTTTGGCACAACTTTTGAGAGGTGAAAAGCTAATTTTATAGTGTTTGGTAAATGTTAATATTAGAAAAAGCCATTATTCTTACAGCTAAAAACCAACTATTATTAGGATAAGCTGAAAAATCTTGTTTTTCAATAAAGATGATTTTTAGATTATTCATATAGTAATTTTAAAAAATTATTTGGATAAAAATACCCTTAGTTTTTATTAAAAATTACAGATTTACTTATTATAAAAAGAATAAATTTTTTACCAAATACAAAAATATTTTATTTTTATTTGAGTTTAATTTAATAATATATAAAATAATAAGTCAAGTGATAAAATTAAAAATATAACTCATAATAATGAGATGGTAGTTTACTTGAGTAAAAATTAAATATGTCCTTATTTGTCATTTTACTTTAATAAGTTATTTTTAGAGATAATTTTATTAAACGTAAATAAACTGCTTATGAGTTCAAAACTAATTTTAGAAATAATAATTTTTGAAATATAACTATTGCAAGTATGAAAAGCTATTTCCATAAGTTTTATAAAATAGAATTAAGTTTTGCTTTGATGGCTTCTTTCCAAAACGAAGCATCAAAAGAAGAAATGGTATTTGAGTAATTCAAATGATCATTTTCTACAAGATAAGTGTAAAAATCATTTCCAAAAGAATTTTCTTTTCTTGGTCTTTTTCTTCTTCTCAAATCATCATTCTCACAAGTATTTATGAATATGAGGCACATAAGAAATGTCATTAACTATTAAAGAGACAAATGCTTACAGAATTCCATATTCTTTGTCTCAATTATGGCATTACAGCTAAGTACATAACTTTTTAAAACAAGAAACCTATAAGTAGCACTATATTCAGTATAACTAATAAACACACAATTAGAAATTTTGGAACTTATTTTTATTTTCTTACGTTTAGGAAACGTAGGTTTAATAGGTGTAATACCCAGTATTTAAAAAAATAAATAAAAATCTAATAATAGAAAAAGAATAAAGAATAAAAAGAATAAAAGATAGAGAGAGAGAGTCTGGGATAAAAAAAAAGAAGAAAACAAATAAATAGAGAAAGAGGAGAGAGAGGGAGAGTAGAGATATCCAATGGTTTTCCTCGATCCACTACTATCTGGTATCTTCTTTTGACACCTTCAATACCATTGGAAAGATCATTGTCTGACGAGTCCAACACCACTAAAATCATTGCCATCCGACGCCGAACCGGAGCTCACATGCCGTTCGAAGTTGATCGGAGGTGTAATGTTACAGTAAATGTTTCGACTAATTTTGGCCATTTTTCTATCTGCTTTCATGGTGAGACTAGTATTTTTGAAACCATCCCTTCATAAGCTTCAATTTGATATATCATTTATAAATTTTAGAGCATTTTTAAATCTAGCCAAAATTCTACTACTATTTCGACGACGATGAATATCTTGTCACTGTTCCGGCGAGTGAAAAAAAAATATAAATATAAATACTAAATAATGTATATAAATATTTAATAATTGTTAAATAAGTTGAAAATATGTTTAGTTAGGATTTATTAATTAAATTTAATTAATTATTTAAATAAAAATATATAGAATTAATATATCTATATGTATTTAGATTATATTATATATGTTATAATTTGAATTATAATAAATATTTTATAATGAAATATAATTATTATTTATTAATATATATATAATTAATTAATTATGTTTATATATATATATGTGTGTGTGTGTGTAAGAAATTGATTAACTAATAGAAATTATTATTTATTAACTAATTGAATTGATTATTCAATATTAAATAAATTAATTGAATATTTGATTATTAATAATGACTAAATTAAATAGTTAATGGATTAAGTTTTTTTTTTAAAAAAAAGCATTAATTATTTTGGAAATCAAGTAAATAATATTAATGATATTTTAATAAATTCAATTTAATCATGTTATTATAATCATTATTAGTTATTGTTAATAGAAATAAGGATAAAGGATAAATAAATGTGTATTACTAAATTATAATTAAAGGACAATTAGAAACATATTTTCTTAAATAAATTCAAAGGAAAATTTATTATAAATAAATTTTAAATGTTTAATAATTATTTTATGCGGAAGATAAAAAAAATTTCTCGTAAAATATAAATAAATAAATTTAATATTAATATTATCACTAGTATTATTAATAATCTATTTGAATTAATAAATTAAAATCAATTTAATAACATGACTTAACATTTTAAATATTACCTATATTTAGCTAAGAGTTTTGATGGGTATGGTTAAGTCTGTTGATGGAAGGTCTAAAATGATGCAATTGGATTGTTGATTATGATAGTACTCATTGGAGTATTTAAAAATTAAAAAAAAATAAACCGACATATGCCGAAACTATGTCGAATCCCTTTAGAATTTTAGAAATTTTTTTTACATTTTCCATTCATGTCATTCATCTTATAATAGTTGATAACTTTAGTTTATATCTTAGTTAATCATTATTCTTATGCCACTTTAGGTGTGAATTATACTGCAATTATAGAATATAAAGGTGATCGAGGTCACTAAATAAATTGTAATACCCCGACCCATGTCACACATACATTAATAATCGTTGATCAATAAAAATAATGATCCTTTTGATTAATAATAATGAATATGATAAATAAATAGAAATATAAAGAAGAATGAAGAAGAACATGTGTGGGTTGGAAATTTATTAAGAAATTATGTGTATATATATATCTATAACTTGATTTTGAGGTAGTGGGAATATGACTCGTATTCCATAATCTTATTGCAATGATATATAACCTAACTTTTATTACTTAATTATTACCTTTATCTATAGTTAGACCATGATATGAGTTACAAATTGATAGAATATATATATGTATTTGTTAAACTAATAACATGAATTGGTCTTGTATATACATTTGAATATACATTAAGCTAAGGATAGAAATGAAATTATGATGATGATAAGCCTAAGTAACAATGATATAATCTAGCCCAAAGATTATAAGAATTAAAAATGATAAATTGGATGGTATGTGTCCTTAGCATCATAAATTAAAAATCTTGCCATCTTGAATGTGTAGAGAAGAGAGTAATTGGGATGGCAAATGGTGAGCTAGGTAATGATCATATTAAATTATAAAAAAAAAATAATGCAGGATATTATGTTTATGGAAACTTTATGATTAACCTTTCATAAAATGGGAAAGGTGACACTTGCACTACTCACCATTATGAATTAAAAGAAGCCAATCAAGTGTCTTTCATTAGTGAGGGGCAAGTGTAGTGCATCCATCATGAACATATCTTCTATTATTAGCCTTGAGACACTTATCATGCCATTTGACACAACAATTACAATTCTTTTGAAAAAAAAAAAAGGATAAGTGACACGGTAGATATCACCATTTCGTGAATTAAAAAGGAAAGGTGTCCATCTCATATACTTCCACCGAGCTAGGATAGTGAGTGGACAGCCAAAATAAATTAGGATAAGTAAAAAAAAAAGGGGCATTTGACACATAGAAAGAGAGGAGTCAACAAATCTATTTTTATGAAATTTTTAAGCCATTATATAGAAAAGGTTTATAAAAGCATCATTATTCATTCTCTAGCAACGTTGGAAATCTTACTAAAAGAAGAAAAGAGGAAAAAGAAGAGAGGGGAGAGAGATGAGTTTAAGAACATGGTTATTAAAGCTAGGAAGTGGAGATGGATTTGAAGAATAAGTTTAAAGCTAAGAGATTTCGAATAGTAAGGTGAGCGTTCCAAATATTCTTTCTTAAAAGCTTTACAAAGATAATTTAAAATGGAAACTCACTTATAAGTGATGATTTATATTCAATGTGATTAAATGATAAATAAGTTAAATTAAAGAATGGATTTAAAGTATGAAACAAAAGCATAACATATGATTATGATAGTTGCTAAAATTTCTGTTTATGTTATATGAAGTGATTTTATCCAAATTTTTAGACTAATTTAGAGAAGCTCAATGAGTATGAAATTCTAATTAAGAATTTATCTATATATTAATAGTTGATATATAAAGTTTCATAATTTTTAAATGTGATTTACTATTAAAGAAAAATAGAGAAATTTTAATTGTCAGGGAAGTGATTTCTGGACAGAATATGAAGGTAACAAAAGACCCAATTTTTAACCATAGTAAATGAATTTAGAAAATTCTGAAAAATTAAATACAAGTTTATATATGTGTTCCAAAGATATGGTTAAAACTTTATAATTGTTTATGAAGGTTTAGTACTACAAATAAAATCAAAAATAGGTATTGCCTAAGAAATAATTATGGAACCAAAAACTGTTGATTTGAGAAAACCTAACTTAAAAACATAGTAAATAAACCCAAAAAAAATCTAATGTTTTATATATAAGTTTATATACATGTCTATGTTATATGGTTAAAATTTCATGAATTTTATAAAGGTTTGATACCTAGAAAAATTTAGAAAATTAGTAATGCCAAAAGAAATATTAAAGAAACAAAATTTGTAGCTTACGAAAACCTAATATTTAAATATAATAAATGAATGTAGAAAACTCTAAAATTTTATATATAATTTCATATATGTGTTTAGTATACATAATAAAAATTTTAAGTTTAAATATAAATAAAAAGTTAAAAATTGAGACTACCAAGAAAGTTAGGAAATTCAACATATTTGTAGAAATTGAGGAATAAATTAATGGTGTATATATATATGTGTGTGTGTGTGTGTGTGTGTGTGTGTGTGTGTGTGAATATATATGAAATTAGTTAACTAATTTACAAATTACTATTTTATTAATATTATTAAGTAATAATTTTATAAATTAAAGTATTTATTTATGTAAATTATAATTATTATTAATATTATTATCAAAATTTATATAGTAATTAAGATTATTATTATTAATAAATTGAAATAAAGGTAATTGAAAGATATATTGATTAATTAATTATTTTTTATTAAAGAAGGAATTAAGATAAAAGATAATTAATTAGTGTAGACAATAAATATATGAATTAAAATAAAATTTAATTAATAAAATTTTAAATTTATAAGAAATTTAAAATATAAAATTAAAGTGGAAACTTTGATAAATAAGAAATAATTAAAGGTAAATAATATTTGAATTAGTATAAATATAAATAATGAAATTTATAAATTTAATAGATTAAAAAGGAATTAATAAAGAAAATTAGTGAAAGTAATAAATAGTTAGGAATTAGTTAAAATTTTAGTTATAGTTGATTAATTATTATTATAGGAAAAATTAGAATAAAAAAATTTATATTGTGAAAATTTTGTAGGCAGTAAATTAAAATTAAAATATTAATACTAAATATAATTAAAATAAATTAAATATTTAAGTTTAAAATATTATTTATATATCATATAATAAATTAAAAAATATAAATTGAATTAAAAAATATGAATTTGTTAGTTATTAGTTAGTAATATTATATGTTAGTAGTATACGAGTGAAATGTTATAATTTTCAGAGTAGTTTTACTATTAAAGAAAAATAGAAAAATTTTAATTAGCAGGAAAGTGACTTCTGAACAGAATCTGAAGGTAAAAAAAGATTCAATTTTTAACTATAGTAAATGAATTTATAAAAATTTGAAACATTAAATACAAGTTTATACATATGTCCAAAGATATGGTTAAAAGTTTATAATTTTTTATGAATATTTAGTAATATAAATAAAATCAAAAAGAGATACTGCCTGAGAAATAATTATGGAACTAGAAACTATAGGTTTGTGAAAACCTAACTTAAAAATATAGTAAATAAACCTGGAAAAATTTGATATTTTATATATAAGTTAATATATATGTCTAAGGTATTTGGTTAAAATTTCATAAATTTTTATAAAGATTTGATACCTAGAAAAATTTAGAAAATGGGTATTATCAGAAGAAGTGTTAAAGAAACAAAATTTGTAGGTTAGGAGAACCTAATATTTAAATATAGTAAATAAATGTAGAAAAATCTGAAATTATATATATAAGTCCATATGTGTCTACTATACATGATTAAAATTTTAAGTGAATATTTAAAGATGAATAAAAGTTAAAAATTGAGACTACCAAGAAAGTTAAGAAATCCGATAGATTTGTAGAGATTGAAGAATAAATTGATGGTGTATATATATATATATATGTGTGTGTGTGTGTGTGTGTGTGTGTGTAATATTCTCACATGTGCATTGCGAAGGGAACCAAGCTGCTAACTTCTTGGCACGATATAGCCGGCTATGTTCTTTACAATGTAATTTTCTTTCCTTTGATTCTTTGCCCCGTATTTTAAAGGGCATTGTACTCTCCGACTCTTCTAGAACTCCTTACTTAAGGTTTCTTTGAATAAATAAAATATCTGACAGGCTTATCAGTTTTCGGAGCTGGTTATCACTGAGCCGCTCTTTAAATTGCTAAGTTTGTTCAGCCTTTCATAAAAAAAAATGTGTATGTGTGTGTGTGTGTGTGAATATGTATGAAATTAGTTAACTAATTTATAAATTACTAAGTTATTGTTATCGGTAATAATTTTATAAATTAAAGTATCTATTTATTTAAATTATAATAATTATTAATATTATTATCAAAATTTATATAGTAATTAAGATTTATTAATAATAATAAATTGAAATAAAGGTAATTGAAAAATATATTGATTAATTAATTATTGTTATTAAAGGAGTAATTAAGATAAAAGATAATTAATTAGTATATACAGTAAATATATGAATTAAAATAAATTAAATATTTAAAACTGTAAAGATTATTTGTAAATTGTAGAATAAAATAATATATATATTGAGTTGATAAAACTATAAATTAATAGATTGTTGTTCGTTAATAAATATTATCTTTAAGAATTTTTGTTAATATATAAATATATATAGTTGTTTAATAGTTGATTAATTAGAATGAAAATAGTATATATATGAATATTAGTTTTAGAGTAAATATATTTATAGTTAAATTAAGATCAATTCTTGAATTATAAATTTTTTTATAAAATAAATTAGTAGCACTTTAGATATAAAGTTATAAATAAAAATATTATGAGATAAATAAATTAATTGAAAGATAATAAATAAATAGTTTGTTAAATTAAGATATATTAAATATAAATATTAAATTATTATTTATAAGAGTTTTATTTGTAAAATAAATTAAGTTAATTAAAAATACTTATCAATTAAATTGAGTTGATTAATTATTAAATGATTAAATTTGGTGGTAAATAAAATATAAATTAGAAGTTATAGAAAATTCTAAAATCAATTATTATTTAAGATTTATATTGTTATAATTATAATAATTAGATTATTATTATTTCAGCATGAACTATGAAAACTGTTAAAATATAAATTATGTTAAGTAACAATTAATTAGTAATATTGTTAGTGTTGTAGCAGTAAAAGTATAAAATTTTATAAATATTAATAAATTTTAAAACTAGTATAATTATTAATATTATTATTTTGACTACTACTATTAACCTTACGCATATATATCTATTAAATGTTTATCTAAATAGTTAAGTTATTTTTATTACTAATAAAATTAAATATTAGATTTAACATAATTATTAATTTTAAAATAGCAGTAATTAAATAGTTATTTTTAATTACATAAATAATATTATTATTATTTTAGTGATTTTATTATAAGTGATTGTTAGGAAATAAAAAATAAAGTATTATTAAGTAAATAAATTTTATACTATTATTTTTATTATTATTGAAACCAATAAATTAATATAGTAAAATTTAAGGTAATTAAGTAATTATTTAAGTAATAAAAATAATATTAATATCTAAGTAAATATCATTAATCACTATTATTATTATTAGTATCATAAAAATTATAAGTATAACAAAATAAAAAAATTAAGTAAATAGCATTATTGTTATTTTCTTCAATCTAGCACCATTGTTACTATTAGTATAAATTTATTTATAAAACTAAGAATATATATTATATGTTAAATTATTGTAAATTAAATAAATATTATTTAATATGTGATAAAATAAATTAGTTAATAAATAAATATTATTAATAGTAATGAACTATTAAAAGAAATAAAATAACAAAATTTAATTATGTATAAAAATATTATAAATACTTAATAAATTTTTACAGTTAAAATTTTATTAAGTTGTTGAAAATATCTGTTGGAGAATTAGATATACATATTGGAGTATTATTTTAGAAGTTCTAAGAATTATTGATTTATCGAGATTATTTAATAGTTAGAATTTAAAGACTAAAATCATACATTTTATATCTTTAGTAGCTAGGTATAATTTAAATTAAATAATATTTATATATTATTTTTTAAATAACTCAGCTGCAGTTATAGATTATCAAAAGAAATTCTATTGGCTAAGTAAGTACATGATTTGGCTAAGGTGAGTGGGTAAATATGTAACATTGTGATTGTCAAGTATTATTTATATTTATGATTTTAGAAAAGAATTTACAGAATTCAAAATTATAATTTATTTTGAATGATAGTTATTTTCTTGTAAATTGAGAACAAATAATAGTAGTTTGACTTTTATATATGTGGTTGATTGATTATACTGTACTGGATAAATAATTCATATACACTCTTATTATAATCCTGCGAGATCACACCTTGGTGACATGTGTTTAGATAAATTTAAATTTATTATAAATTTACCCTTGGGCGGGGTAATTGCTCTGCACATATGTATTGAAGTTATATCTCATTGAGCTTACGAGATAAGTCATCATGCGCCTTTGGACTGAAGTTAGATCAGTATGAATTATATTTGACTGTATATAAAAGATGCATAAATTGAATTATTTGTGATTTTTCTGAGAATTAAAAAATGTTTGAAAGTTATGATTTTCAAGAATTAATTATCCAGCTGATTAATTATTATATATATAGTATTATTATTATCAAACCTTATTTATTCTCTCGTGCTACATATTTGCCTATTCATTGAGTAGTTAAACTCACCCCTTTATTATTAATATTTTCAAATACTATTAAAGATCAACTTGGTATATTTTAGTAGAATGTAAACTCCTATATTTGAAATTATTCTGCATATAGAAGAGGTTGAGTCAATAGATTATTATTTCCAGTTTGATTTTAGATTAGAAATTATTAAAATTTTTGTGAATTATCTTTAATGATGTATATGATGAAATAAATATTATAAATGGTTATATATATTTGTGAGGAATGATAAATAAATAAGTTGTGATTTAAGATTTATAGCAAGTCAAGTCCATCTTAACTTTGAAGAGTTGGAGTGTGACATTTAATGGTATCATACTGATCCAACTTCAATCTAAGGGCACATGATGACTTATCTTGCAAGACCAATGAGATATAATTTCAATACACATGTGTAGAAAAATTATCCCAGCCAAGAATAAATTTATAATAAATTTAAAATTATATAAACACCCGTCACCAAGATGCAATCTCGAAGAATTATAATAAGAGTGTATATGAATTATTTATCCAGCACACTATAATCAATCAATCACATATAAAAATTGAACTATTATTATTTGTTCTTAATTTATAAGAAAATAACTATCATTCAAGAATAAATTATAATCTTGAATTCTGTAAATTCTTTTCTAAAATCATAAATATAAATAATACTTGAGAATTACAATGTTATATATTTACCCACTCATTGAGTAGTTGGACTCACTTCTTTATTATTAATATTTTCAGATACTAATGAAGATCAACTTGATAGATTCTAGTAGAATGTAAACTCTTATATTTGAAATTCTCTTGCATATAGAAGAGGTTGAACAAAAAGATTAATATTTTCAGTTTGATTTTAGTTTAGAAATTATTTAAATTTTTACAGACTATCTTTAATAATGTAGATAATGAAATAAATATTATAAATGATTATATATTTATAAGGAATAATAAACAAATAAGTTATAATTTGAGATTTATAGTAAGTCAAATCCACCTTAGCTTTGGAGAGTTGGGATATGACATTTAATGATACCATAAAATGTCACACCTCTTTTCTACTACTATTAAGGACTAATCTTATAATCTACAATACTATTAAATTATGATAAAATATCACTCGTAATTTGAGTACTTAATATTCTCAAATACACAATCTAATAGATACTAATAATCCTTAAATACACCTTATTATAGTTAAATACATTAAAATAATATTTTTAAATAAATTTTAACGACAGATATATTGGCTTAACCTTATCTATGCGCTGAAGAATGAATATGATATGGATATTCTACTGGTTTATTCTCCAAAATCTAAAATGTTATATATAAGGGGTGAGTCCAACTACTCAGTGAATAAATAAATATGTAACAAGGGATAACAAATAAAGTTTAATTATATATATATAATATTTAAATAAATATTATCTTCAGCTGTATAAATAAAATTTTAATCTCAGACATCTTTTACATACACTCAAGTATAAATTCTTTATTGTTCTAACTTTAATCTAAGGGTGCATGATGACTTACCTCATAAGCGCAAGGAGAAATAACTTCAACACACATATGCAGAGCAATTACCCCGACTAAGGATAATTTTATAATATTATTAAAATTAAACTTCCGTTATAAAGGTGCGATCAGGTAGATTTATAAAAGAGTGTATATAAACTAATTTGCTCAGCATAATATAATTAATCATTTACACATATAAATATTTAAACTACTATTATTTATTCTCATTTAATAAGAAAATAATTAATATTCAGAAATAAATTATCGCTGTAAATTTAATAAATTCACTTTATAAATATTTTTTCAAAATCATATAAATATAATACTTTAAGAAAAATACAATGTTACATATTTACCCACTCAACTATGTCAATTATTATATTTATTTAACTAATAGGGTTCATGTGATACTCTACAACTATAACTGGGTTTATTTCTAAAATAATACAAAAATATTATTTAATTTAATTTATATCCTAATCATTATAGATGTATAAATATGACGTGTAATTTCGAATTCTTAAATTATAATGGTATTTTAACAAATTAATAACTCTTAAAATTTCTAAAGTAACTCTACAATGAATATTTATTTAATTTTTTAAGGTATAATTATCTATCTAATTTTTTTAATAAATATTTTCAACAATAAAATCTTAAATGATAGAAATTTACTAAGTACTTATAATAATTTTATACATAATTATATTATTTTATTTTATTAATTTTAATAATTTATTACTATTAATAATACTCATTTATTAACTAACTTATTCATTTACGTATTATATATTATCAATTTTAATCTATAATATATTTATATATTCTTAACTTTAATAAATAATTTCATGATAATAATAATAATGCTAGAATAAGAAAATAACAATAATATTATTTACTTAATAATACTTTATTTTTATTTTCTAACAATTACTCATAATAAAATTACTAAAAATAATAATATTATTTAAATAATTATTTAATTATCGTCTTAAATTTACAACTTATATTAAATTTATTTTTTAGTTATATCAATGATAAAAATAACAAAAATATAACTATTTAAATATACATTTAGTAAATTATTTTATAATAATAACAAATTTTAAGTAAATATTTGATAGTGGCAATTATAATATTAAATATTGTTATAATAGTAAACATTTAATTATAATAATAGTTTTAAACTTTTTGTAAAACCCTTGGTTTTTGAATGATTTTAAGTCGTGGGGCAAAGTAGTCATTTTATGCCCTCATATGCCGTTTGAACATAATTTGATGATTTGAATGTCTTTTTGATACTCAGGACGACGAGACGGTCGTTTTGAGTATAATATTGTATTTATGGGTGCCGAGGGTATTTTCGTCATTTTTGGATTTTTATCGTTTTCGGTATTTTCGGGAATTATTATGCGTAAAACATATTTATAAATTATTTTGGGTTAAAGTTTGAAGTTAAAAATAAATTTGAGTAGATTTTGTGAATTTTATGGTTTTGGGTAATTTTTATGAAAAAAAAATAGTTTTGGGGTGTTTTTGAATTAAAATAAATTAGTTTGGGGTAAAAATATAATTTTGAAGAGTTGTTTTCCTATAAATAGGCCTAAAATCTGATGGGGGTAATGTTAGAGATCTTCTATTTTCGGGAGTTTCGAAAAAAAGAGAGAAAATTGGTTTTTGGGAGCAAAATCAGAGGGCCCGTCGTTTCGTCAGTGCGCGCGCAGGGTGCCAGTGTCGTTTGGCGTAGGAAGCTTGTCGTTCGGTGGAGCAGCGCGAGGCAGGGGATTGTCGTTTGGCATCAGGCGTTCCGTCGTTTCGCGTGGCGCGGCGTGGCTCGCCGATGTTGTTTTGCTCTCTGTCCAGCAGCTCGAATTTTTCGAGTTTTTGGGTTTTTTGAGGTTTTTCTTGATTCCTTTTGCATTATTTCGACTTCCATTTGATTAATTCATATTAGTATCATATTGGGTTGATATTTTCTTAATTAATTTGGCTAAATTCGAATTATTATTTAATTAAATTGATTTTTACAAAATAGGTTAGGTTTTGGAATTTTTATTGTTTTGATGGATTTTGGTGTTGAATTAATTGATTGGGCTAGTGTGTTGGGTTCTGGAACTTGATGAATGTATTGAATTAGGGTTTGATTGAATTGATTTGAGTATTAGGGTTTTTTAATTAATTGTTTTCTTTGAGTTTTTGGATGATTTAATTTTCTGCTGAAGTTTGATTTTAGTGCTGTATGTTGCTCGATTTTTAATTAAATATTGAAACATGATAAAAAACTAAAATTTGGATATGTGGCTCAAAAATTAGTCTAGTTTATGAGAAAAATAAGTTTTGGGATTTTGGAGCATCGAATATTTCTGGAAAACTCAAGTTTGGTACTGTTGTCTGAAGAACTGTACTGTAGGTGCGATTGCATCATCTGCAACTTTCGAAATTCATATTAAAATGTGTAAAAATGTTTTAGATTTGATTTTCATATATGTTGAATTTCTGGAAGTCTAATTTACAAGAAAAATATGATTGGGTTATGTTTCTGTTGTTATAGTTTTGAAATAATTAAATCTTTCTACTGCTGTCAGTATACCTTGTGAACTGTATACTGTTATGAATAAAAATTGGTTGAGGGACTTCTAAGTCTTGAAAAATTATGAAATTTTGGTAGGATACTTTTAAGATATCAAATTAACTTCTGGTTGAAAATTATAAATTTTTCATATACTGGTTAATTTTTTTGAATTTTACAAGTTGACACTCGTTATTCAGGTTTTATCGGTAAAATTGTATTTTGTGAATATTGAATATTTAAATAAGGTATTTGATGAATTTAAATTGTAAGGACTTTTTAATGACATTTTATATTCTGGAAAGAAAGTTTAAAGGTGTGGTATTGTGATAGTTAAGTTATGATTGGTTGACAAAAATGTTTAACCTTGTTGTGGAAACTATTAAATTGTGTGCATTCACGTCATACATTCCCATTTGCACTTGCATATATTTGTAAGGGTGGTTGTTAATTGATGGTTAATGGTTAGGCGGTGGTCCAGCAGCACCTCAGACTTAGGGTGGCGGATTGCTTAGCTGACTGTTAGACCAGGTAAGTTCTATGGGTGTATTTGAATTGTTTGTGTTGTGCTACTTGCTAACAACTTATATATATATATATATATATATATAAACCCTTCTTATAATATATTATCCTTTCTATATATTCACTAGTATATTCTTTCGAACCCAGCCTCGCATGTTTTAGGAGACAGAGAAACTTGCATGTGATTGTATTTATGTGAGAATATTGAATTTGATATTACTTGTGCTGTGTGATGGTGTGTCATGAAGGGGAAGGAGGTTACTGAGGCTTAATGCATATACTGCTACTGAGGCTTAATGTCTATACTGCTACTGAGGCTTAATGCCTATACTGTTTACTGAGGCTACATGCCTAATTATTGATTACTGTACTGTACTGAGGAGTTATAAGGGCGGATGTGACTGATATTATACTGTACTGTTTACTGATTGGTGACCCCGACACACCATCTTGATTGCTTAATTTGTGAATGTATTATATGTACTGCTTATATAATTGTTAGATGTTTCTCTGTCTCTCATAGACTTACTGGGCGTCTATAAAACGCTCACACCCTTACAGATTGTCTTGCAGGTTTACAGTGATTGTCTTCGTCTATCTTCTTTCTCTTCTTGGCGAAGTCGATCAGGTTTTCTGTTTGTGTTTATTGGTCTTTCTGCTTAGAGATTTCCAGATATTGAACTTTTGGGCGGATTGAATCCGAATCCCTTTTTGTGTAATAAATAGAACTTGTCTACTTTAGATTTCCCGAATGATATTATTGTGATTTGATTATATTGATATTTTGCATTTGAACTAGGATTGTGGATTATATAAGTATTGAACTGTTTTGCATTTAGACTGTTATGAATGTTTCTAAGGCTTATGTGGTCGGACTTCGGTTTGGCTGCATGCCGGTCGTGGCCCCCGGGTTGGGTCGTGACACTTTTAGTTAAACAATCTTTCAAATTTATACATATGTACTGAATATTAATAATAATAGTAGTACTACTAATAATATTAATTATTATACTAATTTTAAAATTTATTAATATTTATAAAATTTTAATTATAATATTTCATTACTACAATACTAACAATATTACTAATTAATTATTACTTAATATAATTTATATTTTAGAAATTATCATAACTCATGCTTATATAATAATAACGTAATTATTGTAACTATAATAATATAAATCTTAATTAAATAATTAATTTCATAAATTTCTATAAATTTTTAAATCATATTTTATTTTGTTCTACAATCTACTAAAAATTCTTAGAATACCATTAATTTATTCTTCAATCTCTATAAATCTGTCGGATTTTTTAACTTTCTTGGTAGTCTCACTTTTTAACTTTTTATTCATCTTTCAATATTCACGTAAAATTTTAATCATTTATACTAGACACATATATATACTTATATAAAATTTTAGATTTTTCTACATTTATTTATTATATTTAAATATTAGGTTCTCTTAACCTATAGATTTTGTTTCTTTAATACTTTTTTCTGGCAGTACTTATTTTCTAAATTTTTCTAGGTAATAAACCTTTATAAAAATTTATGAAATTTTAAAAAAATAACTTAGACTTGTATATTAACTTAATATAAAATATAAAATTTCTTTTTTGGTTTAGTTACTATGTTTTTAAGTTAGGTTTTCTCAAACCTATAGTTTCTGGTTCCATAATCATTTCTCATGCATCACCTCTCTTTGATTTTATTTGTATTACTAAACCTTCATAAAAAAAATATATAAACTTTTAACCATATCTTTATATATAAAAACTTATATTTAATTTTTCAGATTTTTATAAGTTCGTTTACTATAGTTAAAAATTGAATCTTTTGTTACTTTCAGATTCTGTTCAAAAGTCACTCCCCTAGCAATTAAAATTTCTATATTTTTCTTTAATAGTAAAAATACTCCAAAAATTATAACATTTCTCTCATATACTACTAACATATAATATTACTTCCAGATAAAATTTTGAAACCATTAAGCTTCTCTATATTAATCTAAAATTTCAGATATAGATTCTAGCATTTAATGCTTCTGCATTTATTTAATTAGCTTAATCTAATTTATCACATTTAAGCTTCATGGTTATAATATTTTAATCATAAACATCAACAATTTTAATTGATCTTTAATTTTAGTTTGAAACACTAAGCTATTTGTAGATATTGTAATTCTTTCTCCAAATTTTTCTTCATTCATATCTCCTCAAACTACCACACTCATCTTCTCTTCTCTTCTCCCCCTCTTTTCTCTTTTTATTTTATTTACTTTTTCTTTTCCAGCTTTCCCTCTCTTTATACATTCACTTCCCTCTCCTTTCCCTTTTTTTTTTTTTAAAAAAAAACTTTCTTTCTCTCGGTTTTCTTTCCTTATGCTTCTTTCGCAAATTTCCATTTCAATTAATAACCTAAAGTCTTAATGGCCAACATCAATGGCCACTAACTATGGCCATTATGTCCATTAATGGCCACTATTTTGTCCATTTTTTGGCGATACAGGTATTTTTAGAATCCTCATATTTTAAGCTTCTATTTAGTATATTATATGTAAATTATAGATAAGTATAAAGAAGCTTATTTAGGAAAATTTAAAATAATTTTTAATTAATTAAATTTTAAATTTATAAGAAATTTAAAATATAAAATTAAACTAAAAATTTTGATAAATAAGAAATAATTAAAGGTAAATAATAGTTGAATTAGGATAAATATAAATAATTAAATTTATAAATTTAATAGATTAAAAAGGAATTAATAAAGAAAATTAGTGAAAATAATAAATAACTAGGAATTAGTTAAAAATTTAGTTATATTTGATTAATTATTATTATTATAAGAAAAATTAGAATAAAAGAAAATTTATATTGTGAAAATTTTGTAGGCATTAAATTAAAATAAAAATATTAGTACTAAGTATAATTAAAATAAAATAAATATTTAAGTTTTAAATATTATTTATCTATCATAGAATAAATTAATAAATATAAATTAAATTAAAGAAATATGAATTTGTTAGTTATTAGTTAGTAAATATTTAAGGATTATTTATTATGAATTTATATTAATATATATATGTTCATATAGTTGTTTATTGGTTAACTAGAGTAAAAAAAATATTAAGTATATATATGTATATAAACTTTAGAATAAAAATATTATAGTAAAACTAAATTCTATTCTTGAATTATAATTCTTGTTAGCAAATTACAAAATAAATTTATAGTATTTTTTAATATAAAGTTATAAAATTAATATATTGATATAAATACATTAATTGAAAGATAATAAGTAAATAGTTTGTTAAATTAATATATATATATATATATTATGTTAAGTAGCAATTAATTAATTAGTAATATTATTAATATTATAATAGTACAATACTATAATAAAATTTTTATAAATATTAATAATTTTTCAAACTTAGTATAATAGTTAATACTATTATTATTACTGTTGTTATTATTAATATTAGTACATATATAAATTTGAATGGTTATTTAAGTAAAAATTTATAATTTTTATTATTATAAATAAGCTACTAAATGTATAATTAAATAATTATATTTTTATTATCACTAAAATAATTGAATAATAAATTTAACATAAGTTGTTAATTTTAAAATAATGATAATTAAATAATTATTTTTAATTATATAAATAATATTATTATTTTAGTAACTTTATTATGAGTAATTATGAGGAAATAAAAATAAAGTATTATTAAGTAAATAAATCGTATATTATTATTTTTTTATTATTGAAATCAATATAAATTACTATAGTTAAATTAAAGATAAATAAATAATTTTAAGTAATAATAATTAATAAAATAATATTAATATTTAAGTAAATATTATTAGTATCACAAAATATGACAAATAGAAAAAACTTTAGTAAATAATAATAATAATATTATTTTTTATTCTAGCATTGTTATGGCACGAATTTATTTACTAAAATTAAGAATATAGATAAATATATTTTAAATTAAAAATTAATAATATAAATAATATGTAAATGAATAACTTAGTTAATAAATGAATATTATTAATAGTAATAAACCATTAAAATGAATAAACTAAAATAATGTAATATAATCGTGGACCCTTAATTTTGACCATAAGTTGGTATGATCCTGATTAAAGAATGTCAAAATAAATTCGATTTGACTTTTAAAGATTTAAACCTAGTTTACAACTTTTAAATAAGTCGGTTGGGTTTAGAAAGGCATAAATTCAACTTATTGAAGCCCTAAAATCATATTTGTTCGACCCATATTGAAAATGTTCGGTCCATTAATGAAAAATACAATACTATTTTGAGTCAGGGTGGCTCCAGGCGACTTAATCCATTACTCATGTCGACTTGAAGGGCCCAGGTTGACATGAGCATGGCTTATGTCGACCTGGTTATCCCAGGTCGACATGAACCAAACTGGATCATGTCGATCTGGTGTCCTAACTGGCAGACCATTTGGTTTCGAATTAGGCTAAAATTCATTTTAAAGCTGGATTATGCATATTAGGTTTAGGGTTTTTGAGATGGTTTACCTATAAATAATAACGTTTAATGCTAATAACAGGTAGTAACAACGATTAAAGGAGCAACAACAACAAAGGAAGCAACATTGATCAACAAGACATATTGATTAATAAAGGAGAAAACCAGCAAGAGTTAACTGGCAACAATCAACATTTGTCAATCATCAATACATCAAAGGCAGCAACATTGTCTTTATTTTTGTTCAGCTAGAATCAATTTTGGTGGAACCAACAACGGAGCTTTGTCTTTAATCATACAATTTGTTTATACTTATAGTAACTTCATCCCTTGATTTATAAGTTGTTAAAGCATACAATAGCTTGATTCTTCTTTTCCTTTAAACATTTTGATTATTTGTTTTAAATTATTGCTTTGATCCAATAGTTTAAAATTGTTAAACCCTAATATGCTTTCCCAGTTTAACACCCAAAACCCTAACCAAATTCTTAAAACACCTTCCAAAAAGCAAAACCCTAAACTCCTCATATTCAAAAACCTTAATCCATAGCCTCAAACCTAAATACTTAGTAACCTAACATCCCTTATTTTCTAATTTCTAAATCTTTAATTTATTTTCTATAATGTTGAAAACCCTAAACTATTTCCTTAATTTTCCAAAACATTAATTTAATTCTAAAACATCGAAATCCTTTAATTCTAAAAAACCTAAAATCCTAATTCCAGCGGCTTAATTCTCATTAACCTCAGAACCTTAAACCCTAAATGCTAAAACCTCAATTTAAATCTTAGTGCTCAAAACCCTAATTGTCACGACCCAACCTGGGGGCCATGACCGGCATGCAGCCAAACCGAAGTCCGACCACATAAGCCTATAAAAATATTCATAACAGTCTAAGTGCAAAACAGTACAATACTTATATAATCCTTAAACCTAGTTCAAATGCAACCATCAATATAATCAAATCACAATAAAATCATTCAGGAAATCTAATGCAGACAAGTTCTACTTATTACACAATAAGGGATTCGGATTCAATCCGCCCAAAAGTTCAATATCCGGAAATCTCTAAGCAGAAAGACTGATAAAAACAAACGGAAAACCTGATCGACTTCGCCAAAGAAGAGAAAGAAGATAGACGAAGGCAATCACTGTAAACCTGCAAGACAATCTGTAAGTGTGTGAGCGCTTTATAGACGCCCAGTAAGTCTATGAGAGGCAGAGAAACATCTAACAGTTATATAAGCAGTACATATAATACAATCACAAATTAAGCAAACAAGATGGTGTGTCGGGGTCACCAATCAGTAAACAGTACAGTATAATATCAGTCACATCCGCCCTTATAACTTCTCAGTACAGTACAGTAATAAGTAATTAGGCATGTAGCCTCAGTAAACAGTATAGGCATTAAGCCTCAGTAGCAGTATAGGCATTAAGCCTCAGTAGCAGAATAGGCATTAAGCCTCAGTAACCTCCTTCCCCTTCATGACACACCATCACACAGCACAAGTAATATCAAATTCAATATTCTTACATAAATAAAATCACATGCAAGTTTCTCTGTCTCCTAAAACATGCGAGGCTGGTTTCGAAAGAATATAATAGTGAATATATAGAAAGAATAATATATTATAAGAAGGGTTTATATATATATATATAAGTTGTTAGCAAGTAGCACAACACAAACAATTCAAATACACCCATAGAACTTACCTGGTCTAACGGTCAGCTAAGCAATTAGCCACCCTAAGTCTGAGGTGCTGCTGGACCACCGCCTAACCATTAACCATCAATTAACAACGACCCTTACAAATGTATGCAAGTGCAAATGGGAATGCATGACGTGAATGCACACAATTCAATAATTTCCACAACAAGGTTAAACCTTTTTGTCAACCAAACATAACTTAACCATCATAATACCACACATTTAAACTTGCTTTCCAGAATATAAAACATCATTAAAAAGTCCTTACAATTTAAATTCATCAAATACCTTACTTAAATAATCAATATACACAAGATACCATTTTACCGATAAACCTGAATAACGAGTGTCAACTTGTAAAATTCAAAACAATTAACCTGTAAATGAAAAATTTATAATTTTCAACCAGAAGCTAATTTGATATCTGAAAAGCATCCTACCAAAATTTCATAATTTTTCGAGACTTAGAAGTCCCTCAACCAATTTTTATCCTTAACAGTACACAACTCACAAGGCATACTGACAGCAGTAGAAAGATCTAATTATTTCAAAAGTATAATCGACAGAAACACAACCCAACATATTTTTCTTGTAAATTAGACTTCCAGAACTTCAACATATATGAAAATCAAATCAAAAACATTTTTACACATTTTAATATGAATTTCGAAAGTTACAGTTGATGCAATTGCATCAACAGCATAGCTCTTCAGACAACAGTAACAAACTTGAATTTTCCAGAAATATACGATGCTCCAAAATCCCAACAATTATTTTTCTCATAAACTAGACTCAATTTCGAGACACATATCCAAATTTCAGATTTTTATCATGTTCCAATACTTAATTAAAAATCGGGCAACATACAACACTAAAATCAAACTTCAGCAGAGAATTAAATCATCCAAAAACTCAAAGAAAACAATTAATTCGAAAACCTTAACACCCAAATCAATTCAATCAAACCCTAATTCAATATATTCATCAAGTTCCAGAACCAAAAACACTAACCCAATCAATTAATTCAACACCAAAATCCATCAAAATAATAAAAAACTCAAAACCTAACCTATTTTGTAAAAATCAATTTAATTAAATAATAATTCGAATTTAGCCAAATTAATTAAGAAAAATATCAAACCAATATGATATTAATATGAAATAATCAAATGGAAGTCGAAATAATGCAAAAAGAATCAAGAAAAACCTCAAAAACACCAAAAAAAAATCAAAAAACTGGCTGCTGAAACAGAGGCCAAAACGGCATCGGCGAGCCAGCCCGCAGCGCGCCAAACGACGGACCACAGCACGCCGAACGACAGGAGCGCCGTACGCCGAACGACCCACGTTCCTCGTCAAACAACACCGGCTACGTGCGCGCACAGTGACCAAACGACGGCTCCACTGGTTTTTGCCTAAAACCCTAATTTTCTTCCCTTTTTTTCAAAATACCCGAAAATAAAAGACCAAAAATCTGATTTTAGGCCTATAAATAGGAAAATAACTTTCCAAAATTATACTTTTACCCCAATTTAATTTATTTTAATTAAAAACACCCCAAAACTATTTAAAAATTCAAAAAAACATCCAACTAACTTATAAAAATTTACAACTAACCCCAAATTTAATTTATTTAATTTATTTTAATTAAAAATTAATAAATTTCCGAAAAATTTCTGAAACACAACCCCTAGCAAAATTGTACTTAAAATAACCGTAACGACATCACGGTCACCAAAATGACATCAAAAACAGCAAAACGAAACCCGAAAATTTTTTGACCGCCAAAATGACCAAAATACCCCCCGAAACCAAAAACACAATATTATACTCAAAACGACCGTCTCGTCACCCTGAGTATCAAAAAGACATTCAAAGGGCACAAAATGACTATTTTGCCCCTAAGGTGCAAAATTACCATTTTGCCCCCAGACTTAAAATCATACAAAAACCAAGGGTTTTACACTAATCCACTATCTCCATTCTCTAAATTTTCCAAATCCAGTAATTAAAACTAATTTTATTCAGCAACTTTAAAACTCTAAACCTTAAACTGTAAAACCAATCTTTTAAATCTAAAACCCTAATTTTGTTTATTTAATAGTTTAAACTCTAGCTTTATTTATATATTTGATTTATTTTATAATGAATGATTTATTTTTGTTGTACTAGATGTTTATGTTTAATTATTATGCTTGAATGATTTAATTTGCTTAATTAATTATTTATTTGATTTCTTGAATTATAAAAGGCACATTTCACTTTATGGGTATCTCGGTTTTTATTGTGTAATTTAGTTTATCATTTAAAGATTTTAGGACTATTGTAAAGGAGATGTTTTCACCTTTTGGCTAGTGTCCTATTTATTTTAGACGTTGGACATGGTTGTAAGGGCATGTTCCCATCTTGTATGGGTGCCCATTTATTATTTTATTTTGAACATTAATTAAATTTTAATACAATGATTTTTTATTTTAATGTTTGTATGTAATATGGATAATATTGTAATAAGCTAAGAATTTTATAATATTTTGACCTGAAAAAGGAGGCATATTCCAATTAACCGGCGATATGGGAGTACTGGGTCATTCTCACTTTCTCCATACGTACCCAACTTTCTAAACCCATTAAAGTGTTGGGAATTCCTTAGGAATCGAGTCATCCAACCCTTTCTTTTTCTCGGCCCATCCGGATGGCGACTCCATTTTCTCCGAATTTAGGCCTATATTCTTTAAGGCTTTGAGCCTAACAGTGCTGAAGTCACAAGAACCATTGTACATGAGAGTGGGGGTAAAAATTCTCACTCAAAGTGACGACTCCACTGGGGTTACGAGAAGTTAATTCTGTTGGTCTTTATATTATTTTATTCTTTCTTATTATGATATTATCCATTACATCATATTAGATTGTATTGTGTGTATGAGTTAGGATGTCTGTGTTATGTTATATAAGGGATACCATACTTTCACTCAAGGTATGAAAATCTAGCATGACATAACTACTCATAGCCTCGTACCTTTTGGTGTATACTTGCTATATGAGCCTAAGCTTTTCAACCTAAAGGCTAAAGCCCATATAGTTGGCTTAGTTACTTTCCTTAGGTTTATACCCAAATGCTTGCTCTTTGACTATGTTTGATATATCTTAGTTTGAATAATGACTTATTTGATTTGTTCTTTTTCTAATATGACCTAATTATATTGTAAGCGTAAAATAATTTTTAAGCCTAAAAGATCAAAAACTATTTTTAAAATTTTTCAAAATGGTCTTTGGATATAAAACCTTTTTCCAAGATGGTTCAAAAATTCTTTTACCTTATGGCACAAACTCAAAGCCTAAAATCTATTTTCGAACAAATCTTTTCTTAGTGGGCTTTGAAATAAAAATATTTTTTCACCTCATGGCCTAAGCTCAAAGATTCATTATGAAGTAAACCCTTATACAATGGGCTTTGAAATAAAACCATTTTTCATTCAAACCTTTCTCTTAAAATGGGCTTACAACTAATTAGGCCAATTATGGAATATTTAAAATCAATTGTAGGCCCAGTTTACGCTAAGACTTATTAATCATGGGCTTATTTGAAACATGAATTAATAGTTATTTTTTCCAAATAGCAAAATCTATTTTTGATAAACATTTTAATTTAGTTTTAATCCAACATAGCATAAAAGCTATTTTTATTGATCCAATAGATTAAGATCTAATTAATGAAAGTTATCATAGACTGACATCTAATTTTAAAAGTATACCTACTGGTTAAGTTGTCCCAATGAATTATTCGAAAATAAAATACCACATGTTGGTATTTTGTTAGCCATATACCTAGACAAAGAGACTTTCCATTCGTGTGTGGAAGTTATAAGGTTGGAAGGTTCGTTCCTACCATGTTGAGTTGACTTGATTTGTTTGTTACTTGTGAATCCATGCATACATGTAATTGCATCTCATATCATTGATCCTTTATGGCTTACAGCCTTAGATTACAACAGTTCAAGAGCCTACGACAATTTGACCTACACTGATGATGTAGAATCCAGTCACAACTCAGTCACTTTCTCACCAAAAGCAATAGAGCTAGAGCACGTTCAAAAGATGGTAAATGATGCCCTCAATGCCAAAATGGAAGAACTAAAGGGGGTCCTGGTTAAGACCATGAGAAGCTAAATGGCTGCAATGTTTGAGAATGTTTCTGAGGTATCTGCTAGTACTAAGAAGTAGAACGACGAAAGTTAGGCTAAGGTTGGTGAAGTAGCCTTTGAAGATGACAAGATGGTTTTGGATGATGATGAATATTGAGCTCAGTACTTTCAAGATCGTCAAGATAAGAAGGAGCCAAAGATTATGAAGAAGGCAACTGCTGAAAAAATTGAGACTTCTAATGTGGAGAAGATGATTACTAATTTGGAGAAGAAGTTTGAAAAGAAGCTGAAAATCGAAGAGATGTCAAAAGTGGATAAGCGTCAGAAGTGGATAAGTTGTTTGAACAAGATGATGAGATCCCTTATAAGTTCACGATGCCATCATTTGCTAAGTTTGATGGAACTGACAATCCTTATCTTCATGTCAAGCAGTACATCACTACTATACAGTCTGCTCGAGTAACCAAGGCTCAAACTCTAAGGTACTTCATGCTTTTATTGGATCTAATTGTGTAGAATTGGTTCAACACCTTAGAGGATAGTACTCAAAAGACTTAGAACTTGTTATATAAGGTCTTCATCCAGCAATACGGGTACAATGCTGAGTTGGAGGTTACTTTTATGGAGGTTGAGTCAATTAGGCAAAAGTCAAATGAAATTTTTTTTGACTATGTAAAGAGGTGGAGGAACAAGGCCGGTTTGCTTAAGAAAAGGCCTAACAAATTAGATCAAATTAGGATGATTATAAGAGGGGTGTTGCCTAGTCTTCGTGAGAGGATGTCCCACACTCTTATCAAAGATTTCAAGGATCTTTTTCAAGCTAGTTTGTAAATTGAAGAGTGGTATGTGAAGAAGAACCGCTTTTCTGCAAGAAAAAAATGAGAAAGGGAACTATAAGTCTAGAAATCAAAGCACATAGAAGGCAGTTGATGTTAATACAACTAGTTAAGGTAGTAGAAGAAAGTTTTTGGAGTTGCACAAACTATTGTCTTGGGTTTTCAACAAACTGTAGAAAAAGGGGCTGCTACAGCCATTAGCCCCAAGCTCATTGCCAAATCCTTTGTCACCTAATTTTGATGCTAAAGCATTTTGCCAATTCACCAAATGCAAGGGCACGAGATGAACACATGTTTGAGGTTGAGGCATAAAATTCAGAATTTGATTGATAGTGAAAAGTTGCCCTAACCTAGCAAGCCAAATATGAAGGATAATCCGTTGCCAAGTTTTAAACTTGGTTCCACCAGCGATGACTTTCATGATTGGGGGAGGTTTAAATGAGAAATTTGTCATGTCTTCTTTCCAAGATGCGGGTAATGAAGTAGTCAAAGAAGAATTGGTGTTTAGCAAGATGAAGCAAACTGTAGTTGGAAAAGTAGCCATTTGTATGGTGAGAAAATTCTGGAACTCAACTGATAGTGATGATGATTTTGAGCCTAAGAAGGAAGAGTGGACCTGGTTGGATCCCAAAGAAGATGAAGTTATGAACACTTGATCTGGTAAGTCTTATGCAAGGGCACCACCGAAGGAAGTAGATACTGATAAGGTGAAGAAAGTTGAAACTGGAAACAAAGAAGAAGAAGAAGACAATGTTGTTCTTAAGTAGTTAAAGAGAACACGAGCTAGTATAAGCATATGGGATCTGCTAGCTACATCAAAGAAGCATCGAGAAATAATGGCCAAAGCTATGGCTAGCATACTAATTTTCACTTTTATAATACCGGAGGAGCTGGTTAAATTTGTGAAAGTTGAAGGACTGATAAAATGTAATGATGCTCAGATGAAGAACAAAGTTGGTATGGGCATGGTGTCATTTTTAGATGCTGATCTACTAGAGGAAGAAAGAGACCACATCCGCCAGCTTTTTATCAAGGCAGAGGTTAAAGGGAAAAGGACTCTATGTGTGATGGTAGATGATGGGTCTACCATAAATGTCTGTCCACTCAAGATCTTGCCAAAGCTCGCCATGTCGACAAGGGATTTAAGCCCAACCAAGGTGAAAATTAGGGCTTATGATAATACCAAGAGGCATGCTGAAGGAACCTTCAAAGCTTTTGTGAAGGCTGGTCCCACTGAATCCACGGTGGAATTTTGGTCTTAAATATACCTATTACTTTTGCACTAGTGTTAGGACAACCTTGGTTTCATCCTCTTGGTGGAGTTCCTTCTACACTCCATCAAAAGATAAAGTTCCTAAATGGGAATGAGACGGTGGTCATCGAGGCCAAATATAATAAAGTGGTGAATGCTTTGATGATTGAAAGGCCTCTCAATGGGTTCCAAGTAGCTGTAATTTTTTATGATAAAGTGGTAGACCCCAAGGTCCTATCTATGATGAAGAACATGAACTATCTGTCTGGCGTTGGCCTTGAAAAGGGAAAGATAGGTGTTACAGAGCTTCTAGATTTCAAGACTCAAACTTTCAAGAAAGGGTTGGAATATGATGAAGCTAAAAAAGATGTTCAACTTAAGAAGAATGAGAAGATGAGTTTCCCACCACTCGAGGAGGTTTTTGTCAAAGCTTCAGACATGGGACCACTCCAAGGAAAGCCCGAGCCAATAATTTTTATTGAGAATCTAATCCCAAGTTTTGAGATCTTTGATGATGTTGCTAAATAGATAAAGAAAGAGCTTATCCTGCTAGCTGACAAGTAGTCTAATTCGGAAGAGAAAAAGGAAGCTATCTTGAAAGTCTAGAAGACTCAAGAGGAAATTACTGCTTTAATTGAAGAGAAGTTTGAACATGCTTTAGTTTATGATTATGAGAACAATAATTTTGATTTTGATTTTAATTTGTCTGCTTTGTATGAGAATGACGATGTTTTCTTTTCTAAGTTGAATGCAATAAAGTCTGATTTTGCTTACTTGTGTGTTATTTTTTCTGATGGTTGCATACATTCAAGTAGTGATTACATAAGAATTTTTAACATTAACTCTATTGGCATACAATCATTAAATTTGGGAACAACTGACAATCCTAAAAATATTAGCATAGCATACGACCTTACTCCTGAAGAGAGACAGATATTTACAAAAATATTTAAAAAATATGAAGAAGTCATTGCTTAGTCTTATGAGGATATGCTTGGGATTGATCGAGATATAGCCGAGCACTTGATTCCTACTTATACTCACATGAAAATTCTCAAACAAAAGCTTAGACAGTTAAGGCTGGAATGGGCTGAATTGGTCAAAGAAGAAGTCACTAAGCAGATACAAGTAAAATTTCTTGAGGTAATAGACTATCCTGAATGGTTAACAGTTCTCGTGCCAAAAAAGATGGAAGAATTAGGGTTTGTGTAGACAATAGAGTCTTGAACAAGGCTTCCCTTAAAGATGATTTTCTTTTGCCCCATATAGATGTCCTTATTGATATTGCAGCCTCTAGTGTGTTACACTCGTTCATAGATAAAATTTTTGGATACAATCAGGTGTTAATGGTCTAAGAGGATAAAGATAAAACTACCTTCATCACTACGTGGGGTATATTTTGCTATAGGGTGATGCCACTTGGGTTAAAGAATGCTGGAGCAACCTACCAAAGGATGGCTACCACTTTATTTCATGACATGATGCATAAAGAAGTCGAGGTCTATGTTGATGATATGATGGTCAAGTCATATACGAGAGACAGTGGCGTAGCCAGGATTTTAGATAAGGGGGGTTCAATTCAACTTAAAATTTATAATTCACAAAAATAACATTTATAATAAAATAAATAAAACAAGAAAAATGTTGGATACAAAGAAAATTTAAAACATTAAATTACAATATTCCTCGCCTATTTTTCATTGATTGAAATCTATTCATAATTGTTTCATTGTCAATACTTGCAAATACATCTCTTTCAATATAGGTAACTAAACAATCATTTAGCAGCTCATCTCCCATGCTATTACGAAGTGAACTCTTAATAATTTTCATTGCGGAGAAAGCTCTTTCCACTGTAGCTGTAGCAACTGGTAAAAGCAATGCCAATTTGATTAACAGATACACTAAAGGAAAAACTTTATGCTTTTTTATAGCAACCATAGTTTTGGCGAGATCTCCAATTCCTTTCAATTCAGAAAATTTCTTATCCAAACGCACATCAACAATGAAGTTCTGAAGTTGAGATTGGAGTTCAATTAAATCAACTGGCGAAAAGTCAGAGGGATAAAACTTTGCAAGTTCAACTAATTTGCTCACATCAAATGCAGAAAATGAATCTTTAGGATCAAGACAAGCCATACACAAAAGCAACTTTGTATTAACTTCATCAAATCGACTATTCAACTCTTGAAGTTGCATATCAATTACTGAATAAAAAAGCTCAACTCGATAATGATGGAGATTTGTCATTGGTTCCATTCCCCGCTTTGATCTTGGAACAAAAACATGCTCGTCCATATTTATCACACTAATTTCATTTTTAGCACAAAATTCAAACACTTCTTTCAATAAATCCTCCCAACCATTATCTCTAACATCCTGCAAACGGAGTTTTGACACTTTTACCAAATTCATAGCATTCACAATATTTTGATCCCTCTTTTGTAAAACTTGAGAAGAAATATTTTCTATATCAATCTCATGTTGTTGAATAGTAGGTTCTTTTGGTGGTACCGGTTGAACAATTGCTTCCTTATGTGGTTGAGTCGATTGAATATTTTGATTAACTGATGGCGACTCTTCACTACTTGGTCTTAATTTTTAAAATATCGCTCCATATAACTACAAAGAATAAGAAAAATAATTCAATCACAATAGTCAATAGATATATAGTAGCCATTTCAATTTATCAAATACTAAACATTAAAAATATCAAATTATAAAAGAAATAAAAAAATTCCAGATTATAAACTACAAAAAAATAATAATTTCAATTTAACTTCATACTACTTTTCTCAACAAAAAAAAAAACTTCATACTACAAAATCAAATTAAACATTTCAAATTTATAATGTCCTCAAGTATTCAAGCCAATTTCTTAATTCATTATTTTTCAAATTTCAATTCATTTTAGCAAGATAAAAAAATTGTAACAAAATAAATATGAGATTAAAAGTAAGTGGTGTACCTATTCTTAACTTGTTGCCGCTGCCTTGCTGGTGCCAATCGGTGAAAGAATGAAATTGAAAAAGGAAGAAACTGTTATCTGAAAAAAAAAGAAAGAAAAAGGAATTAACGAAGAAGAAACGTGAGAAAGAAGAGAAAGAGTCACAATTAAGTTATTCTTGTTTGTTTGTAATGGGCAGAGTCATTGATAAATCTTGTTTGTTTGTAATGGGCTTGATTAAAAGGCCCAGTTTTAAAGATTGGAAAAAAAAGGATGAAAAATGTTGAGAGCGTGGATCGAAGTTGCGTGCTCTCACATAGTAAGGCCAAGTTGTTCCATCTCAACCAATGTAATATTCATTCTCAAATATACCTAAAAATTTTTTATTTTTAACTGAGGGGGGAACAGGGCCCCATGGGACCCCCTTTATCTCCGCCTCTGACGAGAGAGCAACATTTTCAAAACTTAGAGTTATTCTTTGAGAAGCCAGTAAAGTAAAAGCTAAGGTTGAAACTGAAGAAGTGAGTGTTTGGGGTTACTTCAGGAAAGTTTTTAGGACATGTGATTGGACCAAATGGCATTGAGCCTGACAAGATTAAGGCAAACTGGGTTATTCCTTATTGCCTTAGTCTTGTCAGGGTTTATTGACAGGTTATAGTACATTAGCAGGTTCATAGTAAAGCTTACCACAATCTGTGAATCCACCATTAAATTGCTTAAGAAAAACCAACCATTCAAGTGGAATGATGAGTGTCAAAAGGTCTTTAAGCATATTAAGGAATATTTGATGAATCCACTTATTTTAAAGCCAACTAAACTCGGTAGAGCTTTGTTACTATACTTAACAGTAGAGGAATAATCGATAGGAGTAATACTCACTCAAGCAGATGAATCAGGGGTTGAGTATGTAATTTATTACTTAAGCAGAAAGCTCCTGCCTTATGAAATCAAGTATAGTATCATCAAAAAGATATGTATAGCCGTGGTTTGGTCATCTAAGAAGTTGCAACATTACTTTCAGTCCTATAGTGTGCAAGCAATTTTTAGGATGGATCCAGTGAAGTATTTAAGGGAAACAACTTCATTGATTGGGAAATATGGCAAATGGTTAATCATTTTAGAAGAGTTTGAGATCTAGTATATAACAAAAAAAAAACTATTAAAGGTGGAGTAGTAGTAGAATTCCTGGTCCAACAGCCATTGTCGGACAGTGAGGAAGTGGTTTTGGAATTTCTTGATGAACATTTAGAGGCCACAGAGGTACAGAGATGGAAGATGTACTTTAACAGAGAAATGAATAGAAAAAGTGTTGGTCTGGGGGTAATTTTGAAATCACCCGAAGGTGAGCTCATCCCTCTAGCCAAGAAGTTGAAGTTTAGGGCTACTAACAACATGGTGGAGTACGAAGCTTGCATTTTTGGCCTAAAAACCCTAATGATCATAAAGATTGATAAAGTACAGGTTTTTGACGATTCATTGCTAGTAATATCCCAAGTAAATGGTGAATGGAAGTTGAAAGTAGGAAAAATTAAAGTCGTACCATGACTATTTAACCTTAATAAAGAAGAATTTCAAGGAGTGAAGATTCATCCACTTACCAAGGGAGGAAAACCAGATGGTCATTGCCCTAGCCACATTAGCTTTGGTATGGGAAGATCTTGTTAAGTTATTTCTTAAGCCTCTGGTTTTGACCAGTTTATCATCTCCTTGTTATGAATATGAAATAGTCATAGAAACTAATATAGACCATGATGCATGGTACGACACCATTAGACAATTTTTGAAAAGCAGGAAATACCCGCAAAATGCAACAAAGGAAGAAAGAAGAGCTATAAGGCAATGATCTTTGTAGTACATCACCTTTCATGGGGAGTTGTATCGATGATGGCCCGATGGAGTGCATTTAAGATGCTTAAGAGAGTCCAAAGTCGAGCAGATCATGTCTAGACCCCATATGAATGGGTTAACCCTGGTTAAGAAGATAATTTGACAAGGCTAATATTGGTTGACCATGGAAAGAGACTGTATTGATTTGTGAGAAGATGCCAGCAGTGTCAGATACATGGAAACTTGAATCACATGCCTCCCAAAGAATTATATTGTATGTCTTCACCCTGACCTTTCGCAACTTAGGGGATTGACATTATTGGGAAAATATATGCAATTATTTCGAAAGGTCACTATGTCATTGTAGCAGTAGTAGATTATTTTTCAACAAGTTGGGGGCAAGGCAAATGGCCAGGTTTATTGAGAAGAATTTTATATGCAGGTATGTGGTCCTGCACAGTGTGATATCGAACAATGGGATGCAGTTTCAAGAAGCAGTTAAGGATTTATTTTTGAAGTACTAGATACACCATCACCGATCTTCTCCTTATAGACCAAAGGCTAATGTTGAAGTGGACTCAATGAACAAGACAATTAAGCAAATTCTGCCTGAGATGACCAAGACGTATAGGAATTGGTTGGAAATGTTGCCTTTTCCTTTATAGGGGTATAGGACCAGTGTGCGAACCCCGACCAGAATGATGTCATTTTTCTTTGTTTATGGGATGAAAGTAGTGTTGCTAATTAAAATTGAGATCAAATCGTTAAGGGTGGTCCTGAAAGCAGGATTACCTGAAATGGAATGGGTAGCAAGCAGATATACACAACTAGCTTTATTAGAAGAAAGAAAGTTAAAGGCATCGTATCATCACTAACTATATCATAGGAAAATAGCTAGATCCTACAACATAAGGGTTAAATTTAAAAGGCTTAAAGTAAGTGATTTAGTGTTGAAACAGTGCAAACCTAATGTCTCTGATTCAAGAGGAAAGTTTAGACCTGGTTGGGAAGGGTCGTATGTTGTGAGACAAGTCATGAGCAAGGAAGTAATCAAGTTGTCCGACATGGACGAGAACGAGTTTAGTGAACCAGTAAACATTGATAGGTTGAAGAGATTCTATGTTTGAAATAATAATAAAAAAAGAGCTCACTAGGTTAAAAATTTAAAAGGGCGGGCTAGGCAACAATTAAGGCTAAATGAGTGAAAATTATCAATTAGAAATCTCGAAAGGGCTAGTCGGCGACAGGAGCGATCCTGTGTATGTTGGCTTTATATTTTTTATTGTTCCCCAATTTAATAAACAGATTTGATTTTAAAATTATTCTGTATGCACTATTTTAAATTATTTAACCATTTGGGTAAAATAAATATCACAATAGCAAAAGGTGATGACAAATTATAAGAAGGAAAGAGGCGGTGAAGTCGATGATGATCATATCAAGTGCCTCGACAAAGAGCAGCAAGAGGAACATACATCAGATATGTCCGAATGGTGACATGGAAAATCTTATATCAAGGTACCAACCAATGGATATTAAACACAGCTCGTGAGTGAATTCAGTCAATCCAGTCAGCATACGAAGAAGCAAAATGGAGTAATTTTCTAGCATAATGATGTCGTGGCAGATATTTAGTGAAGTCCACAAACTGGGTGTCAAGCAAATATAGGTGCTCTTGTAGCCAGATCTGTGAAGAAGAAAAGCATTTTAAAAAAAGGCCTGTTAGGTTAAAAACTCACAAGGGCAGCCTAAGTAAAAATTAGGGCAGTTTGCTAGTTTCAAAAATCTGCAAGGGCAGTCTAGGAAAAAATTAGAACCAATAAAAAAGAGAAAAAAAAAAGAGTCCATTAGATTGAAAACCCGCATGGGCAGCCTAAGCAAAAATTAGGACAGTTTGCTTGGGCAAAATTAGTTCCAAAAACTTGAAAGGGTGGACTAGGCAAAAATTAGAGCAATAAAAATAAAAGGCTAAATTGAAAACCCAAAAGGGAAGTTTAGGTAATTACTTAAAGCAGTAGAGGACTCCTAGCTAACCTCCTCGAAGATTCTATTTTGAATTGGTCAAGTCCAACTAGGGTTTCAACCAAGATCTCAGGTACTGGTGACAAGACTCCTTCCATTTGGTCGACGATATCCAGAACTTGTGGATCAATGTCACCATCAATAGAAATGAGCAAGAATTGACCAAGCAAATATAGATAAAATATATGCCACCACGCTTTGGTTAGAGCCAAATGAAAAGTGCAAAAATTGATCAAGGAACCGAGCATAATTTTCTCAACTCTAGTCAATTGAAAGACTTCGGGTTTTGATAGTTAACACATCATCTGCAACTTTTAATGAGTTTTGAAAGTCAATATGGGTAATGCCACTGGTTGATTGCTTGTATATCTGAGAATAGCTTCAAATTCTTCAATCATAGGACAAATTTCAAAGTTGATTATCTTAAAAGTTCTAGTTTTCTTATCCCAAAATGAAGCTATGACATGTAAGAATGGTTGGTCTAATTTGACATTTTGAAAGCATTTCAAGACATTGAGTTGAGACCATGATAATTGTTCCAATGTGCAGCCTTAATGATCTTTAATAAATTCTTGATCTTTTTCAAATTAGCTTTTGTCATCTTGGAAAGCATAACGATTGAGTTTGATTTGGATTTATAAGGAAGTGTTGATATTGTTTTTTATTGCTGCAATGAAATTCGTCAGATGTGAGTTTATTTTTGCTGAAGTAGAGAATTGTGGCAAGTCATGGCTGATTTATATAGGTATTATACCAAAGCGTATAAGGAATGGACAGTGAGTTAAGTCCAAAACATGTGAGGAAAATAATTAAAATTGGGTGGTGACGAAATATATGAGGGTTTTTGACTTTTATTCCATGACGAACCCAAATTTGGATTCGTCATGTACTAATGTATACATATATATTAAAAAAAATACAGAAAAGCGAAAGTAAGAAAAAGTCAAAGTACCAGAAATGTTATTATTATTATTATTATTATTATTATTATTATTATTATTATTATTATTATTATTATAAGCTTTTATTTAATTTGATACAAGTTGTTAAAAGTCGATCATTGCAAAGAAGGAGGAGGTCCATAATCGAACAAAGCCCTAAGAAAGTCATCACCTATTGGAGGAGGGGATATATCATCTATCCAATGTCCACTTGAAGTGGAAGCACCTGAACCTCTACTGCCCTGGAAGTCGATTCTGTCATCACTTAAAAAGGGAGGAGGTATATCATGGATATAAGTCCGGGGCCCCCTTCATAAAGAAGCATTCGAATCCTTCACGCCCTGAAACCGAAAGTATCAGAAGTCTCGTACTTCCTATTGGTATAATTCTTCAAAATGGGTAGCATGTCGACGAATGGCAGCTAACCCTTCCTGAAGCTTTCTATTCTGCTCCTCGAGCATCCGCTGTGAGCCAAACAAGGAAAGGGTAAGTCTATACATTTTCATGCATACATACAAGCATATATCATTATGGAACAAGAATGATAGACCAGGTAATTTGGATCAAAACCCTGCAGATAAGAGACATATCTAGGTAAGAAGAGGCGAATGGAGAAAATTGTCATTGTATCGAAGTATTATATAGAGAGACAATTCCATGACTGGGGAAACCAGCAGCCTGTAATTATTATACAAATAGTTAGAATAAATTAAGAATAAATAACTGCAATGATAAAAATGATAGATACCTAAGAAGAGCTAGCTCTGGGATGCCCATAAGAATGGAAAGAAGGCTCACTCTCCTCCTCCTCCTCCTCATCTTCATCTTCTACTTCATATTCTTCCTCCTCTTCTTCCTCCACTTTTTATCTCTTCTTCTTCACCTTCGAAAAGCCTACAAACGTCGGTAGGTGATACTTCAAAATTTAACGGATGATCCCGGATAAATTGGGCATATGGCACATCCGCTGAGAGCAGAAGTCATGAACATTGAAGCCATTGCAGGAGCAGCTCTAATAAGGTTCTGGCATAGATATGGTGTTCAGCACAAATGATAGAAAATCAACTGGTACTCTCCAATGATCGGGACCAATAAACTTGTCATGTACTCTTTCACCAAGATACCAGCCACAAGAGACTAGACCAGTAATAATTCGACGGGAATCTTGTAAGGGCAATGCATTAGTCATGCATCTAATCTAGTTGTTCCTCTCTTCAGTTCTCCATCAAGGCACATCCACATGCAGAAAAGCAAATAGGTAACTTATTTTGATCATAAGTTTAATATTAATATTAACATTTTTCTTACTTGGTCCTAGGTTAGACGACTCATGTGACAGCAGTGAGAGTGTACGTGGTGACTTCTAGGCACTTCCCTGTGGCCTGATAACCAGAAACCTATCCTTAGAAACCCAACCCGCGGTCGTGTAATGTTGGAAATTCTCACTAAATTATTCTCATGCACCCAAACCTGTACATGAAGAAGAAAGTTAAATCCATATACATGCATTAATTGGATCAATAGTTTTAATGAAAGTGATACCTCGGCAACGGCTGCGAAACCAATGAAGGATCTTTTCTTCCTATAAAGTGTATCAAAACCGTGATAAAGACAAGCGAGACCAACTTCTCCCCATGCATAAGAAGATACACGGTCTAAGCTAAAAAGAGCACGCAGCACCAATAAGTGAATGAAAGACTAGATGCTGCCCAAAATGGTCGCCCCCAGCATATACAATAGGAACCCCCGGGTGTATTGTTTTGCCCTCTCGTCCTGCACTGGTCAAGTATACTTTACCCAATACTCTTGGATGGGCTCATATTTGATTTTATATGATCTTTTATAGTGGGGCTTGACACCGATCAACTATCAGATTTCTTCTTCCTTTAAGATATTGTTGGTCAAAGGGACAGGGGTTCCATCACATTGGAGATTAGTTATAGCAGCAAAGTCGACTGGACCAATTGTCATCTCGCCAATGGGAAAATGGAAAGTATGGATTGTGTCCAGCCATCGCTCTGCAAGTGCCTGAATCACGCTCCGATCAATTTAATAGCCCCCAAAACTAGTAATTGCAAAATAAAATCCTCAAAACCACTTTCTCGGACCATTCTCTTTACTGCAAGCGGGGCCTGGTCATACCATTTACTGGCATTGTGAATATTTTCTCCCACTTTAATATCACAACCATCATGTTGTCCAAATATAGGTAAGTCAAGGTAAGTATACATATAAATTTTCATTCATATTTTGTACAATAATTTTTATAATTTTACTATATTAATTTTACTATGTAATAAATTTTACTGCATATATATTTTCATACATCAAAAGTTTCATGCACATTTCTATAAATTATGCTACCTATATATTTTTGTACACTAATTTCTATAAATTTTGCTACATAAAGTTTTCACATATATTTTTTTATATTCACTTTCATAATTATTTTTGTATAATTTACATAAATTTTCATGAACAAAATTATACTAACAAAATTTGTAAATAAGTAATTAAATAGACAGCAAAATGACACTTACTGATTTTTTTCCTTCGAACTTTCGTGAAGATGCATCCCGGGTAATAGCGGAATTCATTCAACCTCATTGTCTCGGAGGTAGGTAATCAATTCATTGTTTGCTCGTGTCCTGTACCTTGAAGAATGTTGAATGGCAGCCATGGCAATCGATGAAGCTTTTAAACTTAAAATTTCAACAAAAATGTGAAGATGAAGGTGTTCTATTTTAAAAATTGAAAGAGCACAACCCTTTATATAGAAAAATAAAATGAATATCAGTAAATAAATACATAATAAATAAAATAATAAAATAATATATGTAATATAATAAATAAAAGGACAAAGTCACATGCTGTTTACATTTCTCGTCCATTTCAATTATCCAAAGTTACTTTATTACTTTGCATTATTAGTTTCTGAAGGCAGTAGTCAAATTTGGCTTCTTTTATTTGTATCTGTTTTAATAATTTACACACGACACATTGAAATAGTAAATAGATATTTATTATGGGTATATATTTTATGCATGTCTAAAAATAATTTTTATATTTACAAATATTTTTTTCAACGCAGGGGCAAGAGTACATAGATATAGTAAAAAAATAGCTTAATTTTTTTGCAAAATATTTTACTGACTATAATTAATTTTTGCAGGCACACCGAGTCCAAAATCCAAACTAATTCGGGTCCAGAATTCAAATATTTTTTGAGTTTAGAACTCAATTCGGATTCAAAACCTAAACCACCTCGGGTCTAGAATCCAAATATTTTTCAAGTTTAGAACTCAATCTCGATCCAGAACCCAAACCACCTCAGATTGAAAACCCAAATATTTTTAGAACTCAATTCGGATCCAGAACCCAAATATCTTTTGAGTCCATAACTCAATCCGGTCCAAAACCTAAGCCATATCGGGTCTAGAACTTAAATATTTTTTTAGTCCAGAACTCAATTCGGGTTTAGAATCTAAACTACCTCGGGTCCAGAACCCAAATATTTTTTGAGTTCAAAACTCAATCTGAGTTCATAACTAAAATTTTTTTGAGTCCAGAACTCAAACCGGGTCCAGAACCAAAACCAAACTAGGTCCAGAACCCAAATATTTTTCTAGTCTAGAACTTAAACTAGGTCCAGAACCAAAAATCATTTTTTCGAGTCCAAAACTCAATCCGGGTCCAGAACCTAAACCAAATCTAATTTGGGCCCAGAGCCCAAATCCAGCATCGTGTCCAGAGCCCAAATCATTTCTGCCAAAATTAATTCATTAGTCATGTTGCTTTTCACTCTTTGAATCAATTCAAGATCGTTCAAGCAGGGGGCAAACTGTAAATCCTTAATTTTGGCCCTAAGTTGGTACAATCCTGATTAAAGAATGTCAAAATAAATTTGATTCGACTTTTAAAGATTAAAACCTATTTTACAACTTTTAAATAAGTCGATTCAATTTTGAAAGGCATTAATTCAACTAATTGAAGCTCTAAAATCAAATTTGTTCGGCCCAAATTAAAATTGTTTGGTCCATTAATGAAAAATACAATACTATTTTGAGTCGCCCAGGTGACTTGAGCCTTTACTCATGTCGACCTGAAGGGCCCAGGTCGACATGAGCATAACTCATATCGATCTGGTGGCCCAGGTCAACATAAGCCAAGGCAACCAGGTCAACATGAGCCAAAGGCTCATGTAGATCTGGTTTTTAGATCGACATGGTCCTAATGTATTTTAAGTTTTGGCCAGCCATTTGATTTCCAAATTAGGCTAGAATTCATTTTAAAGCTGGATTATGCAGATTGGTTTAGGGTTTTTGAGATGGTTTGCCTATATATAATAAGATTGAATGATAATAACAGGCAATAACAATGATTAAAGGAGCAACAACAATCAAAGTAAGCAACATTGGTCAGCAATGCAGATTGATCAACAAAGGAGAAAACCAACAAGAGTTAATTGGCAACAATCAACATTCATCAATCATCAATACATCAAAGGCGGCAATGTTGTCTTTATTTTGTTTAGCGAAAATCAATTTTGGTGGAACAAACAATGGAGGTTTGGCTTTAATCATACAATTTGTTTATACTTCCAGTAACTTCATCCCTTGATTTATAAGTTGTTAAAACATACGGTAGCTAGATTCTTCTCTTCCTTTAAGCATTTTGATTATTTGTTTTAAATTGTTGCTTTGATTCAGTAGTTTAAATTTGCTAAACCCTAATATTTCAAGTTCAACACTTGAAACCCTAACCAAATTCTTAAAAAACCCAAAACTATTTTAAGATACCAAATCCTCAATTTCCAAAACCCTAATTCTTAAAAAAATCTAAAACCTTAATTTCTAAATCTTGTTTCTCAAAGACCAAAACCCAAATCTTGTATTTCAAATTGCCCTGATCTAGAATCATAGAATTAAATTTCCAAAAACCAAAACCCTAAATTCCCCAAATTCAGAAAACCTTAATCCATAACCTTAAACCTAAAATTTTAATGTTGAAAATATTTATTAGAAAAATTAGATAAATAATTATACTTTAGAAATTAGATAAATATTCACTGCAGCGTTACTTTAGAAAATTTAAGGGTTATTAATTTGTTAAAATATCTTTAGAACTTAAGAAGCCGAATGTCACGACCCAAACCGGGGGCCACGACCGGCATGCAGCCAAACCGAAGTCCGACCACATAAGCCTTAGAAACATTCATAACAGTCTAAGTGCAAAACAGTTCAATACTTATATAATCCTCAATCCTAGTTCAAATGCAAACCATCAATATAATCAAATCACAATAAAATCATTCGGGAAATCTAATGCAGACAAGTTCTACTTATTACACAAAAAGGGATATGGATTCAATCCGCCCAAAAGTTCAATATCCGGAAATCTCTAAGCAAAAGGACCGATATATACAAACGGAAAACCTGATCGACTTCGCCAAAGAAGAGAAAGAAGATAGACGAAGACAATCACTGTAAACCTACAAGACAATCTGTAAGGGTGTGAGCGCTTTATATAGACGCCCAGTAAGCCTATGAGAGGCAGAGAAACATCTAACAGTTATATAAGCAGTACATATAATACATTCACAAATTAAGTAATCAAGATGGTGTGTCGGGGTCACCAATCAGTAAACAGTACAGTATAATATCAGTCACATCCGCCCTTATAACTCCTCAGTACAGTACAGTAATCAGTAATTAGGCATGTAGCCTCAGTAAACAGTATAGGCATTAAGTCTCAGTAGCAGTATAGGCATTAAGTCTCAGTAACCTCCTTCCCCTTCATGACACACCATCACACAGCACAAGTAATATCAAATTCAATATTCTCACATAAATACAATCACATGCAAGTTTCTCTGTCTCCTAAAGCACGCGAGGCTGAGTTTGAAAGAATAGACTAGTGAATATATAGAAAGGATAATATATTATAAGAAGGGTTTATATATATATATATAGGTTGTTAGCAAGTAGCACAACACAAACAGTTCAAATACACCCATAGAACTTACCTGGTCTAACAGTCAGCTAAGCAATCCGCCACCCTAAGTCTGAGGTGCTGCTGGACCACCGCCTAACCATTAACCATCAATTAACAACCACCCATACAAATGTATGCAAGTGCAAATGGGAATGCATGACGTGAATGCACACAATTCAATAGTTTCCACAACAAGGTTAACCTTTTCGTCAACCAATCATAACTTAACTATCACAATACCACACCTTTAATCTTGCTTTCCAAAATATAAAACATCATTAAAAAGTCCTTACAATTTAAATTTATCAAATACCTTACTTAAATAATCAATATACACAAGATACAATTTTACCGATAAACTTGAATAACGAGTGTCAACTTGTAAAATTCAAAACAATTAACCAGTATATGAAAAATTTATAATTTTCAACCAGAAGTTAACTTGATATCTGAAAAGAATCCTACCAAAATTTCATAATTTTTTGAGACTTAGAAGTCCCTTAATCAATTTTTATTCATAACAGTATACAGCTCACAAGGTATACTGACAGCAGTAGAAATATCTAATTATTTAAAAAATATAACAATAGAAACATAACCCAGCATATTTTTCTTGTAACTTAGACTTTCAGAACTTCAACATATATGAAAATCAAATCTAAAACATTTTTACACATTTTAATATGAATTTTAAAAGTTACAGATGATGCAATCGCACCTACAGTACAGTTCTTCAGACAACAGTAGGAAACTTGAATTTTCCAGAAATATACAATGCTCCAAAATCCCAACAATTATTTTTCTCATAAACTACACTCAATTTCGAGCTACATATCCAAATTTTAGATTTTTATCATGTTCCAATATTTAATTAAAAATCGAGCAACATACAGTACTAACATCAAACTTCAGCAGAGAATTAAATCATCCAAAAACTCAAAGAAAACAATTAATTTGAAAACCCTAATACCCAATTTAATTCAATAAAACCCTAATTCAATACATTCATCAAATTTCAGAACCCAACACACTAGCCCAAATCAATTAATTCAACACCAAAATCCATCAAAACAATAAAAACCCCAAAACCTAACCTATTTTGTAAAAATCAATTTAATTAAATAATAATTCGAATTTAACCAAATTAATTAAGAAAAATACCAACCCAATATGATACTAATATGAACTAATCAAATGGAAAGTCGAAATAATGCAAAAGGAATCAAGAAAAACCTCAAAACCACCCAAAAACTCAAAAAATCGAGCTGCTGGACAGGACCCAAAACGACAGGGGCGAGCCAGCCCGCAGCACGCCAAACGACGGCCTCCGCACGCTGAACGACAGGAGCGTGCCTCGCCAAATGATGCACGTCCCTCGCCAAACGACATCGGCACCCTGCGCTCGCACTGACGAAACGACAGGACTCTGATTTTTGCTCCCAAAACCAAATTTCTCCCCTTTTTTTCAAAACACCCGAAAATAGAAGACCAAAAAGATTACCCCCTCTGACATTTAGGCCTATTTATAGGAAAACAACTCTTCAAAATTATACTTTTACCCCAATCTAATTTATTTTAATTAAAAACACCCCAAAACTATTTATTTTCATAAAAATTTACCCAAAACCATAAAATTCACAAAATCAACTCAAATTTATTTTTAACTTCAAACTTTAACCCAAAATAATTTATAAATATGTTTTACGCATAATAATACCCGAAAATACCGAAAACGACAAAAACTCCAAAAATGACGAAAATACTCTCGGCACCCAAAAATACAATATTATACTCAAAACGACCGTCTCGTCGTCCTGAGTATTAAAAAGACATTCAAACCATCAAATTATATTCAAACAACATATGAGGGCACAAAATGACTATTTTTCCCCTATACTTAAAATCATTCAAAAACCAAGGGTTTTACAATCTAACCCCCTTAAAGTAATTGCGTCCACGCAATTGAATCCAACATAATCATTATCCATCAAAACTGTCATTACAATAGTTATACACAAATCCGGATGGTATCGTCTACTTAGTATGTGTCGTTATGGTTGATCAGGCCATAACCACAAGATACCAAGCATTAATGACCATTCCAGGTTCGATCCATTTAGCATTCATTAAATAAAAACCAATTATCAGATAACCAAAACAAAATCAATGAATAGCGCTTAGCGCTCAACCCAGTCAATATCAGTGCCAATCAATCGAGTATAACATTATCTCTGTTCATTTTTCCAATCCATAACAATATTAATATACTGTACCTCTGTAACCAATAACAGAAATATTCCGTAACTCAACATCATTACACATACACCTTTTCAATAAGATCCATTGCATACAATTGTCAATCATCAGTCACAAACAATATCATGCGATGTATGAGTATGATGTTATGCTGGTATGCAAGTGCTCTAACACTAAAACTGAAGAATATTACAGTCTAACCCCCTTAAAATGATTTTGACCTCGAAATCTAAAACATACCTGAAGACTCAAACAGATGGGGATATTTAGCTTTCATAAGCTCTTCGGCTTCCCAGGTGCATTCTTCAACAGAATGATTGCGCCAAAGGACTTTCACAGAAGCTACATCCTTAGAACGCAACCGCTTGACCTGACGGTCCAGAATAGCCATTGTCTGCTCCTCATAAGAACAATCATCACAAATCTCTAAAGTGTCCGGAGCTAGCACATGATCAGGACTAGGTACATACTTTCTCAACATCGAGATATGAAATGTTGGATGCACAGAAGCCATCTGAGGTGGTAAATCAAGCTTATAAGCAAAATCACCAATCCTCTCCAGAATTTCAAATGGACCAACATACCGTGGAGCAAATTTTCCCTTCTTACCAAACCTCATAACACCCTTGAAAGGTGAAACCTTCAGAAACACTCTATCTCTGACAGCAAATTCCAAATTTCTTCTTTTCAAATCAGCATAGCTCTTTTGTCTACTAAAAGCAGTCCGAAAATGGTCTTGAATCACTGGTACAACCTCAGCACTGTATTGCAAAAGTTCAGGACCCTCAATTCGACGCTGACCAACCTCCTCCCAATTTAATGGAGTCCTACACCTTCTGCCATACAGAGCCTCAAATGGAGCCATACCAATACTAGCCTGATAACTGTTATTGTAGGCAAACTCTACCAAAGGAAGATGATCTGCCCAACTACCACCAAAATCAAGAACACACAATCGCAGCATATCTTCCAAAGTCTGAATAGTCCTCTCCGACAAACCATCTGTCTGAGGATGAAAAGCAGTACTGAAATGAAGATTAGTTCCCAAACCTTCCTGAAGCTTCTACCAAAATCTAGAAGTAAATTGTGGTCCTCTATCAGAAACTATCGAAACTGGGACCCCATGAAGACTCACAATCCTGTTGAGGTACAGTTTGGCATACTGCGACGCTGTGTACTTAGTATTTACTGGAAGAAAATGAGCGGACTTAGTCAATCTGTCAACAATAACCCAGATCGAATCATGCCCACCAGGAGCTTTAGGCAAACCGACAACAAAATCCATATTGATTCTCTCCCATTTCCACTTAGGTAGTGGTAACTCCTTAAGCAATCCCGCAGGCTTATGATGCTCATACTTAACTTACTGACAAGATAAGCATTGAGAAACAAACTTTTAACATCATTCTTCATCCCTTTCCACCAGTACAACTGCTTCAAATCCCGATAAATCTTAGTGGAACCTGGGTGAACTGTGTACTTAGAGAAATGTGCATCCTTAAGGATATCAGTCTTCAAATCATCTACCTGAGGAACACACACCCTAGTACCAAACTTCAAAACACCTTTATCATCTATAACAAACTCCTTGTTCTCACCGGCTAAGACTTTCTGTCGTAAAATTTCCAAATCCGCATCCTTACTTTGCTCAGAAATAATCCTGTCAAGAAAATTTGGCTTCACAGCCAAACTAGCAAGAAACACCCCTCTACCATTCACAAATTCTTTGTCAGACATATTAAATGTCCAACCCTCATCAAGAAATTGGTGAATCTCAGAAATCAAGGACCTCCTCGTCAAACAAATATGTGACAAACTCCCCATAGACTTGCGACTCAAAGCGTCTGCCACAACATTTGCTTTTCCAGGATGGTACTGAATATTATAATCATAATCTTCCAGAAACTCTATCCACCTCCTTTGCCTCAAGTTGAGATCCCTCTGCGAGTAAACATATTTGAGATTCTTATGGTCAGTAAAAATCTCACATGTAACACCATACAGATAATGTCTCCAGATCTTTAGTGTAAACACAACAGCAGCCATCTCCAGATCATGCGTAGGATAATTAACTTCATGCTTTTTCAACTGTCTTGAAGCATAAGCAACCACCCTACCATGTTGCATCAACACACATCCCAAACCAATACCAGATGCATCACAGTAAACAACATAGCCTTCATTGCCCTCCGGCAAAACAAGTACAGGTGCAGATGTCAACCTTTCTTTCAGAAAGTTAAAACTCTCCTCACAAGCATCATCCCAAACAAACTTAACACCCTTGCGAGTGAGTTTAGTCAAAGGTGCAGCAAGTCGAGAAAAATCTCTAACAAATCTTCTATAATAACCAGCCAAACCCAAGAAACTTTGTATCTCTATAACTGTCTTTGGTCTTGGCCAATCCATGACTGCCTCAATCTTCTTTGGATCAACCTGAACACCCTCAGAAGATATAACATGACCCAAGAACACAACTTTATCCAACCAGAATTCACATTTCGAGAACTTGGCATAAAGTTTATGTTCCCTCAGAGTTTGCAAAACCAGCTTTAAATGTTTCTCATGCTCTTCTTTAGTCTTGGAATACACCAAAATATCATCAATGAACACCACAACAAACCGATCAAGATATGGACTAAACACCCTATTCATCAAGTCCATAAAAGCAGTAGGGGCGTTGGTAAGTCCAAAAGACATTACCAAAAATTCATAATGACCATACCTTGAGCGAAAAGCAGTTTTAGGTATGTCACTCTCTCGCACCCTTAACTGATGATAACCAGACCGAAGATCAACCTTTGAGAAAAACTTCGCCCCTTGCAACTGATCAAACAAATCATCAATCCTTGGTAATGGATATCTGTTCTTGACCGTCACCTTATTTAGCTGTCGATAATCAATACACAGCCTTATGGAACCATCCTTCTTTCTCACGAAAAGAACCGGAGCTCCCCAAGGTGAAGTACTCGGTCGGATGTACCCCTTCTGTAACAAATCATTTAGCTGCTCCCTCAACTCTTTAAGCTCTGCCGGTGCCATTCTATAAGGCGGCATAGAGATAGGATTTGTGCCGGGTACAAGATCAATAGGAAACTCAATCTCCCTTTCAGGAGGTAACCCAGGCAAATCCTCAGGAAAAACATCCACAAAATCTTGCACTATAGGGACGTCTTCTGGTTTAACTTCTTCTTTCTTCACATCCCGAATAGATATAAGATAGGCGTCACAACCTTTACGCAACAACCTTCTAGCTTCCAAAGCAGAAATCATCTGACAAGGACCAATGGTCTTGGAACCATGGAATGTCACCGACTTACCTTCTTCATAATCAAATCGGACTATTTTAGCCCTACAATCAACATTAGCTCCATGACAAGCTAACCAATCCATTCCCAAGATCACATCAAATTCCAATACAAATAGGACAATCAAATTTGCAGCTAAATCTGCATCCTCAACTCTAATCATACAGTTACTATAAACATCCACCGTCTCTATCTCATCCCCCAGTGGTGTATGAACAAACAAAGGCTCAGCTAAAAGTTCATGTGATCTAGATAATCTAGATGCAAAGCTAGGTGATATGAATGAATGAGTAGCTCCAGGGTCAATAAGAACATGTGTATCAAATGAACATATAGAGAGTGTACCTTGCACCACATTATTATCAGCCCGAGCTTGCTAAGCATTAAGATTAAACACCCGAGCATAATTCTGATTCTGATTCTGGCCTTGGTTCTGATTCTGAGCATTGTTTTGACCTGCTGGCAAAGCGGGTACAGCATTCTGCTGCTGATTATTCTAGTGATAACCCTGATTCTGCTGACCTTGGTAGCTTCGATAACCTCCATTCTGTCGTCTGCTATTCTGATTACCTCGGCCTCCATTATAACCTCGACCACCATTACCTCTGCCATTACCATTACCGTTGCCACAGTTGTTGTTACCCTGATTCCCTACTGGTCTCACATAATTCTGCTGCCCTCCTTGATTCTGACTGCGCCGAGAATTAGGACAATCCTTCACCTGGTGATCCATCCGTCCACAACCTAAACATGCTCCCATCTGTCTCCAGCAATCTCCTGGATGACGATTACCACAAAACCCACAAACAGGATTCCCCTGATTTTGATTCTGCGATCGGTAAGTCTGTTGTTGACCACCTCTATTATTACCTCTCTGATCTCTGTTCTGTCCTTGGTAGCCATGCGAATCATTAGGTCTACTTCTCTTCCTACTAACATCAGTAGTATCCTCAATCCTGTCAGTCTTACCTCTGTTTTCCAAACCCAGAGCTGTGTTCCTAGCCAAATGCAACTCAGTGTAGTTATGGCTAGCAACAAAACCATAATACTTAATGTTCAGTCCCTCCATGAATCTGCGAGTCATCCGAGCCTCATCCTAAATCAAGTGTGTAGCATACTGTCGCAGATCCTGAAACTTCTCATAGTACTTAGCTATGGATTTATCCCCTTGCTTCAACCTCTCAAACTCTTGGCCTTTTTGCCACATAACATTCTCAGGTATGAAATTCTGCATGAACAAGTCCTTAAACTCATCCCAGAAATGAACCCTATCTCTGATCTCATCATCGAACCACACCTGAGCTGACTTCTTTAACTGATGGCCTGCCAACTCAATAGATCTATCATCAGTACAGTTGAGAGCTAAACAAATTCGACGTACCTCATTGATGAAGTATACCGGATCCTCGGTAGCAGAGTTGGAGAATGTAGGTGGGTTCACTCTGATAAACTCATTTAACCTCACATACTGGGGTTCAACAGTAGGTGGCTGATCATTGGCTTGCCCAGCATTCTGATTCATATTCTGTACCAACTGAGCAATTCCATTGGCAAGAGTCTCCATAGATTTACCCATGGTCATCATAGTAGTCATAAACTGCTCCTGACCCACTGCAGCAGCCGGTGTAGCCTCCGGTAAAGGATTATTCCCAGGAGTAGGTGGCTGAGGATCAGGCACAACTCCTGCAGTATCAACATTCCCTGCTGCAGCTCTAGGAGGTCTCCCACGTCCACGTGGAGGCAGATTAGCACCATCTGCAGTTCCAGAAGTTCCAGCACCAGAGGAAACTCCCCCTATCCAAATTTCAGTACTTCTTTGAGACATAACTCCTGATATTAGTACAAGCATATCGATTAACGCGGAAGCAAAAGAAACACAGAAAGAAATTTTTTCTAATGATTTCCGGATACAACTAGACAAATTATAAGTGTGACTGAATCTTATGGCTCTGATACCACTTTTGTCACGACCCAATCCGGGGGCCACGACCGGCATGCAGCCAAACCGAAGTCCGACCACATAAGCCTTAGAAACATTCATAACAGTCTAAGTGCAAAACAGTTCAATACTTATATAATCCTCAATCCTAGTTCAAATGCAAACCATCAATATAATCAAATCACAATAAAATCATTCGGGAAATCTAATGCAGACAAGTTCTACTTATTACACAAAAAGGGATTCGGATTCAATCCGCCCAAAAGTTCAATATCCAGAAATCTCTAAGCAAAAGGACCGATAAATACAAACGGAAAACCTGATCGACTTCACCAAAGAAGAGAAAGAAGATAGATGAAGACAATAACTGTAAACCTACAAGACAATCTGTAAGGGTGTGAGCGCTTTATATAGACGCCCAGTAAGCCTATGAGAGGCAGAGAAACATCTAACAGTTATATAAGCAGTACATATAATACATTCACAAATTAAGCAATCAAGATGGTGTGTCGGGGTCACCAATCAGTAAACAGTACAATATAATATCAGTCACATCCGCCCTTATAACTCCTCAGTACAGTACAGTAATCAGTAATTAGGCATGTAGCCTTAGTAAACAGTATAGGCATTAAGTCTCAGTAGCAGTATAGGCATTAAGCCTCAGTAACCTCCTTCCCCTTCATGACACACCATCACACAGCACAAGTAATATCAAATTCAATATTCTCACATAAATACAATCACATGCAAGTTTCTCTGTCTCCTAAAGCATGCAAGGCTGAGTTCAAAAGAATAGACTAGTGAATATATAGAAAGGATAATATATTATAAGAAGGGTTTATATATATATATAGGTTGTTAGCAAGTAGCACAACACAAACAGTTCAAATACACCCATAGAACTTACCTGGTCTAACAGTCAGCTAAGCAATCCACCACCCTAAGTCTGAGGTGCTGCTGGACCACCGCCTAACCATTAACCATCAATTAACAACCACCCTTACAAATGTATGCAAGTGCAAATGGGAATGCATGACGTGAATGCACACAATTCAATAGTTTCCACAACAAGGTTAACCTTTTTGTCAACCAATCATAACTTAACTATCACAATACCACACCTTTAATCTTGCTTTCTAGAATATAAAACATCATTAAAAAGTCCTTACAATTTAAATTTATCAAATACCTTACTTAAATAATCAATATACACAAGATACAATTTTACCGATAAACCTGAATAACAAGTGTCAACTTGTAAAATTCAAAACAATTAACCAGTATATGCAAAATTTATAATTTTCATCCAAAAGTTAATTTGATATCTGAAAAGCATCCTACCAAAATTACATAATTTTTCGAGACTTAGAAGTCCCTCAATCAATTTTTATTCATAACAGTATACAGCTCACAAGGTATACTGACAGCAGTAGAAAGATCTAATTATTTAAAAAATATAACAATAGAAACATAACCCAGCATATTTTTCTTGTAAATTAGACTTCCAGAACTTCAACATATATGAAAATCAAATATAAAACATTTTTACACATTTTAATATGAATTTTGAAAGTTACAGATGATGCAATCGCACCTACAGTATAGTTCTTCAAACAACAGTAGCAAACTTGAATTTTCCAGAAATATACGATGCTCCAAAATCCCAACAATTATTTTTCTCATAAACTACACTCAATTTCAAGCCACATATCCAAATTTTAGATTTTTATCATGTTCCAATATTTAATTAAAAATCGAGCAACATATAGCACTAACATCAAACTTCAGCAGAGAATTAAATCATCAAAAAACTCAAAGAAAACAATTAATTTGAAAACCCTAATACCCAATTTAATTCAATCAAACCTTAATTCAATACATTCATCAAATTTCAGAACCCAACACACTAGCTCAAATCAATTAATTCAACACCAAAATCCATCAAAACAATAAAACCCCAAAATCTAACCTATTTTGTAAAAATCAATTTAATTAAATAATAATTCGAATTTAACCAAATTAATTAAGAAAAATACCAACCCAATATGATACTAATATGAACTAATCAAATGAAAGTTGAAATAATGCAAAAGGAATCAAGAAAAACCTCAAAAATACCCAAAAACTCGAAAAATCGAGCTGCTGGACAGGACCCAAAACGACAGGGGCGAGCCAGCCCGCAGCACACCAAACGACGGCCTCCACAAGCCGAACGACAGGAGGTCGCCTCGCCGAACTACGTACGTGCCTCGCCAAACGACATCGGCACCCTGCGCGCACACTGACGAAACGACAGGACTCTGATTTTTGCTCCCAAAACCAAATTTCTCCCCTTTTTTAGAAGACCAAAAACATTACCCCCTCTAACATTTAGGCCTATTTATAGGAAAACAACTCTTCAAAATTATACTTTTACCCCAATCTAATTTATTTTAATTAAAAACACCCCAAAACTATTTATTTTCATAAAAATTTACCCAAAACCATAAAATTCACAAAATCAACTCAAATTTATTTTTAACTTCAAACTTTAACCCAAAATAATTCATAAATATGTTTTACGCATAATAATACCCGAAAATACGGAAAACGACAAAAAATCCAAAAATGACGAAAATACAATCGGCACCCAAAAATACAATATTATACTCAAAACGACTGTCTCGTCGTCCTGAGTATCAAAAAGACATTCAAACCATCAAATTATGTTCAAACAACATATGAGGGCACAAAATGACTATTTTGCCCCTATACTTAAAATCATTCAAAAACCAAGGGTTTTACAATCTAACCCCCTTAAAGTAATTGCGTCCATGCAATTGAATCCAACATAATCATTATCCATCAAAAACTGTCATTACAATAGTTATACACAAATCCGGATGGTATCGTCTACTTAGTATGTGTCGTTATGGTTGATCAGGCCATAACCACAAGATACCAAGCATTAATGACCATTCCAGGTTCGATCCATTTAGCATTCATTAAATAAAAACCAATTATCAGATAACCAAAACAAAATCAATGAATAGCGCTTAGCACTCAACCCAGTCAATATCAGTGCCAATCAATCGAGTATAACATTATCTCTGTTCATTTTTCCAATCCATAACAATATTAATATATTGTACCTCTGTAGCCAATAACAGAAATATTCCGTAACTCAACATCATTACACATACACCTTTTCAATAAGATCCATTGCATACAATTGTCAATTATCAGTCACAAATAATATCATGCAATGTATGAGTATGATGTTATGCTGGTATGCAAGTGCTCTAACACTAAAACTGAAGAATATTACACCGAAATTACACGTCATATTTATAACATACATCTACAGTGACTAAGATATAATTTAAATAAAATAATATTTTTATATTATTTTAGGAATAAATCTAGCTGCAGTTGTAGAGTACCACATGAATCTTACTAGTTAAATAAAAATAATAATTGGCCCAGGTGAGTGGGTAAATATGTAACATTATATTTTTCTTAAAATATTATATTTATATGATTTTGAAAAAAAATATTTATAAAGTGAATTTATTAAATTCACAGAGATAATTTATTTTTGAATATTATTTTTTTATTAAGTGAGAGCAAATAATAGTAGTTTAAATTATTTATATGTGTAAATGATTGATTATATTATGCTAGATAAATTAGTTTATATACACTCTTTTATAAACCTATTTGATTGCACCTTGATGATGAGTATTTTAATTTTAATGATATTATAAAATTACCCTCGGTCGGGATAATTGTTCAACACATATATATTGAAGTTATTTCTCATTAAGCTTGCGAGGTAAGTCATTATATACCATTGGATTGAAGTTAGAATAGTAAAAATTTATATTTGAGTGTATGTAAAATATGACTGAGATTAAATTAAATTATCCAGCTGAGCTATAGATAAATTTTTTATTTAAATATTATATATATTAAACTTTATTTATTCTCCCTTATTATATATTTATTTATTCACTGGGTAGTTAGACTCACCCGTTATATATAATATTTCAGATATTAGAGAGTAAACTAGTAGAGCGTCTGTATCTTATTTCCTATTTCTGCGCATAGATAAGGTTGGACCAATATATATATCTTTAGAATTTATTTAAGGAGTTTTGTATTAATATACTGAACAATAATAATGTGTATTTAAGATTTATTAGTATCTATTGAATGATGTATTAAGAATATTAAATACTTAAATTATGAGTGATATTTTATTATAAAATAATAGATTATGAGATAAGTCCTACCTTAATAGTAAAAAAAGGTGTGTGATATTTTATATTATAAATTTTGTTATAAAATAAATTGGTGGTACTTTAGATATAATGTTATAAATAAAAATATTATGAGATAAATAAATTAATTAAAAGATAATAAATAAATAGTTTGTTAAATTAAGATATATTAAATATAAATATTAAATTATTATTTATAAGAGTTTTATTTGCCAAATAAATTAAGTTAATTAAAAATACTTTTAAATTAAATTGAGTTAATTAATTATTAAATGTTTAAATTAAATGGTAAATACAATATGAAACCAATTGTTAATTAAGATTTGTATTGTTATAGTTATAATAATTAGATTACTATTAATTAAGCATGAACTATAAAAATTGTTAAAATATAAATTATGTTAAGTAGTAATTAATTAATAATATTGTTAATATTGCAGTAGTAAAAGTATAAAATTTTATAAATATTAATAATTTTTAAAACTAGTATAATTATTAATATTATTATTTTGACTGCTACTATTAATCTTATTATATATATATATATATATATCTACTAAATGTTTATCTAAATAGTTAAGTTATTATTATTACTAATAAAATTAAATATTAGATTTAACATAAATTATTAATTTTAAAATAACAGTAAATAAATAATTATTTTTAATTATATAAATAATATTATTATTATTTTATTGATTTTATTATAAGTAATTGTTAGAAAATAAAAAAAAAGTATTATTAAGTAAATAAATTGTATACTATTATTTTTATTATTATTGAAATCAATATAAATTAATATAGTAACATTTAAGATAATTAAGTAATTATTTAAGTAATAAAAAATAATATTAATATCTAAGTAAATATCATTAATATCACTATTATTATTATTAATGTCATAAATACTATAAGTATAACAAAATAAAAAAAATTAAGTAAATAATATTATTGTTATTTTCTTCAATTTAGCACTGTTGTTACTATTAGTATAAATTTAGTTATAAAACTAAGAATATATATATATATATGTGTGTTAAGTTATTATAAATTAAATAAATATTATTTAATATGTAATGAAATAAATTAGTTAATAAATAAATATTATTAATAGTAATAAACTATTAAAATAAATAAAATAATAAAATTTATTTGTCTATAAAAATATTATAAATATTTAGTAAATTTTTACAATTAAAATTTTATTAAGTTGTTGAAAATATTTGTTGGAGAATTAGATAAATAATTGCCTTAGCAATTAAATGATACTTATTGGAGTATTATTTTAGAAATTCTAAGAATTATTGATTTATCGAGATTATTTAATAGTTAGAATTTAAATACTAGAATGATACATCATATATCCATAGCAGCTAGGTATAATTTAAATTAAATAATATTTTTATATTATTTTAGGAACAACCCAGCTGTAGTTATAGATTATCGAAAGAAACCTTATTGGCTATGTAAATACAGGATTTGACCAATATGAGTAAATAAATATATAACATTGTAATTCTCAAGTATTATATATATTTATGATTTTAGAAAAGAATTCACAGAATTCAAAATTATAATTTATTTTTGAATGACAATTATTTTCTTATAAATTGAGAACAAATAATGATAGTTTGATTTTTATATGTGACTAATTGATTATATTGTGCTGAATAAATAATTCATATACACTATTATTATAATCCTGCAAGATCGCACCTTAGTGACATATGTTTATATAAATTTAAATATATTATAAATTTACCGTTGGCTGGGGTAATTGCTCTGTATATGTGTATTAAAGTTATATCTCCTTAGGCTTGCGAGATAAGTTATCATGCGCACTTGGATTGAAGTTGGATCAGTATGAATTATATTTGAGTATATATAAAAAAATAAATAAATTGAATTTTTTTCTGATTTTTCTGAGAACTAAGAAATATTTAAAATTTATGATTTTCAATAATTAATTATCTAGCTGATTAATTATTAAATATATATAATATTATTATTAAACCTTATTTGTTCTCCCTTATTATATATTTACCTATTTACTGAATAGTTGAACTCACATCTTTATTATTAACATTTTCAAATACTATTGTAGATCAACTTGGTAGATTCCGGTAGAATGTAAACTCTTATATTTAAAATTCTTCTGCATATAGAAGAGGTTGAGCCAACTGATTAATATTTTCAGTTTGATTTTAGTTTAGAAATTGTTTAAATTTTTGTGGATTATTTTTAATGATGTAGATGATGAAATAAATATTATAAATGATTATATATTTGTGGGGAATAATAAATAAATTATTATTTGAGATTTATAACAAGTCAAGTTCATCTTAGCTTTCTAGAGTTAGGTTGTGACATAAATTGAGTTGTTGATCAAGATGAGTGGATAATTATATAACATTGGTTTTTTATTAAATTATATATATATATATAATTTGTTAAAAATTATTTTATGATGAAATTCAATTTATAATGAATTTGAAGAAATAATTTTTATATATTTAAAATGGAGACAAATAATAGTATGTTGATGTTTGAGTTATACTATGATAATTATCTATGGATATAGCTGAATAAATACTTTGAATACACTCATTATATATTTTTTAATAGAGACACCTATGATGACAGGGTGTTAGATGAATTGATGAATTTTAATATAATATTGTCTTTGGGATAGCGATTAGTATATATATAGCCTTTAGGGTGTATATTAGGTGATCACCCTTTGGGGATAGCTCTGTACATGTGTATGACTATGATTATTTGCTCTTAGTGCTGCTAGCGTCATCATTAGGCTCAAGATGTCATGTTTTACCCTTAGACTGCTAATAAATATATGTTTATTTGCTCCTAAGGTCTTATGTCATCAATGACTTATATATTTTGAGTGTATGAATTTATATATATTAACTTTTATGACATGATATTATGAAATTATGATCCATTAAGAAAGAAGGTTATTACGCAGTTGTATAAATTTTTATTAGTAAGTATATAAGAAAAATTGGTTTGTTTCTCCTTTGTTATATAATTATCTTCTCACTAAGTAGATATACTCACCCGATTCATTTAACATTTTTAGATAATGTTGAAGAGTAACTTCTCAGAATTCCTCGTATTCCTATATCATCTGCGTATAGAAAAAGATTTGGCCTATAGCCTAGTAATTGTTGTATAATTTTATTTTATGATTTGTTTAAGTTATTATGGAGAATAATATTAAGACTGTAGTTTATGATATAACTATGGTGATATGTATTTTTAGATAATTATATAAATATCATATATTCATGGTAGTTTATAGCAAGAGATATAAATATTTAAGATATGATTGGTAGTTGTATAAAAGGCCTAGTATAGTGGATTTCTTAAGTTATAGGGGAGACTACGTCTGAAAATATGTTAAGTCCATCTTAGCTTTGGAAGTGGGGTGTGACAGCAAAACACCTCCACTTTTGAATCTTTTGCCTTTCCCAAGAACTTGTGAAGTTTAAGTGTCACCAAGATAAATAGTTTCTTCTCCTTCCTCAACTTGAGTGTTGGACACAAAACCATTTCTATTCATATAAATGTGCATAGTGACACCGAAATCTATCACCCTTTCTTTTACACTAGCCACAATACTTGCTTGAGAAATGACCATAGATATTATATTTTTTTCTTCAACCAAATTTCCATTCGGTTTAGCGGGATTATTATTTCTCCCCATTCTCTTTTCTACACCGAGGTGCATGGTGACCTAGTTTGCCATACATAAAGTAATTGTCTTTCTTCTTGAAATTGGTTCAGCAGGATTATCATTTCTCCCCATTCTCTTTTCTACACTGAGATGCATGGTGACCTAGTTTGCCATACATAAAGCAATTGTTTTTCTACTTAAAATTGGGGTTGTTCGCCTTAGGCTTATAATTATGTTTCTTTTCATACCTCTTATTTTGCTTGTATTTAGGGTTGAATTTTGCATTTGGATTATTTTGTGCCAAGTTTGCTTTGATAGTAATTTTCTTCCCTTTACTAGCTTTGAATTCCTTCCTATTAGTGTCTTCAATAATGATGTGTGGAGATCTTCAAGCAATAATTTCCTGTGTTTGAGTTTTTATTTGTAATCGCTCCATGAATGGGGGAGTTTTTCAATAAGTAGACGAGCTACGAATTCTTCTTGCATAGTGATATTTTTTAATTCGAAGTCTCCTAGTAGTCTTTGATTATCTCCCATCTGTAGTGTTTACTGGCAATAAATTTCTGTCTATCAGCATCTTCAATAATATATTTAGTAATCATTGATTCCCAAATTTCTTTTGCTTCCTTGTAAGAATACACTACAAAAAAAAGCGCAATCAGCGATGCATTCTGCGACAACTATATAGTAAATGTCAAACAATTCATTAGAAAGAGTTGTTTGCACACTTTGTTAGTATGAATTCATAGTTCCAACAGTTTGGCAAGAAGACTCAGCTAGCTTGGCATGGATGGGAGTAAAAACTACTCCATGCATGTTAAGAACTATGAAATTCGTTCTTACCCCCTCTTGAAATTATCTCTATCAAGTATCTTGATTTTTGATATATTAGGAAAAGGTTCGGCATATGGAACCTCAAGAATTATGGGAAGCGTAGTAGGGATACTAGACATAACATATAACAGTAATAGAAATTGGAGTAACACTGCCAACAATAGAAGTAGGAACATTTGAATTAGCAAGAATGGTTGATATAGCGATAATATACATAATTATCTTTAAGATTATTAGATTAAAAATAGTAAAAAAATAGCTTAGGGCATATCCCTTATGATTGAACAAGCTCTTCTGTGTAAGTGCAGGAGGCAGCAAAAAATATTTTTCTTTAATAGGAAGCAGCAAAAATTATTTTTCTTTAACCTAGCAGTAGAAGAAAAAGAGAGGAAAGGAAAAGAAAGAGTCTTTTAGAAAGTTTTTATGGAACTAAAAGAAGATGGAGAGATGGTGGAAAAGTCTACAACTAAAGTTAATTTTCCAAAAATAAAAAGCTAGCTTTATCTGGGCCCTCGTATTTGCTATAGACACAACTGGTAGGGGAAGGAGAGAAGCAAATCCACCTATTTGCACTGGATCCACTATTTACACTAGACTTGGGCATTAGGCATGTAACCTTTCAATATGGGATAACTTATTTTTTTGAAATATCTACATATTTAGAATATGACAACGGTAAAATTAGAATAAAGATAATTAATTTTATTCCAAAATTCACACTTTCAATGGAAAAAGAAATTATATTGTTGTAATTTTCTTTTAACTAGAATTTCTATTTGAAATGACTAACCAACTGAATATTAAAATGTGTCAACTAGGATTTTTATTATTTTTCTCTGAGTTAGTTTAAGTATTAAACTAATTAGAGTTATTAATTGTTTTTCCTAGAATGACTATTTAAGAGTGTTTTTAACTCAAAAATATTTGACTATGGAAAAGTACTCTTAAATAATCTAAAGTTAAAAATAGTTGAGAATATGTTACTTAAATATTATAAAAAAAAAATTCTTTAAAGTACAAATAACTTAATTGAAACTGATCTATAGAAGATAATTTATTTAAGGCTTAATATATCTATAGCCCTTCATGCTTAGCGAGACTAGTCATTTTGCCTCTTCTACTTTTAATTTAACCAATTTGACACTTCAATTTGGTTTTTTCATAACTATTTAACCCTTAATATCATAATACTAAACATGTATATCGCACACGAAGTGCATAAAGAGGATTTTCTGATATATATTACTGTAAACAAGGTTTGAATTTATACAAGTATTTGTGAAGAGAAATCCCTAAACTAAAGGAAGCACAATCAGATACAATCAAATACAAAAGGAAAGGAAATATTTACAGAATAATTATTGCCTAAAGAATAGGTCTTTATGAGATTGCCTTATCACCTCCCCGCAAACTAATGGAGGGAACCACCTTTAGTTTGAACTTCAGCTCAAGAAACCGGTTTTTGGACAATGGTTTGGTGAGTAAATCAGCAAGCTGGTCTATCATAGTAATATAAGACACCTGCAGATGCTTCTTTCAAACAAGATCACGAACAAAATGAAAGTCAAGTTCGAGATGTTTAGACCGTGAGTGGAAGAAAGGATTAGCTGCTAAATATGTAGCAGAGATGTTATCACACCAGATTTTAGGAGTGGCGGATATATTCTGCTTTAATTCAGTTAGAAGACCTTTTAGCCAATATAATTCAGATGCAGCAGTGGCAAGTGCACGGTACTCTGAATTAGTGCTGGAGCGGGCAACAGTATTTTGCTTTTTCGAACACCAAGAAATTAAATTGTTGCCATGAAAAACTGCATAAGCACTCGTACTCTTGCAATCAATTTGATCACCACCCCAATCAGCATCACTATAAGCCACTAAATTAGATGTGGAAGATGGGCGAAGTAATAAACCATGAGAAGCAGTGCCACATAAATATCGTAGAATGCGTTTGACCCCTTGCCATTGCGAAACGGATGGTGAGTGCATAAACTGGGACATTTTGTTAACAGCCATTATAATATCGGGTCGGGTTAAAGCAAGATACCGTAACATGCCCACAATGTGGCGATACAGCTTTGGATCTTCAAAATTATTACCACCGTGATGGGTTAAAGACAGCTGCGTAGCCGGCGTAGGAACAGAGGTGGCATCATGCATATTAGCACTTCGCAGAAGTTCTTGGATATATTTGGTTTGAGACAGATGAAGATCATCACCTGTAAATGTAACTTCAACGCCCAAGAAGTAATGAAGAAGCCCAAGGTCTTTCAGAGCAATTTTAGTTCCAAGTGCACAAATTAAACGCTGAAGGAGAGATGTACTAGATCCTGTTATTATCAAATCATCAATGTAAACCAGACAGTAAACAAGATCAGTACCATGTGAATACACAAATAACGACGAATCTGCCTTTGAATTACAGAACCCAATGTCTTGCAACGCCTTAGAGAGGCAAAAATACCAAGCACGAGGTGCTTGCTTGAGGCCATATAATGATTTCTTCAAGGCACAGACAAAATCAGATTTAGATGAATCAACAAACCCTTGTGGTTGTTCCATAAAAACAGGTTCTTCAAGAACACCATGAAGGAAGGCGTTGGACACATCAAGTTGGCGGATATTCCAGTGATTATTAAGGGCAATAGATAAAACCAAGCGAACAGTAGCAGGTTTAATTACTGGAATGAATGTCTCAACAAAGTAAAGACCAGGGCGTTGGTGAAAGCCCTTTGCAACTAAACGTGCCTTATAGCGATCAACCGAGCCATCAGCTTTTGTCTTAATCCGGAAAACCCATTTGCACCCGATAATGTTTGTAGCTTTAGACCGAGGAACTAAGTCCCAAGTACCATTTGACAATAAAGCATCAATCTCAGCGGACATAGCTTCTCTCCAGACTGAATATTTCGCTGCCTCAGAGTATGATGACGGCGCATAAACAGGAACGACAGTCTGAAATAATCGAGGCTTTAAACTACCTGTTTTCGACTGAGTCACCATAGAATGCAAATTATTACGGTTCACAGTTTGAGAGATGGAACTTGGTGGCGGAGGAGGCAGTAGAGGTAGCGGAGCAGTAGGTGTAGGCGATTGTGGTGGTGTTGCATTGTGTATTGATGAAGGTGGTGCTGTTTGTAGTAGAACAGGTGGTAAAATAGGCGGCTGTGGAATAGGTGCAGGAGGAAAGATCGTTTGTGGAGGAGAAGCTGTTGATGGTATTTGTGTCTAAAGGGGAGCGAATAAAGGAATAGCAGGTGGAGAACCAAGGACTGAGGAGCTACCATCACTTTGCTTGAACGGAAAATCCTGTTCATCAAACAAAACATGACGTGAATTAAAGATTTTATTAGTTGAAAGAGAAAGACACTTATTACCTTTATGCAGAAGACTGTAACCAACAAAAACACATTTTGTAGATAGAGGTTCTAATTTATTAGAAGTGTATGGCTTGAGCCATGGATAACAAGCACAACAAAAAATTTCTAGAAAATTATAATCAGGCTGCCGACCAAATAATTTTTGATATGGAGACATATGGTTAAGATTAGGAGTGGGCAAGCGATTAATGGTGTAAACGGCGGTAGCAAAGGCATGATCCCAATACTTAGGTGGCATAGAAGCATGAAACAAATTAGCCCGCCCAGTTTCAGTAATATGTCTATGTTTTCTCTCCGCACATCCATTTTGTTCAGGTGTGTGTGGGCAAGAGCTACGTTGAATAATGCCATGTTTAGCAAGGTAAGGTTTTAGTGCTTGGAACTCCCCTCCCCAATCTGATTGGAACATTTTAAGAGACTTATTAAAGTATTTTTCAACAATTTTCCAGAATTGGTCAAAACAAGAATGAACATCAGATTTATTGCACAGGAAATAAATCCATGAGTATTTGGTATAATGGTCATAAAAAAGGACATAATATCGGCAGCCATCAGAAGTTGTAATTGGAGCAGGGCCCCATAAGTCTGAACAAACAAGTTCCAATGGTTCTTTAGCAACAAAACTGGAGTCAAGAAATGGTAACTTATGTGTCTTGCTTACACAACAAGTTTCACATAATGAATTACTCATTTTATTAGAATAAGACAATTTATTGGATGACAAAACTTTGGAAACAGTTTTAGAACAGGCGTGACCAAGCCTAGCATGCCAAGTAGTCAAAGAAACTAAATTGCAAGAAGGAGACACAGATGCAGAAGCCAATACATAGAGCCCATCTTTAACACGCCCCCTGTGAAGTATCTGCTTCGACCGAAGGTCCTTGATAACAAAAAAATGAGGAAAAAATTCTAGTGAAACACCATTAGAGAGAGCAAACTGTCTAACAGAAATAAGATTAGCACTTGCATTTGGAACATGTAAAATATCACGAAGAGAAAAACAATTAGAATCAAGAGATAGAGAGGCAGAACCAGTATGAGAGATTGGGAGTGTTTTACCATTTGTGAGAGTGTCTGCTTCAGTTCCAGAATATTCGGAATGAAGAGTAAGATTATCCAGTTCTGATGTCAAGTGATGGGTCGCTCCACTGTCCACGATCCAGGGTTGAGAAGTAGCAGTAGGTGAAGATGTGTGATGGCTGACAGGTTTGGTATTGTCTCTAGTATACCTTGGACTGGGACACACATTGGCGAGATGGCCTTGGCCGCCACAATTGTAACAGACTGGAGAAGACTGTGTGTACGTAGAAGTGCCAGAGCCGCGACCAGTATTATTGGAAAAACCACCACGGCGTCCACCGCGTCCTCTTCCTCGAGAAGAACCACCACGATAATCGGAAGCATTAAAATGTGCGATTGCAGGCACAATTGGTTCAGTAGACTGCAATTGAAGTTCTTCAGATAATAATAATCCCAATAAATCATCATAAGAAATAGATGCCAGACGGGCTTCAATATTACGGGAAAAAGGACGATAATCAGGTCCCAATCCACGAAGAATGTGATCAACTAGATCATCCTCAGAGATCGCAGCATCAAGAGAAAGCAACTGATCATAGATCTGTTTGACACGACTCATATAGACTGGGATTGAGTCAGTACCTTTGGAGAGAGTGTAGAGAGAGGATTTGAGAGTGCGAATCTGAGCTTTAGAGCCAGAAGCATACTGAGATTTTAAACGAGACCAAGCATCATGGGCTGTTTTAACACCAACAACCTGAGATAAAACAGATTCAGACAGAGAACTCAAGATCCAACCAAGAACAGTCTGATCTTTCAAAAACCAATCAGAATATGCAGGATTAGAAGCATTGTTAATCACCTTAGGAGGAGCAACAGCAGATCCATCAATGTGATGAAAGAGCTGCTGACCATGAAGAAGAGGAATAAGTTGAGTTTTCCAGAGTAAGTAATTTGTCGAGGTGAGTTTCACAGTCACATGATTGTGGATCGACGGAAGAGATGCTGGAATTGCAGAAGAAGAAGCCATCGGGTGAGAAAAAAAAATTGAGGGCTCTGATACCATAAAGAGGATTTTCTGATATATATTACTGTAAACAAGGTTTGAATTTATACAAGTATTTGTGAAGAGAAATCCCTAAACTAAAGGAAGCACAATCAGATACAATCAAATACAAAAGGAAAGGAAATATTTGCAGAATAATTATTGCCTAAAGAATAGGTCTTTATGAGATTGCCTTATCAGTGCAAACTCTCTAGCAAGAAATACACATCAAGCTACAAAAGGTGGCTTTTAGCAGCCAATTTAAAGAGGTGGTTTTTTGACCCGCTTTTAAGGTAATAGGTAAAAAAAAAATCAAAAAAGTAATTTCTTGAGAAACCTAAAGTTTTCACTCTTACCTTAAGGCAAACAAGAGATTTTAATAGTTTGCGTGATTATCTTAGGAAGTTTTTATTGCCCTTACTGAAATAAGATTTTGGAGGGTACCTTTCTAATTATGCACAAAGGAAAGAAGGTTAAAGTAAATTTTTAATCGTCAAGACATAAAGCCCCAAAATCTTCTTTAGCTGATAATTTAGAGACTGCAAAAGGTATGATTATTTTTTTTTCTTTGCATTTTTTTAGGAAAAAATGATTTTATTAATCTTCTCTGATATGATTTTATTCTTTTGTTTTTAATTCATAATAATTGGTTTCATTGATTGGTTTAGTAAATTTTGACTTTTTTTGGGTTCACTTGTGCCAACTGGGTTCTGCATGATGTTCTATGCCTTGTGATGGATATTTGATTTGAATTGTCAGGGAATTGCTTCTTCCATTGTATATCAATATTATCAGGCATAATGCCCCTGTTCAACTGGTCCCTAAAATGATCATCCTAGCCATTTTGTGGGTTTATGCAAAATATGCCTTCTGCCTAGAAACCATACCGAATGAAACTGTGAGGCTATTCATATGAAAATTACATAAAACTTGTAATCTTAGTGAAATTGAACAAGTAATACCTTTAGATAATCTATTGCATCACAATTTTGATGTATGTATATAGAGAAAAAATGTATGATATAATCTTACTAGCACTTTGTTAAATTTAAATCATAAGTCAAAAAATAATGAGAAGGCTTGACTTGATTTGGTAGAGTTGGGTATCATACGTGAATTGTATCCTATTGTAGATGGAAGTGGTAGAAAAAAATAGCTAGTGTCATGCTTTTCTCTAATCACAAAAGAAAAAGACTTGAAGAATATGCATCAAATATCTCTAAGTGTGTAAACTTGAAGGAGTGTAAAATTACTAGTCTAAAAGTCATGATTGCCATATTTTGATTGGGAATTTTATTTCCCTAGCATTAAGATCTTATAGTCCCTCTAAAGAAGTTACTTCAATTATGATTGAGTTGGCTACTTTTTTTAAGTCTATATGCTCGAAAGTATTTAATCAAACTGAACTTGAAAAGCTTTAAAAGTGTATTATCTTAACACATAGAGATTACATTTCTTCCATCTTTGGTGCACTTGATTATCTATCTGATAAAGGAAATACTTTCGAGCTATATATATATTTTTAAGTTTATATGAGTGCATTTTTTTTAAGTCTATATGCTCGAAACTATTAGATCATATTGAACTTGAAAAGCTTTAAAAGGTGTATTGTCCTAACACTCATAGAGATTACATTTCTTCCATCTTTGGTGCATTTAATTATCTATCTGAGAGAGGAAATAAAACTTGGAGAACTAATAGATTATAGATAGATGCATCAAATGGAGAGGTATTAATATTCAGCAACACATCAATTTACTTTTGTCTTCCAATTTAGTGCTAGACATTTTCTTAGGTTGCAAAATATATCATATTTTTGTGATCCGAGGTCATTTGTTCATTATAAATCATCTCTTGGGAACAAAGCTCACCCAAAAGGATCAAATACATAATGGTATATATATAACTAATGAATGCTTAATATTTTGTTTACGTTACCTTGATGGAGTTGAGATGAAATTCAATAGGCCCTTACACAATCCTGAGCCACCTTTGAATGAACAAATTAAATATCTATTTTCAAGTGCTAGTTAGAATATAGAGAAGGTTGAAGATGTTATCCTAAGTGATCAATCATTAGTACAAGTGCATTAATATGTGCTGTGACATTTGTGATGAGATCGAACAATTTCATCAGTAAGTATTTTTCAATATTGATATTGATTTAGATGACTAAAATAATAAATTCAAAAGTAGTTTATTATTTAGTCTAAATTTTATATTTCTCAGAGAATTCCTCAATTTTGAGAGGAGAAGGTAGCATCAGCATACTCGTTTAGATCAAAATGAGTTGGATAATTTAATCAATGAAAAGTGTAATGGATTATTTCAAAATAAGGTTGTGGTAAATTGTATTAGGGACAATTATTTTCTTTTATTATTGTCCTTATTTCTTGTTAATAATGTGATAGGTTTAAAGTGAAACTCATGATCCAAACATCTCCGAACATATTTTAGCCCTTGTAAGATGTCCCAATAAATTTGCAAAGAGATTTTTTAGTTTTGTTATAAATTGAATGAGATTTCATACTCTAAATGGTGAGGAGAAAAGATTGACTCAAAATAGCAGTGTAGTTAACACATTTGAAGTGGGAGGAGTCAATTATTATGGAAGATTAAGAGATATTATTGAACTTAATTACTATGGTTCTTTTAAAGTTGTGTTATTTAGATGTGATTAAATTATGTTCATAGTATTATGAGTATCAAATAAGATGGATTTGAGTTTACTCTTATTAAATTTTCTAGGTTAATACACATAGGTGATAAAGTAGATGATAATCCATTTGTATTTTTCTCTCAAGTTGAACAAATATTTTATGGGAAAGATCCAACTAACCCTAATTGGCATGTAGTAATAAGGGTTAAACCTAGAGGTGTATTTGATGTAGGAAATGAAGAAGTATTGGATGATCTTAATTGCATTATGTTGGGTAATAATCAAAGTTTAGATAGGCATATACTTAGTTGGGTTAGAATTTATGTAAAAGATGAAGATTATTTGTGCCTTTTTTTTTAGTTTCTATGAAATAAATATCATTTTTCTAAGGGTATAATTATTCAAATTTGATATTGTATTATATAGTTTTGATCATCATATATTTTTAATGTGATTATTGTTTTATTATAAAATTTCTTGAATTGTTTTTGTTTCATTTATGATTGTTTTTTCTTATAAAATAAATTCGGCATCTTATGGTAAGATTCAATAATTTTAAACATTATTAAAGTTTTGTATTAATAGTAATATGAATTCTTATTATATTGATTTAGTTCTAATGATCATAAAATGCAACATTTATAATTCAATTATCAAGAAATTCAAGTGGCCTAAGGATAGTGAACAACAATTTTGAATCAAGAGAAGATTCACTCCAACAAGGATTGAATACCAACAATGAAACTCACCAACTTCTAATTTTGAAGGTCATAATAATTTGTCGTCTTCACAATCACAACCTAGTCAAGAAATTCATCAACTTAATAATGAAAATTATACAAAAATGATTGATAATATTTACTTTTTAACTTTTAACTCAATTTATTATTATTTTATTTATACTATGTTTAAGTAGTTGTATGATTATTTAGATAACAATAGCAGACATTTTAAGAAGCATGGAAGAACAATAATGGCATGTATGGGACATGGACAAAAATGAAAAGATATTTGTAGAATAAGATGAACATAGAGTCCCATGCTCAAAAAAAGGTGCTACACTTCGATCTTTTCTTGAAACGATTGCAATAAATGAAAAATATGCTCATTTGAACATCCCCAGACGGGATGATAAAAAATTCAAATCATTTCATAATGATATTTTAAATATTGTTCAAGTATGTACATTTTTTATATTTTTAAAGGATTACATCTAATTTACTTTAGACTTTAATATTATTTTTAACTTATACTTTACATGTGATAGGAGGAGAAATTTTTTTTCCCACATGAGATTAAAGATTGGATTCTCAAGCCAATGAATAAAATATGGAGAGATTTCAAATGTGACTTGAAAGCTCAAAGTTTTTATCCGTTAAAGACAAAGGAACAAATCTAGGTTAATGTTCCCGAACAAGTTAAGACTATTCAATGGTGTTTCTTTATTAATAGTTGGTTTAGTGAGCAAAATTAGGTTAGTAACTACATTTTATTGAATTTTTTATGTGTAGTTAAATATGCTAAAACTTATTTTTAGTTGTTGTGCAGAAAAAGAGACAAATAAATACTGTAAATGTAAAGAAAAAAAGGAATGCACATGTTTCAAGAAGTAAGAGTTATGCTAAGCTTAGAAAATAAATGATAAATACTTTTATATGTTGCAAGAACCCAATTTATAAACATTTAAATGCTTGTTTGATAAGTAATATAAACCTTCACAATTTTAGAAAATTGCATCTGGAAAGCTACTGATCGACTTACTTTTTTATGCAACTCATAAGAGGAAGGATGACACATATGTGGATGATAATGTGAAAGAACTAATGATAATATTTCCTATAATAGTAACTAGCTTTTAATGTGGTGTGGTATTGAAATATGATTGATATCTTAAATTTTATTTTGTATAGTTTTAATGGTTTAAGAATTTAGTTGATTATTTACTTCCATGGATATGATAAAATTGGATTTGCTTCCATTTGAATTTGAATGTAAACAATATTTATGTAGTTTGTTGCTTTAGCCTATTCATAAATAATATGATTTATATGGCTTTCCTTAGAACTGATTATTTTAAATTTAGACTTTTGTCGTATTGGTTTTATACTAATAATTCATTATTTTATAGGAGCAAGCTTTTGCTATGCAATCTAGATGTTGAGCTTGTTCAGACACAAATTTAGATAAAGTAAATGAGCAAAATTTTCAAGAATTGATGGATTCAAAGCATAATAGTCAAATTTGAGGCTTGGATTTAGGACATACTCCTAGAACTTATTTTGGAACTACCTCTTATGATTTTAAGGTTCTATAAATTCAGGCCAAGCAGAAGAGATTAAGTAATTAAAAGATTAATTGACAATTGTGAAACCTAAATATGATCAAGTAACAACACAATATAATGAAATATCTAGATCATTGCAAGCTTTAAGTATATTTATTCGTAAGATGTACCCTAGACAACACTGGAGGCTAACAATTCTAAGGTACTAGCTCTTAATTATAGCTTGTCTAATTTAAAAGTTCTTATATTATAAATCTTCACATTTTATTTATTTATTGTAATTTTAACAGGTTGATGTGTCAAATGATTGCCAAGATACACCTTCTTCTAACCTTAACTCTTTTATTCGATGCAATTCTCAAAAAAATAATTAGTTATTAGTTTGTTTTATTTTTTAGGTCATTGTTATTGAGATTTTATAGCCTATGACAATAGAAGTTAAAAGAATCTTTAAATGACAAATTTTTATTATAATTTACACATTGCAATTCTATTATTTTTGTTTTTAGTAATAAAATATTTTATCAAATTATAATTTATATCCATGATCAAGTAGATATGACTAAAAGAATATAATATAAATTAATGAAAATAAAATTTTGTAGAGATGGTTTAAATCACCCTTATACATATTTGTATTTAATAATCAAATAGAATAATGTAGCAACACACTTAATCATCCCTACAATATAAAATTTTGACACTAAATTTTGGTGAAAAATAATAAAGACAATGTAAAGGCAGTTATATTGTCCTTAAGAATTTAAACTCCAACTTCTCCGTATTTTTTGAGGCACTGATAACCGCCTATAATAGAAGTGCCGGTGATTATGTGTGCCTCTACAAAACCTACTTTACAAGCTATCATACCCCGATAATGTTGGAAACCACCCCTACATGGTAGGAGTGGTGTAAAAAATGTTAATGTATAGGCGATTGTAACAACCATCTCTAGAAGATGTAACTGCTTCTACAAGGTATTTAAACCGTCTCAATAAGTCTACTTTGTTGCTGTGTATTTGACAAATGGATGGCATGCATAAAAATTTCTATCCACGTCAAAAACACAATCCATGTGTTAACTAAGCCTATATTGCGTAGTTCAAAGACTTAAAAATTATTTTTTAAAACTACAATATACTAATTCATTTCCATCAAATAAATCCATAATAACAAGCTATAATACTCTGTTTCTGGAATTAATTCACTCAATATAATACTTTGTTTCTAGAATTAATTTTTTTTTCCTTTCCAGATTATTAATATTTATACAACATTATTACATATAAAATAAAAAATTAATTGGATTACACAGAAAACTTGATAATTCTAAACTTTAATCCTTCTAATTTTCTAATCCTAATTGGAAGTTTTTATTGTTAATTAAATTTAGATTCCTAATATTACTAATTGTGGAAAGAGTAGGTGATAAAAGCTAGGACAAGAACCTATTATAATTAGCATCATCTTTTTGTTGCTTTAATTAGCCTCTGTTTTAACTCCACGACTGGAAGTCAAAAGTTCACATAGAATCTGTGACCACACTAAGGCAATACTCAGATTTCATCTCTGGTTGTGAATACCGTCAAACAAATGGCACAATTAGAGAGTTTGGGAGTGGAATCAAAAGAGAACTTCTGTTTAGGGAGTGAATAGAGGATCTTTTTTTAGATCTTTGTTTGCTGATGAAGGAAGGGGAGTCAGAGAAGTAGGCTAAAAATTAGCCATAGAAGAAAGCTGACGGAGCCAGGTACAACGAGCAACAACAATGAATCCGAAACCACAAATTAGAGTGCAAAGAACTGCTGCTAGTATCACCGCGAAGTCCAAGTCCAGAGTAGCCAGTTGTTCTGTCTACTTCGAGTTGGTGACAATGGTTACTGACAAGTTAACGACATCAAGCAATCTAAAAGGATGAGCCAGGCCCATTAGTGGAAGCTTCGAACCATTTTCTTGTGGTTGCTGATTTCTTGAATTTTTGGATATCTTTGTTGCACCGTCAGCTTCTTTGTTGATTGTTATTTCAATATGCTTTTTCTTTTTCTTTGATTTGTATACACCAATAAATATATATATATATATATATATATATTTTGGTAAAGGTGGACGGTACCACCGCAGATTTTATTAATTAAATCTAATGTATGAAAGACCCATACTATCAGTCAATACAATCCCTTTAATGTAATTTGTCAAAGAGTTAAAAGATAAAAATCACCTAGAAACACCATTCAATCTACTGTAATAGGTTAAAAAATGTGCAACTTGATTTGCCTCCCTATGAACATGGGAAATAGAGTGAAAATTTGAAGATAAAAGAGCCCTTGCTCTCTTAAATTGCGTTGACACATCAGAGACCGAAGACATCAACTGAACTAGCTCCAAAGAATCTACCTCCACCTGAACAGAAGCATAGCTAGCTGCATTCACCCATTCAAGCGCATGAACCAAGGCTGTCAATTCAGCCTCCAAAACGTTCCTCGCCTTGATCAAGAAAGCTCCAGCAGCGATAACATAGCCTTCTGAGTCACGAATGACAGCGCCTCCAGAAACAGTATGCAAAGAAAATGAGGCATCAACATTTAGTTTAAAACAATGATTAGAGGGCTTACTCCATGCAACCAGCTTAGGACGTGTCTTCTGACGCCCGAAAACAGAAGGCAAATGGTCTGCAAAACACGAAAGAGGGGCAGCGAAACGATCTCCCGCATGAGCTACTCCCCAACTGAAAATGAACTTGTAAATTTGTAATTCAACACTGTGGGGAAAGAATTTCTCAGAGCCCCAAACACAACGACAATAAGCATTCCATGTATTATAGAGAATAACCTGGGGAACCAGTTTACAAAGCCTTTCCTTAACTGATTTACCTGCATTAAGCCACCAGATTGAGAGTTCTTGCCCTAAAGATAGAGTCTCTGAACCTCCATGCCGAAGAGGAAGGAGTGAAGCAGCATAATATTTCCAGATCTTCCTTATAGGAACGCAGCTATGAAAAATATGGTCAACAGAAGCTGAGGCCGCCAAACAAAAGGGGCAGACAGCTGCAAGGGAGATACCCAAACGTTGTAACATACCTGGTAGTGGCAGTGCATTATGAAGAATTTTTCAAGATAGGACTGAAAGCTTCAATGGAACTACAGAATCCCACAAAGTTTACCGTGATATAGTTGTGATTCTCTTTGGACGAATCAAATTATAGGCCAAAGAGAAAGTAAACTGTCCATTACCACTCTCTTTCCAAACAACAGAATTATCAGTTACCTCAAAGTTGTCCGCATAAGTCGAATATGTATGGCAAATACGCTTCCAGGCACTTGAATCCGTTTGGATGTAGCTCATGTTACCCTTTCGATGATATTTCCGACGCATGAAAGTAGCCCACAAGGAATCATTCGACAAATAAATCCATGATTGTTTAATGGAGTACGCATCTTGAATAGCTGTTATGGAACGAATTCCCAAACCCCCTTCCGAAGTAGGGAATAAAAATTCAGTGTATTTAACCCAATGATGCTTTAGTTCAGCTGAATTGCCACTCCAGAAAAACTTTGCAAATCGCCTTTCAATAATTGCAATTATGGATTTAGGCAAGAGCATGGCTCCCATCGTATGAAGAGGAATTGAACTCAGGATATGACGAATGAGAACAAGTCGACCACCTGGAGTAAGAAATTTCTTCAACCAACCTTGAAGTTTAACATCATTTTTTTTAAGAAGATCCTTGCAGTGAGAAGCATGGTTTATGCCATGGTAAATCGGCGCACCAAGATAGGTGAAAGGCAAAGAGCTTCTTTTAATAGAAAGCAGGTCCTCATACTTCTTAATGTTAGTATTACTAGCCTTGTCTGAGCAATAAAAAGCACTTTTGTCAAAATTCACAAATTGTCCCTAGGTAATCTGGTAAGAAGTCAAGAACCGAGAGAAAATTTTAATTGACCTCGCATCCCCATTTATAAAAACTAATAGATCATCTGCAAAAGCAAGATGAGAAACAATAGGACAGTGCCTATGAGTTTTATATGGAGTGATTTTCCCTTAATAAATCAAAGCAGTAAGACCCTGAGAGAATGCTTCAGAAGCCAAGATAAACAAAAGTGGAGACAACGGATCACCCTGCTTAACTCCCCGAGTTGGTTGAAAAAACCGATAGCACACCCCATTAACCAGAACAGAAAAGCGAGTAGAAGCAAGGTTTCTGATAATCAGCTGAATAACACGCCCTGAAAAACCAAACTTATTAAGCACTGTCTGTAAAAAATCCGACACCCTATCAAAAGCTTTAGCCATATCAAGTTTAATGGCTAAATTATGGTCTCTCGTTTTCTTATCAATATCATGTATCATCTCATTAGCTAGCAAAATCTGAGAGTGAATTGAACTCCCTTTTAAAAAGCCTGCCTGCTCAGGGGATATTAAATTCTGCAGAAGTGGTGCCATTCTGTTAGCCAAAATTCTGGTACAAACCTTGCTTATAAACGTGGCTAGACAAATTGGACGGTATTGAGAAAAGCTGGAAGGGTTCTCAACCTTAGGAATGAGCACAATCTGCGCACTGTGAAAAGCTTGCGGTATCGGAAGACCCAAGAAAAATTCCTTGACAGCACTGCAGACATCCCAACAAACAATGTCCCAACACTGCCGGAAGAAATAACCGTCAAAACCATCAGGTCCCGGAGCACTATTAGGATTAAGATGTCAGACCGCATTTTTAATCTCCAAATCGCCAGGAATTGCTTCAAGACCATCATTATCCTGAGACGAAACAATTGTAGGAATGACTTCCAACATATGAGAAACCTAATCCGGATCAAAATCATCATTACTACAAAATAAATCCCTGAAATGATTAACAGCTTCCAAACCAATAGATTCCTGATCCGAAATGCGAGACCCATCAGCAGCTCTAATAGAGACAATGCGATTCACCTTTCTACGCATCTTGACATAATTATGATAAAACCGAGTGTTACAATCTCCATCAGCAATCCAGGAAATATGAGACTTTTGTTTCCAAAAAGTTTCTTCCAATTTCAGTTTCATGGCTAATGTTGCTTGCGTATCCTGCCAAGAAGTTAAATTAGTCGAAGACGAATCATCAATGTACACAAGCTCTGCCTCTTGAGCATCTTTCTCAGCTTTTTCAATGTCATTGAACAAATGCCCAAAAGAAGCCCGATTCCATTCCCGAATTGCTTTTTTCAAACCTTGCAACTTGCGAAACAAACCCTGCATTCCTCCCCCAGAAAAATTGGACGTCCATTGTCGCTTAACCATAGGAAGAAATGAGACATCTGAAAGCCACATGTGCTGAAATTTAAAATATTTAGGCCCAACAGTATCAACAATCTGACATTCCAACAACATAGGCGAATGATTCGAAGACAACTTCCCCAAATGTCGATACCCAACAGAATCAAAGCCATAAAAAAAAGTAACATTAGCCAAGAGCCTGTCTAATCTCTCCCAAACCCGACCATTAGATCTAACACCAGTCTAGGAGAAATCAGCCCCCTGAAATGGGATATCCATTAAATTGCATTCATCAGTACAATGAATAAAATCCTGCATAGCCTGTAAATCTGGAGAACCACTTCCTTTATATTCTGAAGGATACTTAATTGTGTTAAAGTCACCCCCAACAATCCATGGCTTAGAGCAAGAATTAGAATAAGAAACCAGACTAGACCATAAACTTTCACGGGCAGCTCTAGAATGTAACCCATACACGGCTGATAAACAAAAATCAAAACCTCTGGACGAGAAAAACACTGAACAAGATAAAAGATGTCCATCATCCTTAAAAATAGACACACTAAAAAGGTGATCCTTCCACATAATCCACATCTTATTATTATAGGAGGCATGCACATTATCAAAACCAAGCTTAATCGCAAAAAAGTTTGCCTTACTAGCAATAGCCATAGGTTCTATAATAATCAACAATCCAATATTATGAACCAAGCATAATTTATGAAGACGATTTTGTGAAGACGCAACACCACGCACATTCCAAAAAAGAATATTCATTGTGATGAGTTATTATGAGTAGCAAGGGAATTAGTGATCAAGGCATCTTTAGATTTAATTTTTTGACCTTTTTTCGGCGGTTGTCCACGAGCACGAGGAGCCACAGGAATAAATCCATCAGCATTATCATTTGTATTCAAATCTGCCTCAATAGGTATTTCTCCATCAGAGAATCTGTCCAGAGTTTCAGTATCACGATTATCACTATCCTTTTCAGAATCTGAAACAACCAAATTAAAATTAGTAACAGCCCGAGGCTCATCATCGACACAAGCTAAAACAGGGGGCAAAGTATCTGCATTCGGCACATTAGCGGGTGGAATCGTTATAGGCTGATTTTCCACGTGATCCTTATTATTTTCATGCAAAAGAGGACAAGAATCAATCAATGGTTGGTCCACTGGAACAGTATCATGCATAGAGCTAGAAATATTTTCATTTGAATTTGGTTCGCCCAGTCTCTGTTTTTCAGTTTGTGAACTCAGTTTAGGCACCCATATTTTCTCTACCGGTTTAACATGCTCAACTGGTTCTGAATTTTTAGCAGGTCCAGGAACTGAATTATGTTGATGAAAATCTTCGTGAACTGTACACGTGGCTGTAGCATGCCCCATCTTACAGCAGCTGGAACAATATTTTGGCAAATTCACATAAATAATTGGTTGGAAAAAACTAGTTTTGCCATTTTGTATCCACACCCTATCAATCAATTCCTGGGATAAATCCACTTCGACACATATACGGGCAGCAGAAGGTCGGATTAATGAGGAAGTAGCAGAATCTAGCTTCAACGACTTACCAACAAGCTAAGCTATCGGAAACAGTGCCTTTTGATTGAAAAAATGAACTGGCAGCCCCTCTAATGTAATCCATGCAGGAAACAACGGGCAATCCACATCAGAATGGAAATCAGGAATCCACTTGAAAACACGCATTGCAAATCCATTGAAATACCATAATTGGCGTAACCAAAACCGCAAGAAATCTTCCTCAATGGAAAACTTGATCAGGACGTGTTTATCATCAATTAAGCCTAAAAGATAATCCCCTTTAAAGCCTATCAAATCCATAGCCTTTCTTAACCCTTTCATATTTGGTCATCCCGATCCAAAAAATCCAATCAAAGCATAAGAAAAGGGTTTAGCAAGCTCTGAAATCTCCTCCTCAGTAAAGGAAATAGCCGGCACCCCTTTAAACCTATAGGGTTGCTTCGGTTGAATATTAACAGAAATAGGAGAAGCCACAATTCCATCAGATAGTCGATCGACCCTATTTGAAACAGCAACCACTCCCTTCTCCAAAGCATCAACAAACGAACATCCGGCCAGCCCAGAAGGGGCCGGCGGCGGTGGATATGACGTTGCCGTGATGGTGAAGGAAAAACCTAAAAACAGAACCTGCAGAATATCTTCCTAGTTCAGAAGCTTTAAAAAACTATCAGCAACAAAATAAGCCACCAAAACTTCTTCCACTTTTAGCTTTTTCTTCCTTTTTCTAGGCAACCAAGCATAACCCAGAAAAGCAAAAACTCAGATTCTTTCACCAACACCAACAACATATAAGTACAACATCAGATCCAACTGATTACAGAGACCCAGAGGATTTTCTGCCTATCCCAAAAAGGCAAAAAAAGAGAGAGAACCGGAGCAAAAAAGATCACAGAAATCAAAGTTACAGTACCAGAAATTTCCCTCCGTATAAAAATCAATCCTGGACCGGCAGTACACAGGAATGCTAAAAAATAACGAATCCTATATGCTGCCAGATGCAAATTTGATACAATCGTGCGATAAAACTCTTTTCACTTACACTGGAAGCAATAGTTCCCCAGAAATGGTGTATATCTTCTTCAAACTCTGAGCCAAAAACCCTCGACGAAAACAGCCAAGGATCTTGATTCAACGCAGCCAACAAAGAGTATCTAAGAGAAGTTGAAGGCTAGGCAGAACTTGGTATCTCTCCTTTTGGCTTGTAACTCTTTTAGTTGTAATTTATGCTTGTGAGCACAGAGACCAGTAACAGTTCGTTTGCGAAGACATTTTTGGTGGTTGAGCAGAAGCCAAAATCAAATAGAAATCACATTAACCAAAGAGAAAGAGATGCTAATTGATCAGGTTCGGAACTTGCAATCCATCAATTCTCTCAAGGATCGGTGAAGTGATCGGAGACATGAGGTGATCACACCAATATATATATATATATATATATATATATTTGACTAATTAAAATGTGACATTAGCGTTTATGTAATTTTGGGGGAAGAAGATGAGTAAAATGATATTAAGAGTATAAATATAATTTTATTATTTATATCAATAAATTGGTCCGTGTTCACGTGGCATAAGAAAGTATACTATACGAATGCAATCTGTCACCTTAGTAGAAAGGGTGAAATTAATAGATATGAAAAATACAAGCTAGAGTGTCTACACAAAATGAGACATGATGACAAATTATGTCAAGTATAAAGGACTATAGCAACTTGGCAAGTAGGAAAAAAGCCTAAGGACTTGAAACCAAAATTAATGCTTAATAATGGAAAGTGGAAAGCAGTAGTATAAATTCTAGTTCATAGTCAATATCAAATGTTTATAATTTCAATTAGGAATTTTAATTGGAATGGAGGTGATATTATATAATTTTTGGGATAAAAGATGTAATTAATAATAAATATTAGCACTTCTTAAATTCCTTTCTCTACTTCAATCGGGGAGATCTTTCGTACAAATTTACTGAGTTATTATATTAAAATATAGATTAATTAAGTTTTATATTTAAATAATCCATATTAAATGTAATATAGATTGTATATCTTTATTTTTTTGGTATAATATATATATTGTTCTATTACCAATTAGAGTGCTATATTTATGTTTTTATGCATTTAATTTAAAAGAAATTTTATATAGATTATAAAAAAAAAATTAAGTAACATATATTGATTATCTTACTAGAGTTTAATTAATAATCACAACATTAATTATTATTTATAAATTTTTTATTTTTTATAATTTACGACTATAATTATCAAATATGTCCGTATATAATTTATTATTTTTATTTGCAATAGCTAAACATATTCTTTAGTCAAATAATACATTCATTGATACTATTATATTTTTAACTAAATTTAGAACTTCTTTAACATATTTAATTTATAAGTTTAAAAATTCATTTCACCAGTTTCAAGTAATAACTAACAAATAGTTACAACATACTAATTAGTGATTTATTAAGTACTACTGGTATAAAATATTCATTTGTGAAAATTTCTTTTAACTATCAGATAAGGAATGTAGCCTTGTATAAGATTATAAAAAATTAGTATATGTTTATTATATATATATATGGAGTTTGATATATTATAATTATTAGTTTATAATAACTCTTAACAATTGGACAGAAAATATTAAAGGTACATACAACTTTATTCACATATGTGTACATATTTACAGATAAATTTTCCTGAATTTGCCATGAATCTAGTTTAAGTAACTAATTTGATATATATATATATATAATATAAAATTATTTAATTTTATTTGATAAAACAAATTAGTATATATTGATGATTGTTTATATATATATATATAAACATAAAATAAATCTGCAACTCAATTGCTTAGCTAGTGGCTAGAGTAAAGCTGAGGCCTGCAACGTCCAGTACCAGATGTATTTGGGAACTAGAGTGACTTGGCAGAGCAGCGAATGGCCAATATTGACATCGAGGGACTGCTAAAGGAGCTGCCTGAAGATGGGCGTGTTCCAAAGACGAAAATCGTCTGTACGCTTGGACCTGCTTCCCGATCCGTCCCTATGCTCGAGAAGCTTCTCAAGGCTGGGATGAACGTCGCTCGTTTCAATTTCTCCCATGGTACCGACGAGTACCACCAGGAGACCCTCAACAATCTCAGGATTGCCATGCAGAACACTCAGATCCTCTGTGCTGTCATGCTCGACACCAAGGGACCTGAGATACGGACTGGTTTCCTGAAGGATGGAAAACCTATTCAACTGATGGAAGGTCAGGAAATCACTGTGACTACTGATTACAACATCAAGGGTGACTCGGAGATGATCTCCATGAGCTATAAAAAACTGCCTGTGGATGTGAAACCTAGAAATACCATCTTGTGTGCTGATGGTACTATCTCTCTAACTGTTTTGTCTTGTGATGTGGAGGCTGGAAGTGTGAGATGCAGATGTGAAAACACTGCAACACTTGGTGAGAGGAAAAATGTCAATCTTCCTGGTGTTGTGGTGGATCTTCCAACTCTGACAGAAAAGGATAAGGAAGACATCTTGGGTTGGGGTGCTTCCAACAACATTGATATGATTGCTCTTTCATTTGTACGCAAGGGGTCTGATCTTGTTCATGTACGTAAGGTCCTTGGGCGACATGCCAAACATATACAATTAATGTCAAAGGTTGAGAACCAAGAAGGAGTTGTTAACTTTGATGAGATCTTGCGTGAGACCGACTATTTCATGGTTGCTCGTGGTGATCTTGGAATGGAAATTCCTGTTGAGAAGATTTTCCTGGCACAAAAGATGATGATATACAAGTGCAATCTTGTCGGCAAGCCTGTGGTCACTGCTACTCAGATGCTTGAATCCATGATTAAGTCTCCCCGACCAACCCGTGCTGAAGCGACTGATGTTGCTAATGCAGTTCTTGATGGGACTGATTGTGTTATGCTCAGTGGTGAGAGTGCGGCTGGGGCCTATCCAGAGCTTGCTGTAAAGATTATGCCTAGAATTTGTATTGAAGCCGAATCATCCCTTGACTATGGAGCTATCTTCAAGGAAATGATAAGATCCACTCCACTTCCTATGAGCCCACTGGAGAGTCTTGCATCATCAGCTGTACGAACTGCTAACAAGGCAAAGGCAAAGCTTATTGTTGTTCTGACACGCGGTGGGACAACAGCTAAGTTGGTGGCCAAGTACAGACCAGCTGTCCCCATCCTGTCTGTGGTTGTCCCAGTTTTGACCACTGATTCATTTGATTGGACCTGCAGTGATGAGACCCCAGCAAGGCATAGTCTGATATACAGGGGTTTGATTCCTCTTTTGGCAGAAGGATCTGCTAAGGCTACTGATGCTGAATCTACTGAGGTTATTTTGGAAGCTGCTCTAAAGTCAGCGACAGAGAGGGGGTTGTGCAAGCCTGGTGATGCTGTTGTTGCACTTCATCGAATTGGAGCTGCTTCAGTTATTAAGATATGCATTGTGAAATGATATGGACTATGCAGAACGCCTTAGACATTGCTTGGAGAGGCAGTTTTAAGAAAATGGGCATCTTTTTTTATTTTTTATTTTTGGGATCTATTTTGTGGTCACTGGATTATTTAGTGATTTCCTATCTGTCATTGCATTATATAACATGATCGTTGCATTATATAAAAAAAATATATTCTTTAAGATTAATCTGTTATCCGTAGATGAGTCGAGCAAAAGAACATCATGATTATCTTCAAGCAAATAGCTTCAACTATTCTGGTAAACAATGGATTTTGTAAACTAATAAATAATGAATCACTTTGGTGCCTTTAATTATAATATATGTTTGCTGGGAGAAATTTGCAAGAATCATCTCCACAATACCCACAAAATCTGTTTTTCCACATTGATCCTGTAAGCCATCTGATGCTGTCTTGCATCATATTCATAGCACAGATCCTAATTAGCCTGGTTCTATATCAAGTGTTTTTTTAATAATTGTTGTTTGGAGTTTGTGATTCGACCACTGTCCTTAATGTCGAGGATAATCTTCAACTTAATTTGGGCCTCGTATATACTCGGGAACAGGTCAAAGAGATCAATTCCTGTGTTTTCAGACTGGTACATAGATCATCAGGTTTGGTGAAAAACTCCAAACTCATTGGTGATTTTTATTGATTATGATTTGTGAGCATGAATTGTTCAACCAGGATGATATTATTATTTTGTCAAAAAGCAAGAAACCATACTAACAGCCACAGAATCTCTTGATATTAAGACATTATGAAGTTACGACTGATCCATACTCAAATAAAGTAATTAACTGTAAAATGTTAACAATTTTATGAACTAATAAATTATAACAGACTTTTACCAGCAGGGTAAACTTACAAACCAAACTAGTAAATCATGAGATGCATATAACAAGATAGAAGTAAATATTAAATATTAAGCTCCACCACAAGTTGCATATATTTTGGTTCCATCTTTTGTAATCCGATAAACCTCCAAAGTAACAGGATCAGCAAGTTCATTTGTCATCTTAGGCAGCCGCAAATTGACATCATTGTGGTCAATGCCATAAATTGTATGGAGTTTGTTCTTCAATTGTACAATTGTCATCATCTTATGAACTGGTACAATATAAAGTCCGTGCGTTCCATAAATTCTGACTTCATACATCTCAAGAGCATCAATATGAGCATCATCAGGAATGTCGTAAATCAGAATGTTTTCATAAGTACTCAACTCTGCTCCATGGTAAAGCAAAGTCATCTTCTTCGCAGCAATTCGAGTTAACTCTTCAATTTTAAGTTTGAGGGTCATAATAGTTTCATCCCTCATGACCATCAACAAGTAGCTCCTATCATGAGCACTAACCCATAAAGGTCTAGTCTGCATTCATCAAAAACCACTAAGCTCCTATATTAATAAAGTTGATTATTAATTAAATAAAATGTGTATTAAACATAATTTAAAGCATATATTAAAATTACTAGTACGCACAACACGGAGAATGAGATCAGCATTATTCATAATTCCATAAAAACGGGCTTCAAATTGATCTCCCAACTTCATAGAATTAAAGTAAAGGTATTGTTCATCAACTTCAGCATTAAGCACCGTCTCCTTAAGTTTTAGTTTGATATCATAAATAGTTGCATGCTCATCAACATCCACAGAGTACACCACAAAATGGAAGTGGATATGGAGTAACATTTTTCTTAAATAAACAAATTTCAGATTCTCAGCTATACTATATGTAGAAACAGCAACATTTGTTGAATTTTTACTACTACTGGTTTTAGATTATTTGATCATAGATTTTGGATGACATGTTTTCAATGTAATTTGAATGTTTGATTTATTTTGATATGGTAGAAACATAGTCAATTGGTTGCAAACTAAATTGATCTCAAACAACATAAAATCAACATGAAAATTAACAAGTGTGTTTGTGTGATATGTAGTTTTGGAATATGAATTCCATGAGGCATACTTCAACCACTCAAAGCCCATCTCCTAGATTTGTTAAAGTATATGGCTTTGATTCCTAGAAAATTGGATAGGCCAATCAAACCATTCTAATATTTGGATTTCCTTAAATCTAAATTTGACCCACGAAGAATTTGTACTTTTTTTTTTTTCTGAAAATTTGGATGGAGAACAAATATTATTTATCCAAATTATCATGCATAGATTTCCTTTTACTAGGGTTTTTAATATCTCATTTTAAAAAAAAAATTTATGATGTGTTGACTTGTGGAAAACTATAGTAGTTTTTTAGAGAGTTTTTATATTTTCCAATTTATGTTTACATAGCATAATTTTCTTAAATTAAGAAATTTTAACAAAATTTTGAAAGAAATCTTAAAAATAACTTATTTTCCAAAATCTTCTTTTATAAATAGCGTTAAATTTTCTAATATGAAAACACATAATCATATCGATGCTAAAAAATAATTTTTTTTTATTTTATTAAGTGCACATTTTCTAAACTTCTTAAAAAACTGAAAAGAGAAAATAAAAAATTATTTTTTATAAGTAAACATGATACCCTTCTCTTTTAAAAAAATTATTCATAAGTTTTTTTAAATACCATATATATACTTATGTATAAAATATTTTTCATTTTCATAACTTATTAAATCTCAAAAAATATCATTAAATTAAATAGAAAATTTTATTTAATCCTATTGTACTGATAAATAATATTTATAATATCATACAATAATATATTATACCATATATTAGATATTAAACTATGCTGTTAATCATCCAAATAAAATATGGACACTTTGAAAGCCTGATTGCTCCACTCACTTTCTTAGCACAAAATTTGTTCTAACTCATCCAATTAATACCTTTTACACCATTTTTCTTCAAGCTCCACCAAAATAAGTTCATTGTCTTCTCCAACTCACTTCACAACTCCAGTGGCAGCAAAAATGAACTCATCACATAGTTTGGCATATCTTGCACTAATGTTTCAAGTAAAATCTCCAATGACAACAAAAACGCACTAAAAAATGATAAGGATATTATTATTATTATTTCCCAATTTTGTTAGAATTCCCTAATTCAGATGGACATTGTACATATAAAAATGTGAATAATCAATTAATAATAAATAGCCTTACCATTATTTTCATAGTATCAGCAATATTTTAACGGTTGATAATTCTCGATGTACAAAGTTATAGACTTGTGACTTCTGAAATTCGAAAAATACAACCCCGGACAGAAATTAATGGATGTGACTTGAGACCTTTGAAACTTGAAAGAACATAGGATTCTTTAAGTCTAATGAAGAGTCAAGATCCAATCTATTTGAAGCTAAAAGATGAAGTATGGTTTCACTAAGTTCATGAAGATCCAAAATCCAATCAAATCAAAGTAAAAAGAAATATCTAAGTGATGATTGAACCAAAAAGTGAGTACATCCACCCAATTACACTTAAGAGAAAGCATTGGAGTATATTAAGGATATCAGTACCACATTGGAAAAAAAGAAAAAAAGAAAGTGGACGTACATGTAGAGGTTTCGAAAGCAAAAATGACTTGAGTCTATTTTATCAAGAAAGAGCACATATCAAAACTCCAACTTTCACGAGCTCAACATTTACATTTCCAACATATTTATGAACGTTCAAGAAAGCTCACAAATTTTAATTAACAATAGTGGGTACCAATGTTTTAAATAAAACCTCCTAGAGCCATTCGTTGTTCTACCCTCTTACTGTCTTACATATTTTATTAATCCACCTATTACCTAGATGACTACTCACCAGCACCATCGACAATATATATATATATATATATATGCCAAACCATTACCCAAGTAGTTGCTGCCTTTGGCTTTCCCATAGCTGCTAATTCGGTTTTTGAGGCTGAACTGGTAATGGTTTGGCTGGGTTTGTCTTGGTGTATTAATAATGTCTTGGGTATTGTACAAGTGGAGACCGATTGCCTAGAAGTTGTCCAAGCTGCTCATCAAGCTATGTGGGGACACGTTGGAGAGTTCAAGGTGCAGAAGGTTGCTCGGCTACTTCTCCATCATGCAGGATCCATCTCACATATTTTCAAGGAATGTAATCAAGCAGCGCACTTTCTAGCTTCTTTTTGTCGTGTTAACAATAATGCTTGCTATTTTAATTCTTTTGATATGTTGCCTCATTTACTTAAAGGCATTGTACTCACGGAGACTACGGGTCTTTCTTATATTCGTTATAAATAAATTTAGTGCGGGTTGCGTGGCTTATTTGGCTGTGTATCCTGACGTCCAGGGTTCCACCTTATAGGCTATGTGATTACGTATTTTTTTCTGCTTAAAAAATATATATATATATGTCATACCATATCATATTTAGTAATAAAAATAAAAATAACATTTTTGTAAATTTAAATATGTTTATTGTCTAAGTAGAAAGTATAATCCTTCTCTTATGCAAGATCCTCTTACCAGATTGCTGTTGCTTGCTAAAATGAGATGTTGCCCGGAGTGGGCCTGCAACGCCCAATTAAGAGAAAGCTCTTATGCATGAATTTTTTGTCCAACAATTGTATAACTAAATAAATTTAGAGGAATTTTAAAATGAAAAATGTTAATTGCACTCATTTTGGAGAGTAATTATTAAATAAATTTTCTTATATTGGCTGAAATTTTTTTATTATAAGTATATTTATGATGAGAGATATTATAATTAATATTTTTTAACCAACAAAAGAGAAATTATCTATCATTCATTCTCTAAAATGACTGCAATTAGTATTTTTCTTTTAAATTTTATACAAGTGCACTTATGTGGCACTATGCTAATGCCATATTAGTTCTCTAAAATGATGTGGTAAATTATATGGATTTATCTTATTTTAGAAAGTTAACGTAACGCTACGCTGTTAAAATTTTAAATGGTAAAGAATGATGTTGATATGGAATGAATATTTTACAGATAAAATCATGGTAAAATAAAGATGAGAGGTGATAATATGATAATAGATATCTCTGAAGCACGATCACTATAATTTATTGATGTAAATTCATTATATAATTTTTAAAATGACGACAATTAAGGTTTTTTTTTTCACTTTTAAGTATAGGTGCTACCTATTTTTCATTTTTGTTGAAAATTCACATTGATTTTCAATTTTTTGCTCTATTTTTGTTTTTTAGTTTTTGTTTATATTTTTTCATTCAAATTAATTTTTTTTGATCTCATATTCTCATTACACACACAAAAAATAAACATATACAAAATATATATAAAATAAACACAACAAACAACAACATTTATTAAACATATATAATATCTACAACAACATTCTTAAAATATACATAAAATATCTACTAAATATGTATAAAATTTATTTAATTTTTTCACTTTATTTTTTTTATTTTATATTCACACAATATAGATATAACATTTAACACATATACATAAAATATTTACCAAATATCTATATATTAAAATTAATAATTTTTAATTTTATTTTTTATGTATTTACCAAATATCTATATATTAAAATTAATAATTTTTTAATTTTATTTTTTACGTGTATAATATATAAAGTTTGTTTAAAAATAAATTTAGTAATTTTTATGAATATATTTTTATATTTTTCTTTTTTTTGTGAGTGTTAATTGTTATTTGTTAACATCATTAAAAAATTTTCTTTATAAAAATTAATATATTTTATATTCTAAAAATATAATTTAAAATATTAATTTTTATTATTTTATTAGAGTATATTTATTTAATTGTAATGTTTGAAAAAAATTAAAAATTAAAGTAAAATATTATTCCTAGTGAGAGAATAAATATTTTTGAAAAAAATATTATTTTAGTAAAAAGTGAAATATTTTTAAAATTTTACTCTAAATTTTTCTAAAAGAGTAAATTTTTACATTTTATAATATGTTTACAATAAAATTTATTTTTTTAGAAAATTCTCTAAATGTCCTTTAAGTACAATCTTTTATGGCCATTTGTTGTTCCACCACCTAATTACATATTTTATTAATCCACCTATTACCTTGATGGCGACTCAATACCCCCATCAACAACACAATTTATTATTATTATATATATTTATCTATATATATATAATCATATTTAATAGTAAAAATAAGAATAATATTTTTGTAAATTTAAATAGAGATTTTTACAAAAGTAACTGAAAAATTTTTAAAAAAATAAATTTATCATGTTTTTAAAAAATTTTAAATTTATCAAAATTTTAAATTTATTTTTATAAAAATACTATATTTAAATAATTTATTATAAATTTATTATGTTTGTTATGAATTTATATAGTTTATTATGAGTTTATTATAAAATAATTAAAATATCCTTATAAAATGAAAAAAAATTATAAACAAAAGGGCGGAGGCTGTAATTTTTCCATTTAAATATGTTTTTAAGTAAAAAGCACAATCCCCCTGCTCTTTACCAGATTGCTGTTTCTTCTGTTACACAGAGTGGGCCTGCAAGGCCCAATTAAGAGGATGCTCTTGTCCAAGAAAATTGTTGGTCCAACAATTGTATAACTAAAAATTTTTTTGAGAAAATTATACAAAATGAAATTCGAGAAAATTATACAAAATGAAATTCTTTTCACCAAAATATTATTATTTTTTTATAATTTTACAATTTTGAATTTTGAATTTTTTTTATTTATTATTTTTACATATACAGAATAACATCTCTTGATGTATGATGTTTGCAGATAATATTATATTAATAGATGAAACTCAAGCATACATAAATCAAAAGTTGAAGTTATAGAAAATCACTTTAAAATCTAAGGATTTTAAATTAAGTATAACTAAGACTAAGAATATATATCATAAATTTAATAACGAGAATAGAAAAAGAAGCGAAATTATTTTAAACGAAATAGTAGTATCTCATAGTACTCATTTTAAATACTTTGACTCTATTCTTCAAAAAGATGGAGGTTGTAAAAAAGATATAAGTTATAGGATTAAAGCTGGTTGGATAAAGTGGAATGGTGCTACAAGAGTTCTATTTAATCGAAAGATGCTAATTAAATTAAAAGAAAAGTTCTACTGCATTGCAATACGGCATGCGATGATGCATGGTAATGAGTGTTAGACAGTAAAAGAATAACACATAAGTAAAATATATGTTGCAAAAATGAGAATGATAAGATGAATGTGTAGTCATATTAGGATAGATAGAATTCGCAATGAATGTATTAGAGAAAAAGTGGGGTAGCAACTATTGAGAATAAGATAAGATATCATAGATTGAGATAGTTTGGTCATGTGAAACGAAGATCTAGCAATGCGCTAGTTAGAAAAATCGAACAAGTTAAAATAGATATAGTTAAAAAAGATAAAGGTAGGCCTAAACTAACTTAGTCAAAGATAGTTCAAAATGATCTTATGATGTTAAATCTATCAGAAGACATCATAAATCGTATTGAGTGAAAAAGAAAAATTCATATAGCCGACCTCAATTAACTTGAGATTAAGGCTTTGCTGAATTGAGTTGAGTTGTTATTTTTACAAAATATACTCAATTTATTATTGTATTTTTTATAATTTTTTGTTACAATATTTTAGAATTTTTCCTTTTTTAAGTTATTATGTAAATTTCCCTAAATTTATTGTTAATTCAGATACTAAGATTAAAATAAATAAATAAATAAATTCGTTATGGGCCGAGTTTAGGCTGAGGGAAATCCAAATTTTACAAAAATTTGGTGTCCTAGTCTCCAATTTTCTTCAGTCACAGTGTAGTTAATTTTCATGTTGATTTTATGGGATGGGGAACAAATACGCATGGGAGCAATTCTGTTAGAAGCCAATTGACCATCTTCTATAACACCAAAACCAATTATACATTCAAACTACATTGAAACCATATATCATCCAAAATCAATGATCGCATAATCTAAAACCAATACCCAGTCACAATTTAACAAATATTGTTATTTCTGCATATAGTAGCCGAGAATCTAAAATTTGTTTATTTAATAAAAATGTTACTCCAAATTCAATACCATTTTATGAGGTACCCTATAGAAGTTGATGAACATGCAACTATTAAAATGATGTCGTCGATATATACAAGTGCAAAAATAACATCACAACCAAGTGAATAAATAAATAGCGAAGAATCAGCTGAGGACATTCGAAAACCCAGGTTCACAAAAGCAGAATGTAAGCATTTGTACCATTGGCGAGGAGCTTGCCGTAGTCCATAAAGTGAACGACGAAGTCTGCAAACATAATCAGGTTTAGACCTATCCTGAAACCCAGGAGGCTGTTCCATAAAGACAACATCATCCAAAGAACCATGGAGAAACGCATTTGACACATCAAGTTGCTTCACAGTCCATCCCTTTGAAACCGCAATGGACAAAATAATGCGTATTGTTGTGGGTTTGACCACTGGTGAGAACGTTTCATTGAAGTCAATTCCTGGTCTCTGGTGAAAACCCTTTGCCACTAGTCTTACTTTATAGCGATCAATGCTGCCATCTGCTTTTTGTTTAATGCGGAAGACCCATTTATATCCTATAATATTCTGCACAGAGGACCTTGGCACCAACTCCCATGTTTCAGTCTTTATAAGTGCATTCAATTCGCTAACCATTGCGTCACGCCAATTATGATTTTTGATAGCCTGAGTAAAACAAGTGGGAATAGGATTTGTAACTTCAGCTTTGTGAGATTGTGGTGACCATGGTACCTTGGGTTTTAAAGTTCCCGTCTGCAATCTAGTAATCATATGATGTTGTTTTGGTGGAGCAAGTAGAGCTGCAGGAACAATAGAACCTGGTTGTGGAAATTCTGCGTTAAGAGGTTGCGCAGAGGAAGTGGCAGATTGCGTGAATGAATCAACGGAAGGAAAAGCAATTAATTCATTATTGCTGGTTGCTGAGTCAGACCCAGAAGCAGACGAACCAGCAGCAGCTGAATCGGTCATTAATGGAACGGATGATTTTGAGATTCGATACATTTGATTGTGAATGTGTTAAGTAAATTATTACATTGTTAATACATTTGATTTATGCTATGAATTGCTTTAATGTGAATTGAGATATGATGAAATGTGAAGCCATTGTTGTTGGCTATGATAGTGCAAATGAAATAATTGGGGCATGGTTAATTATTTGATTATGGAATATGAAATATGAAATGAATTGAGAAAGAGAATGATAAAGAGAAAAATGAAATAATTGTGTGATTAATATGTTATTCAATTTTCAGAGTTCTGGGTTTGGTGACATGCCTATGAATTTCTGGACAGGTGAAAAGACCGGGTTGTAAGCCGAGTCCAGCTGAAAAATGTGAAATGTGATGTTTTTGGGGTGAAAAGACTGGGTCGTAAGCCTCAAAAATAAATTCTTGAAGCTAGATTGAGTGAAAAGACTCGGTCGTAAGCTCAAATCTAGTTGATTATCCATGGATAAATATATATGTATCGCCTACGGGCTTGATGATTGTGATTATGGACCAAAGCAGTAACTCTGAACTTTGAATAACATATTAGTGTCTTTTGGGCCCATGTTTGTCTTTGTTTCAATATGAGTCATAAATTGTAAAATAATTGAATAAGATAATGAAATGCAATGTTATGAAATATAGTATTGATGAATATGATCTCTATTGTTGAAAATATGGCATTGACATTGCATTATGCATATTGTTATTGTGGTTTGTACCACTAAGCCGTTGGCTTAGCGATTGTGGTTCATCGCGCAGGTGACAGGATAGAACCCGAGAGCTCAGTTAGACCGAGTGGAGTCTAGCTTCTGAGGTGTTGATAGAGGGCTTAAAGATCAAAGACAAACTGCCAAACATGTATAAATTTTATGTTTTGTAAACATGGATTTTTAATGTATATGTATTTACAAATACCGCTACATTTTCCGCTGCGTATCAAATAAACATTTTATCTATTGTACTTTATAATATAATTTAAATATTTTAAGTTTTTTTTTTATATATCATTGCTAAAAGAAAAGATTTGTTTGTATAGTATATCGTGGCACTCCTGTATCTGGTATACGTATATTATAGGTGTAGTAGTTTATGTAGTGTGCGTATATGGGATATAGGGATGTTACAATTGTTTTGGTATCAGAGCCTAGGTTTTGAGATTCTCAATCTAGGAAAATTGTAAGAAAAAGAAAATTTTGATTTTTAAATATGGTTTTTAAATAAGATACATGTTTTGGCATTGACAGTTTTTGATCTTTAATGAGGTATATTCTACTGTGTTTGCAGATATAAGTAGTGATAGCGTCTTAGTCACGTCAGTCTATAGAAGGTAGTGTTGAGAGTGTAGATCTTGAAGAGGGTAGAGATGGAGCTAGGGTTGAGAGAGCTAGTGAGGCACCTGCTTCTTTGCCAGAGAGATCAGCTGCTGATGAGGTTCTGCCAGTTTGGCTAAGACATGTAGTAGAATTGTTGAGGCAAGCTCCAGTGCAGCAGCCACCGCCACCACAACCTCAAGTACCGGTGAGACATTATGATAAATTGAGAAAGTATGGGGCTGAGGATTTCTTTGGTACTATAGATCCTGCAATAGCTGAGCAGTGGTTGGATAGAGTGCAGAGGGTATTTATTCAGTTGAAAGCCACTTTTGAAGAGAAATTTGATTATGCTAGATTCCTTCTGCAGAAAGATGCTTATGATTGGTGGAAGACGGTTCCTCATGCCATGGATGATCCATCGACTTTGTCCTATAGTGATTTTCTGCGGGAGTTTGAGCACAAATATACTCTGACATCAAAACAAAATTTAAGGGGGTGGTTGGTGGTTGATACAGCAGATGAGGAGGATCAATGTCTATATTTTAATTTATTGGAATTGCAAGATCATTTTTGAAGCCCAGCTTTATTGGATTGGACCTAATTCTGATCTCCTTCTCCGTGTTGTACGTACTAATATTTAATTATATAATTATAAGCTTGTTTTAATCAAAATGTTATTTAATTTGTTAAGTTTATAATTGGTTTTTGCGTATATGCAATGCAGACTAGGCCTTTACGGGTTATTGCTCACAGGAGGAGTTACTTGTTGAGTGTTATGAAGGATGAAACTGTTATGACCCTCAAATCGAAACTTGAGCCATTGATTCAAATTGAAGCAAAGAAGATGTTGTTGCTTTACCATGGAGTAGAGCTGATTACTTGTGAAAATATTCTCACCTATACAATTCTTGATGACGGTCATATTGATGCTTTTCAATTATTTAAGCTCAAAATTCATGGAACAAATGTGACTTATAATGTAACAGTTCACGAGAGAATGACAATTGCACAATTAATGAACAAACCCATGCACTCTATGGCCTCAACCATGCAGAAATTAATTTGCGACTGCCTAAGATGACAAATTATCTTGATGATCCTGTTACTTTGGAGGTTTATCAGATTACAGAAGATGGAACCATAATATACCATAATATATGCAACTCATGGTGGAGCTTAATATTAATTATTTCTGTTTTAATTGCTTTTATATTGTACTAAATAGGTTCAAACTGCTGCTGCAGCAGGTACAGTTAGTTCCTAAGCTTTATTATAAATGTTATTAACGTTTTATAATCAATTAGGTGATAAGATTGTTCCTAAGCTTCCCATACTTGCGCTCAATTTTAATGTTTATTCTCAAGCCCGGTTCTACCAACATTTTCTGTTATTTTTTTCCCAAAATAATGATTATAGGGAAAAAAAATGCAAACTGCTGCTGCAAATTAATTTCAAAGGAAATTAAATAAAGAAAAAGGTTACTCCTCTACAAAAAAAAAAGAGTAATTACTGAATAAAATAAGTAATAGTAATTAGGATCCACCAGTAACACTTCCATTGAAAATCTCAATTGTATCACCTTGGCAAACATGATGCCACCTGAAAGATCGATCATCATCCATAACATTCTGTTTATATATAAAAAAATACCCTTCTGGTGGAAGATGAAAATGCAATCTCTGATGCAATTTCTGCAACTCTTTTCTAAGCTCTCCAACATTATCTGATGCATTCACTTCCACTGGAATTTTCTTAGTACTACATTTAGTCAGCACCATCACCTTCAACTTCTTTACAGAAGCTGTAGTAGTGTGTACGGATCCTGTAGACCCTGTAATAGTCTCTGATCCTGTAGGTGTTGGCGATGGCCTTATATTCACACTAATTTCACTATTCTCCACTAAATCATAATCCCTTAAATATGTATTATTATCCTGCAATTCTCCACCTTTTGATTTGAGCACTAATCTGTGAATTGGAGTAGACTCGATTTCTTGTATCTTCTCTTTTAAACGTAAAACAGTGTCGTTTAAATCCATTTCTAAAGGAAATGGAAATTTGGAAGATGGAATTCTGAGAGCGAGTTGAATTTTCTTGGAATTGGAAACGGGTAATGAAAAAGGATCTTCAATCTTGATTTGGGCTTTATGATCATTATTATTATCAGGAATAATAAGAAGCTGAATGCGAGAATTTTGAAGAATTTCACAGAATTCAACATCACGATCATCTTGAAGAAGTTGGCCATTGAAAATTAAGGATTGACTGGAAATGGGAATTCCATGGTATTTCTGAATCTTTTCTTTGATTTCTAAGACCGTGTCAAAGAAACCCACTTCAATGGAGAAGGGTCTGCCTCTTTGGGGTTCAAAGAAGACGTCCATTGAAATTTCGAAATTGAAATTTTGAATACGGCATTAACTTAATAAACATATAAACTGGAAGAAGAGTATGCAAAGTAGTGTGTTGCTGTTTTTGCTGTTGCAACAATATCCGATATTTCGTCCAACGGTAAACCGATTTCAGTGGTTAAGATGACAGGTGTGAACTGTTGAAATTACATAGAAAGTTTTTTTTAATGTATATAAATTTTATTTTAAGTAAAGGTTTCGATTCTTCTGATTTCACTTATTAAATATTTTTGTAAATTAATGATTAATCTGCCTGGGAGAAATCTTCGTTTTTATTTCATTAGATTTTATCTTTATTTTTTCCTCTATTTTCTTTGATTAATTTCCCTCTTTTCATTAAGTCAAATCACAGAAAATCTTGTAATTAATGTAATTTCAACTTTCGTATCTCAAAATATTATTTTCCTTTCAGAAAAAAAATATGTATATAGTTACTGTATTATGTAAATAATAGTGTAAGTGTATACATAGCGCTACGTATAGTAATGTCTTCCAAATAACAACTCATTATGTTCTTGCCAAAAAAAAATTTTCAATCAAATACTATAATTTTTTATTATAACTTCTTATATTTTATTAAAAAATTCTAAATCTTTCAAATTATTATATATATAATTTTAAAAATTAATATAAAAATATATAAGTCAATTATACATATTAAAAAATAATAAAAATATTTTATATTATTCATATGGATAAATTTTTAATTGAAATATACATAAATAAAATTATTTATAAATAGTAATTTACTAAATGGTTTTATAAAAACTTAATTTTAAAAAAATTACTTTTAACGCCTTAAAAAATCATAAACATCAATTTTTATTATATAATAATTTATAGATATAAAGATTTGGAATTTTCTTTTATTTTTTTAAAATGGTTTAATATACAAATTCTTATAAATCCCGTGGGATTGGTTACTCTCAACAGCCACTCTTTTAAACTTTGGAAGAAGAGTCAACTTTGTAGTCTTACCTGTCGCTCGGAATTAGAAATTAAATCCTTTTTTTTTCAGAAAGAAAGGACTTTTTTTTTAAAAATCAATTTAAATTAATTCTTATTTAACAAATCTGTTAAACTGACTTAAAAGTTGCTAATGTGATACGATAGGATCCATTTAAAAAATATTACGATTTCAATGCTGACTTCGAATAAAAATTGGGTTCCAAATTGAAATTTTGTTCTACTTTATATGAAAAAAAATTATTATTACAAACTTAATTTTTACATAATTTACATTTGTATCCTAATTATTTTAAAATTTAATCTATTTAATTTCTAAACGAATTTTAGTTAAAAATAAAAATAATATATTTAAAAGACTATATGAATAAAAATATTAAAATATAATAAAAAATTTATAAATTTCTAAATAGAATCAAAATATTGATTATATAATTAAAAAAATATTATAAACTTATATTATAAATTATTATGAATAATATTAAATTTTCTTAATATAAATTATAATAACTTTCTAATATTATAAATTATTTATAATTTTAAAAAAATATTTTTACAAATATTAAAAATTTATCAAGATTAAAAGTTATAATATTAAAAATTATATATTTACATTATACTATTAAAAAATTTATTTATTAATATTATAAATTATAATAATTTTTAATAAAATACTAAATTATATTAAAAAATCAATATCGTTGATAATAATTTATAATATAAATTTATAATAATCTTTTAAATTGTATAATCAATATATGCATTTGCCATCGGATGAAATCTATTTTCCTTTTAAAAGGTTATAATATATTGACAAAGAATAAAGAAAAACAAAGAATAATATGGACTTTAAATTATGATAGATAAAAAATATAAACTCGAAAAAAAAAATTGTATCCAGGCATTCCTCAGCTACCTTTAAATCCGGAAGAATCTGAAATATAGTCCATGTTAAAAATAACTAAACTATAAAGCCCAAGAGTCGATTAATCCTGAAAAGTATAATGCTGTCAAAGTCACTAGTTTCGTTCTCAGCGCTTCAGAATCTGCTAATAGTCCACGTTTATCCTGAAATTCAAACAAGGTACCAATTTTATTTTCCATTTAAAATGCCATGTTAACTGGCATGCTTAAAACATAGATAACTTTTTTTAAAATATATTTTGGTAAGTATATTTAGATAAGTTCTAAAATGTCAGGATTTAGCTGCTACCTCTGATGGAGCTGCATCTGTGCAAGAAAATCCGTAAGCATGTCTTATATGAAGAGACGGTAAAAAGAGCACCCCCAGCTGACATGAGTCAGACAAGAATAATGAAGTACAGGTTCATTGCTTCCAAGAAAGCATAAAGCAAGAACCATTCGACTAAATTTTCATCTTAGAACAGGAAAAATGTCAATAAAAGACGATCGGAAAAAAAAAAAAAAGGTTCTGCTACTTGCTTATAATTCCTGGACCTCATAAATCTAGAACAATCATATGTACTTTTCAATACACATACCTCATAGGAACGAATCATCAACTGGAAATTATTCTTTTGCAAGGCCCCCCAAGCTGCTTTGCTCAGATTTGCTGAAGTTAGCAAAAACCAGAAGTTAGAAAAAAAAATACAAATCATGATCCAATTGGAATACATTCTTGGAGTAATTTCAATGTTCTTTTGAGCTATTAATCTAAAAGCGATATTAAAACTGCAAAAAATTAATAAAATGGAATTGAATTCATCTGAAAGTAACACTTACACAAGTTTCTGACCATTATACCGAGTGAATGTCTTTATATGTGGCATTGCGCGACTGAAATATAAAATAAGGCGTGTAAATGTCTAACACAGGCACAGGTGTCCAACAGAAGGGGTGAGGAGGCGGTGGTGGGTGATGTAATACCACCAACAAATATGAATTGATGAGATCATATTCTATTTCAGCCTACGATCAACTTCTTCAGTTCAGCATTGCCATGAACAAATATATTATAAGATGACCTTGATCGAACTACAAGGGACTATACATTAATGCTGGTGTAATCCTAATGAAACTAGACAGCAACAATGTACATTTTGTAATCCAATATGAAGAAGGGCATATACCCGCGGCCAGTGTGGTTAGCCTTCCATTACGACCAATATCTCTTCAAAAATTCTTTCTCCACATTTTTTAATGGGCTTGGAATAGCATTTCTACCTGCATAACCCTAGATATTAAAGTAAAATAAAAAAAATAACAAAACTTACCAAGTAAATAACCAAAAATAGCAAATCAAATAATCTTAGCATAAGATTTGCATGATGATAGGGCATATTCACTTTCATTTCAAGTTTAATACAGGATAAAATATGAAAACTAACAAGAGGACCGACTTTAAAAAATAAAAAAATATTACAATAGGCTTAGACATGAATTTGATCTGGTCCTGCCCAATGATTAGTGACTATGACTTCTTGATATAGGAGAAAAACTTGTTAAAACTATAATTTACAACTTTCATGCTAAGCATGGTATATTGGAATGAAGCACCCATGATATTGTCACCCAAACATATTATTAATACATTCACAAATTAGATAGTAATAATATTTATGTTTTTTTTTTCCTTTTTTTTTTGGTCAGAACTTAAATTCACTCCATAGACTGAAATTATCATAATGCACGCTAGATTACGTTTGATTTGTATCATTATTATCAAAAGAAGGAAAAATTATACTTGGAATAGCCATTTGAATAATTGATTGACTTATCCTTTAAGCATGTTATACAATTCAATCCTTTAACCTGCAGTTCCGCTATATTCAAAAGATATGAATTCTCCTGAACAACATTCCGTCCAGTATGATGAAGTCCATTGCTATGTTTTTTATACTGCTGACATTATATCACCCAATGGTTCAACTAATACCAATACTCAAAAGCAATAACTATTTGGAATATAATGGAAGGATTCTACTTGTGGCGGAAAAGGCTCATAGAAATGAACTACTTGTTAGTACCTCTAAAAAGCATCTGACATCTTCCACCGTTGGCCATATTATTCAAGGCTCTCCAAGGCCAAGAGGTGTTTTATCTTCAGAGAATCCAGATGACATTGAAGTAGCCAGCTCAGTTATCCACTTTTCATCCAGTGAACCAAGGAAAGAGAACTGCAGAATACAACATGATTTCAGCTAAAATTTTCCTAAATGGAATAACCTGTAGAAAGAAATAAAAAATCAGCAGAAAGTGATTAAGCACAAGGATCAGAGGGATGGCAAGGCATAAAATCAGATTTATAATATTTTTTCTTATACGGAGAAAAACATATGGATTAAGATGACACATTAGAAAATTCACTATATGGTCACTGATTAAGTTTATCCACCTTTCACTGATTAAGATTACAAACAATACGAGAATTCATTATATGATCACTAAAAAATTGCATTTGCATCTGGCTATATTATGCCATAGTTATAACAGCAAAATAAGAATCCACCATATGCATACCTGATAAGCAAGAGGACAGTTTTTAAATTCCTTTTCAAAAGTGCATTCCTGAAGAACACTTCGTAATTTCATATGTCCCCACTTTTTCAGATTGGCACCAGCATGATATCCAGGAACAGATGCAATTAACCTGATGGGGTGTCGAATCCACCAAAAATAATAACCTGCTCTTCCTACAAAAGAAAACTTGTAAATAGGGTGAGAAGGGTCGAACCCTAGGGACTAGCTTGCCGAAAGTTAACCAGAACTGAAAATAAAACTAAAAATTAAAACGGGGGATTTAAAATTGGAACGAGATTAATTAAAATTAAAAATGAAAGCAACAAAAATAATATAAAACCTAAAACGATGGGGAAGAATTCAGTCAAGACATACCGCGGTTCGAAGTTTAAACTGATTGATCATTGATTCAAGAATAATCCTTTAATTCAGATTACAGACAAGTTATAGTCAGGAAGAACATCGACCCAACCAATCCTACCGTATTAATAGGTTGCTAAGATACGATCTAATAACAACCCCCTAATTAACTAGCAATCCTAAATACGACGAATGATTTAACCGTTAACAGCCTTAAAATCTAGTAAGACCTTGCCCTAATTAACAGAAACTACGAGCATCCATTTAAATCAGATTATATTCTTTCTTAATATAACCTAAAAGGTTCTACCCAATTAAATTATATCAATCACTACTACATCAATCTAATCAAACAATTACGGATTTGATTCAATTGAATAGTCATGGAAATTGCTATCAAACAAATAACGGGCCCTGTTAAATCATTCAATAGAATTTCACTAAGGGATATATTTTTCCAATAAACCACAGAAAGAATATAAATGCAATGTAAATCAAAGAATTCTATTAAGTTCAATTCAATCTCACAATCATGATCAAACTTCTACCTTGGATTAAGCCTTAACTGAACAAGATGATTAGCCACACATGGCTATGGAAGAAAACATTGTAAAATCTGTCAAAGAAGGCTGAAATTCGTATCTCCCTTTACGTAATCAAAAAGTGTCCATTTAAAAACCTAATTTTAACTTATATACTCCTAAAAGTGGGGCCAAAACATAATACAATAAAAGGGACCCACTAAACAGTGTTTAGTATTCTTTCTCTGCTCTAAAACACGCTGGAAACAGTCCCAATAAGTCGCAGGTCAGCAACTCGTATAAATCAGTCCGCATCTGTTCGCTTGTTGCTTAGTCTTGCCTAAGGATAAGGACTTGACAGCTTCATATTTTCCAAACAAAATCCAGCAGCTACTGCTTCCCAAAAACATCTTCAGAATCTACTCCTTTTAGCTTCATTCTCAATATATCCAGTATATTCTAACACAAAAACAAGAATCCAACTAAAAACTCCTCTTTTAAGCACAATTAACACAAAATCAGCATATTATAATCAATAAAAACGTGTTGGATTTACATGTTATCATAACCTGACCTGAAAATTAAGTTAGGTTTTAAGAGCAAGTATCATGGGTCCGACCTTCTCCGAAAACGGCGCATTGTTGGAGCATTTGTGCACCGGACTGCCTTTTTTTTTAAGAGCAGATATAGCATCATAAAGAATATAATATCCAACAGAATAACACATACTAAAAATAAGAAGGATGAGAATCTGAAAACATACCGTTGCACTGCTATAATCAAATTTCTTGAAAAAGGATTGGTTGATAGTGAAGTTCCCTAGACCTAGTAGCATAACAGTGAATCCTGGCCACTGCAAACATTCATATAAAAGCAAAAACTTTATCAGACGATAAAACCTTAACTGAATGCTTCTCTCATTTACATTCACCAATACCTTTAATGCACTGAAATTTTGCATCCACAAACCTTGGCTTTTGTTGTTCCAGCCAACATATATTAAATTTGCTGTATGGATAATAACTCTCACTCCTCGGGGATAGACAAGAAGCATAGCCTTTGAATGGTGTGTCCCAAATGAAATGGGTAATGGGGGTTTATGCAAAATCCAACTCGCTGGCTTGCTTCTCTAGAAAATAATCAGTGGTAACATAATCAAAGTCCAGGCTTCCAAAATATAGTTTCGAATGCATAAATAGAAAATAGCACAAATATGCTAAGGCAAACCTTCATATGTTCAAGTGTAGCATCACCTTCCCCATGAATAACCAAGACATGAGGAACTTTTGCAAGTGTTGGGCATGCTTCATGAGAGAAAAAGCAGGGACATAAATACAAATAGAAAGAAAAGTCAGAATCCCAGGAGTATGATCAGAAGGAAACAAGCAAAACAAACCATCAATTAGCTTATACTGACGAGCTTATAAATGACCCTGTAGGATGTATAATTATAACTCCATCAAGATAGTCATGGGACCAGTTTAATCACAAACTATAGTGCAGATAAAGCATAACAACAAGAGAATAATGTAAAATGAGCCAAGTGCTAGAAAGTCTGGCAATATGTAGCTAAGATTATCCATGGCAATACAATGCACGAGTGAAATAGAACAAATAACCATTGCCAAAACATATTAACAACCTAGGAGAATGGCAATTTTTCTGAGTAAAACAACCATAAATTGCTGCCTTATAATTAAAACCAGTACATCGCCTAACCAAGCTGTTATAAATACATTCACAAATAAGTGTTTGTCTTTATGTAAAAGTGAAACACCCATCCAAACCAAATAATGAAATGCAAATGGTTTTTCTGAATCAGTGAATGCTGGTTTCCTCACTCTAGCTTTAAAAGAATAGACCAGCCAACAAATAAAAATTCCTGGTGTTGACCATGCCTCATACTAAGAATGCTACAGCCTAAAGAGAAGATAACTTTATTCAGGGACAAAATCAAAACATAATCATTTAAAAGCAATTTTGCAAAATAGGAGTACTCACTTGTCATCAACCAATCCATGTCCACCATGTAGTTTGAGAGGATAGCAACAAGAATATCTCCCTAGCCAAGAAACCAGAAAATAACTAAATAAATAAATCTAACTCAGCTATCAGACTGCATTATATATCTCCAAGTAGTTAACACGGTGACTCAAGTAGAAGCAACAATATATACAAAGAAGGCACCCAAAGCAAACAAATTGCACAATCATTTTGACCTGAATCACATCATTTATAGAAACACAAGAGGTATTTGCCCAAGCCGGAAGTCCTTTAACTTTCAAAAGCTTGAAAGTTAATGGCAATTTATCATCAGGAAAATGAAAGTTACGAATAGCTCCCTCAGAATTTTCTGGTCCATTATTTTCTACATTAACCTAAGCATTTAAAACAAAAAGTTAAATTAGTTCAAACATTAACAAACAAACAAACAAAAAAATCAGTAAGAACTTCTGTTAGTTCGATGGCATAAACCCTACAACTTAGAGCTGTTAGCAACAACTTTGGCTTTCTCTTTAATTGCTTCTCGCATCTTCTTTGGACTAGGTTGGACGCTATCGTCATTTTCACAATGTCGCTTTGGTGTATTAGGAGAAGATGAATTACTATTAATTTTGTGAGAAGTCAGAGCCACATACTTAAAAAAATGATGGCCAGGAATTAACTCTATAATATCACAGCTATTGATCGACACTTCCTCTCCAGGACTTAGCTTCCTTCTTTGATCGCCTGATTTAACCACAATTGGATTACTACCCTCCTACGAATTTTTTTTAGAAAAAAAAATTTTAAAACTCAACAATCGAGCAAAGGTGTCCATAGAGAAGGTTAGAGATTAAAATTTAAAATCCTTGTGAACTACCGGAGTTAAATTGGCCGAGCCATTGTTGGAGACAGTTAGAGTGAGGTGGCTGCGGCTGAGTCTCTTATCGGGAACGGAAACGTGGCTTCGGCCGATAGTGTTAGAACCTCTGGAGAGAGGTAGCTTAGGAACAGACGCGTCCTCCTCTAAATTGACGTTGGGTGGAACCAGATAGCCAATCTTCCATACAAAAGGAAAAAATGAGGGAGATAATATTATCAACGAGAATTGAAAGAGTAGTCATATTTGGAGATAAGTTTTTCTTTTTTTGTTATGTCTTTTATTGATTAATTGTTTTGTTATATACAGTATACATATCAATTATAAGGAAACAATAAAATTGGTTTTATTCTGTTGCAGAACCTTCCTATTCTAAAATGTTGACTTGCTAGGATTGAGGCTGAAATACTGGGATATGATGACTCAAACTGATCCCAAATATGCTAACACTCCCCCTCAAGTTGAGTAGTGGGATTTCCGATACTCAACTTGCTCAATATGTTTCTGAATAATCTTTCGTTGACTGCTTTAGTCAAAATGTCAGCAAGCTGATCTTCAGACCTAACATATGGCAGTTTAATAATCCCAGTTTCTAGTTTTTCCTTTATGAAGTGTCTATCCACCTCAACATGTTTAGTTATGTCATGTTGAACTAGATTTTCAGATATGCTGATTGCTGCTTTGTTGTCGCAAAAAATCTTACATGTATTTGAGGGTGGAAAACCAATCTCTGTAACTAGCTTTCTCAGCCATAATACCTCTGTCAGTCCTCTAGTTACTCCTCGAAACTCTGCCTCAGCACTGGATAGGGCGACAACCTTCTGTTTTTTGCTTCTCCATGTCACAAGGTTCCCACCAACCATAGTGAAGTACCCGGAAGTAGACCTTCGGTCGATGGGATTCCCTGCCCAATCAGCATCAGTGTAGCTCTGTATTTCAAGATGCCCATGTTTCCTGAACACTACTCCCAATCCAGGAGTTCCTTTAAGGTATCTTATGATTCTGAGCACAGCTTCTAAGTGACTCTTCTGAGGATGATGCATAAACTGACTCACCACTCCAATAGCATATGCAATGTCTGGACGAGTGTGGGATAAGTAGATAAGCTTCCCCACAAGTCGCTGATACCTTTCTCGATCAGTTGCTTCAGCACCATCCACAATCTGTAGGCCATGATTAACAGTAATTGGGGTGTCAACAGGTTTACAGTCAACCATACCTGTTTCAGCCAAAAAATCTAAAATATACTTCCTTTGGTAAATAAATATTCCTTGTTTGGATCTGAGGACTTCAATGCCAAGGAAATATTTTAGTGCTCCCAAGTCTTTCATCTCAAATTCAGCAAACAACTTCCCTCTGAGTCTGGTCATTTCTTCAGTGTCATCTCCTGTAATAATCATGTCGTCAACATAGATTATTAGGCAAGTAACTAATTCATCACGTCGTTTAAGGAAAAGGGTGTGATCAGAGTTACTTTGAACAAATCCATTATTCTTCATAGCAGTGGTGAACCTCCCAAACCATGCTCTTGGTGACTGTTTTAACCCATACAAAGACTTCCTTGGACGACAAACTTCTCCTTTTCTGAAATTGTTTGAAAAACCAGAAGGTGTTTCCATGTACACCTCTTCTTTAAGATCGCCATGCAAGAAGGCATTTTTGACATCAAATTGATGGAGGGGCCATCCTTTGTTAGCAGCAATAGAGAATAACACTCTTATAGTATCTATCTTTGCGACGGGAGAAAACATCTATGAGTAATCAATCCCGTAGGTCTGTGTGTATCCTTTAGCTACTAATCGAGCCTTGTATCTTTCAACTGTCCCATCTGGCTTGTATTTAACTGTGAAGATCCATCGACATTCTACAAATTTCTTTCCCTCTGGTAATTGGCACTTTTCCCACATTCCATTTTTAGTTAGCGCCTTCATTTCGTCTTCCATGGCTTTTGTCCAGTTTTCTGATTTTAGGACTTCCTCCACAGTGGTAGGAACTGTTTCTTCATAGAGCTTAGTCATGAAAGCTCTGGCTGTCTCTGATAAGTTTCCCTCCCCCATACTACTAAGAGGATACTTCGAGCTTCGCACTTCTTTCTCAAGAGAGTATCTCTTAGGAGGAATCCCTCGGTTGCTTCTGGGAGGGAGAATATATATGTCTGCAGTTTGTTCTAGTTCAGTACCCTCTTCAGATATATGATTCACAGGAGAGTCTTCTTCTGTCACATCATGAGTATTATACAACAAATTCTCAAACAAATCAGAGTTCCTTACCTCAGGTATTGGGCTAGAGGGAGATGCATCTTCAGTAGCTTTAAGTCCCTCAGTTTGTACTATTGCTTCAGAGTCTAGCCCAGTGGTACTATTAACTTGTTCTTTTGGGCCTACTTCAGGACTTAGTTCTGGACTAGGTCACCAACCTAGGGTGTCACTTTCACTCCTCTCCCCCTGACCACTTGGTTGGTTATTATAAAAGGTCTCAGTTTCTAAGAAGTCACAGTTCATTGTTGTAAACATTCGTCTGTTCTTAGGATCATAACATCTATACCCTTTCTGATTTATCCCATACCCTAAAAAAACACATTTAATGGCACAAGGGTCAAATTTAGTTCTGTCAACCTTGGGAATATGTACAAACACAGAACATCCAAAGACTCGGGGTTCGAGGTTAAGTGAGGATGGGACTTGGGTTTTCAGGGATAGAACCTGGATAGGAGTTTTAAGGTTAAGAATTTTTGTAGGAAGTCTATTTAGGAGATAGGTAGCTGTGGCTACAGCTTCTGGCCAGAATGATTTGGGGACATGGGATTCGATCAGTAAGGCTCGTGTCATTTCTAAAAGGATGCGGTTTTTTCTCTCAGCTACACCATTCTGTTCAGGTGTATGTGGGCAAGTAGTTTGATGAACTATGCCCTTTTCTTGGGTAAAGGTTTGCATGGTGGAGTTTAAAAATTCGCCTCCATTGTCGGATCTAAGGATTTGGATGCCTATGTTGAACTGAGTTTTTATCATATTATAAAACAGAATAAATTTAGTAGCCACTTCAGATTTGTGTTTCAAAAAATATACCCATGTCATGTGGGTACAGTCATCAACAAATAGTAAAAAATATCTAAAACCTTGACCGCCCACTACTGGTGCCGGTCCCCACACATCTAAATGAACTAAAGAAAATACTATTTCTGTTATGGTATTATTAAGACGATAAGTTTGTTTGTGACTCTTAGCAAACATACAAGTTTCACAATTTAAACTATCAATGGACTTAAAAAACTTAGAAAAGAGTAGTTTTAAATAACCAGTTGAGGTTGTCCTAGGCGACGATGCCATAACCAAGCTTCCCTATCCGCAGTCCCATGAGCAAGCATTACAGTACCGTGTTGGGCAACCTCATCCACATAGTACAGTCCAAGTCGCTCAGTGCCATGTCCAATGATCTCCCCCGTCCGAATATCCTGTAATAGACAGAAAGTAGGTGCCATTAGAACAATGCAGTTTAACTCTTTTGTTACATGACTGATGGAGAGTAGTTTGTGGGACAAGGCCGGAACATAGAGACAATTTGAAAATTTTAACTTAGGAGAAATTTCTATTGACCCTGCTCCTTTAACTGGAACAACTCCCCCATTAGCAGTTTTCACATGAGTTTTTGTAGGTTCTGAAGGTTGAACAATATCTCTAGAATCACAAGTCATAGTATCTGTGGCCCCACAATCAAATACCTATTCTCTTCCTTTGCTTTGATTTTGTATTAAATTTGCCACGCCTAATTTTCCATGTCTAGGGGTCATATTATAATTTTCAGAATTATTAGGGGCCTGATTATTATTATGGAGGGTGCAATTGAAGTTATAATGTAAATCTGTATCAATTTGTGCATCAAACAAATTTAAAGGCTAAAAAATGGAAGAATCAAAAGTTTGAGGGTTTGAGTGAAATTTCTCAAACCTTTTACCTATAAATGAATTATTTCCAATTTTTGCCTCAACCCTAGCCGCTCCAGCCACCATTGCTCTTCTTTCTGTATCACGTCCATGGCTGCCACCGCTGCTGCCGGTAGCGCCGTCGGTGTTGCTCACGGCGGTGGCGACCTTCCCCGACGCTGTTCCTTTATTCCGATGCTTGTCAATCCACCACTCAGGATAGCCTACTAATTCAAAACATTGTTCTTTTAAATGTTTAGCCATCCCACAATGCGAACACCGGAGTTTGCTTTTATCTGGCCGGAGAGATGAGTCCTTTGATCGGGTTTCTGACCGGCGCTGCTGTCCTCATGACACGAGACCCATTGCTTCCTTATTTTCTGATCTCCCAGTAATGAGGAGTCCATCCCCGATCCCTTGTGATGTCTGATCTCCCCCTATTGTCGATCCTCCCAAAATACTTACTCTTGCAGCCTCCTTCCTCACCATGGCATACGCCACTTCTGCTGAAGGGAGAGGATCAGTCCTCAAAATTTCCCTCTTGATCTGATCATGTTTGTTATCTATGGCATTTAAGAACTGAAACAATTTTTGCTCTTGTCTGATGGTGTTGTATTTGGCGATGTCTGTTATGTAGGTCATAGGATTGGGCTCTCTCTGATCAATCTCGCCCCATACTCCTTGGAGATTGAGCCAGAAATCCTCTAGTTTGGTTGTCCCTTGTTTCAGTCCATTTGCCTTGGCATGGAGGTCGAACACTTGAAGTTTATCTCGGCCACTGCTGTAAGTAATGGCAAGAGCAGTCCAAAGATCTTTTGCGGTTGGGTATTCGGTAAGATTGTTCACAATCTGAGGTTCTATGTTTTGTATAAGCCATGAGAAAACAACAAGATCTTCTTGTTCCCATTTGTCATAACCTGGGTCTGTATTCTGAGGAGGTTCAGATCCTCCCATGATGTGATTCAGCAACCTTTTTTATTTTCCCCCGATAGCTACTTTGATCATTCTTGACCAAAGGGCATAGTTCTGGCTATTGAGCTTTACACTGATGGAGAGATTGTCTGGTATACTTTGTTTCTGTTGGGTTTGATCGAGACTATTCTTCAACAAATTGGCTAATCTGATGGTGATATCATCCGTAATGCCTGATGACTCTTTGTCAGACATGTTGAGCAGATTTCTGTGCTGATTTTTGTTTTTAAGGTTTTGAGATTGGTGAAGGTATATGATGAGAATGATGGTCTAGATCAGTTTTGGCCATGGATTAAACTTGCTCTGATACCATATTATCAACGAGAATTGAAAGAGTAGTCATATTTGGAGATAAGTTTTTTTTTATTATGTCTTTTATTGATTAATTGTTTTGTTATATACAGTATACATATCAATTATAAGGAAACAATAATAATTGGTTTTATTCTGTTGTAGAATCTTCCTATTCTGAAATGTTGACTTGCTAGGATTGAGGCTGAAATACTGGGATATGATGACTCAAACTGATCCCAAATATGCTAACAGATAATAGAAAACGAAAATTTAAAAATATATGTGTATACAGAGATTTTGATTTTGATACGAGGAGAGAAGTTACCTGAGAGTGAGACATTGCTCATATGAAGAGACTGTAATACAGAAGTGAGCACCGAACGCTAATTTAGTTTTTTGAGAAAGATGAGCGTACATTGACTGGGCGTCTAGTTGTTGTTGTACACTTGATACGGTAGCGTTTTAACCTTCCTTTTTTCGATATCCTTAACAACGACAATGCCTCTATTGTCATTGGGCTATTGGCTACAGAAGCGGTTCTTTTGTAAGGACTAGAGCAGAATTTGAAAAGAAATCCCAATGAATAAAATAGCAGTTTATTTTTTAATCAAAATAATCATAGATGTAAGTAGTAGTTCATTTTGATTTCAAACGCTCATTTTCCAATTATAATATAAAATTTGCGAAGGAAATTATCACATATCTCACCACCTTTCATGAGATCCTTCTGTAATTTCTCGATACTTGTATTTAAATCCTACCAAATATCTAGATTACCATTCATCTAAAACTAATGGGAAGATGATGCCAAGCTGTTTCTCATATAGGCAGTTTACTCGACAGTATCCTAAAGCTTAACCGAGCCTACCAGCACAAAATGAATCAGCACCATAGATGCAACGACTTAATTTATCAGAAAAAAAAATCTCCTTATATGATGAACAAATACATCTTAAGTCGACCGCGAAACTTCATATTTGGAGGTTTACATATACATAATTTGGCAACAAAATCTTACTCTGCCATTGGATTTTGGTAAGTGGCAACAAAAATCTTGCTCTGCCATTGGATATATAGCATATAGAATAACAAAGGAAATCACCTGTTCTCTAGTATAATATGCGAGAAATCTAATATTTTGGTCAATTTCTACCGAAAACAAAGTTGTGTTGTGAGTATTGGAACAGCGTGTGAGATAGCATGGCAGTAAAATCTGCTATCTTCTGCGCTTAGATTCTTTGCGCATTTCTGTCAGGTACTTCTCTAAGTTAGACTTCTCCCACAATCGCCTTCTAAAAAGATACTCCTCCATTGGTTCATCTGAAAATGGAAGAAAAGCAACAGTTTGGTGTGAAAAGAATATACTACAAGTAATTATCGATAATACCTTCTTTATTCTTCGTCCTTTTTTTTTTTTTTTTGAATAAGAAAAATTTTGAAGAACAATGTTGATATTTATTAGCATACAAGGAGAAAAGGAAGGAATGAAAACAAGGTTAGGACTTCAAAGTATGCATACCAAGGCTCCTCCATGCATCAAGAGGCACTCTTAGAGACCTTAGTGTAAGGAAAGAAGCATCGTCCCAAGAAAATGGAGCTTGTTTCACTCTGTATCTCCAGAACCAGTGGCCATGCCACAATAATAACTGGCTCAATTGAAAATCAAACAGTGACTATTCCCTTATGATTTTATGCAACACTTGAATATCACCAAGGATGCATTGTTTTTGGGCGCAACCAAAACAAAGAGATTAATTTAAGCTTTTCTTTTTTTTTTTTCCTGAAGATGGTTGAGAATATCAATCCGTATACTGACCTTGCCTATACTATAAGGTAGAAGTAAAAAAGGAACACCAATAAGTTCCCAAATGATGGGTTTTCCAGCTCCTTTTATATCCAGTTCAAGCTCTTTGCTGAGATCTTCCTCTATTTTTCTGCCACAGAAATATAGATTGCATTATCATTAGGTGCAACATGAGAACCACCAACATTAACTAACAACCCCAGTCATCCCTTTCAAAAACTACCCAAACAAACCATTAAAAAAAATGGAAAAAAATTCAAGATAAACATCCACATTAGTCAGACACAAATGACACAACATATTGCATCCACGAGGCAAAGTTGTCTCATCCTCAACAATCAAAATAAATAAGCACTTGTCCATCTGCTTGTTACCCTTCTTCTTAGTTGTAGTTCCTCCACTGCGTTCAAGATCCAGTGCCCGTAACCTATTCTTGTAAGCAGGAGTCTTCTTGACCATTTCTACAGCCTGCAACAATGTGAAGGACCATGAAAAAGCTACTCAGCATACTTACACAGCCGATTGGAACAGCGAATTTAAAAGAGAAAGGTCATCTGCACATATAAAATTGCACTACATAATCCTTGGACTGGAACTTTCTAATCCTAAAATATTTGCCGTTAACAGAAGCATAACGTTTTAAGTATGGAAAAAGGGCACTACTTACTATAGAATCTATTCATGGATAATGTTAGCCATGAAAAGTGATATCACAATGTTCAAAATTGAAGTTGTTGCAAAATTGATTGAAAGTCGGATACAAACAGCCAGCATAGGCATCAAAATCACAAGTTTCAGAATCCATGTCTAAGTTTTACTTGACAAGACTATACCTGGTTATACCTTGTCAACTGATTTAGATATTGAAATCCTGAGAGAACCAGAAGAAGTCCAACCAGCACAAACCTAGGATCCTAGAAAGAAGACATATCACTGTTAAAATACAAATTTGAAAAATGCATCAATCAACTAACAGAAGTAGTTCCAAACAAGTATCAATACTAAATCACCAGCAAGAAAAATGAAAAGGTACTCACTGTTTTGTGACCATAATATGCACGATAGTATCGGGCAGTGTTGTAAAATACCTGAAAGGAAAGAAAGGTGAACACTATTAGCATTACTTTAATAATTATCAAGATTCCTCCACTTATAGTTACCGGGAATGCTGATGGTCGATGCCATAAAAATGAAGTCACAAGATATTTTCCAATTAGTAATTTGACTAGTGGCTCCACCTTCATGAACAAATGCAAACACATACACAGGATCAGTAAACAATTCCAAGTATGAAACGGTTTGCAGCTCTTTAAAATATCCCTTGCCAGTCATAACTAAAAGTTCTTTCAAATTCTTCTCAATTACCTCATTCATTCTGTTTAAAATCAAGGATATTTTTCATATCTTGCAAAATTGAAAGGATGCAATCATTGTTTAATAACAATATGCAACAGATTGATGACCAAAGACTCATCACAATGTACTATGTGATACGGTGATCAATAGATGGTGTCAAATCCTCAACTGACTTTTTGGTCTACAAACAAATGTGTTGGAGCTGAAGTGTTAAATTAACCATATTTAAGCTCACTAGAGTTGTTAATCTTTCATGAGAATCTAAACTCACAGTTAAAAGCCACCAATTCCAAGACTTAACAGAAATACTAGAAGGATACATAGTGGTCCTAGGATATTATTCAATAATATTATGTCATTTCAGACAAAATATAATAATGTTAAGCCAAGAATTTAACTTCATATGCTTATGCCTCATGGTTTCAAACTAAATTATTGATTTACGGCCTGATGAATCACCTACAGAGAAATGTTATGCAACACAACCAATCAAACTCGTTAGGCTAAATTCATTGAAATTCCCAGAAATTCAGAGTCAATAAATTGTTCGTGATTAACTTCTGTGGGCTTTGACTCTGCAATCTGTTGGCTCGGCTTTGCTGGTTTACCAAGCAAAACGCAGCGTTTTGTAATAGGGTTATAATTGGCTATGTAGTTTCATATATATACTGAGGTTAAGGCTAGGTTTACATGAATTTTACTAATCTGTTTTGTTTTCTCTCTCACGCGGCGGCTTTTCTTTTTCTCTGCTAGGGTTTGTTAGATCTTCTTCATCTCTTGAGTATTATCTGAAACAAGAGTGGTTTTCTTCTTGTTTGATGAGTGATAAGTGTAAGGGAAGAGTAGATCTGTGTGAGGAGAGTTGATTGAGAGGTTGTATTTGTAACTTCTGTTCTTTTTCGGTTCTTAGTAGATTGATCAACTGAGATTCTCCTCCTCCTTGGATGTAGGCTTTCTTTGTGAAAGCCGAACCAAGTAAATCTGTTATGTTGTGTTTGAATGTTTCTTTCTCTGTTTGGCAAGTAAATTTGTGCTGAAATCGTAACAGTGGTATCAGAGCAATCACGATTTTGGTTACTCAGGTTGTATCTCTCCTTGTTTCTGTTTAACGCTTTTCTGTTTTGACAAGTTTTGACTTCTAAGGTTTTCTGTTCTTCTCTGGTTCAACCGAGAAGTTATTTCGATTTCAATTTCTTTTCTTTTCTTGTTGTTAGTTGTATTAGATCTGGCGACTGCTGCGTATCTTATTATTTCAAATCTAGTCAAAGGAAGAAAAGAACGATCTCGATCGCTCTGAAACCCTAAAAATAGAGGAGCGATGTCGATCGCTAAGATCAACGTCGAAAAATTCGACGGGAAGGGGGATTTCGCCATTTGGAAAGAGAAAATGTTGGCCATACTCGTTCAACAGAAGTGTAAAAGGGCACTTGATGGTCTAGAAGCACTACCAGCAAATCTTGAGATACTGAAAAGCAAGATCTAATGGATCTTGTTTACAGTACGATTATTTTGAATCTGGCTGATTCGGTACTCAGGAAGGTACGACGTAAGTCTACTGCTCCTGATCTTTGGGCTAAATTGAATGAACTCTATACTGTGAAATCTGTGTCTAGGATAGCTTTCTTGAAAGAACAAATGTTCAGTTTTAAAATGGATTCACAAAAACCTATAGATGATAACCTAGATAACTTTCAGAAATTGGTCCTGGAACTTGCTAATGCAGGGGAAGAATTGAGTGAGGAAAATTAGATGATTATCCTCCTTAATTCTATCTCTGAAAACTACCAAAATGTGAAAGATGCCCTAAAATATGGTAGGGATAAGCTCACTGTAGATGATGTGATAAATGCCTTAAAGCTAAGAGAAATGGAGGTTAAAACTGTTAATAAACAGAAAACCAGTGCTGAGGGTCTGTATGTTAAAGAAAAAACTAAAGGTAAAAAGAAGAGAAATAAAAATAAATCCCAAGATAATGGTCAATCACATCACTCTAATAATAATCCTACACAGTCTGATAAGTCTAGTAATCAAAACATAAATAATACTAGCAAATCTAATAGAATATGCTACTATTGTAAGAAAAATGGTCATATTAGAAGATTTTGTAGAGAGAGACTGAAAAAGCTAGAACAAAACAACAATAATGAGTCTGGAGCAGCAAATTCATCAACACAGGTTGATGATATTGAAGCTCTAATTGTTAGTGACAATAGGAACACTGATGTTTGGATCCTAGACTCTGCTTGTTCCTTTCATATGACTCCACATAGGCATTGGTTCACACACTATCATGATTTGGCTAGTACTAATGTGTTGATGGGTAATGATACTTCATGTAAAGTGTTAGGTATAGGCTCTGTTAGACTGTCAATGCGGGATGGTAAACTTGTTGAGCTAACACAGGTAAGACATATACCTGATTTGAAAAGAAACCTGATTTCCTTAGGATACTTAGAAGAATTGGGATTGTATCATATAGGCAAAGATGGATTTCTAAATGTCTTTAAAGGGAATAGGTGTATTATGAGGGGTAAAAGGATAAATAGGTTATATCATCTAGAAGCATCATCAGCAACTGATGTAGCAGCTAATACTGAGTCCAGCTGCAACTCCACCATTCTGTGGCATAGGAGGTTAGGCCACATTGGTTTTAATGGGTTGGAAAAACTCTACAAACAAGGGGCATTAGTCATTAATGAGTTTGACAAACCAAACTCATGTGAGAGTTGTGTGATGGGAAAGTCACATAGACACAGTTTTGGCTTTGCCAAGTATAGAGCTAAGGAATGTTTAGAATACATTCACAGTGACCTTTGGGGGTAACCTAATATACCTATGTCACTATCTGGGTCACAGTATTTTGTCACATTCATAGATGATTTCTCTAGGAAAGTATGGATATATTTTCTGAAAAACAAAAATGATGTTTTTGATAAATTCTGTGAATGGAAAATGTTGGTTGAAAATCAAAAAGACTGTAAGATTAAGACTCTTAGGACAGACAATGGACTTGAATTCATAAACAACCAGTTTAATGAATTTTGTACCAGAAATGGCATTGTAAGACACAGGACTTACACATATAGACCTCAGCAGAATGGTGTAGCTGAAAGGTTTAATAGAACAATTCTAAATAAGGTTAGATGTCTGCTGTTTGAGTCTGGCTTAGGTAAAAAGTTTTGGGCAGAAGCTGCTTTCACAGCATGTTACCTAATTGATAGGTCACCAGCCTCTACTATAAATTTTAAATGTCCAAATGAAATATGAAATGGGAGATCAATCTCTTATTTGTATCTTAGAACCTTTGGATGTATTACATACATACATAGTCAACAAAGTAAGCTAGATCCTAGAGCTAAAAAGTGTGTCTTTGTTGGTTATCCAGCTGGGTTAAGGGGTACAAGCTTTGGATCTCTACTGAAAATAAAATGGTGATTAGTAGGGATGTAACCTTTAATGAGAGTGAATTTTATAAGGCTAACTTGCAGGTGAAGCAATGTAAGTTAAACTCAAATCTTGACTTCTTTGAGGTGGAGTTAGACAGTTTCAAGCAAACTGATCAGACAGCTCCTCCTCAGGATTTAAATGATGTTGCAGATAATGAAGGACAAGTGCAAGCTGATGGCTCTAACCAAGAATCAGAATATGATGAACATGATCTGTCTGGTTAAGACAGACAGAGAAGGAAAACCAGAAGACTAGCAAGGTTAAATGACTATTCCTTCAATACTGTTAATGCTGAATTAACTGCATTTGCTTTTATGTCTGCAGTAGTCATTGAGGCAGGTGAACCAATTAGCTATGAGCAAGCTAAGGCTAGCTCAAGCTGGAAGTTCTGGAAAGCTGCCATGGAAGAAGAAATGGCATCCTTGATTAAAAATCAGACTTGGAAATTGGTTCCTAAGCCTCAAGGTAAGAAGATAATTGGCTGCAAGTGGATTTACAAGGTAAAGCCTCCTATCCTTGGTCTTAATAAAGTAAGATATAATGCTAGGGTAGTTGCTAAAGGCTTCTCTCAAAGAGAAGGCATTGATTTCCATGAAATTTTTAGTCCAGTTGTTAAACATGTTTCAATAAGATTGATAATGTCTATAACTGTTTTGTTGAACCTGGAATTAGAACAAATGGATGTCAAGACAGCTTTTCTTCATGGTAACCTTGAAGAAGAGCTGTACATGACTCAACCAGAGGGTTTTGTGGTAACTGGTAAGGAGAATTATGTGTGTTTACTGCAGAAATCTTTGTATGGTCTTAGACAAGCACCTAGGCAATGGTATAGAAGATTTGATGAGTTCATGACAAGTAACATATTTAAAAGAAGCTGTTATGATCCTTGTGTTTACTATTGTATTTTGCCAAATGGAATGTGTATATACTTGTTGTTATATGTTAATGATATGCTCATTACTTGTAAGTGTATGTCTGAAATTAATAAGTTGAAATCCAAACTGTCTAAAGAATTTGAAATGAAGGACTTAGGTCCAGCTAGGAAGATTCTTGGCATGAACATAGTTAGGGATAGAGATAAAGGCATTCTGTGGTTAAATCAAACTGACTATGTGTCTAAATTTCTTGAAATGTTTGGTTTAAATAAAATCAGAGTTGTTTCTACTCCAATAGGTTCACAATTTAAATTGAGTTCAAGTTCTAAACCTCTTACTGTTGCTGAGACTGATTATATGAAAAATGTACCATATCAAAATGTGGTTGGAAGCATTATGTATGCCATGATCTGTACTAGACCTGACATAGCATATGGAGTCAGTTTAGTGAGTAGGTTTATGAGCAATCCAAACAAATCACACTGGGATGCTGTTAAATGGTTGTGTAGGTACTTGAATGGTTCAAAGTTTGTCAGTTTATTGTTTAAACAGTCAGGCATGAATAATTTTGATATAAATGGCTTCTGTGACTCTGATTTTACAGCTGATTTAGATAAAAGAAGGTCATTGACTGGTTATTGTTTTATGTTTGGAAATAACATTGTTAGTTGAAAATCTAATCTGCAGCATATTGTAGCTCTGTCCACCACAGAGGCAGAATACATTGCCTTAACTGAGGCAATAAAGGAAGCAATATGGTTAAAGGGTATTGTTAATGAATTGGGTTTTTCTCACAGTAAAGTCTTTGTGTTTTGTGACTCTCAGAGTGCTATTCACTTGAGTAGGAATAGTGTCTTTCATGAGAGAACAAAACATATAGATGTGAGGTTACATTTCATTAGAAATGTTATATCTAAAGGTGAAATAACTGTTGAGAAAATCTCAACACATAATAATCCTGCTGACATTCTTACTAAACCTGTTTTTGTTTCTAAATTCTAGGATGCTTTGAGCATACTTGGAGTTCAGAAAGCTTAAATATGAAGATGGTGATTACCTGAGGAGGAGAGCTGAATGTTGATCAAGCAGGATTCCAGAGTCAGGTGGAGATATGTGGGCTTTGACTCTGCAATCTGTTGGCTCGGCTTTGCTGGTTTACTAAGCAAAACGCAGCGTTTTGTAATAGGGTTATAATTGGCTATGTAGTTTCATATATATACTGAGGTTAAGGCTAGGTTTACATGAATTTTACTAATCTGTTTTGTTTTCTCTCTCACGCGGCGGCTTTTCTTTTTCTCTGCTAGGGTTTGTTAGATCTTCTTCATCTCTTGAGTATTATCTGAAACAAGAGTGGTTTTCTTCTTGTTTGATGAGTGATAAGTGTAAGGGAAGAGTAGATCTGTGTGAGGAGAGTTGATTGAGAGGTTGTATCTGTAACTTCTGTTCTTGTTCGGTTCTTAGTGGATTGATCAACTGAGGTTCTCCTCCTCCTTGGATATAGGCTTTCTTTGTGAAAGCCGAATCAAGTAAATCTGTTGTGTTGTGTTTGAATGTTTCTTTCTCTGTTTAGTAAGTAAATCTGTGCTGAAATCGTAACAACTTCCTTAAGATAAAACATTCACCTCGCATGGATTCTAAGCCCTATAATCTCCTTGAAATCAAATATTAATTCAAGCCTAGAACAAATAAATATTAAGATTTCAAATATCATAATTAGAAATAATCAAATTAAACATGAACAACAACCAAATAATGGAAGTTCCATAAATTTCTCTAAATAAAAGTAAAAGCATCAGCTAAATTTCTCTAATGAGTAAAAAATGAGATGCACCTCCTCCGGGTGTGAAATGGCATAATCATACTGCTCCCGAGTAGCTTCATCTTTCAGAATCTGCAATCAAAAAGTTGCACTCATCTTACCAAAGCACAAAACCACTGAAGAACAAAATCTTCATAAATTCTCTTTTTTATTGAAGTAACATTCAAGAATGTAAACTGAACAATGTTGGTTCAATTATAGCTTAGTTGCAATAAATTAAAGTTGAATAAACAAAGTAGCTAAAAATGAATAAAGGGTTAGCAATACCTCATAAGCATTCGCAATTTTCACAAACAGCTTCCTCCACTCCGGATCGGGGTTCTTATCCGGATGACTTTCCATTAAAAAAACAAATATAAGAAGCTCGAATTCAGATTATAGTTTTAAAATAAAAATGCAAAACAAAGTCAAAATCCATGAAACTTACTATTTCAGCGAGAGTTTGTAGTAGGCTTTTTTTTATCTCTGAAGCATTAGCGTTTTGAAATTTTTTATGTTTTAAAATCAAGCTGATGGCATAATAATAATAATAATAATAATAATAATAATAATAATAATAATAATAATAATAATAATAATAATAATAATAATAATAATAATCAATTTATTATTTTTATTGAAATTTTCATTTTTAGTTCATATATAAATAATAATAATTTTAATATTACATACCTAATATTCACATAAAATAAATAACAAAAAATTTCCATAAGAAATAAATAAATATGTTAAGTTGATATGTGAAATAATAATGAATCACTCAGTATATGTTATATTTTCTTATTAATTCCATTAAGACATGAAGATAAAATATGGCATACAATTTTTTTAGGTGTTCTCATTTAACTATTGTTTTTTCCATTTTTTTACAATCATTAACTTTCTATTAAAAAAACTTAGGTCATTATTTGAATGTGTATTGTGACTAAACACATTTTTTTTAGCAGATAGAGAAAATAACTTGAAAATAAAAGGGTAAATTAAGTCATTGTGTCTCCAAATTAAAGTCAACTTGTTATTATTATTATTATTATTATTATTATTATTATTATTATTATTATTATTATTATTTTGCCCAATGAAATAAAAATATCATTCATAAAGATATGCAATACAAGGAAACCTATTGAAGGATGGATTCAAACTATCACAGGACAAAAGCCAAAAGCTGGCCAAACTACAAAGGATAAGACATATAGCACAAATGGAACCAAACAACATACAAACACAAATTAAGTTCCCTGATTTTAAAAACACAACTATAGCAGTAAAACCTTATTCAACGTGACAGAAAGACAGTTTTAAACGTATACCCTGTCTGGATATAAAGCAGAGCAGAGGAGGGGTCCCATCTATAAACCAAGAAAGCTCCCAACATATTGGAAAGAGTCGTACTAATAAAAGAAATTATTGTGCGACATGATAGTGTTATAAGCTAATAAGCGTAACCTTGATGTTATATAAAATAAGAGAGCTCCAAGTATCTCTGAGGTGTATAGATTAAAAAAATTGAGACTTTTTCTCTAAGATAGCTCTAGGGAGTCATAAAGGTTTTCACCCGAGGTTCTATAAAGAAATTGAAATATACAAAAAAACTTTGATCTTAAGATTAGGTTGCTTCTGATTTTTTCAACAAAAATTATCATCGGAATGCACAAGAAGATTAAACTCAAAATTTAAATCAAAGCAAAAAGAAAAAGAAATGAGGAAAAACAAAGAAGATTTAAGGTTGTCGTTGATCGATCTATGACAATAAGATATATCTAATATATTAATATATTTTTTAAATTGATTCAAGAATTCATTAATAAAACAATCCAAATATTAATTTTTAATTTTATACTTTACATAAAAATCAGAGAAATAATTAAAATTAGTAATTTGAATATAAAAGAATAAATGAATTTATTTCTTTTTAATTTTTTGAGAGAAAAAAATTATAAATTTACCTAAAAATAATATGAGCAAAGAAAAATATAAAAATGGTAATAAATAAATAAATATATTAAAATTTAAAATAAGTTGATAAAATAAAAATACCTTTAAATGGATAAAAAGTCTATTAAAAATAAAGGCAAATAATATAAACCTTTAAATCTAATTATAATTCATAACATACTATTAAAAATTATAATTAATAATATGCTTATTTTAAATTATTTTTAAGGTAATTAAATTTATATTGATAATATAAAAATAAAATAATTAAAAAGATCAAAAATTTAGAAAGCCATTGTTCTATAAATTATGACCCACAAAATATATTAACTATTAAAAAAATATATATAGTCACTCTTATTGAAATAGTAAATTTTAGAGCATAATAATAATAATAATAATAATAATAATAATAATAATAATAATAATAATAATAATAATAATAATAATAATAATAATATAACACTACACGAAAAATACAGATTTGCAACAAATAATTGTAACAGATTTTATCCGTTGCAAATTTGTAATGGATTTCCAACCATTTTACAACGACAAAATATAAAAAAAATTTTAAAAATTTTTGCAATGAAAGTTTGCAACGGATGCATCGGTTGCAAATATTGTAACCAATTTGCAATGCCTTTATAACGGATTTGCAAGGAAATTTTACAACCGAAATTCTTTCGTCGCAAATCATGGCAAAAAATGTTGGCTCTAAAATTTACAACAAAAGTTACAACAGAAAATATCTGTTGCAAGATTTGTAATTGTGTTTGCAACGGAATTTAGCTATTGTAAAATTTGCAACGACAAATTAGTATTACAAAATTATTTAAAAAAATAAAAAAAAAAGTTTGCAACGGAATTTGGCCGTTGCAAATATGTTACAAAGATTTTTTTTTCATATATTTAAATGTAGTGTTGAAGAAAAAACATTCTACTTTTGTTAATGTAATAAATATTGTATTTAGATATTTTTGTAATATTTTATTATTTTTAGTTAATTATAAAAATTTTAAAATTGCATAAATATTGATTTTATAATTTATTTAGTTAAAATATAAGTTAATTATAAAAAATATATTTTTTTAGTATGTGTGGTCATTTTATTAAATTACAGTTTCTAATTATATATTGCTATTATTTCTAATTAAATTACAATTATACCCAATTAAATATTATCAATTTATGTAGTATAGATATAGTTTGAAATCGGTCCATTTATTAATGAACTGGCTTTCTTTAAAGTCAATTGACTCAAAAGTATAACAAAGCTTCAATTTATAAGTAAATGTACTTATTTATTTATGATAACATGTTAGATTATTTCTAAAGTCTAGACCAGGCCGAATATTTAGTTACTCGTCTAGCCCTGCCCGCCCGTCTGCCTCTAGAAAATGATTTATCTGATATGTGAGATTAAGTTTTTTTTATTTGTATTATTGACATTTTTTATTTCTAAATTTTATTTGTAGCACGAACATGTTTGATTATTATGATATTTTTACTTTTATATTTTATTTGTATTACGTATTTGTTTCAAATATAAATATTTTTAGTTTTATATTTTATTTGCATTATTCATATAAATTGATTTTATATGTAATTTTGAAATATTTTTATTTATTTATATATACAACTTAATTGAATCAAATAAATTTAATAATTGAATAAAATAAAAAATAGAATTTTGCAATAAAAGATTCGTTGCAAATATTTTCAGCATTTTGCAATGGAAATATCAGTTGCAAAATCGTTACAATTCATAATAAATTTGTCACGAAATGTATAATAAATTTGCAATGGAAAAGTTCCATTGCAAACATTCCATTGCAAAATTCGTTGCATAATATTTGCAACGGAACATGTTTAGTTACAATTTAATTAGCGACGCCGTTTTTAGTCACGAACTGCAGTTGTTGCAAATCCATTGCAAACAATAGTTTGCAATGGATTTTTTTCATTTTTGCAACGGATTTTTCCGTTGCAAATCTAAAATTTTTTTGTAGTGATAATAATAATAATAATAATAGTGTCTGAATTAAAAGAAAAAATATAATTAATTAAGGATAAAATATAATTGCTCATGAGTTAAATGAGATAACAATAATTGTATAAGTGTATTTATGTAGAAAAGATAAAAAAAATACATTTATGTTATTAGTTTATTTATTTTAATTAAACTAATAATAATAATAAGGAAAAAGGAAAAAAACATTAAAAAAAAGGAAAATGCAGCAAACAATAAATAGTTATAGAAAAGAAAAATGTAAAAAAAAACAATGGAATTAAAAAAATAAAGGAAAAAAGGAAAATGGGATAAAATTAGAAACTCACTAATCATGTCATCACCTTCAATGTCAGCAACCTACAACTAAAGAAAGTGTTTGGTTCAAAATTTGGAATCAAAATTGAAATCAGAATTAGAATGAAATAAAATCAAAATCATAATAGTTATTTATTTTTTTTGTTTGATTCAATTTGGAATTGGAATCTTATTAAAGCTATTTGGATTATAATAGTACCGAAATTGAAATTAATAGCTATTTTATATATGTATATATACATGCATGCATATATGTATGTATGCATGCATGCATGTATATATGTATATGCACACAAAAACATATATTTTATGTGAAATCTTGTTATTTTGAGAGATCAAAAATTAATAAAAAAAATATCATAATAAATAATTAAAATACATTATCTTTTAACTTATTCAAATTTTCCTAAGATAGAAATATAAATAACTCTAAAATAAGAAAGTCAATATGAAATATTTAAATCACTCTAGAACTGGATCCTCCGGAAGCAAGATAAAGAAGTCTAATTACGTATTGCCTTCTAAGATGTACTGAAGTGTGACATGATACTCTCAATTCATTTTGTTCAGCAATGAGAATATTTGTAGCTTGTAAGGCTTCAATATTGTTCAAATCCTCAATAGCACCTTATTGCTTTTATCAGTCATTTCTTGCTCAACATTCATTTGCACGAGATGATACATTTGCCATAGTAGCAAGATGTGGTTTCATATTTTGCATGAAATTGTTTAAATTAGAAGAATCATTTTGGAATGTGGTAGCCATAGCAAGGTCTTATGATATCTTGGACTTTGGTATGCTTTCTTTTCTTGCTCTTTTAGATGTTGAATGAGTTCTCAGTTGAGTCACATATATACCATTATTTTTTTATTGTCTTCTCTTATAATATTTACCTCATTGGCCATCTCTCTTTCTATATGTTCTATAGCATCATAAAATATTTCAAATTTCTTACATATTGTTCTATCTTTGCCAATTAACTATCTAATTTCATAAAAAAAAAAAAAGAGAGAGAAAGGAAAAGATAGATTCTAAAGACCATTTGCTTCCCTATGATTTTGTCATTAAAAAAACAGTAAATTTTAGATTGTACTTATAAAATAATTAAATTGACTAAATATATATGTAGTGCTCTGAACTTATAGTGTTTAGTTACTTTGCCCTTTGAACTTTTAATTTAACCATATAGCCTCATAAACTCATATTTTTCTTAACTTATAAATATAAACTTATTAAGTCACACCGAGTTATGACGAGTCACTAAAATATATATCTGATATATAATATAAAAACACAAGGGGTAAAGCGATCAATATTCGTTAATATAGGGATCTATTAGTATAAAATAGATAAGTACATGTGGCAAAATAGTTAAAATAAAAGTTTATGGGATAAAGTGATTAAATATTATAAGTTTAAAGGATTACATATGTAATGGCCAATTAAATTTAATACATATAATTTAGAACATAAAGTGATCATATATCTTACCTTGTACCATTCTTCATATACAATTTTTTTCACATTGTATCATCTTCTTTATATCATCCCAACTAAATCTAGATTTGTTGAACATTTCATTAATAGCATTATACATTGCCTTTATTGTTTTCCATTTAGAATTAATATGTAGCTTAACTCTAATACCATGAGAATGAAGTTTTTGGTTAATTAACTCTTCAACTCTAATCAAATATCCATTCTTCCAAGTATAATCCTATTTAAATTTTGAATTAGTAGCCACCTCCTATAAGCACTCTATTAATGCTCTATCTTCATGTCAAGTCTAAACTCTTTTATTCTTGCCTCTACCATAAGTATCTTGACTAGTTTCAGTAGAATCCATCCTAATATAAATTAAAGGATGCTACAAATATTTAGTAGTTTAGAAAAAACAAAAAGATAACAATAATTGCCAAATATTTGTGCATTACAAGAATTAAATAAAAATTAATAGCATGCAACAATATAATTCACAACAAATTTCACATCAATATAATTAGAAATAATAAAGCACAAACACATGCATATTATAATATCATATTCCAAAATATTATTATGATCTAGTAGCTCAAAATTTCCAACTATTGAATATTTGTTAAGCAAGCATATTTCTAAAATTAGTCTAATGGTTAGATGTTTGAACTGTAATGATAAATTATACTTAATTAGCACCAATGTTATTTCCATCTTCTCCATCATCTTCTTCATAACATTCATCATCCATGATATTTGTGGGCATATATTTTCTCATTAGGTTATGCAATATAAACAACATGGCATAATAATGCATCTTTGAGTGATAATTGGATAAAATGAGCAACTCCTAAGAATCAACAAACATCTTTTAGGTAAACAAAAACATCTTTCAACCACTTTTGTAGCTTTTAAGTGTTTCATATTAAAATACTCCTCTGCAGTTTGTGGTTGTCTATCATCTCTCCACTCATTAAGATGGTAGCATTGCCCTCTTTATGGAGCAGAAAACCCTTCTCCATTATTGTAGCTAGCACCAACCAAATAATAACAATATTTACATTTGATAATATATAGTATAAGTTCTTTTTTTTAAATGTAATATAATATTTTAGTTATTAAATGAAAAATATATATTATGAATTAAAATTATCTTAAGAAAATTTTAAACCATTAGGTCTAAAAATAACATCTTGAAGTACTCGACCATCGTAAGTTGAACCCTCCAAACTAAATAACACATATATAAATTACATATTAGGTGAACAAACACCCAATACATTCATTGCAGTGTTACATTTTCTATTTTGGTATATCAGTTTATCATCAGATAACACTGAAATACTAATAAAAATACCATCTAAAACTCCTAGACAATTCTACAATAGAATTGAAAAAATAATTACCTATTTAGCTATTAAAAGGTTATTTTATAATATAAATAATTAAGTGAAATATATATCTTAAATAGTTTTCAGCTATCATCTGTGCAACCATTTGTTATTGGCAAAGGCTTCTTAAATAATTCGATATGCAACTTTAAAACATACTTTAAGCAAATGTTAAATTATCTACTCACAGTTTATCCACTTCTAATACATGAGTACCAATTGTTCTATTTTTCTTGTGGTGAGATATATATAAAGAAATATTACAACTATTTCCTCAATTGACATATTTCTTGTAATAATCTAAAATTTTAATTATTTTAAAAAGATATTTTAATCATATTATTATTAAAATTAATTAATTAATTAATTAAAAAACTAAATTAATGTATATATTTGTGTGTGGCAATAAAGGAGGAGAAAGAAGAAGAAAAAAGAAATTAAGAGGAGAGAAAGAGAGAGAAAGAAAAGCTGGAAGAGAGGAGAGACCGCCGATCAGATTTCCTTTGATCTACTGCCATCCGACAAACGCCGGACGACAAGTTCTGGATAGGGAGGAGCGCTAGCCGACGGCAAGCTCAAGGAGGGGTGACTCGCCACCAATGGCCACCGAAGCACTACTCACACGCCATCAAAAGCAGACGCAGGCCAAGATATTTCGATGATGATTCCAGCTGATTTCGGTCTTCTTTCCTGATGGGATAAATATCGTTGATTTTCTTTCCTCCCGAGCTTCGTTTTGGTGTAAAATTTGTAATTTTTAAATATGTTTATAAAATGACCAAAATCCGGCGACCATTTCGGCGATCGTCCGATGCCAGGGATACTGTTCCAGAGATAAATAATAATAATAATAATAATAATAATAATAATAATAATAATAATAATAATAATAATAATAGGTAATTGATGATAATTTAATTAGATATGTAATTATTTAGAAATATTGAAGTTAAATAAATTTAGAACATATAATTTTAATTAGTTGATTAATTAATTATTTATCTAATTCATTCGGTTGTATTTTAGAACTCCGCATGGTACTTCCTTCTTTATCTATCTTTCTATTTAATTTCGTTATTTGGTCAAATATGATTATTAACTAATGTTTGATGATGATGATGTGACATTGTACTGATTGTGCATAGTTGGTGGCCTGTGGGCCCAATTCGAAGACAGTGATGACTGTTATAAATTCAATTTTATCGAAAATTGAGTTGTCGAGCTGACTACGGATTTCGAAAGCCATGATCTTTTCCTTTTCCTAGTGTGGGTCACGTGCCCTTGAATTTGGGTAATGACAAAGTTAATATCAGAGTAAAGATCTTGTGGCCTATACTAAGTCTATGGTTGGAAGAGTTCTAGTTGATCTAAATTCTTATTTCATGCGGATAGGTTTCCTTTTCATTTTGATTGAGTTTCAGTTGCCTTAAATTCAGCGTTATCCATATATTGTGATTCAACAGTTATTATGTGTATGTGAATGTTATATGTATTTGATAAATACAAGGAATAAGTTTTGCTACTATGTGCCCTTAAAGTATAGATTGTGTTAGAAATTGTATATCGTAATATTATATGTTTTCTCTCGAATGTATGGACAGTAAACTGTGAGTAGTTCCTTAAATAGACTTGGTAGCTTAAGAAATAAGATAATTGATTCATGATAAATTTAAGTTTTTACTTGAATGATGATTTGGTGAAAAATAGAATCTAAGTAAATAGAAATCGAATGTACAGTATAACATGAAATAATTAGGTTATGAATGATGCATTCAATTCTAGCGTATTTAATTTTATTTGTGTAGCCTAGATGGTTGAGGATAATGAAAAATTTAGAATATTTAAGCTATGCTAAGTGATTGAAAATTGTAATTAAAATATTATGGAGACTTTACCATACTTTTAGTGCTAGTGGACAACTTTGCATTTTTAGATTAATAAGTAACAATAATTATGATATGCATTAATAGTAGTTTTTGATCTATAAATTAAGGATAATATTAGGACTTGACATTGGATAAAATAACAGATAATAGTTATGAATTACAAGGACAGAGTAAACTTAAATTTTGATAATGGATAGTATACGACGAGTTTGAATGTGAAAATTTAGAGGTGATTAACATAAGACATTATTTGAAAGAAATCTATTAAAGAGGTATTTAGATTAAGTTATAAAAATTGAAAGTATTGATATAAATAAATAAAGTTAGTATGTTTGTATTATCTTTAAACATAACCCTATTTGGATTGTATAGTAGTGATATAATCAATCAACAAATTGAGATTTATGTTTAAATTGACTAATCGAGTGTTTTAAGGTTAACTATAGAAATAGTTAGATAAGATTTTTGAAGTGACAGATTAGTTGAATTAATAATATTAAATGTGATTCTTAAGGATACTATATCAGAGTATGTAGGGAAACCTGAATAGTTAGTTTTTGACTTGAGCATTTTTTAGTTTGAAAATTTGATGACGAATTTCTTTTAAGTGGGAAAGATTATAATAATCCAAATTTGTAATTATTTTAAAAATATTTTAATTATATTATTATTAAAATAAATAAATAAATACAATGTTAAAAAAATAAATTAATATATATATGTGTGTATGTGGTAATAAAGGAGGAGAGAGAAGAAGAAAAAGAAATTAAGAGGAGAGAGAGACAGAGAGAGAAGAATCTGGAAGAGAGGGAGAGAGGAGAGACCACTGATTGGATTTCCTCTAATCTACCACCGTCCGACCAACTCCAGACAACACGTACCAGCCAAAGAGGAGTGTCAGCCGACGGCGAGCTCAAGGAGGGGTAACTTGCCGCCAACGGCCACCGAAGCACTACTCATGCGCTGTCCGAAGCAAACGCTGACCGAGATATTTTAATAACGATTATGGTTGATTTCGATCTTCTTTTCCGACGGAATAGGTATCGTTGAGTTTCTCTCCTCCCGAGCTTCGTTTTGCTGTATCATTTGTAATTTTTAGATAAGTTTATAAAATGACCAAAATTTGACGACTATTTCGGTGATCGTCCGGTGCCGACGTCACTTTTCTGGCCATAAATAATAATAATAATAAATACAAGTAATTAATGATAATTTAATTAGAAATAATAATTAGTTAGAAATATTGAAGTTAAATAAATTTGGAATATATAATTTTAATTAGTTAATTAATTAATTAACTATTTATCTAATTCATTCGGTTGTATTTTAAAGCTCAATATGGTACTTCCTTCTTTATCTATCTTTCTATTTAATTCTATTATTTGGTCAAATAGTTTATTAATCAATGTTTGCTAATGATGATGTGACATTGCACTAATTGTGCATTGTTGGTGGCCTGTGGGCCCAGTTTGAAAATAATAATGACTGTCATAAATATAGTTTTATCAAAAATTGAGTTATTAGGCTGACTACGGATTTCAAAAACTACGTACTTTTCTATTCTCTAATACCGATCATGTATCTTCGTGTTTAGGTCGTGACATTTCTAGTTCCTTTTAAACCTCCTATGTCTCTAAACATCTCGCAGAGAACTCAAAATGTATATATATTCATGCAAAATTTATTTCTACGTGTAACATCACTTTCTTCTATCAACATATGCAAATAAGTTGTTTTTAGTCTATTCTTATTGCTTCTCTTATCTCTAATTTGTCATCTATTAAAAATAGTTGAATTCATCAATATTATGTCACATACATAATAAAAATAAGATTCACAATGACCACAATAAATTGAAACTCTTGGAAATTTTGTTTTCTTCTCATTGATTGGACAAAAAGATCCATTTCTCTACATTAACATGTGCAATATAAATTAAAACAATATAACATATAAATTAAATTAAGATAGCCTACTTGTAATATAATGGAAAAGCTAAAAAAAATAAAGCTCATATGCTTAAAGTCCACGCAAAGCAATCAATAGAAATCCATATTTAACACTCTGCATGTAAGATAACTTACACCGATGAAAAAAGTAAAATAATAGTTTCCCTTATAGAAGGAGATGAAAGCAAGAATGCTTGAAGAAAGCTAACCAAGCACACATAACTATTTTTTTTTAATCTTGAAGTTCAATCAATAATAGAGGAATAAAAAAATTCATATATATTGTAACTAAAAAGATGCTTATGTAAAACAATAAAATATTAATATTTCTCATGCTATATTTTCTAAAATTAGACGATCTACCAAAGTTGTTGCTAATTAATGTTTGCAAAAATTTTAGAAGTAAAGAAAATCAAAGATCAAGATCTAAATCTCTAATAAATACTTAATCATTAACTTGCTAATCTAATAATGAATGTCATACAAGATAAATTAAATTACATACTAATCTGATAACATGTATTGAATTATTATTAGGTATCTTAACTATAGTTAACGTTTGGCATTCTTTAACTTGTTGATTGTTTGTAGTGAGATAAGATTGATAATTTATTTCAATATTCTATGGTTTTGTATATGTGTAGCATAAATTTGGAACCAAATTTTATCAGAAACGTTTTTTTTTATATATGATGTTCATCCATCAAGCAAATTTCAAATGAGAAACAAAACATGATTTGCTGAAAGTACTACAAATACATAAAACTTACGTCCAATGACTGTCCAAAATAAAAAAAAAATGTCCATGATTTCCACTGTCATAAGCAACAATGCTCCTTATAACTCCTTTAGTATACAAAAACTGAATTCCCTACACATTGCTGTAGGAGTTAAGACAATTATTATATGAATAACGAAAAAGTAATATTAAAATTACTAATATAAATAAAATATAATAATAACATATTATTATAAATAAAATATAAATATTTGTTTTATATCTTATAAATTTTTTGATATTCATAAATACAAATATATAATAGCAAAAATATATTTATATAATGATTAATTTTCATCATTATGTAACATATATAATATTAGTATAACAAAATTATATTGTATGTATCTAATAAAAATTATAAATACTTATAACTAATATATGATTTACAATATAACAATAATAAATTCAAAACTATCCAAAACTACATCAATAATAAAAATAATCCAAACCAATCAATTTAATTTTTTATATTTATTTATTTTCATTATTATTATATACGGGTCCTTTACTATTAATATGCAAGGTCAAATATTTTTTTACTAAACTAAATATTTTAAGTACTAAACTTTGAAATAAATTATATCTAAAATTAATATTTGATACTCATACAATAAAAAATATATATAAAATATAAAAATACAACATTAATTCAGATCTTTAATATGAATATATTAATTAGAGAAAATTAAAAAAATTACCCTATGAATCAATTTTATAAAAGGTTATTAGGGTCAATAAATTAAATTGTAATCACTTAAAAAAATTGAACCATTAGCAATAATAAACTTTTAATTTTGTTTAATCGTTTTTAATTTTTATTGAATTAGTAGGTTTATCTTCTAATTTTTATGATTAAATTAAATTAATTTAAATAGAACTTCACTGAAAAACTTTTAGTGTATATACATATATCATTTATTATTATCTTTTTTTTTCAAATGAATTTTATAACATATTAAAAGTTTGAATTGCAAATTAATTTATAAGAATTTATATTTAAAATAGGAGGGGAAGGATGAATTCTTTTGTCAAATAATAACGAAGACAAATATTACAGGGGGGAAAGAAATAGTGATTAAGGGGAAAAGAAAAAAGAAAAGTGAAAAAGGAATTGGCAAGAAATTAGAAGAAAATAAAGGGCAATTAATAAAAATTATATATATACATATATATTATATATTAATATTTAATATTAAAATGAATAGAATATTATGTAAAAATCTTAATGATATAAAAAATAAAATTTATATAAATCAAAAATAAAAATGAAATTAAAAATAAAATAATATACATATAATAAAAATATGTATTTGTCTATTTTGATTAAATATATTTATTCTTTACATTTCGTTTTGACCATCCTTCTTAGCATAAAGGGATAAAAGTGCTTCATACATTTGGATTTTAGAAGCATTACAATGCATTTTTAAAATGTTAGAAACTCTATAACAAATTTGATCAAAATAATTAACATTTTTTATACTTCAAATTCAATGAAAAATTTTAACCATTAATAAGAAGGCATGTCAAGTGTTTTATATGGGTGAAAATGATGGACTTTGGTGTACAGTATTAGGCTTTTATCCCATAAAAAGTCTAGCACAAATATTTCACATTTTTTAGACATATTAGATATTATATATAAACTCTTTAATGTAATAAAAATAAAATAAAAACACAGACATATAATAAAAATATATATTTAAACATATTAGAAACATAAAAGTCACGTAGGTCCAACATCTTAGAAATTCAAAAAGTAAATATGGTTTAATTAAAAATTCATTGTCATAAGAAATAGTGGATTCCTAAGTATTTTTAATATATAATATAATAATAAGTTCCGTTTTTAGATAATTTTAAGAAAATAAAAAATATTATTTAGTGAAAAATATATTTTATTTAAAAAATTAAAAAATAAATTTTATATTTACCAGTTAATAATTAAATTTTAAAAAAATATATGTTTACTTCTTTTTTTTTAAATTGAAAACACATAATCCTAGAAAATATCGACGATTGTATTCCACTTCAATACTTTGATATTTTTAGATTAATTTTACAACAATTTGAATTTATTTTATTTTCTTTAAATTATTATTTAATTATGATTTATTTTTAAATTGAAATATATATAAATATTTATATTATAAAGTCATTTATATAATTATATTTTTGTATAAAAGTATATAAAAAAGAAAATTATTTAAATATATATAAAAATAGAAAATATAAATTGAAAAATGAGATTAATATACATATTTTTCAATTTTATAAATTTTCATTTTAAAAATAGTTAAAAAAGGAAATCTGGAAAGTTAAAATATAAAAAATAGAAAGATGAAAAATGAAAAATATTTTCACAATTAAACATATATCCTAAAAATTTGACGAGAAAAAGCTAAATCAAGCGTTAGAATCGGTGGATAGGACAAGGGCCCGCTAGACTCGATTTCTTTTATCTTTTTTATCAAAAATTATTTTTAAAAATTTTATTACATGTTCTTTTAATCTTTACTAAAAAAAATATTTTATCAATATTATTAAAAATTATTTGAATAAAATATTTTATTTTAATATTTCTTAATTTATATTTTTATATTTTTATTTTGAAAAAAAAATATACTACTTTTCATATATAAATAAAAATTTACAATTTTCCTAGCTAAAAAAATAGACTATACAATTAACTTTTTAATATGATAAAATTAATATAATTGCTTATACATAATTAATATAATAAATAATATGGATAAATATGAAGTTCGTATGCAATTTTTTTTATCTATATTTATATTTTAAACACCATTTATTTGTGGAAAACATTTTCTTCAAGGCTTAGTTGTTAAAAAAATAAATAAACTTTTCCAAATTTTTTGTAGGATCTGAGTGCATATAATTTTAAAATTTGGCAATTTTATAACAAGAATTTTAAAAGCCAAATAATTTTAACACATGAGAAATGAATTTCAAATAAGTCGTTGCTTTATGACTTTTTTTTAACCAGAAAATATGAATATATTAAAGCGAAAAAGCATAAAAACACTCTAAACTATTCAAAATATCTGATATTGAATATAAATATTTTTTTTTATTTATTTATGACCTTAAATTTTCAAAAATAGAATAAATTAGTTCTCGATTTAACAAAAGTCAAATATTTATTAATTTTTTATGACGTAACTTTTGTAGTACCCACTATTAAAAATTTTAAATAAAAAAAATTAAACATGATTCTAAAATATTTTTAGATTTTAAATTATATCTTAAAATTTTTATAGTGAATTATTATAAAAATATTTGTATGATATTGTTATCAATACTTTTAAAATAATATAAATATTTAAATCATCAACTATAATATTTAATAATAAAAAAGAGAAAAAACTTTAAAAGAGAAAATAAGTAAAATATATCAAAATTTATTTATCCAATTATTTATTTATAATATTATTTATTTATTTAATTTATTTACATAAAATCATTTAAATATAAAAATTTCAAAAATTTATAGAAATGATAAATAGATTGGTAAGTCAATATTAAAGAAATTCCAAAAATTTATAGAAATTATAAATAGATGGTAGATTAAAAAGTAACATTATAAAACAAATAAATACATAAATAAATAGAAAAATAAATTTGATATATTTATTTATTTTCTCTTTTAAATTTTCTTATATTTTTATTATTAAATATTATAATTGGTGATCTAAATATTGATAATAGTTTAAAAAATATTGATATTAATATAATATATATTTATAATAATTCATCATAAAAATTTTAAGGTCCAATTCAAAATGTAAAAATGTTTAAGGATCTTATTTATTCTTTTTGTTTAAAATTTTTAAATAATGAGTCTCATAAAATGTTAAGTCATCAAAATTTAAAGGAAGTTTTGACTTCGTTAAATCAGGGTTTAATTAATTAATTAATTAATTTTTTAAAGTTGAGGATTACAAATGGATAAAAAAATTAGAATCTAATTTCAATACCCTAAATAATTTATAGTCATTCTTATACCTTTTTTATATTAAAATTTAATATCAGATTGTAACAAAAGCTAAATAACTCAATCTCAGTCTAAATAATTTATCTAAATAGATAAATAATAATTATTTAAAGCTTATAAATCATTTTTCTCACTTTTCTTCTCAGCCGATATAGTTTAAGCTCGAGGTTATGATTAGTTCAAGCTTATAAATCATTTTTCATTTTTAGTCCTAACTAATATGGTTTCAGCTCTTACTTGTTTATGTATTAGTTTAACTTAATATTTTGATTAGTGATAAGCATAGATTAGTTTAGTTGAATTTTAGGAGTCGGCTAACTCGACCACTATTGATTATATAAAAAAATTTATTCTTGAAAATCGATTATTATTAGTCGATTCAGCCGGGTTCGATCGGTTTACTAATAAATATACAAGTTGAAATCAATCAATCCAATTAACTTAAACCAACAATTGACTAGTTCAAGTTAAAATCGATTGGTTCATTAGGTCTTGGGTTATTTGCTCATTCCTAATTTTAAATTTGATAACTATATCTCACAATTTTTTTTCTTCAGAGCAAATCCTTATATGAATTTTATTAATTTTTATATAAAAGAGTAAATTTAAATTAATCTTCAACATTTTTGAGTTATACATATTCAGCTCCATCCAAAATTAAGTTTAAGGCCAAATCATTCTCAATATTTGAAAGGTTCAATCAAACCTAAAATTGACTGATTAAATTCAATTTTTATCAAAAAGAATAAACAAATAAATTTTGCACCCTTAATAGGGAAAATAATGTGAAATATAAAAGTTATTTTAATAAAAAATAAAATTATTAAAATATTTTGAAAATCATAAAAGTATCCAGTTCTTTTTTTTTTTTTCTCAACTCTCACAATCACGAAATATATTTCTCAATTTTGTCATATAATAAAAAAAAAATTCTTTTTTCCTTTTTTATTTTCCTAAATCATAAACGATGCATGTCAGCAAGCTTCACATTAGGATGTTTTATCTTCCATGCGGACCTATCACAAAAGATAAGGCCATGAAGATCAATGAACATGCATGTATTAGTCCATAACATATGTGGGAGTCTTATTGGAGTGCCAAGTGAAGAAATAGGCTTGAAAGAAGATCCAAAGCTATTTAATATAGAGTAAATTACATTTTACATCACACTTTTTAATTTATTTTTCAAAATTACTATTTTTATTATATCTTTAATATACCAAATATATATTCAATGTATATCTTTAAAAATAAACTATACTTTTAGTATATCAAATACATATCAAAATCATACCTCTAGAAAAAGGATATTTTTTTGAAAGTTGAAAAAAAGTGTATTTTTGAAATAGGAAAAGAAAAGTGAATATTTTTTAAAATATTTTTATTTTTTAGGGTATTTTAGTAAAAATTCCAAAAAAATTAAGGGTGGGGTTTGTAAGAAAGATAGCCCAAAAATTACAAGAGGAAATTACATTGTATATCACACTTTTTAATTTTTTTTTTAAAATATCCTATATTTTTTATATACTTTTGATATACTAAATATATATTCAAAGTATATTTTTGAAAATTAAGTATACTTTTAATATACCAAATTTATACCTAAAATATACATATGAAAATGAGTATTTTTAAAATTGAAAATTAAAAAATGATATTTTTGAAATTGAATTAAAAAGGGGTATTTTTGAAACTATTTTCATTTTTAGCATGTTTTTGAAAAAATCCCTAATTACAACACCCTAATCTAGTAAAAAAACTAAAATAAAAAAATAACACTCTTGTAACTGACAAAAAAAATTCTGATAAAAAAGAAAAAACTTTAAAAAACAATGGTGAGTGGTAAAATTTTCCCAATATAGATTGACTAATAAGTGACATATGTTTATCACATGCTTATTTAATGGGAAATTTACAAAAAATAATTTTAAAAACAAAAAAAAAACTTAAAATTATTGTACTCATATCAAAATTTATAAAAATACAGTATATCTTTATCTGTATATTGAATATCATTTAGTATATGTTAAATATATTTTTGGTTTATATGATAAAAATGTGAAAAAAAAATTAAAAAAAACTAATAAGTACTATTTTAAATTGAAAAGAAACATAATAAAAATGGCAATTTTAAAGAAAAAAAATAATATTAAAAGACAACCAATTATGTTATTTCTTTTGACAATTAATCTAGGTTGAGGCCTAAATAAGATACTCATGTATTTTAATTAATTAGGCTATTTGGACCAATTAGAGTTGAGCATATGTAATGGTCTAAAGCTTATTAATTGGGATTAATTCCCAGCAATGCAAATGATCATTATAGGATGTAAAATTTTTGTTGAATTTTTCAACTTCAAGAGAGAAGAAATATCTTTTTTGTTTTTCATTTGAACTTATCAAAAGAAAATTTATTTTTGTGGCTTTGAAATAGTCATCTTCATATCTTTGGTTCATATTTTTTAGTTGAGTATTGGGTCAAGATTCTTAGGGTTCTGTATCAATAACTATTTAAATTAACTTATTTTCATTTTCTATTTTAAAAAAATAATAATAATTACTTTTTAATTTTAGAATCAATGAATTTTGTACTTTTTGCCAAGAATATTCATGTTTGATCTAATTAACCTAAAAAATAAAAAGTTACCATGGATTAATTTGCCTCTAAAGTTAATTTTGAAATTGCCTAAGATGTCTGGGAGAAGAAGTTCTTAATTTAGTAACTAAGATGAATAACTTAGTTGATTAAACAAGGTTGAGTAAGTGAGTGAAGATAAAAGTTTAAATTTTACTAAATATCTCTTTAGAGAGAGACAAAAAATCTTAACTTGCAATCTACACTCCGAATAAGATTAGTTTTATATCTAAATTGTTAAATGAATATAAAATGAGATAAATGTGGTTAAAAATTAAAAAGATGTTTAATTAAGATACGTACGTGAAATTGGTGAGTGAAATTTATTGATAAAAGGAAAAGTTTACCTATGCAAAGATTACTAGTGAAAATATTTGAGAATAGGAAACAAAACGAAATTGGAGTTCTTTTTTTCCATATAAAAACAATATACAGCATTTAGACAAAATTCTTTTATAATACTAAATTATTTAGATTATTTGAATTCAAACTAATATTAATATTGCAATAAATTAATAAATTCTTATTAGAAATTGTCCAATTAAAATATATGGCATATTACAAAAGTATGAAAATGCTCCTTTTTTTTTTGTAAATGAGCATTTTTTCAACATTTTATTATTTTAGTATTTGAAGTATTTAAAAAATTAGTTCAGAAAAAATATTTCCCCAATAAAAAATGTAACAAAAATATTTTCAAGCAAGGAGAAATCATATTTTGAAACATATATATATTATATAGTGAAAAAGCAATTGGGCTAAAATGATGATTGGTGGTGATTAACAATGATAGGGATGACATGGCAAATAAAAGACTGGTGATAGATAATACTAAGACCATGAAATTAGAGACAATGACATTTGTTAATGAGTGATAATTAACAGGTGACAATGAAAGCAACCACTGGTGATATTTAAGCTGATTGCCTATTGGTGAGATTAAGCACTACGAAACTGAGTAAAAGTCCTCATACTATTTCAATGGACACCACCCCTACACGACTCTCCTTTCATACTCGCTCCCTCATGTTTATTATTTCCCGCCTTCCTCATGTTTATTATGTGCTATTTATCAACTTTAATTTCAATTCAAAAATATTAATTAGAAAGGCAATTTTTATTTTTTTTTTACATTTTGAAAATTTTATTAAAATAAAATAATTTTTCAAATTTAAAATTACAATACTCCGACGGTTACTAGCTAGCAGGTCCAAAACACTATCATGACTCATAAGGTCACAAGTGCATTATTAAGTAGGAATAAAACATTTTTGAACCTCTAAACTTGACCATCTTTTGACATTGAGCCAATGAAATTTATTTTGGTGACATTAAATTCTCAAACTTTACAAATCATACACATTAAGCCCTTTTATAATGGAATTGGCTACCAGCGTCAACACCTTATTTAATAAAATATTTAACGCTGTTAGCAATTCCGTTAGAAAATGGCTTAATATGCATGAATCACAAAGTTCAATGGCATAAAATTCAATGGCTCAATGTCAAAAAGTTGTCAAGTTTAGGGGCTTAAAAATGTATTTTTCCTATTAAGTAATGGCCAAGTATTTTTGCCAAATTTCTAAATGATAATTTAGTAATTATGATATATATTTAGATATTATTAAGACCTAAACTACTTATAAAATCCAAAAAAATACGTTTTTTTTCAATTTAATTCTTTTTTTTTTTGTCAATTGGGCCTAAAAGTTATTTTTCATCAATATTATCTAAGATTGAGAAGTGAATGTAAGGATAGTTTTCCAAATCACAATAAATCTATTGTGTCCATCTTTCTTCCCTTACTCTCTTTAGAATTTTTTAATTTCCCATTACATACCAAACACACCAATTCAACTCTCCTTCTTGATGCCATCTATAATGGGGCCAACAATTGGTGATAGAGTAAAAAACAATCACATGAAAGTTTCATTGTATGGTTGACCATCTAAGAATAAAAATGAATGGAAAATGGTCTCATACTGCTTTTTGAAGGCTTCGACTATCCTTTTTGGAAGTGCAAAATGAGAGTTTACCTTGATAGCAGTGCCTCAAACTTATATTACTATATTTTAAAAGAGTGGAAACCTCTATCAAGAGTAATTGATGGTGTAGAAGAAGAAATTTCATAAGAAGGGTAGAATGAAGCTCAAAGAATAAGCAATGAGAGAGATAACAAGATAGTGTAGAAGAAGAAATTTCGTAAGAAGGGTAGAATGAAGCTCAAAGAATAATCAATAGGAGAGATAAAAAGGCAACAACAATCCTTCAGAGTTCATTGTTAAGGGAAAAATATGGAAGAGTTCCACATTGCCCATATGCATATAGTATTTGGAAGACCTTAAAAAATTATCATAAAGACACTCAAATTAAGTCCAAGAAGGTCTAAGTGCTTATATATAAGTATGAACTCTTTAAAATGAAACCCTATCAAGATTTGATATAGATGACTAATTGGCTTCTCGCTATTGTCACATTACAGATGACCAATTGACTTCTTCAAATTGGTTATTTTATTGATTTCCTAAGGTATTAACTCAATTTTATTTTTCCTTGATAATTGGTTGAATTCTCCTAAATTAAGTTATAATTTCTCTCAAAATCTAAAACTAATAATGAAATCAATTCCTATGTCTATTTTCGTAATCACAAGAATTAATTCAACTTATTATGTTTTGTGAGAATCTTTAAACAACCTCCTAAATATTTTTCTTATTTCTAAGCAAAACTACTTAAAATTAATATTTTCTTAAACTAATATTATGATTTCACTTTCTCTCCATGGCATAATATCTTAGATCTAACAATTATTAGCTATATAATTATTAACATTAAACATAAAGATAATAAAATAATCAAAAAATTAATATTGGATTAAATAAATATGAAGTTCACTATAAAATAACCAAAATAATTGTCTAACCCTAAATTAGGATTTAGTTAAACATGATTGTAAATAAATAAATAAATTGAATTGAAACATTAAATTTAAATTGACTTGAAAAAGTAAAGATAGGTAGAAATAAAAAAAAATAGAACTTTTAAACTTTGCTTAAATCTCTTCAATAGCTAAGCCTCCTTCTCCTTCTCTCATGAGAAAATCTTGAAAACCTTGAAAGAATAAGAATCTTGTGTATAACTAATGATCTTGAGAAAAAGGAAGGATGCTTGCTTATATAGTGGTCTTCAAGACTCCTAAATTAATTAGAAATGGAATTAGGAGACTTTTAAACTAATTAAAAATAAACCTAGGGCAAATTTAAAGATTTTTAATTTCATTGGGAATATAATTAGGGCAGAATCTTGGAGAATTTTGCATATCCAACAACTATAAGAAATCCATGGGCATGCCTCTTGAGTCCTATGGGCTTGCATATTTGTACCGTGTCTGATCTCGTAAAATCTCCTTTTAAGTAGTAGGGTTTCAAAGCCCATGATCGTGCGATTTCAGTTGCACATGCTTGGATATCAAAATACTTTTGAAACTTCTTTACTTTTTATTCTTTCTTGGGCAATGTTGTTTTGGTTTCCATGGGTGTGAGGATTAGTTTGCATCGTTATAAAGATTGTTTTGTATATCCATTTTCTTCATCTTTTATCATATTTTGCTCTAAGTGTATTTAAAATTTTTGTTTTGTAAAGCCAAACTTCAAGAATATATTAATTATTCTAACTTTTACAATAAAAATCATTAAATTCATTTGATTAAAATAAAAATATAACTAGAATAATTATTAAATTATATGCACAATATGACTTTATCAAAAGTATACACTTTGGAAGACATCAACCATAAAATTCCTAAATCTCTTTCAAAGATAATTTTTGAAGTAAGAGTAGCATCAATTGAAGAAGCACACTACTTGAGCAAGCTTCGAACGGATGTCCCCATTGGGAAGTTACTCACAAAAGATATGACAATTGGCATGAAAGAAGCTAAAGAGAAGGAGAATAAGAAGATACAAGGAGAATAAAAAGATACAAGCTCTCAAGGCCTTCACTAAAAAGCAATATGAAAGTGAGAATATAAATGACTCTTCTAGTGGAGATGGGGATGAGGAGTTACTAATCTTCAGAAGAAAGGTGAAGGTGATCATCAAAAGAAGAAAGAAAGAAAGATCTCTTTCCTTATCATATTGCAACTTTCACTCCTGTAAGAAGAAGAAATAGGGGAAAGTCAAGAAGAAGACTTTTAAGGCTTCAAGGTATGAAAGCTCCTCCAATTATGATGATGATGATAAAGAATATGAGGAGAATGCATATCTTGTATTCATAGCATTAGAAGACCCCTAAATGACAAGGGCAAATAGTGTAAAGATGGTAGAGGATGGGAATACTATCAAACTAAGCTCAACAATGCCAAAGTTAAGGCAATTAGCATTGGAACATTGGTAAAATTTCTTATCTTACAATTTTTTAATATTTTGTGTTTTAATTTTTCTTTTTGTGTTGAGTTTGAGTTTTGTTGAAAATTATTTTTATGATTAACTCAATTAAATTTATTTATAATTAAGTCAATCATCTTCTTTAAATATTTTAGTTTTCCTTTTACAACCCTCTTAATTTGATTCCATCAAAGGAGAAGAAAACTTGGTTTATTTCAATAAATATGAATTTTAATTGTTTCTAAGTTTTCATCTCTTAAGGTGGAGATCATTGGCTGAGAAGTATTTTTCAATAATTAGTATTTTTAACAATTTATTCTCTTTTAATTTTTTTATTAAGTGCACGACTTAAATTTTGTCAATATTATTTTAAAATTATCTCTTTTATTTACTATTGAATGGTGATTATGTATTTACTCTGATTTTGATTTTCTGTATAATATTAATCACCAACTTTACTTTTGATCTTGATTCTTTTTATCTTTATGATTTTCTCATTTTTTACACTCTATACTTATTTTTTGATTGATTTTTGTCTCTCTCCCCCTCTTTTTGAATTTTGTCAAAGGGAAAGAGAATGTGATAAATTTGAAATTATCTTTTACAATCTTGCAATTTGGCAAGGAGAGTTTAAAATTTTAAATTTTCTTATGTCTTTTCTAAAGAGGGAATTGTTGCATATATATTTTATACTATATGCAATAATTTCCTCGGTATTCCATACAACACCAAACACAATATTCTAAAAATTAATATTATATAAGGTTTCATACATAACACATATCATTTTACATTTTTCTCACACTTTGGCAATTATGCTAATTTCCATTCTTTTTGCACTTTTTCCATCTTTTCTCATTATTTTCATACATTTTCATACACACATTATATAATTCCTAACACAAACATATATCTATGCACGTTTTATGTGAATCCTCACATCAAAGTAACATAGTCATCAAATCACATAACCATGTAACATGCCAATCAATGCAATTTGACCAATTTCATTCAAAGCATGTACTTACCTTTTAACCAAAGCACTTTCACACCAAAATGCTCACTTTCTCACCAACTTTTAATACAGCCTTCACTACTAAGTTGATGAATTATCAAATTACTCAACATCTAAATAAAATGTGAACATAAATCATATATTAGGATCCCATTTTAAGGTGTTTAAGCTAAAAAATATCAATTAAAACTAATTTCCCTTTTTTTAAACCTAAAGCACTTTAACATAGAAACTACAATCCAACCAATTCCAAATTGAGTTTTAAGCTTATATATATCTAAAACATAACATTTTAACACAATTGAAGCAATAAACCTCAATTTAAAATCACCCCCTTCAAAACCTAAAATTTGTCCTAGCATACTTCAATTTTGATTCTTCACTCTAACCCATTCCAAATGGCAATTCAAGCTCATTTCCATCACTAACATCATTAGACAATACCATTTCAATCATAAAACCAATTGTATGTTTCTTTCACTAAACCAATTCCAAAACTCTAATTTTCTTGCTACCTCTTCCAAACCGTAACCAAACCTATCATTTTCTTCTATTCAACTTTAAAATCATTGTCTACTCATCAAAATAACACCATTCATACCCATTTAAACAATTAAATCATCACCCATCAAAAGTCCTATTCACTAATAATCAAAATTTCCTTAAAACTCAAAAATTTGGTAAGAAAACTTACTAATTAATATGATGCAACCACCAAATCTTCCTTCAATCTCTGAAAAATACTTCAAAACTTGGTGTTTGGAAGAGCAAAAATCCCTCCTTGCACATCCATGGAATTCGGCCAAAGGAAGGAAGAAGAAGAAGAGAGAATTCCTTTTTATTTTTAACTTTTTCTCTTTTAATTTTCCACTTAAAATATATATATAATAATATTTTAATTAATTAATTTTTAATATTAATTATTGTCTTAGACTAAAAAAAATTAATTCTCTCCCCCTTAAATAATTTTATCCTCAAAATTACGTGACATCAGCTCTGGAATAGCTGAGGATACTAGCTCTGTATGGTATGCTCACTCTCCGATGTCGTCCTCCTTAGTGGAATGATTCCTCTACAGAACTTTTACCAATGGCACCTTCTTGTTTCTCAACTCCTTTACCTCTTGTGCTAAGATCGCCATTGGTTCCTTTTCTAACTCGGACAGTAGAGCTAATCTATAGGCCACTGGTCCTACTCTCTCTAGAATCTCATACAGGCCAATGAAACGAGGACTTAATTTTTCTTTCCTTCCAAATCTTTGAATCCTCCTCCATAAAGACACCTTCAGGAATACCTTATCTCCCATAATGAACTCTATATATTTTTTTTCTCTTTAAATCTGAGTAGGATTTCTATAGGTCTGAAGCTATTTTCAAATGTTCCTGAATTACTTTAACCTTTTTCTCTATTTTCTTGATCAAATCGGGACCTATCAGCTTTTCTTTTCTAACCTCATCCTAAAACAACGGTGTCCTGCACTTTCTGCCATACAAAGCCTCATATGGTGTCATTCCAACACTGGACTGAAAGCTGTTATTATATGCAAACTCAATTAGAGGTAAATGTCTATCCCATCTCTCAGTGAACTCAATGATACAACTTCTTAACATGTCCTTTAATACCTGTATCACTTTCTCATATTGTCCATCTGTCTGTGGATGAAAAGCAGTATTGAAGTATAACCGAGTACCCAATGCATCCTGCAAACTCCTCTAAAATCTAGATGTGAACCTAGGATCTCAGTCCGATACCAATGAAATTGGGACTCCATGCAACCTCACAATCTCACTGATATACAGCTCAGCTAGCCTATCAAGAGAGTAGTCCATCCTTACTAGAAGAAAATGACCTGATTTGATCATTCTATCAACTATCACCCATATTGCATCATGTTTTTTCTAGTTCAAAGAAAGTCCTAATACAAAGTCCTTGGTCACTCACTCCCATTATCACTCGGGTACTAATAAAGGTAGCTGTAACAACCCTAAAGGAACTTGATGCTCAGCCTGCACTCTTTGACATATAAGGCATCTAGACACAAACTCTGTTATGTCATTCCTTATACTATACCACCAATAATATTGTTTGAAGTCCTCATACATCTTGGTACTTTCAGGGTGCATAGCATATGAAGATTGATGTGCTTCCTCCAAAATCTTCTTTTTCAAGTCCACATCCACAGGAACACATAATTTGTCTTTATACCACAATCTATGTTCATCACTCATAAGAAAATATTTGCTCTCTCCCTTTTTACAATTCTCTATAATCTTTTGAAGTTTGATATATGACTTTTGTGCTTCTTTGATTTGATCAAGTAGTAATAGCCTTACCTACAACTGAGCCATAAGAGTAATGTCATCATAAATTTCAAAACTAGCATCCAAAGCTCTCAACTCAACAAGCAACACGAGAGCATAAACAGTCAACCCTGCCACTAACTTTAGACTCAATGCGTCTATAACTACATTTTGCCTTGCTGGGATAATAATCAATCAGACAGTCATATTCCTTTATCAACTTTAAATACTGCCTTTACCAAAGATTTAACTATTTAGAAACCCAAATATTTCAAACTCTTTGATTAGTGTAAATAAAAATACAAATGGTATCACTAAATCTTCAATACAAAGATAATGGCTGCCAACTCCAAATCATGAGTCGAATAGTTTAACTCATGAGGCTTCAATTATTTGAAGGCATATGAAATTACTCTATCCTCCTGCATCAAAACACAACCTAAATCATTATGTGAAGCATCACTGTAGATCACATTTAATTTACCTTCCATAGGTAGAGTAAGAATTTTAGCTTGAGTCAATATATCTCTCAACTGCTCAAAGCTCGTTTGACATCATTCCATCCATACAAATTTCACATCCTTTCAAAGCAATCTGGTGAGTGGCAAAGCTATCATGAAAAATTCCTTCACAAACCGATGGTAATAACCTATCAATCCTAAAAAACTTTTGATCTCAGCAATTTTCTTTGGCTCACTCCATTTCAGAATAGTTTCTACTTTGCTCAGCTCAACTTAACACCCTTTGCTGAAACCAAATATCCGAGAAAAGTCACCTGATCTAACCAGAACTTACATTTGGATAATTTAGCATACAATTATTTCTCTCTTAAGGTCTGAAATGCAATCCACAGATGTCTAACATGCTTATCTTTACTGTAGAAGTATACCAAAATGTCATCAATAAAAACCACTATAAACTGATCCAAGTATGGCTTGAATACCCGATTCATAAAATCCATGAACACAGCTGGTGCATTCGCCAGCCCAAAAGGCATCATCAAAAACTTATAATGGTCATATCTAATACAAAATGTAGTTTTAGGCACATCTGCATCTCTAACTCTCAACTGGTGGTGTCTTGATCTCAAATCAATCTTAGAGAACAAGCTACCCTCTACAACTGATCAAACAAATCATCAATGCAAGGCAGTGGGTACTTGTTCTTAATGTCACTTTATTCAACTGCCAATAATCAATACACAACATCAAAATGTCATTTTTCTTCTTTATAAATAACACGGGTGCTCCCCAATATGACACACTAGGGCGGATGAATCATTTATCAAGCAGCTCCTGCAACTTCACCTTTAACTCCTTTAATTTAACAAGTGTCATTCGATAAGGAGTAATGGAGATAGGAGTGGTACCAGGCATCAAATCGATACTAAACTCTACCTCTCTCTCTCTAGACATAGCCATGGAAAATCATCAGGGAATACATCTGAAAACTCTGCTACTGCAAGTATACTGTCCAGCCGGGATCCCACTACCCTGGTATTTGTAACATGAGCTAAATATGTCTCACACCCCTATTGAATTATTCGCCTAGCTGATATAGCTGAAACAAACATGGATGTGAGGTGTCTTTGCTTACCAGATCCTACTACATCTCTCTCATCATCTGTTTTCAGAGTAACACATTTTTGTTGGTAGTCTTCATAGCCCATGTTTCGATAATCAATTCATACCCAGAATAAAATCATACTCCCTAAAAGGTATCTCAACTAGATCACTGAGAAACTCCTCATTATGAATAATAATTAGACTATTTCGGTATACCCTGCTAATAACAACACTATGCCCTAAAGGGTTGGTCACCAACATATCAAACCCTAATAACTCATAATACATATAACTCACAGGCAAAATGGATGAACTGATGTACGAATACGTCGATCCAGGGTCTATCAATACTTGTACTAAAATACCAAATAAAGAGAATGTACCAGCTATAACATTAGAAGTATTCAGCTGCCACTGCATCACATACACTCTCTGTGATGACCCTGCCTGCTCTGGTCTACTAGTCTCTTATATGGATACTCTCTCTGATTAACTCTAGGTCTGCCACCTTTACTACCATCTCAGCCACCTTAATCCCCAGAGTCACTGGGTCTTGATACAATGGTCTCTGTCTATCTTTCCATTGATGGTACAAAACAATCTCCGATATAGTGATCTTAGGACCCACATCTAAAATATCCTGCCAAAGCACTAGTCTTCCAGCAAACACCTCGAGGTGCTTACTACATTGTGCACAGACTAGTCGGGTAAATATCTGTGGAACTGGGGTCAAAACACTTTCCACTGAGGCTGTATGTCTCTGCCTCTACTACTAAAAAGATATGCCAAACTACCCCTAGCTCCCACTAGACCTTTGAGGAAAGCCCCCTCTACCTCTATTTCCAGATGAAGACCCTGCCTCAACCTTGGGTCTTATACTTATTGTGTCCAATTTAATTATGCTATAAAGTGATACTCGCAAGTATACGAGATTATTATAGCAAAAGTGATCATCCCAAGGTCGTCTCACAAGGAAGGTATTGTTCATAATAATTTAATTAAAGAAAATAAATTTAAAAGAATGAGTGTGTGTTGTTTACAATGTTGTTGAAATTGTAATAAAATTAAAATAGCAAGTGAACAATTATCGGTATGCTTAGAATTGGTTTAATTCTTGGAATGATACCTAGGGTTGTAGATCAACTTGAACAAAGCTTGATTCTCAAATTATCCAATAAGATAAAATTGTAATTTAATTTGTTTCTTGCGTCTAATTAGTCAATTACCAATTCATTAGTTTTCACATTAATGGATTAACAACAATCAATTATTTTGAATTTACAAATTAATAAAAACCTAGAACTTATATTTCTAATTCATTCTTAGGGTGGTTGAATACATAGTTTCAATATCAAATTTTACCTCTCGGTTCTTCATTCAATATCTATAGATCAATAGGTGACCTATCTATCAACCTAACTTTAAATCTAATACAATCAACCAATAACAAGGTATATTAATGGAAATATCGAATCAAATCATTCAACCAAATCTACTGCAAACCCTAGGCATGAGTAAATTAGCTCATCATTAATTTAAAATAAACATTCATCTCAATATAAAATCAAGTCACAATTATCCATTAAAATATTAATGTTTATAATAAATTAACAATAATCTAGAAATGAAATAAATGAGAGAATATGAAAAACCCCTAGAACTTATATTTCTAATTCATTCTTAGGGTGGTTGAATACATAGTTCCAATATCAAATTTCACCTCTCGGTTTTTCATTCAATATCTATAGATCAATAGGTGACTTATCTATTAACTTAATTTTAAATCTAATGTAATCAACCAATAACAAGGTATATCAATGGAAATATCGAATCAAGTCATTCAACCAAATCTACTACAAACCCTAGGCATGAGTAAATTAGCTCATCATCAATTTAAAATAAACATTCATCTCAATATAAATCAAGTCACAATCCATTGAAATATTAATGTTTATAACAAATCAACAACAATCTAGAAATAAAATAAATGAGAGAATATGAACCCTTGAAGATGTCAAGAGTTAAACTTCTAGTCTTCCTCCTACCTCCAATTTGAATATGATGAAGAACTCACAAGCCCTCTTTAATCAATGGTTCTTACTCTTGAAATATGGAATGGAAACTCTCTCAAGCTTCCAACTCTTCAATCAAGCTTTCTTCAAACCCTAATCTTCTCAAGAGCTTGTTCACTCAATTTTTATCCCGAAAATGTTGTCTTGTTTATAGACGAAGTTGAAGATGGAGGAAAAAAAATGAAGGTGAAGGTGATTATGCAAATGGTGTCTTCCCCCAAAACGAAGTGCCAAAAATTGAGAACAAGAACAAGAAAAAAATGATGGAGTGTGTAGAATGTGTATCTTAAATATAGCCTCCAACGTGTATGTGTATCTTCCACTCCTCCAATTATTTTCAATTCTAAAGACACAAAGAATGTCTTGCCAACTCACTCACTCCCTTTTGTCCTCTTTTTTTATTATTTAATATTTTATCCCATAAAACCATCCATCTTTTACTTATTTTTATCAGTTCTTTTTAAAAGAATATATGTTGTCTCCCACTTATTGTGCACATAACTCATAAAAGTCTTCTCAGGACACAACCAAGCCATTAGTGACTTGGCCGTGTCACTAAAGTCTTCATTAGACATGGCCAAGCCATTAGGCCGTGTCTATGGCTGCTTCTCAATGCTTCTTTTTTTTCCTGGTGTGACACGACCAGTGGTTTGGTCGTGCCTTGTACTTATGTTCTCTATTGCCAATCTACTTCAGCCCCTCATTTTATTGTCTTTCTGGTGGCACGGCCAAGGCACATAGCACAGCCACGGCCTATATGACACGGCTAGTGGCTTGCCCATGTCTTTTGAATGTGTCTTCTTATGCCTAAAACTTCTTAGGGACACGGCCAAGCCAACTTGTCCCGGCCATATCACTTGCTTGATCCTTGCTATTCTTGCCTTTGACGAGGGACACAACCAAGCCATTAAGTGTCTTGGTCGTGTCATGTGTTTTTCCACAAATTTTGATCATCGCTCCATTATTTTATACTTCAACCTAAATCAAACACTTCAAGCAATCTTTAAACACATATTAAAGGAAAAATTAACTAAAAGCCGATAAAATTACCTTAAAAATATAAATACAAATGATTGAAATAAATATCATATACTTAATCCTTTGCTTGTCCCCAAGCAAAATTAAAATCAAAACAAACTAAACAAGAAAAATTTAGTTAAGTTCAAGAGTTATAAGGATTTATCAAGACTCTTATTTTCTTAAATCCACAATCAATATCAAACTAAATAAAACAAATACTCATGTAATTTAGTGGCTTTTTATGCATAACTAATGCTGTCACTCTCTTACTAACTCTTTAAAGTGTTTAAATGAGGTAGTGTTTGCACTTATGACATTCAATGAAAGATTATCACCATAAGCTTGCTTATAGATCAAATTTTCACCATTAAATTCCAATCAATCATCAATCATAAGGTCTTTCATTTGGTTGTAATGTCGCTAAGGTAAAGGTATGATATTTGGGAGTGTGAGTTTATTCACTAAGTTCAAAAGCACTTTAAAAATGAAGTATGCAACATAATATAATCGAACAATCCCAAAACACCTTCCATTGACCTACCACTTGATATTAAAGTACTTTTTAATGGACTCCACTTGCTTTATTTACAAGGATAATTCCCAAACTTATTCCAACCCTACGGAAAAGAACAACAATTTCTATTATTTTTCTTTTATTTTATTATTTTTATTTTTATTTTTTACTACAAAGTAGGATTTACAACTAAAGAATATAATAATTTATAATTTAAACCCACTAAATTTAACTTCACACTTTATTTAACACAACACGCAATCACTAATACTCTTAAAATTTTCTTGACCTTATGAAATATTAATAGTTAAAATAAAATGGTTCAAGGCTAATGATGTTGTGAAAAAGAAAGAAAAGGAGACATGAATTAGGCTCAAAATTGGCTAATTAAGGTTGAATATAAGGTTGGTCTTTTAAGCTAAAATGGGTACACCTAATTGCCTTAATCATTTTGATGCCCAATTGAAATTTTTATGTAGTCTCAACATGTATATCAAAGCAAGTTCTAGAAATTCATCAATCAAGAATGTTCACATACGAAATGAATAATAAGTTGACATCCAACTTAAAAGGCTCAATTTCTCATAAGTTTAAAGGCAACGCAAGGAATATCCATCCAAATAAATAATATGCACCAATTTTATCCAATTCTCAATTCATGCTTCAAAATTAAAAGATCATCTATCAAAAAACTTATAATAATTGAACTTAATAATATTATAAACAAAATGACACAAGGCATTACACTTTAACAAAACAACTAGATTAAAAATAAAAACTTAAAAATAAAATTTTGCAACTAAAAATAAAAACTTAGCACCCCACACTTTAAGATTGACAGTATCCTCAATGGAAATAAGGATAATTTTAAAAGAAGAAGAGTTAAGGTACAACATGTTTTTCATCATTCTCTGTGTGAGACAAGTGCTACCTTTTCATCCATAAAACATTAATTGTTCAAGAATAAAATAACAATAAACATAAGATAATAAAAACATAAAGTTTTAATAATTAAAAACGGTAAATAAAAATAACAACTAAAACATCCAACAATTGAAAATAAGTAAATAAACCAAGTTCTCAATAGGTTGAAGCTGATATAATCTATGGTGATGGAGGATGTGATGATGATGTTGTTGAAGGATGAAGGCTAAGAATCTTGGCAAGGTTACTGTTGATTTGCTCCAATTGGTTAAGGACTTCAGCATTATTATGATCCACCTTGCTTTCCAGGACTTCTATCCTTTTAATGACCTCAAAATTATCCAGAACAGAAGCATCTTCACCCAATTCAAGTGAATCTAAGTCAGACTCCTCATCAACCCATTGTCTCTTTTGCCTGTTCTCCTGGGCAATTGGCTCATTAAAAGCCTTCACATAAGCCCCTCCCCTCTTAATAACCATACGTATTTTCTCAAGAGTTGCAAGGTCAAGAGAGTCACTACCCGAAATTTTTGTCATATTGCAATTATTTGGGTCAAAATTATCATCAAGTGCCATGGCTAGGGTGGTCACCAATCCACCGATACAAATTGCCCCCTTTTTCCTATTAGCCATACTTTAAAAAATATCAGCTAATCAATAATCGGTACTCACAGGTATGACATTATTAGCACAATCCAAAAAGAATAGCTCACTAAGTTCAACTACTCCCAGGCTTTCCTTCCTAGTAAAGAATCCACAAGACATAAAACGATGCAAATATCGCAAGGCAGGATTTACCAACTTTATTGCTTTAGCTATTTTGGCCACATGCATCCTGCCTGAGCCTAATGCTCCATACGCAAGTTGTTGCTTAAAATCCTTTGGCACAAAATTTTCCCCTCTTGATTGAAACCAAAAATATCATTCAAAGTGCAATATCAATCACATATGATTTCCCAAGTAATTTAAACCCTAACTTAATGAAAATCTTTGATTCAGCTCTTTCAATCTTAAGAGAGATTAGAAATTCAATGGTGAGTTCTTGAAATTGCAAAGGTTTGAGAAAAACAAATCTCTCCCATCCAAGGTTGTGCACATACCTAGCAAAATTTTCTCTAATTTGAAGAGCATTAAGAGATTCTTCACTTACATACCTTGTGGGGAAGAAACCTATTGCAAAAAGAGCCATTCTCTTTGAAGATGATAAAGAGGATGATGGGGGTTGCCTCCTCTTATGATGGGACACCATTTTGGTTATAGGCATCTTGAATCTTGGTAAAAATTGAATACTTGAGTGATTAATTTGAGTTTGTATAAAGAGAAATGAAGGATTTTGGTGAAAGATTGAAGATTTTTGGTTGGGTATCATGGATTGAGAGAGAGAGAAAGAGAGAGAGAATGGAAAAGAAAATGGAGTTAGGGTTTGAAATGAAGAAAAAGAATGGAAAAATTGGGTTTTTTAAATGGGTTAAAAGGGCTGACACGGACAAGCTGGAAATGACTTGGCCGTGTCATATTATTTTGGATGGACATGGCCAGTGGCTTGGCCGTATTCATTGGGTGTGTTCACTACTGCATGAACTGCAAACAAGGGAGAAAGGGATTACACGGTTTGGTGACTTGGTCGTGTCCAGGTAACACAGCCAAGGACACGGCCAAGTCGCCCGGCCATGTCCACTTCTATAAAACTGGGCATTTTTTTTAGAATTTTTGAGTTGCTTGACACGACCAGGGACACGACTATGTCACCAGGCCGTGTCTACCTCTGCCATTTTTAGTTTTGATTTTTGAATATTTTTATTTTTATTTTTTATGGTTTAACCATATCACTCAAGTCTAATAAATGCAATCTTTGTTCATTTCTTTTCCCTGAAACTCTATCAAAACAAAATACCGATCATAACACCTATTCCATTGAGCGCTTCTTTAATGTTGTATAGCTAGACATCGTTGCATCACTCGTCAATGAATACTATACTTTCCATGGTTTTTACAACTTTAATTAACATAGGGCTTCACCCTTTGTCCATTCACCTTAAATGTCTCGTTGGTTTTCAAATTTAGTAATTCAACAACTCCATAGAGAAATGTTTGAACTACTTGAAATGGTCCACTCCAACGGAACTTTAATTTTTTCAAAAATAACCGCACTCTTGAATTAAACAAAGGGACTTTCATTCCCGATTTAAAGGTTCTTCTAAGGATCATTCTCTCATGTATAGCTTTTATTTTCTCCTTGTAGATCCTTGCACTTTCCTAAGCTCATCAAGCTCGAAAATTTGTAACATTCTTTGCTCTTTTGCTCCTTTCAATTCCATATTTGTGGCCTTGATTGCCCAATAAGTTTTATGCTCTAATTCCACTAGTAGGTGGCAAGCCTTGCTAAAGACTAATCTATATGGACTCATTCCCAATGGTCTTTTGAAAGCCATCCCATAAGTCCACAATGCTTCCGGAAGTCGAATTGACCAGTTCTTTCTCGTTGTGCTCACCGTCTTATCTAAGATCCCTTAATTTGCTTGCTAGATATCTCGGCTTATCCAGATGTTCAGGGATGATATGGATTGCTACCTTATGTCGGATGCCCATCTTGGCAATCAATCTTTCGAAAAGGACATATTCAAAATCAAAGGACTATAATCTACTACAATAAGGACATATTCAAAATCAAAGGACTTGGAAAATGGCCCATGAAGTCTATTTCCCACACATCAAAAATTTCTACCATAATAAAAATATTGAGAGGCATTTCATTTTTTTTGCTTATGTTTCCTACTGTTTGGCATTTATCACATCTTATACAAAAATTATAAGCATTTTTGAAAAAAGTAGGCCAATATAAATCGCTTTGAAAAACTTTCTAGGCGGTCTTCTTTCCTCCAAAATGCCCTCCACAATATATGTTGTGACAAAATTGCAACACTTATATTTACTTTTCTTCAGGCACACATCTTCTAATAATTTTATCTCTTCAAATTCTAAACAAATATGGCTCATCCTAAAAATAGTACTTACAAGAATGCAGGAACCTCTTCTTTGCCTAAAAATTTAAATCTTTTCTCACAACACTACAAGAAAGATAATTAGCAATATCTGCATACCATAATGCTTGAGTGAAAGCAAATAAGTGTTCATTCAGAAATTTTTTAAAAGTATTATCACAAGCAATTTCTGCATCATTATCATGAGAATTCAATCTAGAAAGATGGTCAGCTACTACATTTTCACTTCCTTTTCTATCTTTAATTTCAACATCGAATTCTTGCAATATTAAAACCCACCTAATGAGCCTAGGTTTAGCTTGTGGTTTAGTCAATAGGTATTTTAAGGCCATGTAGTAAAAAAATACTATGACTTTGTAGCCTATCAAGTAAGGTCTAAATTTGTTAAGTGCAAACACCGCAACTAACATCTCCCTTTCAATGGTTGTGTAATTCACTTGTGTATCATTTAAAGATAAACTTGTATAATAGATTAAACATATCAATTTTTTCACTCTTTGGCCCAAAATGGCTCCAATGGCATAATTCAATGCATCACACATGATTTTAAAAGGCAAGTTCCAATTAAGGGCAATAATTATGGGGGCAGAAGTTAATTTTTCTTTCAAGATTTTAAATGCTTCTAAGCACTTTTCATAAAAAATAAATGGGACATTTTTTCCAAGTAAATTTCCCAAATGATGTGAGATTTTAGAAAAAAATTTTACGAACCTCCTATAGAATCCAGTATGCTCCAAAAAACTTCTAATGCCCTTTACAGATGTGGGTGGTGGTAGATTTATGATCAAATCAACCTTAGATTTATCTACCTCAATCCCCTTATAGGAAACAACATGTCCCAAAATAATACCATGATCACCCATAAAGTGACTTTTTTTTCCAACACAAGGTAAGAATGCATTCAATACATCTTTCAAACATAAGAGTTAACTTTCGTCAAATGAATTACCAAAAATAGAGAAGTCATCCATAAGTATCTCAATGCAGTTATCCAGCATATCGGAAAAATAGAAAACATACATCTTTGAAATATTTTCGGTGCATTGCAAAGTCCGAACGACATCATCCTAAAGGCAAATGTCCCAAAGGAACAAGTGAAAGTCATTTTTTGTTAATCTTTTGGTGCTATAGGGACTTGGTAGTAACCTGAAAGACCATAAAGAAAACAGTAAAAAGCATGACCATATAATCTATTAAGCATTAGATCAATAAATGATAAAGAAAAGTAATCTTTCTTGGTGACATTATTTAATTTCTTATAATCTATGCACATTCGCCACCCAGTTTGAGATCGTGTAGATACCAACTCTCCTTTCTCATTTTAGACCACAGTCAACCCTGCTTTCATTGGCATAATATGTATGAGACTAACCCACTCACTATTGGCAATGGGGTAAATTATCCCTTCATCAAGAAATTTGAGAACCTCCTTTTTTACTACTTTGCTCATATTAGGGTTAAGTCTCCTTTGAGCTTCTCTCACAGGTTTAGCCCCCTCCTCTAAAACTATCTTATGCATGCACATAGAGAGACTAATACCCTTGATATCACTCAACCCCAACCAATGACTTTCTTGAGTTTTTTCAACATTCTCACAAGTTTATCTTCCTCCTCACTACTAAGAGTAGCACAAATTATCACTGGTTGTGAGTTGTTCTCCCTAAGAAAAATATGATTTAAATGCTTTGGGAGTTCTTTAAGTTCAACCAATTTTGGTTGAATCTCCTCTTTCTAAACTTCAAGTTGCCCCTCAACACTCTCATTGTCCAACATGGACTTGCATTTCTTAATCTCCTCATTAGAAATCTCAATTTCTACGTCCAAAGTTAGGGCTCTCTCAAGCTTGTCTTCATTATTTTCCTGCAAGAAAACTTCTTCAACAGCAAGATTAGTAAAATCAATAAAAGAAAAAAATCTTCATAAACAACAATAGTGGGGATAGGGGAAGTGTTAAAAATTAAAAATTCTACAGTTTGTCCCAAAACACTCATGGTTAATTTTTCATTTTTAACATCAATCAATGTGTTAGTTGTAGGCCTCCTAACAAAATTGTATGTTCCGAATCTCTAGGAATTTCTTCCCTCATATTTAAGATAATAAAATCAATGAGTATGATCAAACCTCCTATCTTAACTAGAACATCTTTTATGATTCCCTTAAGGTATCTAAAAGTTCTATCCGTAAGTTGCAACACCATTTTAGTTGATTTGAGTTCTCCTAGCTCTAGTTTCAAGTAAATAGAGTATGACATCAAGCTTATACTAGCTCCTCGATCACACATACCAATGGCTCTTTCCCATTCCCCATAGAGATGCTAACTATGAAGCTTCCATGATCCTTTAGCTTATGGGGTTACTTGTATTGTAAAATAGCACTTATTACTTCTGAAACTATCACCTTCTCATCCAACTCATACCTTTTCTTTTTAGTGTTTAGCTATTTAAAGAATTTAGCATAAGATGGCATATTTTTAATCACCTCAAATAAGGGTAGGTTAATACTTACCTTTGAGAGGATATTATAAATTTTAGAAATTATTTATCATGCTTCTCATTTTTTTAACTTGCTTGGATATTTGCACAGCTTTGGTACAATGGATGCATCCTCACTATCCTCCTTCAACTCATTTGGTTAAGCTTTTCCTTCTTGAATTTCCTCATCATTTTCTTGAATTGTACCTGCATCCAAATAATCATCAACTTTCTTATCACCAATTTTATTATCAAATAACTAACCACTTCTTAAGACCATGATTGCTTTGGCTTGCTCTAGTTGACTCAAAAATTTTCTTTTTTGATAGGCTTGAAGTTGATTAGCCAATTGACCCACTTGAATTTTCTTTTTAGTGTTTAGCTATTTAAAGAATTTAGCATAAGATGGCATATTTTTCTTAAGAGTCAAACCGCTTGTTATTCATATCTTGATTTTAAGTGCTTATTTGAATAAAGACATTCAAATTATCTTCAAGTGAATGTTTCTTGACTTGCTTTTGATTTGAGGTTTGCCCTTGAAATTGGGGACCTCTTTGATAAGGTTAGAAAGGTTGCTGAGGTGGAGCATGTTATTAATTCTTTCATGAAAAATTAGGGTGATTTCTCCAACCGGGGTTATAAAAATTTGAGTATGGGTCATTCCTACCCCTTTGTTGGAACCCTTCAAAAGCATAAGCTTACTCTTGCCTTTCTTGGAATGGATCAAAGCTTGAAGGGCACATATTTGCATGATGGCCTATAATGCCACATGATGCGTATGATTCTTGGCTTGGCATCGACAAGTTTCCTCTAGCATTTAGCAATTTCACTTGTCTTGTCAATTTTGCAATTTGTCTTTCCATTTCTGAGTTTGTATTCAACTCATGTGATCCTCTTCTCCTTTCTCCAATACTCTTTTTCTGTGAATTTGCTCCCAACATCTCAAACAATGTAACTATTTCCGCAGCTGTCTTTTCACCCATTGCACCCCCTGCTGTATTATCCATTGTATTTTGATATTATTGAGTAAGCCCATCATAAAAGAACTGATTGAGCAATTATTAGGGATAATAATGATGAGGGTATTGAAACAATAAGGATTTGAAGCGATCCCATACCTCATGGAATGGTTCTCCATCAAATTGGGTGAAGGTTGCAATACTCCCCCTAAGCTCCTTTGTCTTTTGGTATGAATAAAAATTTTCTATGAATTTGTTATAAACATCAGTCCATGTGGTTAAGGAATTGTCTGGTAAAGTCATCAACCATGCCTTTGCCCTATCCTTCAAATTATATGGGAAACATCTCATTTTAAGTTCATCCTCCGTTAATGCTTGCAAAGGGAAGGTATGCAATTTTGTATAAAAATCTAGAATGAAGTTGAGAGGATCTTAATTCTACAATCCATGGAAGGATGGCAACATACTATAATGAGTGTTTTTTAGTTCATAATTTCTTATTGCGTTGCTCAATCGGATACATGATGTGGTTACTCCAATGATCGGTCGAAAAAACTCCTTCATAGGTAGTTCCTCTTCGTCACCCATTTCTATCTTTGTGTTCTCCAAGAATTGGTCTTCGATTTCTTCTCCTTTTTGTCGCAAAGGATCCGTTCCCTCGGTTCTTTGAAGTCTATGAATATCATCTATATATGGAACAAGTATGTTTCCTTGGGACCTTCGTCCTTGCATAAATCACCTAGGCAATTAAAAAAGAAATACTTTAAACAATTAAACAATTAAAAATAAAAGAATCAAAGTACTACTAACAATTGCCTTCCTCGGCAATGGCGCTAAAAACTTATTGTGTCTGATTTAATTCTACTATAAAGCGACTCTCGAAAGTATACGAGGTTATTGTAGCAATGATGATCGCCCTAAGATCGCCTCACAAGGAAATATTGTTAGTAATAATTTGATTAAAGCAAATAAATTTAAAAGGATGAGTGTGTATTATTTGCAATGTTGTTGAAATTGTAGTAAAATTAAAATAGTAAGTGAACAATTATCGGTATGCTTAGAATTGGTTTAATTCTTAGAATGGTACCTATGGTTTTAGATCAACTTAATCAAAGCTTGATTCTCAAATTATCCATTAAGATAAACTTGTAATTTAATTTGTTCCTTGAGTTTAATTAATCAATTACCAATTCATTAGTTTTCACATTTATGAATTAACAACAACCAATTCTTTTGAATTTGCAAATTAATAGAACCCTAGAACTTATATTTCTAATTCATTCTTAGGGTGATTGAATACATAGTTCCAATATCAAATTCCACCTCTCGGTTCTTCATTCAATATCTATATATCAATAGGTGACCTATCTATCAACCTAACTTTAAATCCAATGCAATCAACCAATAATACGGTATATTAATGAAAATATCGATTAAAGTCATTCAACCAAATTTACTACAAACCCTAGGCATGAGTAAATTAGCTCATCATCAATTTAAAATAAATATTCATCTCAATATAAATCAAATCACAATTATCCATTGAAATATTAATGTTTATAACAAAACAACAACAATCTAGAAATGAATTAAATGAGAGAATATGAAAAACTCCTTGAAGATGCCAAAAGTTGAACTTCTAGTCTTCCTCCTAGCTCCACTTTGAATATGATGAAGAACTCACAAGCCCTTTTTAATCAATGGTTCTTACTCTTGAAAGATGGAATGGAAAGTCTCTCAAGCCTCTAACTTTTCAATCAAGCTTTCTTCAAACCCTAATCTTCTCAAGAGCTTGTTCACCCAATTTTTTTTTTCCAAAAATGTTGTCTTGTTTATAGAAGAAGTTGAAGATGGAGGAAAAAATGAGGGTGAAGGTGATTATGCAAATGGTTTCTTCCCCGAAAACCAAGAACCAAGAACTAAGAATAAGAACAAGAAAAAAATGATGGAGGGTGTAGAATGTGTATCCCGAATATAGCCTCCAATGTGTATGTGTATCTTTCACTCCTCCAATTATTTTCAATTCTAAAGACACAAAGAATGTCTTTCTAACTCACTCACTCCCCTTAGTCCCCTTTTTTCTCATTATTTAATATTTCATCCAATAAACCATCCATCTTTTACGCCTTTTTATCATTTCTTTTTAAAAGAATATATGTTGTCTCCTACTTGTCTTGCACATAATTCATAAAAGTTCTCTCAGGACATGGCCAAGCCATTAGTGACTTGGTCGTTTCACTCAAGTCTTCATTGGACACGGCCAAGCCATTTGGCTGTGTCCATGGTTGCTTCTCAATGCTTCTTTTTTTTCAGGTGTGACATGGCAAAGTCTCTGGTCTTGTCATGTGACACGGCTAATGGCTTGGTTGTATCTTGTACTTGTGTTCTCTACTGCGATTCTGCTTTAACTCCTCATTTTGTTGTCTTTCAGGTGAGACACGGCTAAGGCCTTGTCCGTGTCATGTGACACGGCCAGTGACTTAGCCGTATCTCTTGAATGTGTCCTCTTCTGCCCAAAACTTCTTAGGAACACGACTAAACCAACTTGTCCTGGCTGTGTCACTTGCCTGTTCCTTGTTATTCTTGCCTTTGATGAGGGACACTGCCAAGCCATTAAGTGTCTTGGCCGTGTCATGTGCTTTTCCACCAATTTTGATCAACACTCCATAATTTTGCAGTTCAACCTAAATTAAACACTTCAAGCAATCTTTAAACACATATTAAAGAAAAACTTAATGAAAAGCCAATTAAATTACCTTAAAAATATAAACATAAACATAAATGATTGAAACACTACCTCTGCTCACCTCATATCTAGCACCTGTCACAAGTCCTTGTGCCTTTTCTATATTTCTGGCAGCTACAACCATTTTGAAAAAATGTTCATAGCGAGATGATGCCACAAGACATATGATGGATGGCTTCAGACCCTCCTCAAATCTTTGATACCTATCTGTCTCATTAGATAATAAATCCCTTGCATACTTGTTCAATCGGATGAAATCCTTCTCATACTTTGTAACTCTCTTCATTCCTTGCTTCAAACTCAAAAATTTCTTCTTCTTGGCATCTTTATACTTTCAGGGTATATATTTCTTCTCAAATTCCTATAGGAAATCAACATAGGTCAACACTAATGAATCATCCAACCTATGAGAAAAAGTCTTCCACTAGTCGTAGATGTCCCCCTATAGAAGTGACAAAGCATAGTCGAACTTCTCTTCTGCAGTGGCCTACAACTGGATGAATCCTCTCTGAACTCTAACTAGCCACTGCTCTACCTCATTTGGATCAAGTGCGCCTATAAAATCTATGGCTCCATAATTTCTCATATTATCGTACTTTCTGGTCTGTAGTGGTGGCTATTGTACTAGGGCCTAACATAGCATCTCCACCATCTGCTACACCTAGACTGATAGAACCCCTGGTCCTGCTGGTCCAGCTGGCACTAATGTCGATGCCTCTCAAGCAATCTCAATACTAGCTCTAACTCTACCCTCACCTGGAGCAACACTCTCTATACTGTCCCCTGACTCGCGCCCTTCATACGCCATCACTACCTATATCTATTACAATAACAAATATTGCCAAATCTAGAGACCATTCCAAATGCCAGTGCATATGTATGTATGGCAAGTCAAAATCACATTTAAAATCCCTTTTCTCTCTCCTAAAAATTTACCTAGATCGAGAACCTCAAACCTAGGCTCTAATACTAAAATAAATGTAACACCATTATACTCCATATACGTATAATATATATACTCAGTATATATAAAATACACATGTAGAATATGAGAATGTCACACTTTAGTCCTTTCAAAAAATTTTAACATTTTCAGAATAAGTATTTATAGACTTTAAATATATTTTAAATAGTAAATAAGAATATTTTTCAATAATTTTAGGTGCCAAAATAAATATTTGAAGCAAAAATCTCTAAAAAAATTTCACCAAAGTTTTGTCAGTAATTTGGACATTTCCTAAATTTCAATACTCAACCTGCATAAAATTTGCACTCCAAATGTTTTCAAACAAACTACTCTCCCAAAACTCCAACATTTCTCCAAAATACTCAATGTTAGACAAATGACCTTAATTTTGATCATTGACAACTCAAATGGATGATCTATTTAACTTGTGTTTGAGAAATCTTGTTGCAGGATTAGGTTACTTCAAATAAGGTGAACAGAACACTTATAGCGGTCGCACCTCACCTGAATACGACCGCTCCATGTAATTAAAAGAAGAAATCTTATCACAGTAGGTTTCGCGGTCAGAAGTTCGACCTATGTCGCGACCGCTCCTACAGAATAGCGACCGTCCGAATATTTGCACGACCGCTACTCAAGGAACTTAAATCATTACAATCACAGTAAGGTTCGCGGTGACAAGAACGGTGAATGACTCGACCTCGCTTATCACTTTAGCGACCGCCCCATTCAGAATCGCGACCGCTCTACCATTCAAGAAGAAATTGTTTGAAGAGACAGTAGGTTTCGCGTCCTCAGGAGCGTCCAGAAGTTCGACGCGAGTTTCTCAATTCAACCGCGATAATCTACATAGGGCGACCGCGACATTCAAATTATGGCGGACATTCAATTTTGCCCTGTCAGAGAATGACACGTAATATGACCGTTATAAACCCACTTGATTATTCAAAAAGGGCGACCGCACCATTGCTAGGCGCGACCGTCCCGACAAACACAGCTGGGCAAGAAGCCGGTCCGACAAACACAGCATGGGCAAGATTCCAGCTGCAGAGCACTAAAATTCGACCGTTGAAGTCTTTTCAAAAGTAGCGACCGTCCCCTGTTAAAGGACGACCGCGAGAAGCATGAGCGCGACCATCCTTGCATGAAGGGCGACCGCGAAGTGCTTCGGGCAGTTTAAGTAAAGAAGGTCTAATCTACCAATACATTATTCTTAATGTCTATAACGGCTAGTAAGACCACAATGGCTATAAATACAATGTCTCTCTGAGAAAACAAAAAAGAGGAATAAGCAAGAAATCAGATTGTAATAGCCAAGCAACAAATTTTCATTTACTTAAACTTACAATTAAATTGTAATGTATGTTAGGTGTTAGCATTGAAAACACCATTGTATAAGTTTGAGTGTAAGCTTGGGAAACACTTGGGTTGAGAGAGTAAGCCTTGTAAAACTCTTGTTAGGTTGTGAGAGTAAGCCTTGTAAAACTCTTGTTTGGGTTGTGAGTGTGAGCCTAAGAAAAACACTTGTGAAGTTAGGTGTGAACTTGTGAAAACACCAAAGTTGGAAGTAAGCTTGTAAAAACTTCAAAGATTAGTGGAACCTTAACAAGTTGTTAAGGAAGTGGATGTAGGATTGAAGTAAATCCGAACCACTATAAATCTTGTGTGTTCTTTCTTTCTTCCATTACTCAACCAACTCTCTATTCCGCATTTCTTGATTGTTGAGTTTTTTAAATTGTCATTAATTCTTGAGAAAACCAATTCACCCCCCCTCTTGGTTGCCATCTTGGGACAACAATTGGTATCAGAGCCCTTAGATTTCTTAAACTTAATTATGAAATCTGATCCACTATGGCAACTTCTTCTTCATCAAGCTCTCATGGAAATCTTAATTCTATTCTTAGACCCTACTTTGATGGAACTGATTATTCATATTGGAAACACAAAATGTATTTGTTTCTAGATAGTGAAGGGATTGAACTATGGGATTTCGTGGAAAATGAATGGAAATCTCCTACCCACGAAGTTGACGGTATTCAAGTTCCACTTCCCAAAGCTCAATGGTCAACTAGCAATGTCAGAGATCGATTCAAGAACAATAGAGCTGCTTCCATCTTGATGAATTCCATTTCAAGGGAAGAAGGCGGAAGAGTTCAACATTTAACTTGTGCACATTGCATTTGGAAAACACTTGAAAACTACCATGAAGGTACGACTCAAGTGAGATTTACCAAAAAACAAATGCATGTTCATGAATATGAGCTATTCAAGATGAAACCAAATGAAAATGTCACCGACATGACCAATCGCTTACTTGCAATTGTCAATGAACTAAAGAAGTATGGCAAGGTATATGATCAAGGTGATGTAAACAGCAAAATCTTGAGAGCCCTAAGAGCTAGAAAGAACTTTGAATCCAAAGTATCATCCATAGAAGAAGCTCATGATCTCAGCACATTAAGAACCGATGAGCTAGTTGGAAAATTACTCACATTTGAGCTACACAGTGAGAAAGAAGAAGATCAAGGTGAGAAAGAAAAGAGAAAACCAATTGCACTCAAAGCAATCAAAGAAGCTGAGAGCTCAAGCAATGAAGGTACTGATGATGAAGATGAAATGACAATGTTCTCTAAAAGAATCAATGAATGGAAAAGGAAGAAAAGATTACAAGCAAACAAAGGTACACCTCCTAAATTCTCCTTCAAAGATAAAGAAAAGAAAAATGAGGTAAAATGCTATGAATGTGGAAAAACCGGTCACATCAAGTCGGATTGCTACAAATTAAAGAACAAAAGGAAATGGGATAAAGAAAAGAAAAAGTCTCTCAAAGCCACATGGGATGACTCTTCCTCAAGTGAAGAAGAAGAAGAGGAAGGAATTACAAATCTTTGTCTCATGGCTATTGAAGATGACTCCACTGAGGTAAGTACTCAATCCTTTGATCTTGTAGCACATGATGATATAAGTGATATAGATGATAGTGATTTGATTGAGCACATGAATTCTAAAATAGAAAAATATTTCTCCAAAATTATGCTCTATAAAGAGAAAAACTCTAAGTTAGAAAAGGATTTTATATGCTTAAAGAACTCTACCTTAGAATTGAAAACCTCAAATGAACATTTGATGAATAAAATAGGAGAATTAAATAAAAGCTCACATGACTTAGAAAAAGTGATTAAAGAGAATGAGGCATTGAAGCATGAACTAAAAGAACTAAAAGAATCAATTTCCAGATTTCATAAAGGAAAGGAAGCATTGAACACATTAATTAATAATCAAAGGTCACCTTCCTTGAAATATGGATTAGGATTCAATGGCTCAACCAACATTGCACCTAGCAAACCAACATTTGTGAAAGCATCTACAACTGAAATTTCTGATGTTCATATCAAAAATGCTTGCACCAAGTCTAAAAGAACTTCTTATGGTTCACTAGGAGATAAAGCCAAAAATAACTATGCATTATTGTTCACTAAACTTGCACAAAAGAAATCACATACTTGTAGTTGTATGTACAATGCAAAAAGAAAAATGCAGAAGCATAGAACACCATGGCAATGCACATATTGCATGAAATTTGGTCACAAAAACTTCTATTGTTATATAAGAAAAGCTCATCTCAATTTAGAAGGCACTCTTTCTACTAACCATCAAGGACCCAACTTCATGTGGGTACCTAAAAGAAGATGATCACAATTGTCTTGCAGGTATGCCTAAAATCTACTATCAATGAAAGCACATGGCTTGTGGATAGTGGATGCTCAAGGCATATGACTGGAAATGCAAAGCTCTTTACAAATATTACCTATAAACATGGAGGTAATGTAACTTTTGGAAACAATGCTAAAGGTAAAATTCTTGGTGTTGGCTCCATTGGTTCTATTGGTAAGGATTTAATTGAAGATGTATGGCTTGTTGATGGTTTGAAACATAACTTGCTAAGTGTTAGTCAACTTTGTGATAAAGCATACTTCGTTAAGTTTGATTCCAAGGAATGCAAAATCACAAATTCAAATGATGTTATCATATTTAAGGGTACTAGAACAAACAACACTTACAATGTTAGCATACATTCAAATCATACATGTTTAATGTCCACTAATAATGATGCATGGTTATAGCATAGAAGACTAGGACATGCTGGTATGGATCAATTGAAACATATTTGCAATGAGAATTTAGTTGATGGCTTACCTAAGATAAAATATGATAAAGACAGAATTTGTGAACCTTGTCAACATGGTAAGCAACACAAAAGCTCATTTAAAACAAAGAGTGTTATAAGCACCTCTAGACCTTTAGAGCTCATTCATTTAGATTTGTTTGGACCAAATAGAGTTACAAGCTTAGGAGGCAAATCATATGCATTTGTTCTTGTTGATGACTACTCTAGATTCACATGGGTTAATTTCTTAGCTCAAAAGAATGAATCCTTTAATTTCTTCAAAACGTTTGCAAAAAGAGTTCAAAATGAAAAAGGATATGTGATCACATCTATTAGAAGTGATCATGGCAAAGAATTTGAAAATGAAAATTTTGAAGACTTTTGCAATGAACTTGGCATTTCACATAATTTTTCTGCTCCTAGAACTCCACAGCAAAATGGTGTAGTTGAAAGGAAAAATAGAACTTTAATCGAAATGGCTAGGACAATGCTCAATGAATATGATTTACCATCTTATTTTTGGGCGGAAGCCGTTAATACAGCTTGTTACATTGCAAATCGTGTTTATAAAAGGCATTTAACTAATAAAACTTCTTATGAGCTATGGAATGGAAGAATACCCAGAATTGGATATTTTAGAGTATTTGGATGCAAATGCTTCATATTGAATACCAAGGATAATCTTGGAAAATTCTCATCCAAATCAGATGAAGGCATATTCTTAGGATATTCATCATTTAGCAAAGCATATAGGGTATTTAACATGAAAACTCTAGTTATAGAAGAATCAATGCATGTTGTATTTGATGAGTCATCTAAACTTGATCAAAAGAAAGGTATTACTTTCAATGACCCTGCAGGTACTCTTGAACCTCTTGAATCTATTGATGCTCCAAAGATCAATCAACTTGAAGAAAAGACTCAAGATCTACCTAATGATTGGCAATACAAGAAAGATCATCCAAAGGAACTCATCATTGGAGAAACATCAAAGGGAGTAACTACTAGATCTAAAATTAATCATGTTGATGTTAATTTTGCTTTTGTTTCTCAAATTGAACCAAAAACTGTTGAGGAAGCTTTAAATGATGAAAATTGGATAACTGCAATGCAAGATGAACTTAATCAATTTGAAAGAAATAATGTTTGGCAACTTACTCCTAGACCTATAGATCATTCTATAATAGGATGCAAATGGATTTATAGGAATAAGCTTGATGAAAATGGTCACATCATTAGAAATAAAGCAAGATTGGTAGCCAAAGGTTATAATCAAGAAGAAGGTATTGACTATGATGAAACCTTTGCCCCAGTAGCCAGATTAGAAGCTATTAGAATATTACTTGCCTTTGCATGTCATATGAATTTTAAGCTTTATCAAATGGATGTTAAAAGTGCATTTCTAAACGGACTCATAAATGAAGAAGTTTATGTTGAACAACCTCCTGGTTTTGAAAACTACAAATTTCCTGATCATGTTTTCAAACTTACCAAAGCTTTATATGGATTAAAGCAAGCACCTAGAGCTTGGTATGACAAACTTAGTGCATATTTACTTGAAAATGGTTTTGCAAAAGGAAAAGTAGACACAACTCTTTTTGTTAAAAAGGATAAGCATAACATCTTGATTGTACAAATTTATGTGGATGACATAATATTTGGAGCTACTAATGAAACCTTGTGCAAAGAATTTGCTTCTTGTATGACTAGGGAATTTGAAATGAGCATGATGGGTGAACTCAAGTTTTTCCTTGGACTGCAAGTCAAGCAATGTAAAGATGGGATCTTCATCAACCAATCCAAATATACAAAAGAACTCATCAAGAAATTTGGAATGGATGGCTGCAAAACTAGCAAAACTCCCATGAGCACATCATTGAAATTAGGTAAAGATGAAAATGGTAAAGCAGTAGATGAGAAGAAATATCGAGGTATCATCGGATCACTACTTTACTTAACTGCTTCTAGGCCTGATATAATGTTTAGTGTATGTCTTTGTGCTAGATTTCAAACTAGTCCTAAAGAATCACACTTGAATGCCACTAAGAGAATCTTGAAATATTTGAGTGGTACAATACATTTAGGACTTTGGTATCCTAAAAACACATCATTTCATATTATAGGATTTTCAGATGCAGATTACGCTGGTAGTATATTAGATAGGAAAAGCACAACAGGAGCATGTCACTTTCTTGGTAATTGTCTAGTTTCTTGGCATAGTAAGAAACAAGCATCGGTTGCTTTATCCACAACGGAAGCTGAGTATGTTGCAGCTTGTTTTTGTTGCACACAAGTATTATGGATGAAACAACAATTGCTTGACTATGGTAAGGTTTTTAACAATATTTCCATTAAATGTGACAACACTAGTGCTATCAATTTGTCTAAAAATCCTATACAACATTCTAGATCCAAGCATATAGATATTAGACATCATTTTTTAAGGGAAAATGTGCAAAATCAGAACATAATTCTAGAATTTATTGAAACACAAAATCAACTTGCGGATGTCTTTACAAAACCCTTGAATGAAGATAGACTTAATTTTATTAAAATCAGAACATTATTCTTTAGCGGTCGCTATCCTGTCTGTCAGTTTCATTCAAACTAATGACTCTGTGCGTGGTCGAGAAAATTTGTGCGCGGCCGCACCAATTTGAATAGTTTCGACCGTTACAGTTACATTCCTCACTCGCGAGCATACTTATCTTAACAATGGTCGCTAGATCATAAGTCGCGATCGCACCTTGTTAAATCTGCGACCGCACCCTGTACACTCTGCTCAAAAATTTATAACCGTTGGTTGTGTGACAGGTCGCAACTCTTAACTTTCAACAGTCAAAAACGGCTATTTTCTTAAATCCATCTATTTAAGAGTGTTTTGCATCAGTTTATCTGATATTTTGCCTATTAAAGCACACAAACCTTCCTCTGAAACCCTAAAAACCTCTCAATATCATCTGTTTCTCAATCACTCTCTGTTTTCCTACTCTCTTCTGTTCTAATGGCCCCCAAAAGAAAAACCACTTCCAAAATAAAAGGTCAAGCCAAGAGAGTTCCAGGAGTCACCATTAGAGAACCCATTGTTGATCCTCCATCTCCTCCTCAATCTAAAAGAGGTGAGAAAATTCACAAACCTCACCATCAAACCACTGAAGAAGATGTTAGGTATGCCATGCTAAAGAGAAAGAAGGTTGAAGGCACCAAATCTCCTTTTGGTGGGATGCTTTCTGCCTTGAACATCAAGGACGAAATTGAGAGATTGCTGGATGTCCTTGGATGGAGAAAATTTGTCTTTCCAGAAGAGGTAGGCTACTCTAGTCTGAGTAAGGAGTTTTTAATGTCTCTTCACATAGAGAAGAGTGCAAATTCTGCACTAGGGTGGTATGGGGTCAGATTTAAGCTCTTTGATCAATACCAAGCCCTATCTCTAGAAGATTTTGGCAGCATTTGGGACTTCCCCTCTGAAGGTATAACCTCCTACAATGACCAAATCTTCTCAAACCCAACACTTTCTGATTTCTGGAGAGAAATTTCCATTGAAACCTCTTTTGAAAAGGAATCTAAAGCCAGACATATCAAATCTCTCACCCACTGGATGCTCCATAGGATTATCACCTATACCATTCACCAAAGAGCAGATGGGAATGAGAAAGTAACCAAGAGAGACCTTATATTTCTGTATGCTTTCACCCACAACATCAAAATAAACACCACCAAGTTCTTGATTGATACTCTTTATCATCATGCTGTAACAAGAACTGGTACCTTCTTCCTATCCTCTCAAGTTACTCAAATAGCTAGGCACCTAAACCTTCTGAATGATTTGAACTTAGCTACTTTGAGGAACCCTTTCACTCTAGCCTCCAATGCTATCACAATGGATTACTTAGAGCATGCTGGTTGTGTAAGGAAGATAGAAGGGTCATATGTATACTGCTATGGCAAGAAAGGAGTTATGGATAAACAAAAGAAAAGGCCAAGGTATACAATTGAGGAAGAGGGAGATTCTGTAGAAGTTGCAGTAGAATTACATCCAAAAGCAACTTCATCAAAAGCTGCTAAAGAAACTGCTTCATCCTCCACACAACTCATTCTCCAAGCTATCAAGACTCTCTCAAGGAAACTCACTAAGTTCAAGAAAAGTGTTTCCAAGAGATTCCAGCACTTAAATAAGAGGATAGACCTTATATCCCACATGCATCATGATCTTTATGATATGCAAGGCAAATTGGACTTGCCTCAATGCAATCTTGAAGATTGGGATATAAGTGATCACACCCAAAGCGTTGCTGAAGAAGAAGAGTCCATTAGCACTAGCTCTGCCTCTGTTGCACCTCAAGATAAGGGGAAAGCTCCTTTAGTTGAAGAAGAGTTAGAGTTAGATGATGACTCAGAATAGCTTAGCTTTAGTCTGTTTTTGCTTGCATTTTCATATGTTTGCTAATTTGCTTTCTGTTTTGTATTTTCCTCCACTTCAATCTATATATTTCCATGTTTATATTTCCATTTGTATTTTGCTTAACATTTATTTCATTTTGCCTATGCCAATGGGGGAGAGAAAATTATAAATGGAATGTCAATAAAATTATGGGGGAGAAATAGGGAGAAATAAGAAAATTATGGGGGAGAAATAAGAACAAGAACAACAATCTGTTTGAACATTTGCAAATTAGGGAAAAATGTTTATGGGGGAGTTAATTTCTTGTTGAAATTTATTGAACATTTGCAAATAAGAAAAAATGTTTGCATCAAACAATAACATGTGCACCAAGATAATCTAATAATCACAATGCTCTTAACCATGATTGTTGCATATGTTAAGAGGGAGCATTTTAGACTTATTATTTTTCTTATCATTCCATTTGAAATTGTCAAAGTCAAAATGGGGGAGATTGTTAGACAAATGACCTTAATTTTGATCCTTGACAACTCAAATGGATGATCTATTTAACTTGTGTTTGAGAAATCTTGTTGCAGGATTAGGTTACTTCAAATAAGGTGAACAGAACACTTATAGCGGTCGCACCTCACCTGAATACGACCGCTCCATGTAATTAAAAGAAGAAATCTTATCACAGTAGGTTTCGCGGTCAGAAGTTCGACCTATGTCGCGACCGCTCCTACAGAATAGCGACCGTCCGAATATTTGCACGACCGCTACTCAAGGAACTTAAATCATTACAATCACAGTAAGGTTCGCGGTGACAAGAACGGTGAATGACTCGACCTCGCTTATCACTTTAGCGACCGCCCCATTCAGAATCGCGACCGCTCTACCATTCAAGAAGAAATTGTTTGAAGAGACAGTAGGTTTCGCGTCCTCAGGAGCGTCCAGAAGTTCGACGCGAGTTTCTCAATTCAACCGCGATAATCTACATAGGGCGACCGCGACATTCAAATTATGGCGGACATTCAATTTTGCCCTGTCAGAGAATGACACGTAATATGACCGTTATAAACCCACTTGATTATTCAAAAAGGGCGACCGCACCATTGCTAGGCGCGACCGTCCCGACAAACACAGCTGGGCAAGAAGCCGGTCCGACAAACACAGCATGGGCAAGATTCCAGCTGCAGAGCACTAAAATTCGACCGTTGAAGTCTTTTCAAAAGTAGCGACCGTCCCCTGTTAAAGGACGACCGCGAGAAGCATGAGCGCGACCATCCTTGCATGAAGGGCGACCGCGAAGTGCTTCGGGCAGTTTAAGTAAAGAAGGTCTAATCTACCAATACATTATTCTTAATGTCTATAACGGCTAGTAAGACCACAATGGCTATAAATACAATGTCTCTCTGAGAAAACAAAAAAGAGGAATAAGCAAGAAATCAGATTGTAATAGCCAAGCAACAAATTTTCATTTACTTAAACTTACAATTAAATTGTAATGTATGTTAGGTGTTAGCATTGAAAACACCATTGTATAAGTTTGAGTGTAAGCTTGGGAAACACTTGGGTTGAGAGAGTAAGCCTTGTAAAACTCTTGTTAGGTTGTGAGAGTAAGCCTTGTAAAACTCTTGTTTGGGTTGTGAGTGTGAGCCTAAGAAAAACACTTGTGAAGTTAGGTGTGAACTTGTGAAAACACCAAAGTTGGAAGTAAGCTTGTAAAAACTTCAAAGATTAGTGGAACCTTAACAAGTTGTTAAGGAAGTGGATGTAGGATTGAAGTAAATCCGAACCACTATAAATCTTGTGTGTTCTTTCTTTCTTCCATTACTCAACCAACTCTCTATTCCGCATTTCTTGATTGTTGAGTTTTTTAAATTGTCATTAATTCTTGAGAAAACCAATTCACCCCCCCTCTTGGTTGCCATCTTGGGACAACACTCAATATACATTAATGTACAAATAATACAAATTTATAACATTTATTCAAAATACTTTTCAAATTTGCATCATTTTCATATGCATAAACATATTACACAAAGTTATATTAAGTTTCATAAAATAAAATAATTACATGATAACACTGGCTCTGGTCTCATGGCAGCAACAAAATCTTCGAGTATATCCTAGAAATCCTAAACTTGCTCAGGTCTAGTAGGGCTCTCTATCTTAACTCTATCACCTGCGCGATAAACAAATCGCGCTAAGCTAATAGCCTAGTGATATATACTTTGATAGAAATAAAAACTAATGAATGATGCACAAATGGTTTTCTTTTTAAAACTTTAAATTGGCATGCAATTCCATAATACAAATTACTCATTTTATTATGTCCAACATTCACATTTCTCAATCACATGCAATGGGCCCAAATGATCATATATAACATTCAAGTTTCAGAGTTATTGCTTTAAACTCATATATTGACATCCAGCATCTGGCCCAAAGGCAAATATAAATGATGCCCAACATCTGGCCCGAAGGCAACAACAATGACGCCCAACGTTTAGCCTGAAGGCAAATATCTAGTATACCATACAACGTCAAACACAATACTCTGAAAATTGATATTATGTAAGGTTTCATAAATAGCACATATCATTTCACATTTTTCTCACACTTTGGCAATTATGCCAATTTTCATTCTTTTTGCACTTTTTTCATTTTTTTTTTCATTATTTTCATATATTTTCATATACACATTATATAATTCCTAACATAAACATATATCTATACACTTTTTATGTGAATCCTCACATTAAAGGAGCATAGTCATCAAATCACATAACCCTGTAACATGCCAATCAATGCAATTTGACCAATTTCATTCAAAGTATGTACTTACCTCTTAACCAAAGCACTTTTACACCAAAATGCTCACTTTCTCACCAACTTTTCAATACAGCCTTCACTACTAAGTTGATGGATTATCAAATTACTCGATATCTAAACAAAATGTGAACATAAATCATACATTAGGATCACATTTTAAGGTGTTTAAGCTAAAAAATTAATTAAAACTTAACCTTTTAATTTTTTTTCTTTTTAAACTGTAAAGTACTTTGACATAGAAACTACAATCCATCCAATTCTAAATTGAGTTTTAAGCTTAAATATGTCTAAAACATTATAGCTTAACACAATTTAAGCAATAAAAATCAATTTAAAATCACTCCCTTCAAAATTTAAAATTTTTCCTAACTTACTTCAATTTTGATTCTTCACTCTAACTCATTCCAAATGGTAATTCAAGCTCATTTCCATCACTAACATCATTAAACAACACCATTTCAATCATAAAACCAAATGTATAAACATTTTTTAATTAAACCAATTCTAAAACTCTAATTTCCTTACTACCTCTTTCAAACCCTAACCAAACCTATCATTTTCTTCCATCTAACTTTAAAATCATTGTTTACTCATCAAAATAACACCATTCATACCCATTTAAATAATTAAATTATCACCCATCAAAAGTTCTATTCACTCATAATCAAAATTTCCTTAAAACTCAAAATTTTGGTAAGAAAACTTACCAATTAATGAAGAAACTACCAAATCTTCCTTCAATCTTTGAAAAATCCTTCAAAACCTGGTGTTTGGAAAAGCAAAAATCCCTCCTTGCACAGCCATGGAATTCGGCCAAAGGGAGGAAGAAGAAGAAGAGAGAATTTCTTTTTATTTTTAACTTTTTCTCTTTTAATTTTCCACTTAAAAATATATATATCATAATATTTTAATTAATTAATTAATTTTAAATATCAATTATTGTCTTCCACTCAAAATAAATTTTAATTTTATTAAATTTTTAAAGTGTAATTACCATTTTACCCCTCCTTTTAGTTTTTACCATTTGACTTATACTATTTAAATTTGACTTTTATATGTTATGTATATTTAAAATATATCTTACATATACATTTATATATTCTCCATCTTTCAATACCTCAATTAATCTTTTATATTATTTATTTAATTAATTATACTTTAACAAAAATTACAGTCGTTACATTGTTTCTACTTATGACATATACTGCAACACCATTCTTGATGAATTCAGAGATGCATCAAGTAGCAGCTATGGAAATTTTAATGAATTGCAGATATTTAGAATAAATTTGCAAGTAGAAATAGCTTTTAGGGTCGTGTTAAACCAAAATGCTGTTGCCTTTCTCTATGGAATGTTGATAGGGATCCAAATATGTAATAAGAATTGAAAGTGTAGTTATTGTAATTAGCACTTTGTTATCTGAATATATGCAAAACTGTTTTATGTTGTTAAAGGTTATGCAATAGTTGTTTTATTTTGTTAAACTATTTTAAAATGCAAACATGCTTATCATAATTTTCTGTTGTTTATGTTTGAGTTTTTATATTTAATTCTCCATAAAATAAGATTTTGTTTGATGTCCTCAGATATTATTGGAGTACTATATAAATGGGTCATGAGTTATAAAAATATGCTTACCTTCCAATATGTGAGTACTAGAGATTGATGATTTAGTTAAATTAGTATTAAGAAAGATATATTCACTTTGAATTTGAATAGAAATTATGTAGCATTAAGTTATATAGTAAGACAACTTGATAATCAATGCATGCATGGTAACTTACTGTATAGCATTATGGTTGAGTTGTAATGTTACAACAATTGAATTAGACATTGATTAAAACTTAGTTAAAGTGGATTTGTAATGAATTTTAAATCAACACATGTAACCAAATTTGGTAGAAGAGTCATCAACAAAGCTAACTTTAAAAATAAGATGCATTAATTTAATGAACATAGCACAATAGATTGTATCTTCCTGTTTGCAAAAGTTGTAGAAGAAACATTCAAATCTAATTTAACAAAGATGACATACAAAAGGAACACCAATCTAAATGACTAGTCATATTCAATGACTTGTTCTGGACGAGATGTAGAGATTGGTAATGAGAAAAAGAGAGTTAACATTCAAATCTAGACTAAAAAAGACAATAAACAAAAAACATGAATCATAGTAATGCTGAAGTCATATTTAAGTGGATGAGTTAGATTTCTAAGGTTTTAGCGGAGGTTGAAATTTTATCGACTTTTGTTATAGGGCTTCTTCTTCCATAACAGCAAGGAAGATCTCAAATGCATTGAGCAAAGAAAAATCCTAAAGTAAAATCTCTTTGATTTCTATAGCCTTAACAATAGCTATTATTCTTGCCAATAGTTGCTTCATTTCTTGTTTTAGCTTGTTGGCCTCTTGCCTCTTGTTGTTGTACATTATCTGCAAGGTGGATGCTAGTAGGGTTCTATATGTTGGTTGTTGATTGTTAGGTCTATAAGCCATTTATGTAGAGTGAGTAGAAATGATCCAGAGAAGAGAAGTAAGAAAATACTGTGGTGCATTGTTGCGGTTTGCTCAGTGATTGTGCTTTAAGTATGGTGTATTTATATGGGATGTCCCAGACCATACGTTGACTTATACTAGATAAAGCTTATTGGATAGGTTGCTTCTGTATTTAATGTGGTATGAGTGATGTGACTAAAGTGACAACAATTCTTGTTATTTATTGGAACAAGTAGTTAGCATGTTGCATGTTGAGTATGTGAAGCGAGGTTGTACTTGTGACAATTTGATATGCAATTAATGGTAGAGGATGCAGGATAGTTGGTAGATGCAAAATTCATTTCTTATCTATATGTGTAGGTTATAGATTAGGTTAATGTGACATGTGCATGAGTATATATTACATTACTTATTTCTTTAGTTGTCTATAATGTCATCCCCCTCTAGTATAGATGGAGTGATGCAACGATGATTAAAATCTAACTCAAGTAAAATAAGTTATAATTTAGAACTATAATTTAGATGCCTAATTATCAGAATGGATTTAAGTTATTTTAAATTGACATTGTCAATAAGAACATAACATACACGAGTTTAATCTTTTCATATCAACACAACAAAATAACATAACAATATGTCCATATAGTAATTGCTAAGTTAACATCATTAACAACATAACACAATGCAATTGTTCTACATGCAAAATCCAACCAAACCAAGGATGTTTATCATCAATTTAATAAATTCAGCAAATTAAAACAAAAAACCAAAAAAAAAATTCTAGAAATTTAGAAGAAATTGTTCATTAGCATTCATGTGATGTTTATTGTATGAAAAGAGAGGTAGGTCTTCATGCCACTGACCTTGTTCTGATGATGGATAAGTCAAACATGTAGCATTCATCAGTTTGCTCATTAACACAAACTGCAAGGAATCTCCTTATTGAAGCCCATTGTCCTTCACAAATTTAAGCCATAGGTGCTCCAATTGCCCTCTCCACACAAAACCTTCTCTCAATGATCGTATAGATTGCACCTTTACCACTTAGCCTTCTCTTTTACATACAGAAATACAAATTTGGATTTATCACTGTTCAATCTTTTGCAATATTCACTGGTACATTCTAGCAAAAGTTTTAGCAAAAAAGCATGAGTAAATATGGTTACAGTTCACAATGGACTGTGAATCGGCGATTTTGTTAGTGAATTGGACTGACATTAGAAAAATCAATTTCTATCCGAAACTAAGACCGGGTTATAAGAGTTCGGTTCAAGTTTATAATTTTTTGACCCGAAACCGGAATCAGCAATTTAGATTCTGAATCGCGAAAAATAAAAAAAATTAATATATATTCTTAAAAAATATAATATTTTTTAATATATAGAAATTAAATATGTATTAATATTACATATATAATATATAATATAAATGCATATATTAAAATATGTATTAATATTACATATAAAATATATAATATAAATGCATATATTAATTTTTAATATATATATATATTAAAAATATATATAATTTTTAGCTAAAAATTAAAATCTTAGACTTAATTTTTTAATTTTTTCTTACACTTCAATTTCAATATTAAATATATATATAATTATGTGATTAAATACATATATTTATGATGAAAAAATTATATTTGCAAAAATTTGTCATTATTATTACTATTATTATTTATTAATAATAATTATTATTGTTAATTTGTTATTTTTTTAACAATTAATATTATTTAATTTAACTTATATTTATCAAATTTATAAGTTAAGTGTTTAATTTCATGAAAATATTATCAATTATGGTTACTTTTATTAAAAAATAATTAAAATTAATTTGAACTAGTGGTTTAAATTAGAATCGAAATCGGCCTCAGGGCTCAAACTTTAACTAAACCGGTTTTTACTAGTTAAGTTTAAGGTTCATGATTTTTATAAATTGAAACTGGTGATTCCAAAATGGCGGTACCGCTTAACTAAACATGGCCACAGTTAAGTATGAGGTTAAGGCAGGTTTATACAAGACAATCATCCAACTTTTAGCATGGGAGAACAAGGTTAAGGCATGTTTATACAAGACAATCATCTAAGTTTTAGCAGGTTTATACAAGATAATCAAACAAGTTATAACATGTTTATGCAAGACAATCAACCAATTTATAGCATGGGAGCACAAGGTTAAGGCATGTTTATACAAGACAGTCATCCAAGTTTTAGCAGGTTTATACAAGATAATCAAACAAGCTATAACATGTTTATGCAAGACAATCGACTAAGTTATAGCAGGTTTCTACAAGACAATCAACCAAGTTATAGCATTTTAACATGAGGTAGTTTATACAAGACGATAAACCAACACTACAAGAAAAATTGAATCAGACAACGGTTAAGGAAAAAACCATTGTTTGAAAAAAACAGACAATGGTTTTTTTTCCCCAAAAAAGCGTTGTCTGATTAATTTTCAGACAACTGTTTTTGGTATTTTTTTTAACCGTTGTCTATTAGGTGTCATTTTGGTCACATCAGACAACGGTTTTTTAGGGACCGTTGTGTAATATATGTTCAGACAACTGTTTTTCTGATCACACAAAACCGTTGTCTGATAAGATGTTTCTGACAATGGTTTTTTTGAAAGTGTTGTATAATTCAGCGTTTCAGACAACGGTTAAAAAAAACCGTTGTCTGAATCAAGCATATAGACAACGGTTTTTAGGGACCGTTGTGTAATATATGTTCAGACAAGTATTTTTTTGGTAAAAAAAAATTGTTTTAGTCGTGGACAATTTTTAAAAAAATTGTTTCAGATTCTGCTTCATCTCTCATTCCTCTTTCGGCTTCAATAGTCGTGGACAATTTTTTTGAACATATATTAAAACAATTTTTTATGGAAGTTAGATTTTCTTAGTATAAAAACATGCTAAGGATCCGGTGGCTATTTGCAATGTATGAAGTTAGGCTTTCTTAAGCCAAACAAACTTGACTAAGTATTAAAAGCTAAGGTTTGGATTTATAAACATTTCATAAACCCATTAGAAACTTTAAAGTCCACCATTAAATAATGATTTAGATATAATATGATATTATATAAGTAGGAATACAAGTATATATTAGTATATATATACAAGTATATACATGTATATATAAGTATATATATATAAGTATATACAAGTATATATTAGTATATACACACGTATATATAAGTATATATACAAGTATATATTAGTATATATATTAGTATATACAAGTACATACAAGTATATATATTAGTATATACAAGTATATACTATAGTATATATAAGTATATATTAGTATATATATATATTAGTATATACAAGTATATATTAGTATATACAAGTATATATATAAGTATATATTAGTATATATACAAGTATATATAAGTATATATTAGTATATACAAGTATATATATTAGTATATACAAGTATATATATTAGTATATATTAGTATATACAAGTATATATACAAGTATATATTAGTATATACAAGTATATATATTAGTAAATACAAGTATATATATTAGTATATATTAGTATATATACAAGTATATATAAGTATATATTAGTATATACAAGTATATATTAGTATATATATTAGTATATACTAGTATATATTAGTATATATATTAGTATATACTAGTATATATTAGTATATATTAGTATATACAAGTATATATTAGTATATATATTAGTATATATAAGCATATATTAGTATATACAAGTATATATTAGTATATATATTAGTATATATAAGTATATATATTGGTATATATTAGTATATATTAGTATATACAAGTATATATTAGTATATATATTAGTATATATAAGTATATACAAGTATATACAAGTATATATTAGTATATATTAGTATATATTTTAGTATATATAAGCATATATTAGTATATACAAGTATATATAAGCATATATTAGAATATACAAGTATATATTAGTATATATATTAGTATATATTAGTATATATATTAGTATATATAAGCATATATTAGTATATATATTAGTATATATTAGTATATAAGCATATATTAGTATATATTAGTATATAAGCATATATTAGTATATATATTAGTATATATAAGTATATATTAGTATATATTGGTATATATTAGTATATATAAGCATATATTAGTATATACAAGTATATATAAGCATATATTAGTATATACAAGTATATATTAGTATATATATTAGTATATATATTAGTATATATTAATATATACTAATATATACAAGTATATATTAGTATATATTAGTATATACAAGTATATATTATTATATACAAGTATATATTAGTATATACAAGTATATATATTAGTATATATACAAGTATATACAAGTATATATATTAGTATATACAAGTATATATAAAAGTATATATTAGTATATATACAAGTATATATAAGTATATATTAGTATATACAAGTATATATACAAGTATATATATAAGTATATATTAGTATATATACAAGTATATAGAAATATATATATTAGTATATACAAGTATATATTAGTATATATATTAGTATATACAAGTATATATACTAATATATATTAGTATATACAAGTATATATTAGTATATATATATTAGTATATACAAGTATATATTAGTATATACTAGTCTATACAAGTATATATTAGTATATACTAGTCTATACAAGTATATATTAGTATATATAAGAGTATATATAAGTATATATTAGTATATACAAGTATATATTAGTATATATAAGTATATACAAGTATATATATTAGTATATATTAGTATATATATAAGTATATACAAGTATATATATTAGTATATACAAGTATATATCAGTATATATATTATGAATATACAAGTATATATAAGTATATATATATTAGTATATAAAAGTATATATTAGTATATATTAGTATATATATTAGTATATACTAGTATATACAAGTATATATTAGTATATATAAGTATATATTAGTATATACACGTATATATTAGTATATATATATTAGTATATACAAATATATATTAGTATATACAAATATATATAAGTATATATATTAGTATATATATAAGTATATAAATTTATAAGTAAAGTATAAGCACTTATGGATGAATTATAAATTGAAATTTATAAATAATCTATATAAGTGAATTTATAAAGTTAATTTAACAAAATTTTGAAAAATCCATTTTGTTTCAAAAGAGGGATGTCAAAATTTCAAAAATTTTGAACACTTAAATTCCCTCTTTTATTTCCAAAAAAAATTTCATTTGCCCCCATTTTTACCAAAAATACTTAAATTCCCGTCCTTGTATTCACAGATGTTTAAGAGCGCGTGTTCTTTATGGGGAAAACACAAATCCTTTCTGGGGAAATTAAGTGTTTAAGCGCGCGTGTCCTTTCACAGATTTTGCCAAAAACACTATCGTCGCCGGCTATCCTTTCAAGACTGGGGAGGCTTGTGCGTTGCTGAGGAGCAGTTCGCCGATGACGTTAGGTTCGTCTTTCTTTTCTGTCTCTCTCTTAACAAAGCAAACAACAACAAGAACATGCTTTGTTTGTATCAGAGAGAGCGCAGTCTCCTAACAACCATGGTTGAAACCAGGCGTGGTTCTTCTTCATCCAAACCTCTCCGCCAGTCACTGTCTTTCTCTCTCTCCATCGAGCACAAGCTATGGATTCCATCTTTCAAGGCATCAGATCGAGAGAACTCACCGGTTTCAGAGGTATTCGATTCTTCTACTTCTCTCTTTCTGCCGCTGTTTGCATATATTACACAATCAGTAATGTTTTTTTTTTAAATCGATTCCGTATATTGGCGATAAGGCAACTGATTTTGCTGAATTTAAAGCCCTAGCTGTTGAACACAGCGGTGAGGAGACCCCTCCCTTGGCCATTTCTTTTGGCAAGGTACAATTTCTATATATTTTTCAATTAAATTGTGATTTTATGATTTTTTTTTTACTAAATTATGATATTTTTTTAAAAAATTTGTTAGACAAGTAAAAATTCCCATATTTTGGCTGTGTCTGACGAGGATGGCTTCGTGAGCTTGTTTGATTCTCGTAAGAAGTTCTCTGTTTACGCATCTCATCAAGAATGCTCAGGTTTTTTGCCTATTTCACTATAATCGTAACTGAGTTTTTTCTTTTTTGAAATTTTAATCGGTGAATAATCTGTTTTGTTTTATTTTTTTAATTTCTCACATTTTGATTTTAATATTATGCAGATAAAGCAAGAATCAGTGACTGGGTAGCTCATCAGAATGCAATATTTGATATATGCTGGCTCAAGGTGATTAACCACTTCCAGTTCCACATCTTATAAGTTACATGTTTTGTTATGAATATGAACAATGGTCAATCTGCTTGGTTGGTGTTTGATGTTTTGTGCTTAGCTTTGCCTGTTTTGTGGTTTGAGTAGAGCACAAACACTATAAATTAAATGAAGTAGAAGACAGTGGTTATGTGTCAACTCGAGCACAAGTTGATTGGTTGCATCGTCCATAAAATTGGTTTATCTTTCTATAAATGGCTAATGTAACTATAATTCCAGTTACCTGATAAAGAAATAGACTCAAAATTGATGAATTTCATCTTCATTTAGTGCTAATGTAAGCATGTTCTTAAATTTCTCAGGAAGATACCGTAAGTTATATCTTTTCTTGCATCAATGAGCACATCGTTTAGAATGGGACTGAATGCAATATCTGCCCATCACTGAACATCAGTACTACTGGTGCTTCTGCTCCAATTAATTTGCAACCTTGAACATTTGGCCTGCTTAAAACACTCTTTAAAATTTATCCATAGTGATCCTCCTCGCATTAGAGTACTAGCTTTGTATTTACCACATGTGGCTAACCAAAATATGATTCATTTTTCAGTGGTTACGCAGAGGCAACTTGGAGTATAGTGATGCCGACATCAACGAGATTAGGATTGACTTCGCCAAATATTTCATGAAGCGTCATTCAAGTTGAAGTTAATAGTATATTTCAGTGATATATGTATAGTGTTGATTTTTTTTTTAGTTTGTTAATATGTTGAATGGTTGAATTTGTGGAGGTTTTTTGATTCCCAAATTTGCAATCCTCCATTGTAAAGTGTTGTCTTATATGTATAATGTACAGTTTAACAGATAATGGTGGTGAAATGAAAATGAACATTGAAACTATTGTCTAATATTCAGTGTGCCACATTAATTAACTGTTGTTTTTAGCGTCCTTCTACAACGGTTTTAGATTAATTGCAATCCTTCATCAGACAACGGTCAAAAAGCGTTGTCTAAACCTTCATCAGACAACGGTTCAAAACCGTTGTCTGATATAACTAAAAACCGTTGTGGAAACCATCTTCAGACAACGGTTAAAAACCGTTGTCTGAAATGCTATCAGACATCGCCTCAATAGACAACGGTTTTTGTCTTCATCAGACAACGGTCAAAAAGCATTGTCTAAACCTTAATCAGACAACGGTTAAAAACCGTTGTCTGAAAATTTATAAACCGTTGTCTGACAATTTAGAAACCGTTGTGGAAACCATCAGACAACGGTTAAAAATCGTTGTCTGAAAAATTAGAAAACGTTGTCTGAACCATCATCAGACAACGGCCAAAAACCGTTGTCTGATAAAATTAAAAACCGTTGTGCAAACCGACATCAAACAACGGTTTTAAAACCGTTGTCTGAAATGCTATCAGACATCGCTTCAATAGACAACGGTTTTTGTCTTCATCAGACAACGGCCAGAAAGCGTTGTCTGATTCAGTTTTCCTTGTAGTGCAAGTTTTACCATAGAAGCATGAGGTTAAGCATCAGAACGCAGTAACAATAATAGACATAGTTATAACCCAATGACCTAAAGCAAACACATTAAAAAACTAATTATGAAGCAACAAACCAATGATAAGCAGATTTTTATTTAATTTGGAACAACTCAAATATGAGCACAATCTCAGCAACCCCAACCATAAACATGAAATTTCATTCATTTTGGAATAAAAGTCTCAAAAGCTCTAGCAAAAAATAAAAATGGTTAAAACATATCGCTCTGAATGTTCAATCACTTGTATTCAGGACTCTTATAAAAGTTGGATTATCTGGCTTAGGGAGCAGATTAGGAGTGCATTCAACTTGATATTTTTCATTATCTTTAATAGAATGTGCATTTATATCACACTAAAATCCTTATTGGTCTCATCTGCAACCCCCACATTATCCTATAATCAATCATGACCTACATAATCTATCTCCCTTGTCATATTTTGATTGGCAAAAATGTTGTAATACATTATGTTCGATGGTGCAAACTCAAAATGCATATATGTGTGAGGTTGCAATTGAAACCTCCAAAACATCTGTTCAACCCCTCTTTCCATATGGAAAAAATCTTTCTATATAGAAAACATCCTCCTCCATGTCATGTATAATCTCAACAATTCAAGCATAATCCCCTCAGTTGGCAAAATTGGCTAGCCGTTCCAATTATAGGATTATAGCAGACGGTAATAAATCTCTAAATAAATATGTGAGTTCTTAGAGAATAGGCTAAAACAATGAAAAGAAATTATTAAAATTTTTAGAAAAAAAATAAAGAAGTACACATACAAAATTTTTGAAACTTAAGTATAAAAATCTAATTACAAGACAACATGTTAGAAATTAAAATATGTATTAAAGATTTTGAATTGGTGTTATACTAACCAAATTGAGTTCAGAACCCAGAAAAGGATAATCGAACATTAAGTATGGGTAATTTGGTTGCTTTGCCATTTTTGCTTGATGACAACTTCAATCTTCAAAAGAGATTCAAAGTATGAAAGAACAAAAACTGAAGTCGTATTTGGTGTCTAAGGTTATTGGTCGAAATTATTGAATGATCAGTTTTTTGAAATATTGATATTCTAATGAATAACAAAATTTTCAGTTGGCACCACTTCTACCAAAATATATGCATTTATTGAATATATCAACAAGATTATACACATAGGCTACTTTGTGACATTAGTTTGCGCACTAATCATACCTTAGGTTGATTTATTCTTTAATTAGACCTGAATTTATACTAGATTTATACTTGATATATACTTGATTGATTACATTACTTAATTTTGATTTAGAAAATACACTTGTGTCACTTTTGTCATATTAACTTGTACACTAATCATATCCTAAGTTGATTTATACTTGAATTAGACCCAAATTTATACTAGATTAATACTTGAAATATTTTTATTAAAATTGATTGATAACATTATTTGATCTTGAATTATAATAAACACATAGGCTACTTTTATTATATTAGTTCGTACACTAATCATACCTTAAGTTAATTTATTCTTTAATTAGACTCAAATTTATACTACTCCCTGTCAGGATACCAAGTGTCAACAGGGTTGATGATGGGCTAGCATTACAAGTAGAGGGACCAATTCAGTAGACTAGTTACTGAAAGCAGACTTTTAGAAGGAATTTTCTACTCTAATGATTAGGCTGTGATTGAATTGTAATGAGATAAACTTGTGTTAGTTAGTTAGCATGTGAATGACTGAAGTACAGCTGTATAAATAGATTGTATGAGAGAGAAAGAGAATTATTATTAAATAAGCAAGGCATGTATCAGATAGAGCATAACTGAATTCAATACAAATTCTCTCATTCTTCCCTCTCTTTATTCTCTATTCCCTTCTTCTCTTTCTCTGCCTCTTCTTCTTCTTCCTCTTTTTTCTTCTTCTTCTTCTATTTCTCTATTTCTTGTTCTTTGTCTTCTTCTCAATTATTCTTTATTCTTTAGTCAGGTTCCTGACAACTTGGTATCAGAGCACCGTACTGATCCGTCAACTAACCCAACCCTTGCTTCTTTGGCTTTGATGGCAAGGAAGAACAAGGCAGTAGTGAATGAGGCCTAGCATTTACAGCAGGTGAAGAAGCAAGTTTAGATGTTAGATCTGCGATCTCAAGAATTTATGACTAAGGTTTATGAATGATTGGATATGCAGAAACAACAGTACAAAGAGCAGTAGAAATAGATGGGCCAGATGCTAGAACTAATGCGCACCATCTCATCCCAGTTGCAAGGCAACCAACTTCACCATGGATCCAGTAGCTCATCTCCTACAGTTACCGGACCTGCTTCTATTCAGTCACCAGTCGAAAACCAAAATCTAAACAACTTGACCTACACCCATGCACCAATCAACCCTCTAAACTCTACAAACCAAAGCTCAATTAGATTCTCTCAAGGGCTGAGAATGGTGAATAATCAAATGAAAACTCAAATGATATTAGATTCAAATCTTTTACTTCGGCTTTGGAAGATTGTCAGTTGCTGTGATTTTAATACAACTAGAGTTAGTTATATCCAAATTAGAAGAGAAATTTAACATCGATTTATCACACAAGAAAGAGTTTATTAAGGAAGAAATTTTGAAATTCCTTTCTGTAGAAGATGATGACAATGAAGAATAAAGAGTTGAAGAGGTTACACAAGACGCCAAAAATGTTCCAGAAACTTACAATCCTAACTGCAATTCTGTAATTCCTTCTTCTTCCCTCACACTCCATTCATGTGCTTCTCTTAGTTTTAATTCCCCTCCAATTTCAAATAATTTTAGTTCACTCTCCACCCTCATTCTCTCCTTCTCTAGCGCATCCTCTGTTTTTCTATCTAACTCTCTAATGGCTTCATCTTCCAATCCATTTCTTTCTAAAATCCTTCTTTCTTACAAAAGATTCTCCTATTCTTCTTCTCTCTCTCCGTCTTTCTCTTTCATTCCTTCCATAATTCCTCTCCAAATCAAATTATGCTTTGATTTCTCCTTGTCCAAGGCTATATTTGATAAAACATTTTTAATTTTAGCAAAGTAGGTTTCATGAATGGAGTTGAGGCAGAATTAAGAAGTGCCAGTGACTATTGGTTGACATTTGGATCGTGTTTTTTTGGTAATCTTAAGGAGAATGATTTTGAGAGGTGGAGAAGATAAAGAATGAAAATCAAAATTCTACTCAAGAGAGTTTATGCTTTAAAGCTGTTTAATAAAATGCAAGTTAGAAGAAAATAAAATTTCAACACTAAGTTCAAAGAGAATTTGAAGCTTGGTATATAAAAGGAAGGACAATTGGTTACTGAATTATCACAGTTCCATCAGAATGAAGAATTTAATGATCTTAAAATGATTATCAGGGAAGTAACATCTGCTGGATCTTTTGAGCTTATTGTAGTTTCATCATTATGCATTTATGATATCTACTGTACTTACATAAATCCAAATGCGAGTGGGGATAAAATCCTTAAATTTTCAAGAGTTGTTGTCTTAGGCTTTGGATGCTTCACGGGAATATTAGCAATAATACTGAATAAAGCTGGAGTTTCATTTAGTTTGATGTATCTTGCTATGGGAGTTCTTATTAGTTTTGTTATTCTACCTATAGCTTTTATGCTATTAGGGAGCAAAACAAATTCAATAGGTGCCATTCTTGGAACAACAATTGGCTGTATTTTTAGGATTATTACTTGGTTGTCAGTTACAAAAATTGAATACAGTCACATAAATCTTGACACTACTAACCAGAATGCACTGAAACTCACTGGAAACCTTATCTCTATACTTAGTGGAGGAGTTATTCATGCTATCTGTAGCCTTTATGGCCACAAAATTACGACTGGGTGGCCACCAAGCATATCACAGTAGTTGAACAGGAAAAGGATGGGTTGCCAGTAGAAGATTTCAAGGAGGCGAAACTCTCTAAAACAAAAGCGTGGATAATCAAATGGGGTGTTGGTTTCACTGTTGTGATGCCTTATGGTCTCTTCTCTCTCCTCCAACAGATCTTCAAGTCCTAATTCATAATTCTTCCTTAGGGACAAGGAAGATTTTCAAGATGGGGGTAATGTCAGGATACCAAGTGTCAACAGGGTTGATGATGGGCTGGAATTACAGGCAGATGGACCAATTCAGTAGACTAGTTACTGGAAGCAGACTTCTAGAAGGAATTTTCTACTCTAATGATTAGGCTGTGATTGAATTGTGATGAGATAAGCTTGTGTTAGTTAGTTAGCATGGGAATGACTAAAGCACAACTGTATAAATAGATTGTATGAGAGAGAAAGAGAATAATTATTAAAAAAGCAAAGCTTGTATCAGATAGAGCATAACTGAATTCAATACAAATTCTCTCATTCTTCTCTCTCTCTATTCTCTATTCCCTTCTTCTCTTTCTCTGCCTCTTCTTCTTCTTCCTATCATTTCTTCTTTTTCTCCTATTTCTCTGTTTCTTCTTCTTCTCCTTCTTTCTCTGTTCTTTAGTCAGGTTCCTGACACTCCTTCTGTCCCACAAATATTGTCCACTATTCTATTTTAGGATGGTCCAAAATAATTATCCACTTTTATTTATAGAATGTATTTAATATTTTTTTTTCTATTTTATCCTCTAATAAATTCACATTTTAAATAAGAAATTAATGATAGTTTAAACTATTTTCAAGATAAAATAAATATATAAACAAGGGTAAAAATAAGAAACACATGAATTATTAATGCATTAATTGCATTTTCTTAAAATTTGTAGAAAAAGAAAGTGGACAACATTTGTGAAATTGAGGGAGTAGATTAATACTTGATATATGCTTGATTAAATTGATTAATAACATTGCTTTATCTTAATTTATATTATAAACATATGTCACTTTCGTTATATTAGTTTGTACACTAATCATAAGTTGATTTATTCTTTAATTAGACCCTGATTTATACTAGATTAATACTTGATATATGCTTGATTAAAATTGATTGATAGCATTGCTTGATTTTGATTTATAATATAGACATAGGTCATTTTTGTTACATTAGTCGTATAGTAATCATAGCCTAAGTTGATTTATTCTTTAATTAGACCTTAATTTTACTATATTTATACTTGACATATACTTGATTGAAATAGATTGATTACATTACTTGATCCTGATCTAGAATATGCACTTATGTCACTTTCATTACATTAACTCGTACACAAATTATACCCTAAGTTGATTTATACTTGAATTAGATACAAATTTATACAAGATTAATACTTGATATATGTTTGATTAAAATTGATTGATAACATTGCTTGATCTTGATTCATAATATACACATAAGTCAATTTTGTTACATTAATTGTTACACTAATCATATCCTAAGTTGAATTTAATAGCTTGCTGTTAAATTTGTACATTAATGAGACTTTAACATGATTAAAGTTGATTAGAATTGACTGATTACTTCATCTAGATAAAGTATTTTTCTATAATTTGTTTGGTAACATGTTCATTTAATAGGTGGACATATAATGTACATTTTACTTGGATATAAACATCACCATTTTTAATTATACAAAGGTTGATGCTATGAGAATCCAACTTGTTTTTCCACTGTTTCATCTCTAAAGGGCGCGAATCATATATTTGTCTGAAAATGCTATGGAACCCAACTACTTTTCCATACCGTTTCATCTGTCAAGGGCTCGAAATAGTTACCCATTTGAAAATGATTAAAATGATAGTAATTAATGTAAAAACCAGCGTGCCACTTCTTTGCCAGTCTTTGGGAACGGATGCGCTACTTCTAGCACCCACTACTTAATCATTTCCTTTACATGCACAAATGCAAATGCCACGATCAGTTTTGGAAGCGTCAATCAACTAAAGATAACAAATTCTATTAAAGAAAAAAAACTGAAGAATTAAATGTCTACGATTGTTGCTTTCTAATTTGCTTATAGAGTACAAGAAGATAGAGTGATTAGTCCTAAACGAATATCAATTCAATTCAGTTTTTAAGTTATTGCATAAATAGTTTTTTTATTCATCTTTCATTTTATGAGATTCTTATTTGTTGATTGTTTTTTCTTAAGCCAATACCTAAACAATCCATCAAAAACATCAACTTTATTCTGCCTAGGTACCTCATTCTTAAGGTTTACCAACGATCAAATCTGTTCTAGAGAGTTAAGATACATAGATATTCTTAGAAGCGTATCTCATACCTGCAGGACGATATGCAACAAGTAATTAGATGCTTACAGCCACCAATTATGTTTAAGATGGTTTTCAAGTACGTATGCTTTAGGAGGACAATCTACATGAGGATATTCAAGAGCAGCAATGTGGATATTGATTATGGTGATGACCCTACTGTCGTCAACATAGCCGATGATGACAATGAAGGAGTATAATAAAGAGGTGATGTAGATCCACCAAACCAAGAGGATACACAGCCACCATAATAGACCATGTATCCACAGTAACAGGCTCTGCCTCTATAACAACAGGCATTGTCCTTACAACAATAGGACGTCCAGTAACAAGTAATCTAACAAGGAGAAGAGGATAATCAACAGATAGAGTGCACTTCTTATCTTTTGCCTCAACTATGACATCCTCGATTTATCTGTAATACCCCAAACCAAATAGGATAAACAAATTAAAAAAAAAGAAATATTTAGAGTATTAGAATATATAAATTATTACGTACAACAATAATATCTATACATGTATATGTATATCTCGAAAGAAAAATATAAGTATATATAAATACAATGTACTTAAATGAAATTTAATTAACAAGTAGAATAAATAATGATAATTAATGTATAATAATTAAATGAAATTATTATAAGAAATATATTTACTTGGAATATATGGGCTTATGTAAATTGGTGAAGGTCTAGGAGAAACATTGAAAACATTTATAATTAAAATAATAAATAGCAAAAGTAAAATATGGAGCAATTTAATTGGTAATCGGATATGCAGATGTATAAAATCTGTTGGAAGAGAGAAAAGTTAAACCCAAACTTAGTGACAGCTTTAGTTCATGAAGCTAATTGAATTTGAGTCCAATAAATTGAAGCCATCATCACTAAGCTATCATTATTAACCGACCTAACGTCAAATATGTGGCAACATGCAAGAAGTTAATCATCAAACGTGGCATAAGAAAGCTTAAAACACAATAAAATAGAAGAAGACAATAACTACACGTAAGCCACTTGTAGACTTCAAGTAAGGACGAAAAGATAAATAAATAGTATAAAGAAAAGGACTTTTGTACCAAAAAAAAAAAGACTTTTGTAAGACTATAAATCTGATTTCGTGACAGTATGCAAATCAATTAACTTTAGTTTAAATAACTCCTTGAGCTTGCAATTTTTTCAAAAGTAACATGAAGTTTTTCATGCAAATTTAAAACACCTCCTTATCACTTAAAGCTTGCATGTATTATTTGCTTAAAGATTTGCCACATTAATGGACTTGTTTGAAGTGGTAATTAAGATAAAATGAAAGTTAAATATATGGATTCTTGAGCTTCTTAAAAGAAAATTTGAATTATTACTTGATTAGAAGTAGAAAAGGTTATGGATGGTATGATATATACACCACATATGCATGAAATATTATACATGAAATATATATAATATATACACAATAGACACACCCTTGGATTGATAATGATAATTCATGAAACTTATATGTATGGAAAGAGTTAATTAAAAGAAACTAAACTATCATCTTAGAATTCAATTTTAATGTGTAGAATGGAAGATATGAGTTTATGAAGATGAATTTGTTAATAGTTTAGAGATGGCCACCTTGCTACAGAATTTGAAATTTTATGTTATGTGTGTTGTGTGCGATGATTGGATAAAATAAAGTAAAATAAAAGTAAGTACTTAGGAAACATGCATATTGGAGTAGTTTAATTGGTGGAAATCTATGACAGTCATTATAAAATAATATGAGAAGACTATAATTATGGGCCACATTGAACTTGTTTCTTGTACATTTTGTTGTCTAATACATGAATGTGAGAATATATAATGATATGTATGTGATGTGATGATTGAATATAAAGTAATATAAAAAATATATAAATATGTTTAGCATACATATTAAAATTCGGTTAAATAAAAAAATAATAAAAATGAAGGAAATGATTTAATTGTTAGAAAAATTTTAAATGGATTTCTATATTCTCCAACACGGAAGTATATATGTACGTATGTATGTATATATATATATATTTATATTCATATGTATATAAATAGTGGTAGTAAATAGGGGGATGATGTTTATAATAGTTTCGGATCTTAAATCAATGGAGATTGAAAGTAAAATGATGATAAAAAGAGACTAGAGATTAAGGCTTGCATGTAAAAGAGATGTAGTTGGATTCAAACTTAATCATGATGGTCATTTTACGCCGAGAAAGATAGAAGAAAGATCTCTAAGTTTCAGTAGTTTTATTAGCCATTAGTAATTTTAAAAGAAGAGGGAAAAAAATATTATGAGAATGCATAAAAAAGGTTCATAAGTGGTAAGATATACACTCCATATACATGAGATATATATATAGAATATAATTTCTTGCACTTTCACTGTAATTCATAAAATTCACATAGATGAGAAGAACTACTCATGCAGTTTTAGATTATAAAATTTAAATCTCATTTTAACGTAGAATTTGAAAGTTATAAGCTAGAAAAGATTGAATCATTGTCGATTAAATGAAATGGCCATTTTGGTATTATTCCTTGATTATTTTATATGTGACGTTAGGTGACTTGTGGTGAATAGTAAAAATGATATTAATATGTATTAAGCGTGCATGTGGAATTGTATGTATCATGAATACAGCATGAATTATGTACAAAGAAAGACACAAGTTGTTCTTTCTTTGAAATATACGATGAAGACATAAGAGTAACGATGAAAAATATAAATATATATACATATAACATGTGTTTACTTGTATGAGTAATAATACAAGTAAGAAACATATTAATACATAAAATAAAGTAATAAAAATATTGTAGAGATAATGAAGAGAAATTATAAGTCATTTAAGTATTAATAATAAGTATAAAAGATAGTTGGAACTTATATGATTAACGATGGATGTGATAAAATGAAAGCTCATTAAAGTTGTTTAAAGGCTGTAAATAGGCCGAATGAATTTATGTTTCATTATCGTGATGAAGTGTTTAAATTGTTATAGAAATTACAATGATTTAATTAGTATATAACCAGAAATAAATAGAAAGGAAATAAATCAAAATAAAAGGGATAAGTAGAATTATGAAAGTAGTTCTTGAATATAAATTATTTACTTAGAGTTTAAAACCTACATTACTTTATTAATTTATAAGTAAAACTTGAATATATGTGGTAATAATATGGTATAAGTAAAGCCAATATGATTGATTATGACCTTCCGGGTGAGCCTTCTAGACTAACCCGATGATCGAACCCAAGATTATGATAATCATTTTGATAGAGCCCAACCCTAGTAGGGGGTTAAACCACTCTGGCTGTCTCTGTTTACGGTCTCTGAACTGTTTCTGTTCTGTATTGTCATATAATTTTTAAAGTTATATTGTTTTATATACTCAAGTTGAGTATAAATACCTACTCTAACTAAGTAAATCTAATATACGTGTGAATTGAGAGTACTAAAATAAAATTTAAATTTAGTATAAATACAGTGATAAATTTTGAGAATCTCTATCTAAACTGATACTTTATTATACTCGAGTATAATAAAACATCTATTATATTATGAGTATGTTATTATAACCCGAGAGTTATATATATTAACCAAATTTGAATATTACTGTTAAATACAGCAAAGGAATAATATTTTTTTGATATAAGTATATTATATAACCTGAAAGTCAAATATAATATATATATATATATCTAAATTCTCATATTAAGAATAAATACAAAGCAATGATAATTGGATAATTAGTATTATATATTGAGTGCTATATAAAGAGATAATATAGACTCATCTTAAACCTACTTAAATTGCTTAGAATTGGGTAATCTATCTGTACGAAAAAGTCCATAAAGTTACACTAATAAATAGTAAGCACCAGAATGAGTTAGTATCAGTACATATGAGTTTTCAAAAATTACATGTTAGATTGTTAAGTTGCTATAATTTTACCTTGAAAATATATGTTGTGAATCTGTTACGATTATTATTTATTAAACCTGCCATGAACGACTATTGCTATAGAATCATGATTGTATTATATGTTAGTGTTTAAATTGATGCTATTATCAATATGCCATGAATATAAATGTGTTATGTGATTCTAAATATGTAATAGCATGCTAGTATGCTAAATTAAACCACGAAAGTCTCATAAGCTTTAATAAGATACTTAACTAATTAACAACGTAAAGTGAAACTAAAACTCGCACTAAAAAGAAGAACACTCACTGAGTTGCGGCTCACCTCTCTCATTGTTATTGTTTTCAGTATTATTTTACAGGTAGTATAACTCTGGCGATAACGGCACTGTGGTATCCAGAAATAGCAAAAAGGAAGAAAACTAGGAAATTTTGGTTATATGCAATGTACGGAAACCCATATATAAAATATTTGTAAAAAAAATTTAGTGAAATCTCATTTTCTGTTCTATTCTGAAAAGAGTTCTACGTGTTTCCGACATTTTATACCGTCCTGAACCTTAGAACCGTCCACTTCAAACCTAGGGTGTGACATTATCAAAGAGATGAAGACTTGTGACTAAAAGTATAGGGTGGTGAGTTACGTTAATTAAATTTCAAAATAACTGTTAGCATATGTTAATTGTGTTTGAAAGATACATTTGTTTTGCATTTGTCAATTGGTAAAATTCTTACACTAATGTATCATTATCAACACATTAATTCAAAAAAAAACTATTTGCGTGATGTAATTGTGTGCTTGTGGTGTTGTATTGTGTGTTTTGCATTTGGCATCTATCAATTAACAAATTTAAAGTATCATTATCAACACAATAACTCAAACTGAAACTTTTATGCTAATTCCATTTTACTACAACATAATATTCTTGTACAACTAGTGAGGGCATACCTTGGAGATCAAGTGAAAGATGTTTACTTGTATGTTGGAGCCATGGCTAGGTGGTGGAGAGTATTTTATGTCCCTTATTCTAGGAATGAATTGCTGTGAAGGCTGAGACTAGAGCACAATTGCATACATTTACTAAAGACACTTATTTGGAGAGCAATGATGCACTTGAGTTTATTTTGACCAGCAATACACCATAGAGAATCACAATGGATGTCATCGTAATCAAGTTTAGGGGTAGGGATTGATGGATTTATTTATAACTATGTTGATTTTTTAATATATTTTAGACCCAAATAGTGTTTATTTTAAATGAATAGTTTTATTTTAAATGAATAGTTTTAACTTTATTTTGCATAGTAATGATATTTGAACAATTATCATATGAAGTTATATTATACTTATTTCTTCATTTTATAGTGTAAATTAAAGCTTAGTATTTCATTCAATATCCATAATTTGACTTGTTTGAATGCATATCAAGACATAAACATGTGATTTTCATATCAATAGTGAACATATTAGTTTTAGCAGTTCAAACTTCTAATTGTTGTAACTTTGAAACAAAACAAAATTACATGAAAAATAAATCCATATTTTAAACTAAACTAATAAGTGTTGAAATATATTCTGATTAACTTCAAATTGAATGGAGTCTTTCACCATTTGATTAACAGACTGTGTTGGAACATCATTCATGGATGTGCCTGAACCCCTGGGCCTGCCCCTTATCCATCCACTGATCCTGCCACCTAATGCCCCTCTTTCAGATGGAGACATTGTTTCATCATTGTTATTTTGTTGACTCAATCTCCTTTGATTAATGTCTCTAGCATATCAAAATCTGTTAACAAGGGGACGTCTATGGCTGCGAGTAACTTGCGGATCACAAATCAACTGACCTTGCATTTTTTCATCTGACATTTCAAATGATGTCAAGCCACCATCAACACTTGTATTCAGTGCATGAAAGTTGTCTTTATCCTTGCAAGAGCTCTTTTTAGCTTGTGTGCCATTGGCATGCTACCTTCAACCAAGTCATAAGCATCTTGAAATGACTTTTTTCACCTCCTTATATTATTAAAATTCCTCAATCATATGTGCATATCATGCAAGTGAAATTTTTTCATATGCCTCCTATGAATATCTCTTCTCCATCTGCTTAAAAAATATCTCTAATTAATCGACCTAATGTCCTTTACAGTAATAATTTTCAATATATGACAACACATGATACCTTTGAATTCAAACTTCTTACAATTGCATTTGAACTCAACATCTTCCTTCTTGTAACTTACTGTGTTATGAACTCTTTTTGATACCAATTATTAAGTAGTGACCATTCTAGAATTTTAATTTCCTCAACACCTTCATCCTCATTTCTCTCTTCTAATTCTACATTTCCTGCCTCCACATGGTAGTACAACATCCTCATTATTTCTGCCTGTATTTGTATAAATATATTTTATATGTAAGTAGCTTAAAACCGCCTCTCCTACTCAAAATGTGTTATACACTTGCTTAGATGTTTCTTAGACTTGTAATCTGATTCAAGTTCTTTTTAAATTTTATTCCTCATAGCAATTTCATGCTGCTTCACAAATTGCTTAAGTGTACTAGTTGAGTTTATATAGCCATCAAAATAAGCATGCATGCATTCATCTCTTTGCATTGAGAGCATGACATCCCAAAATATATTATTAATATAAACTGGCACCTAATTACACTTTTCTAGAAAGAGCTTAATCAGCCACTAATTATTTTTCAAACTATATTTAGTTATGAAATTATGTCAATTTCTATCAAACATGTCTTGACTTAGACTATCATTGATCAATCATTTGAAATCTAAAACAACATTGTCAGAGTTAGAAATATGCCTAAATTTCTTAGGCACTTTACTAAAGATATGCTAGAGACAAAATTTGTGGGTAAAGTTTGGCAAGATTTCCTTGATTGCCTTAGTCATGCTTGTACATTAATCAGTTAGTATTGCTTTTTAGAGCAATGCTACCCATTGCTGCCAACCAAGTGCTAAATAACCACTCAAAAGTTTTTACATCCTTATGAGCAACTAGAGCACATCCTAGCAGGATAGACTGGCTATGATGATTAACACCAATGATTGTAGCAAAGGGCATCTTGTAACGATTTACAAGATATCTTATATCCACGATTATAACATCGTTAAATTCTTCGTAAGCAGCTCTACTCCTTGTATGAACCCATATTACATTGGAGATCCTCTAATCCATGCATGTGTAAACTGCATAAAAAATTTATGTCCTTTTGTTGCATTCTTATAAGCAAGTTGCAGATTGACCTAGCCTGAGCCTCCTTTTGCTTACAATGTAATTGCAACAATTCTTAAGGAGACATCCCATGCTCTCAGGTCCTCTAGAGTACACTCCAAGCACTCTAATGCCCTTGGTAGGTCTGATTCCAGCAATGTCATTTGCCTCTAGATTCCTCTTAGTATTATTATCCAAAGTCCTATGAGCAGCCGTGAACTTGCTTTCAAACGGATCTAGCTGGTGATTATGTTTGTTCTCAATTTTAATAACTTGCCACTTTCCATTGTCTCTTAATATTGCATTCAACCTTAGGGTAATTGATCATCTTTATTATATTCAGTGCATAAGATTTTCTGCCCTCATCACAGTTTATTGTTTGGTGTCTTTGAACTCTAAAATTATCCTTACCCGCAGATTTCTTGCATATACCGAATCATTGAGACTTAGCATACACAAGATAGCTCTTAAAAAAAGGCTTGCTATAGAGTTAAAGTGCATTCCTACTTTACGCCTTCCTGTCTCGAGCTTAACTTCATCTTCGTTACCTTCATTCAGAATATTGGCTTCTTCAAACTAATAAATCTTCATAATTGGCTTCTGCATCTTATTTATCGTCAGTGCCACTGTTGAAAGCTGAGTTGCAGCTAGATATTTTAAGATATTTCTTAATTTTATTTTTACTTCTTTCCTCAAGCTAAAGTTGTTTATAAAGGATTGTTTGTGAAAGATTTAAGTTGTTTATTAATGATGTTGTTGAAACCTACCAACAACATTATTAATTTGTCTTGAAAAATGAAATATTAAGGGGTTGCTTAGTAAATTTACTAGCATTAAATAATTATTTGGAGGTCATAAAAAATATTTAGTGAAATTCCCATTTTACCTCCATTTGATTTGTGACACGTTGATCCCATAGTATTTTTCTTTCATTATATATATAACTAAATTAAATTTAACCCATCTAATAAATTAGGAGATTAAGAAGAAATTAAAAACACAAATTAAATTTAACCTCATGATCATGCTTCAGAGTCATCCAAATAAATAAAATAAAATTTAACACGCGGTATACCAAAATAACACATATAAATTATTAAATTATAATTTGATAATTAAAAATATATATTATTTATGTCTAAATCTCGAAATTAGTTTTCTATATGTTTCCACTTCTCAAATAAAATTTAACGAAAAAAAAATCACATACATCATTAAAAAAAATATCAACATTATACAAGAACCATCCAGCAATCCACATGATTGTTAGCAGAGTGGCATGGGGGCTACTCTTGCCAACGAGGTTAGATGCTACCATATAATAAAATTATGATAAATAAAAATTAGAAAATTATACACTAACAATAAAATCTAAAATTAAAATTAAAAAAAATTGAAGAAGAAAATCTTAACAAAGGTCCAATTTTTTTTTTTAACTGAATAAGGGTCCAATTAATGATTGAGTGCTGAGAAAATTAAGCATATGTTGATTCTCCCAATCATCAAATAGTTTGAAACAATGACAAGACCTGTTAAGTTAATCCAACCACTAGCTTTAACCCTTTACGATCTAATTAATTTCGATTTTTCAATTACCCAATTTCATCCATAAAATTATTCACATAAACAAATTGAGTTAATACTCTTATTTATTGTGCTTTTCCATCGTTGGCAATGACTTTTATCTGTTTATTTCTTCATTATCGAACCATCTCCATCTTGTCTGATCATACTTGTGTAATTAATAATTCTTCATATTCCTTCAGTTTTACAACTCAACCCTTTGGCCCATTTTCAAAACTGAAAATATGCTGCTTCTGTTGAGATGAATCACATGCCTTCTGTTTTCAATTTTGGGGACCATTTTACTATAATTATTATACTTCCATGCACAAATTTCTTAAATTTACAAAATAATTTACCTATTTGGTTAAAATGTAACTTATTCCTATTCATTCATATTAACATTAAAATAAATAAAATTTAAAAATAGACACAATCGAGTAAAATTAGAAGTATTAATCAACAAAATTTCATTTGATTTAAGCATTATTTAATTATATAGAATTTTTGTTTTAAAAAAATCCCTCTCAAGATACTCTACTAACACAAAATATATAAAAATAGAAATAATATGTAAGAAGGCCCCGTTGTCTAATTGAGAAGTTTGTTACATAGTAAAAAAAACAGAGGAATTTTGTTGTCCATGAAAAGGGAGAGCAAAAGATCTTATAACATGAATATATAATTGGAGATAGTAATCTATTATATAAAGAAATTAGGGCATGAAAATATATTGTATAATATATGTAGAGAAAGAGAGAAATACAGATGAAGATGTGTCGTTTTAGTTCAAAGCAAAGCACATGTATACCCTTAATTAAATCTTAAGCCAATCAGAACTATAGACGTAAAATAAATAAATAAACATGCATGTGACTCTAGTTGCTGCCACGTATGTGCCGACATGAACTCAGGAGATAGAGTTATGCGGTCGGGTCCAGTACTAATCATGTGCCCTGTCTCTCTCAGCTTTCACTTCACAGTTCACACTATAATATATATGTCTTTTCTTGGTATTTTTCTTTCTTCTTTTCCTTTTTCTTTTTTGCTGTATGGTATTTACAAAATGCCATTAACCTTTTTTTACCATTATAAGTCAATAAAATTATTAAATAGGACGTAATTATCACATAATTAAACTGATATGATAGTCACATCCAATAATATATTATTGGAAAATTTATTTTCTTTTTTCATAAGTTATAGATGAATAAATTAAAAAGTTATTTTTTCTATCAATTATTGGTGGATATCCACATTGTAAGAATCAATTATAATAAATATTTTTATTTTTTCATTAGATAAAATTACCACATCAACTTTGATGATATGATAATACTGTTCTATTTAATAATTTCTCATAAATCAATATGATTACAAGTCTTTTTCAAACCAAAAACAAATATCATTTGGTTCTCATTCTTCCAAGTCTTTCAATTCACTATCTCCTTATTTCTTTCCTAATCTGCTGTCGACACCCCATAAATGGAGATCACTGCTTACTATTTATCTTTATCATTTGCCTAAAAAAAGTAAATTTCATTAATTAATCAAATTAAAATAAAAAAAAATTAAGTATGGTGCGTGTTGCTCTTCTCTTATTATTATTATTATTAATTATTCCATTTTCATTATAGACTTGAATAAATAACATCAGATCATATAAATATATTTATTTGTATTTTCTTTTGATGAGAACTACTTGTAGAAGTTGACATTTCCGTGCTTTACCATTCAGAAGTGAGATTGCACTTAGCTCTAATATCTTTTATTTTTTCAATTTATATATTAATTCTTGCTTATATTATATGTATTTGAATTAAATTTTTGTCAAGATATTTTATTTTTGCTTAATTCTATTTGAAAATACAGAATTTATAATACAAGGAAAGCATACATAATAAATATGGTGGATTCTAGTAAACTCCTGACCGATATGATCAGCCAGGCAAGAAAAATGAAACTGCTCCATTTTCTTGTTTCAATTGTGACCAGATATAATATAATATAATATATAAATCACGGTTAAGTATGGGTCATCCTATGTATATTCATATGCTATCAGTTCTAGAATTCTCTCATTTATATAGTATATTTATATAATTTTTTAAAATTTTTAATATAAATATAAATATATTTATATGATTTTATGCTCAATATTTATTTAATTTTTTATTCTCATTCTCTGTGATGTGATGGGAACCTGAAAAAAGTGCACAATAAAATTAGAAAGATTATGGGCACACAAAGATCGTTCTAGTCGAAACTAAAGTGAATTATATATCATTTACTTAGGAATACTAGAATTGGCTCCGTTTCTATGTCATGGTCTTTCAGAGAAAATATTATTTAATGAATATTTCTATAAATTATTATTATTAGAATATTGATATCCTGACCAATTAGGTTTTGATAAAGTAACTTAATTAGTAAGGCACTTGAATAAATTTTAAAGTAGACTAAGATGCTAAAACACGTCCTTTATTCTCTAAATTTGACAATTAAACGTCATTTTAGTTGCCTCTATTTTTTGAGAAATCCTAGAAGATTCAGGGAAATCCTATGAAAAATGAAAATTCATCCATACACTTAAGTAATAGATAAAATCAAAGGCTGTTCATAATTTGGTTAATAAATTTGTGAGGATAAAAAAATAGCTAGTCTATTGATTTTGATTTTTTAAAAAATTAAATCAAAACCGACCCATAAATAAATAGTTAACTATTTATCTATAAAATAAATAATTAATCATTATTTTTAATTTTTAATTGATACAATATATATAATTAAAATTAAAATTTAACAAATTATATATATATTTAACAATAAAAAATCTCAAATATAATTTATTGAGAGTGGTGAAATCAGGGTTTGAATGAAGAGGGACAAACTTTTTAAGTAAAATAAAAAAACTGCAGCTAATAGAATATAAAAATTAAATATTTAGTATTATAGTAAAATTTAGATTTTTATTATTTTATATTATTTATTAAAATTTTTACATATCTTTTTTATTTTAACTCTTGAATATATTAATTTATTTAAATAATTTTATTAAATTAAAATTTATAAAAATATTACTTCAAATGAGAATATTAATTTTATCAATTCATAGTCAAATTGTAAAATTCTAATATTAGTCTAAACATTTAATCACAAAATTCTAACTATCCGTTAATTTAAAAAAAATAAACATATATAATATAGAAAACTAATATATATATATATATATTATATATATAATCCAATAATTTATATATATAGTTATAATTATATATAGTTATATAATAATTTATATATAAAAATATAAAATTTATATAATTATAAATATAATTATATATATATAATGAGGGAGGGAATAATGTATAATTTATATAATTATTATAAATATAAATATAATAGAGGAAAAGGAGGAAAGGGGAGTCCATTGCCTTCTAGGACCCCCTTTTACCTCCGCCCGTGCTCATTGCAATAAATTTTTTTAAAACAAATTCATAATTAAAATATAGAATACATATTTTAAATTTAATTATAATCCACTAAAATAATTTATTATATATAATTTATTATATATAATTACATATAATTTATAATTAATATATATAAATTATTAAATTTATAAATTATTTATATATTTAATAAATAATATATATATATGGTTAACCTTCTATTCGATTAACCGAATCAATCAGTTTTTTATTAATAAAAATTTATATTTAAATTATTAATTTAATTAATTATAATTTTTTATTTAATTTGATCAATTTCAATTTAATTTTTTATATATAACTGATTTCAAATTTAAATAAAAGAAATATGATAAATGACAAGGAATGTAAAATTTTTATCACATCTCATCATTTAATCTATTTTATACTTGCCGTGGTAGAATCAAATAACTGATGTACAACTACGAGAAAAGTACCGTTGTCCAAAAGTAAATATAAAAATAAAAATTCTATTAATATCGTCAAAATGAAAAGACGCATATAATCAAATATAAGAATCTTAATGGTGATTCGTAGCTTAGGGATAAAAATTCAGAAAAAGTAATATCAAGAGTCGTTTTGTTGATTTCCTCCATAATAATTCACATGGGATTGTTCTAAAGATCTTAAGGACTGAAATTCTATTTGAAGAGAAAAGGAGAAAAACAAGGCAAGAAATGGAAAGAATCTTGAACAAGCAGAGAGAGTACAAATTAATAATAATAACAAAATAATTTAAGAGAGATGATACCATTTTTTTCGAAACTTTCACGTGCCTTTGATGCAAATCATAACACCCTAATGATTGGATGATTAGTTGTTTAATTAATTCAATTTTTCAAATTTAAGTACCCTCTTTGTCTCATAATATCCTTCCCTTTTTTTTTTCTCTTGACTTTTATATAAGATAATTGTTGAAATATTTTTAATACATTAAAATTTTATTTGTCATACTCTCTTATATATATATATATATATATTAATATTCTCTTTTTAATTAATCATTATATATACAATTATTTGTTTAAAAGATCTGAATTCATATTTAATAAAAATAAAAATAACAAAAAAAGAAGTAAAAGAGAAATTTAATAAGGAGATTATATTATAAAGTGACACTTTAAATGAGAGAAAAATTTTTTACAGAAATGATTTTTTTAACATGAATTGAAGAGGGTATTAAATTAATCAATTATAAAATTGGCTAACGGTAATAATAAGCTTGGGGAGGAAAGCATGTAAATGTTAGATATTTTTATGAAAAATATGATTATAAATAAATAGTTTGTGAGGAGCATAGGATTGTTTTGTTGTGGATGTTAGTGGCAAATCTATGGGACAATTTTCGATTTCATTGGCCTTATATTTTGACAAGGTAGTTGGATCTCTTGGAAAATACCATTACCAGACAACTATGGGTTGCTACTGTCCCCATCTCCTACTAGTATTATTAGTTTAATATTATAATTTTATACTTTCTTCGTTTTATTTAAATATGGTATAAAAATTTATTTTTTTTCACTTTAAATATCATTTTTAGAAATTTAAAAAAAATTTAATATTACTTCTATTAATTAATGAAAGAGAATAAGTAGGATAAAAGATGAGAAATGATAATTAGGTAAATTATAATAAAATTTTTATAAAATTTATAATAATTAATTATTTTTTTTATCTGTGCATATTATTTTTATATTATACTTAAAATAAAATGAAAAAGATAGTATTTTAAAAAATAATTATTCCTTCACTAATTTAATTAGATTCAATTAGACGTTTTAATTATATGAATTCTGAAAATTTAAAGTAATGTAATTTTTTCAATCACTGATACTTACGAGGTGAATGAAAATAGTTTCGTTTTAAATAAAGATGGATATTATTTAAAAAATTAATATTTGTAAATGATTTTAAATTTAATTAACTAAAGAGACAACCTCTTTTTTTCTTTCTTTTTTTTTTTTTAAATTTGTGGCAATCGAATTTAATGATATACAGAACAATTAGATTTTGCGTCCCAGCCACTGGCAAAAGCGGGCTAAAAAAAGGCAACTATACCATCAACTTTATTATGAAGATTATAATCACTTGTCCTTTCATCATTTTTTTTTTGGTGAATTCCTTTTATCAATTAGAAGATGCGAATCAATTTTTTCATCTACTGTGTTTTATGGCAATCATTCATTCAATGAATATTTTGAGAGCTGAAAAATCATTTAAAAAATATCAGATAATAAATATTAAAGTTAAATTTAAAAAATAAAATTAAAAAAAAAGGTCATATGGCAATCAAAACATGATTGACATTAAAAAGAATCTCATAATTAGCTGCTGACTAATTTACTCAGCAGGTTATAAGTTACATTCACTTTGCCAAACAAAAATAAAATTTTGTTCAGAAAACAATTTCACATATACTAAAACAATTCATTAAAAAATTCGATTGTTTTTTTCAACATGGTATGTTTATTTCATTGTAATGGTTTTAACATGTGAAGATATTTTTTATTTAAAAGGAAAAAAACAAAAAGAGAAAAAATCTATCATGTGAAGCTGCTTTTTTGCACTGATATAATTGTTTCTTATAAATAATGTTGGGTTTGCAAAATTTAATTCAATTAAAGATAAATAATAAGTTGTATGCAGAAATATAATTTTACGGTAAATATACCTCTTTTAAATTAACAGGCTTAGAATCAATTCTCTTTTTTTACTGTAAGGTTAAAAAAAAGATAAATAAATAATTATGCTAAATAAAAAGTAATATTACAAAAGATGAACTAATAATTATTTTGACACATAGATTGTTCTTTTTTGTTTTTCTTTTTTTCTTCTTCCCTTTCCCAAAACACCCACTAAGCATATTTTATTTTATTTTATTCAATTTTTTATATTTTAAAAAACATTTGGCCCCAATTAGTTTACTAATGCGTGGTCCAATTCACATGCACAATCTTCCATAAAATTAAAATTATAAATAAATCAAATTATTTAAATTTATTTTAAATTTTATTTAAAAAAAATTATTTAAACTTAAATTTAAACTACTGGTTTATTAAATAAATTAAGCTTAAATTAAAAAATAATTAGCTCATTAGTTCGTAAGCTGACTCATTTAAAAAATTCGTGAATTAAGCTCACAAATTAACTCGTTTATTATATTATGTTAGAAATATACATAATTCAATTTACATATATTAAATTATATATATGAATATATTAATTTTTTAATTAATTTAATTTATATAATTTATTAATATTTGATATATGTGATAAATTAATTAAATAATATAAAATATAAAATAACTTAGTAATTTATAATAGAATATAAAATTATAATAATACTATTTTTATTAATATATAATCATATTATTTATTTTTATAAAAATATTAATTTTAATATTTCTGTCATAAAAATATAAAAAAATAAATAAAAAATAAAAATTGTAATAAGTTTGTTATACTCGTTAAATTTATTTAAATTAATTTTGAAATACATGATATATAGATTGATATAAGTTTGAGTTGAGTTTTAATTTGAGTTTGAGATCAAACTCAATTATTTTATAACGAGTCAAATTTAAGTTTTTAAAATATGATTTTACTCGGCTCAATTTTAGTAATATAGATAAAATTAAACAAAAGTTTGTTAGTTTATTGTTGAGCTCTTTATATAAACCCTCACTTATTCATTCTCTTCTAAATCATCAATGTTTCCACTCAGCCTCAAAGCATGAACATGGACCCACCTTTTCATGAGATCTACAAGACTCTTCTAGACAAAACCATCAAAGAATCAGCAGAAACAGAGCTTTTCATGGTGGAAGAATGTGAGCTTCCTCTGATAGATCTCAGTCGTTTAACGTTAGATGATGTATCAGAGCAAGAGAAGTGCAAGGATGAAATAGCTAGGGCTTCTCAAGAGTGGGGATTCTTTCAAGTTGTGAATCATGGAATTTCATGTGAGATTTTGGAGATGATGAGAAGGGAACAAGTGAAACTTTTCAAGCAACCGTTTGATAAAAAGAGTAAAGAAGAAAAATCATTGAATTTGTCTTCAGGAACATACCGTTGGGGAACGCCAACTGCTACTTGCCTTACTCAGTTGTCATGGTCTGAAGCTTTTCACATTCCTATGTCTGATTTATCCGCTTCTGATGCTTTCACTACACTCAGGTAACTAATTTCTTCAAAGATTTTCTTTATTATTTCAGTTTTAACTAATAAACATAATTAAAATCTCTTGTATTTCTAAGGAAACACTTAACCACATACTAACTAATTTGATTAATTGATAATATGTCATATACATGCTAGTTTATTTATTTATTTGCTCACATATCAATCTTCTTTTTGTTAGATTTTCAGATGAAAGAGCTAAAATTTTTATTAACCCATAAAATTAACAAAGAAACATACCTTTTTATAAGCTACATCAAATAACAAATTAAACTAAAAAATATTGACAATTCAATCAAATATTTTAGTAACAACTATGAATATTTTTTAAAATCTAATTTGATTTAATTGAATTTTAACCAACAAATATTATAATATCAAAATAAATTAACTTTGAATCAATTCTACAACACTTTCTGATTCAATATGTATAGTATAAAAGAACACAAGAATATACTATACACAACAGGCAAAAAACACAGATAAACCCTTGCAATTTTCACAACCGGCTATTTTCTATTACCTTGTCAAAGCATACTTTTGTCTGTCAATATGAATTTTTTACAAAAAAAAACCATCGTTATTTGATATTAATTTGTTTATCATATATACTATATATAATAATCCTAAAACTAAAGATTTTCACCATGACTTGTCACCATGATTCTAAATTAATTAATGTCTACTTGTATAGATTACTTAGTTAATAAGAAGACTGATTGATAAAGTAATTAATCAATATTTATTATTAAATAAAATAATAGAATATGAAATAACATATAATATTCAGTGAGTATATATAATTACATATGATAATTTTAAATTGATAAATAAAAATTATAGTAATTGATTTTTAGAATATATAACTACACATACTTCTTTTTTTTTCTTGAAACTACATGCACATACATAATACGGTGGAAATATATACACTCATTCATATATGTATGCATATAAAAATATATATAAAAAAAAAGAAAATAACATATAATGTAATTTTAATAATAACTATTATAATAAATAATAATAATCATTTATTCTTGTATATTTTCTATTATAATTTTAGCCTTTTTTAATAGTATAATATATGAAAAGCGCATACATATTTCTCTCATATAATTTTATTGTGATTTACTATATAAATAATATATTTAACTTTAATAGTATATCAAATTAATTTTTTTTTATCCAAAAAGGTGTTTGATTTAACTTATAAACTGGTCAAATTAGTTTAAAAGCTTTAAATTTAAACTAACATATTTCTTTATATAATTTTGTAAGTTTATAAGTTAAAAAAAATAAGTTAAGGGATCAACTCATGATTTTAGTACTTATAAGCACTTTGATATAAGTTAATTTAATCAAACAATTTATAATATTGTCCATATTTAATTTAATAAATACTCTTGCTAAAATAACTATATATCTTGTTTAGTCATTTTCATAATAAATATGATTATAAATTATTTTTTACTAAATATGTTGGACAGCTATCAATTATTTATAAATACTTAAAATACATACGTAATTGATTGAAATTTTAAATTGTTATAAGCTTATATTAACTTATAAGTATAAATGACTTATAAGCTAATATTTTTTTAAGTTAGGTCAAACAGCCTTTAATATATAAATATATCAAATTATAAATATACTACTATAATTAAATTAATATAATAAATAAATAATATAATAATTATTCAGTATAATTTTGCGGGAAAACGGTAGTTGTGAATAATATTTGATGTTTTTGAATACTAGGGGTAAAGAGTTCTTCCAGACTAATTTGATTTCTGTGAAAATCGATGACCCCAGTTTCGGATAGTGCAGCAGGTCATCACTCCAGTCTCCAGTTCAATCCAGCCTCAGACATTCGTCTACCCTTTATAAAGCTTTTAGTTTTATGGTTGTAAAAGTTATAGAACCCAAACCTATCTAGAGACTAGATTAGAACCACTCAAAGAAAGGAAAATTTTACCATATATCTGATCATGTACGTACAATATAATTTGCATGCATGGTCTGTTTTTTTTTTTTTACCTCTCAATTGATTCTAGATATTAGTTACCACATACTCACGTGAATGAATGTTTACAAATTGGGTGAGCTGTAAGTCTGGCAAAAGCCAGCTTTCCCTTGTATATTGGGTATTGGGTCCCATCTCCTTTCATAATTGATCTCATTAGGACGATCTTTCATTACACCACTCCTTCCCCCATGGACTCGGAAGAATCTATTCTGGATAATTTACTTTCTTTTTATTGCTACAATATTCTTTTCAAATTTTCCTTTTGTAATTCAGATTTGAGTGCTTGCTTTAAATATTTAACATGGAGATTAAAGTATTAACTATTTTTTGAGCATATAAATCAGTTTGTAAGAGAATATTATAGCTTAGCCATAAGTTTCAAACCCAAAATTCGGGTGAAGAATTTTACTTCTTGTAATCTTATTTAAGTCGAGTTCGAAAAGATAATTTACACAAAAAATTAAAGTATTGTTTAGGTTTATATATATGTTTTTTTGAGATTTGGGTAAAAATAGTTGTAATTAATAAAAGCAGTTTAGATGAACTGATTAATGAATTTTACTTGTTTGTCCAGTTCAACAATGGAACAGTTTGCTACAACAGTTGCAAATTTAGCACAAAAATTAGCAGGAATTTTGGCAGAGAAAATAGGAGGGAAATCAAGTTTTTTCGAAGAAAATTGTGCGCCAAGCACATGTTATCTTCGACTCAACAGATATCCGCCATGTTCAATCCATGCACCAGTATTTGGTCTCATGCCACACACTGATAGTGACTTCCTCACAATTCTCCATCAAGATCATGTTGGAGGTTTGCAATTAGTCAAAGATGGCAAATGGTTCGCCGTTAAACCTAATCCTGAAGCTCTAATAATTAACATTGGAGACTTATTTCAGGTAATTATTAAAAATTATCCTGTTTTTAATTAAAAAATAATAATAAATTTATGAGTTAAGTCATTTCAAAAGGTGGCTTGTTGATTTGTTGGTGTGTAGGCATGGAGTAATGATGTTTATAAGAGTGTTGAACACCGGGTAGTGACCAATCCCAGAAGAGAAAGATTTTCAACAGCATATTTCTTCTGCCCTTCATACGATACAGAGATACAAAGTGGGTGCCAGCAGCCTTCTATTTATAAGAAATTCAGCTTTAAACAATACAGAGAGCAAGTGCACAAGGATGTCCAATTACTAGGTCGTAAAGTAGGCCTCCAAAGATTTCTTGTATAATAATAAATTATTTTTTTGCTATTTATCAATTAGGTTCCTGGCTCCTTTTTTTTTTTTTAACTTTTCTCCCTTCATAAAAATATAAAGAAAATTGAAGGGTATATATAATATATTCTTTGCTGATTTTGAAAAATCAAAATTGTCGAAGTTAAATAGAAGTTTGTACTTTGTTTTTTTGGGTAGACAAAAGAGTTCCAACAGGAACTAGGAAACTACCGAACGGGGCCAGGCAACCCCCATCGCATCTTGCACCAAAATCTGGTGGAGGTCAGGCGGACAAACACTCTGGCCCCCTTCTTTTTGTAGAATGATTAGATGCTAGCTTAGTCAGTGATTTGACTGCATTAATTATGAGATTATAGACGGAATCTTTGGTAATTACGTGCATTAGTTGTAAGATTAAGAAGGAATCTTTGCTAATTACCTTTTTCCCAATTTATTGTTAGATAACAAAAAAAAAAAAAAACAGAGGAGATAGAAAGAAGAAGCTCAAATAAGACTTTTCTTTTAAAAGGCGTACAAATAGATTTATTAAACTGATGTATAAATATAACTCAACAGCTAGAAAACTAAGAGTCTAAAATAAAATTAAATTGAAATACATAAAAGCTAATTATGACCATAAACAAAACATAAATGAAACAGCTGGTAGTATTAATTTTAATTTCTAATAAAAATACGTTTAATATTTCTAACACCCCTCCTTAAATTTGTTCTTTAGCTACTCCAAGATAAGTTCTCAATCTATAAAAAACTTCAAGCTTCAATGCCTTAGTGAATATATCTGCAACCTGTTCTTCACTCCTCACATATTTGAGAATCACCTCCTTTTTATTTATGTTTTCTCTTATAAAATGATATATTGTGTCTATATGCTTGCTCCTATTATGAAAAATTGGATTTTTGCCCAAATCAATTGTTGATTTGTTATCAATAAAAATTTCAGTTGCATCATTTTGGGAAAAATCCAACATCTCCAACAATCTTCTTAGCCAAGTTCCATGACAAACACAACCAGCAGCTACTACATACTCTGCTTCACATGAAGATAACGTCACAATCAGTTGTTTCTTTGAACTCCAAGTAAATGCAGAATTTCCCATAAAGAAAACAAAATCATATGTGCTCTTTCGATTATCAATATCTCATCCCCAGTTGCTGTCACTATAACCAACCAATTTGAAATCATTTCCAGCAGGATAAAATAGGCCATAATCTATAGTTCCTTTGATGTATTGAAGAATTCTTTTAGCAGCCTTCATATTCCAACTCGATACAAGATATCAGGTCTTGTACATGTTAAGAACCTCAAACTTCCAACAATCCTTTGAAAAAAAATTTGGACTTACATTTTCACCATCATCAAACTTTTTTAACTTCATTCCACACTCCACATGTGTATTAACTGAATTGCATTGCTCCATTTGAAATTCTTTTAAAATCTTTCCAGCATAACCCTTTTGAGAAATAAATATAACTTCATCTCCTTGCTTCACCTCAATGCCCAAATAATAAGTCATCAGCCCCAAGTCTATCATCTCAAATTCTTGAGCCATCTTCTCTTTAAACTCATCAAACATTCTTGAGTTTGTACCTGTAAAAATCAAATCATCAACATACAAGCAAACAAACATTATTTTTCCTTTTTCATCCTTCTTAACATTCAAAGAGTGTTCATGAGAACACTTTGTATATCCGATTTTCTGAAAATATTCATCAATGCATGTATACCACGCCTTTGGAGCTTGCTTGAGACCATATAATGCTTGCTTCAATCTCAGCACCTTATCTTCATGCCTTTTTACTTGGTATCCCAATGGTTGTTCTATATACACATCTTCTTCAAGAACACCATTAAGAAATGCTGATTTTACATCCATTTGATGAATTTTTCACCTATGTTGTGCAGCCAATGCAATAATTAATCTAATAGTTTCCAAACGAGTTACCGGAGCAAATACTTCTTCATAATCAATACCAGCTCGTTGAGAAAAATCCCTTGCAACAAGTCGAGCTTTGTATCTTTTCACTTCTCCTTGAGAGTTTTTTTTCACTTTATATATCCACTTCACACCAATAGCTTTCTTCTCCTTTGGAAGTGATGCTAGCTCCCAAGTATCATTCTTTTGAATTGCTTGAATTTCTTCATCCATGGCTGTCCTCCACCTTTGATCTTTTATAGCTTCTTCAAAAAATATTGGTTCTAAATCTGCATATAAACAAAATAAAGTACTTTCATCTATATTAACTTCTTCTGTTTCACCATAAATATCAGTTAGACTTTTCATACGAGGAGTTCTTTCTGCTGAACTTTGAGGAGACATCTCTCTTTGTGTTGTTGTAGGTGTAGAAGGAGGAGTTTGTGGCTGAACTGACATAGCTTCTTGAACTTCATCTTGGCTTGAATCATCAAAGAAAGGGAGAAAATTATAATCTTCATTCTTCAAGTTCCAATCCCAATAACCATCTTCATTAAACTCAACATCTCTACTGATTACTTTCCTTTTGTTTATTGGATCATAAAGCTTGTAGCCTTTGGAACTCACATCATATCCAACAAACACAAGTTTTCTACTTTTGTCATCCATTTTGCTTCTTATTTCATCAGAAACATGGGTATATGCAACCAAACACCCGCAAATGAAAAAGGCTTAACTTTCTTCCACTCCATGCTTCCTGAGGGGTAACTTTTGACAAAGCTTTTGTGGGACTTTGATTAGACAAATACACATCACACGCTACAGCTTCAGCCCAAAATTCCTTTGGCATTAGCTTGCTTTTCAACATGCTTCGAACCATGTTTAGAATGGTTCTATTTTTTCGCTTCACCACACCGTTTTGCTGAGGTGATCTTGGGACTGTTAATGGACATCGAATACCATGCGATTCCCCTGCTCGATCAGTTCTCATAGCTTTGATTTTGTAGCCACTTTCGTTCTTCGCTAACGCCTTGAATTTCTTAAAAAAAATCAAAAGCTTCTAATTTTTCCTTCAAAAAATAAACCTATATTTTACGGCTGAAATCATCTATAAACAACAAAAAAATACTTGTTCTTGGCAAAAGAAGATGGAGAAATGGAGCCACAAATGTCTGCATACACCAATTCAAGTGGTTTTGTGGCTCTAGTGAATGATTCCTTTGGAAAACTCTTCCTGAATTGCTTCCCATACATGCAACCTTCACAAATCTGATATTTTAGATTTATATATGGTAAACCAGCCACCATCTTCTCCTTAGATAAAGCCTTCAAGTCACCAAAATTAAGATGACCCATCCTTAGATGCCATAACCAAGAAGAATCAGTTGTAGAAGCTTTCAAACACTTTGCAAAAATTGTGTCAAGTTGGAGTTTAAACATTCTGTTTTTTGATATTGGCACTTTAGCTATCAGCTTTCCATCTTTGCCTCTCATAATCAGACCGCAACTCTTCATGTTAACTTCATATCCCTTCTCCAAAAGTTACCCAAGCTTAAAATATTTGATTTTAAAGCTAGAACATAATAAACTTGAGAAATAAAATCATAACCAACATTCTTCATATTAATACGAATATCACATTTGCCCATAATTAACACTTTAGTTTTATCACCAAAAGAAATACTTCCTCTCTCAGATTCATCAAAATTAGAAAATAAATCTTTATTACCAGTAATATGATTACTTGCACCTGTGTCAAGATACCACGAATTCTGACTTTTATCTTCTGCACAAGTTAACAATAATGATGACTCTTCTTCATCTTTAACATTGGCAAAATTTGCCTCTTCCTTTGTTGTATTATTTCTACATTCTGATGCATAATGACCAAGTCTTTGACAATTGTAGCACCGAATCCCTGGCTTTCTTCCTCCACCTCTTCTTGACCAGGTACCCTTTGCTCTTCCTCTTGTATTTTGTTGTCACAATTCTGATTACTCATTATTAAAAAAATTTCTTCCTCTTCTGCCTCTTCCTTTACCATAGGAATTTATTTTTCAACTACGAGCTTAACTGCGATATCCACCTCTTCCTCTTCCTTGGGTTGAACTTGACTCATCTTTTTCATGCCAATTTAGTTTTGCTTGAAGAACTTGAGCAATAGGTTCTTCTTTCTTCTTCAATCTCTCTTCATGAGCTTGCAAAGATCCCCATGAGTTGATCAACGGTCATTGAATCTAGATCCTTTGATTCTTCTATTGCCACCACCACATGATCGAATTTTGAAATTAGCGATCTAAGAATTTTTTCAACAACACGAACTTCTTTTATGTCTTCTCCATATCTCTTCATCTGATTTACAGTTGCCAATACTCTAGTAACATAGTCTGATATTGTTTCAAACTCTTTCATATTCAATGACTCGAACTTATGTCTCATTGTCTAAAGACAAACTTTCACAACCTAGTCAATTCCTTTGAATAAATTTTGAAGAATTTCCCATGCTTGCTTTGAAGTTACAGTAGTTGCAACCTTTTCGAACATACTCTCATCCAAACACATATGAATAAGAGTAAGTGCTTGTTGATCTTTCTTTCTTGACTTTTGCAAAGCATCCCTTTGCGTCAGATTCACAATGGCTTCATCTTCTGACTGTTCATACCCTCTCTCAACAACCTCCCAAGCATTTTGTGATCCCAACAAAGCTTAAGAAGTGCATTAACTGTAAGTTTAAGAAGGAATCTTTGTTAATTAAGTTTTCCCACTTTATATAAACTCCTGCTGCAAAGTGCAAAGCACAGGTAAAGCTAACTATTGCAGGCAAAATCTGTATTAATGAGACTGTTCCTGAGCAGGCAAAATCAAAATATATATCAGTAATACCATCTTTATATAAAAAAGCCAAAAGGAATTTCTAAAAAACCCAGTAAAATAAAATAAATAAAGAGGCTATCTCGAAAATATAACTTTTTTTGTGTTTGGGGAAGAAGATCAAGAATTAATTTTCCATTAATTCTTGTATGCAAGCGGCACTAGATCACATTCACTGACCAGATTAATATATCCATGTTCAGCTGCCAACATATATACAAAGTATTTTGTTGCTAATTCTTATTTATATTAAAATTTTATTTTTTTTAACAGTATTAAGATTTGTTATCAAAATGTTTTTATTTATTATAGTGATTTAAAAATTATTTAAGGGTATACTTAAACATCGTACAATATTTCTTGCACTTTAAAATCGATTTTTTTGTCTTACGATTGCTCAAAAAAGTTATTTTAAAAATTATTTATTAATATTAATATTTTAACAATGAGAAAAAAGTCTCATGAACGTCATAGGAAAGTAGAGAACTGTTTCAACTAATAAAATAAGTTTTTCATTATTAGTTATAGGAAATGCGATTGTAACTTTGATATTTTATTTAAGCTAAGAGACATGTACTTGATCACTTTTTGAATAAGTGGCTGGTACTTCGATATTTAGATTAATTTTTTAATATTCCGCAGTTAATAATTTAAAATTATAATTAAAATTTCTAAATGGTTAATATGAATCTCTCTAATCATTAAATGTTAATCTATGATACTTGTTGCTAGCTATTGCATTAATAGTTTCTGCTTTATATTGGTGTTGATTTTAATAAGTTTATGCTCCTGAAGGCTAATTCATGTTATAGATGATGATCTATATATTTCTATGTTTTGGTTAATAATATATCTCCACCGGGAGAGTATGTTATTGATGAATGAAGAGTGAATTAATAATTAATCCTTATAAAAATTTGATGAAATTCATAAGTCAGAAACTGTATTTTCAACAAATTTTATCTCTACTAACTTTGAAACAGGCCTCGCATAAATATGAAGTAGTTGAATGTTCATCTTTGTTTCATATACTTCAATAGCGAACAAATTAATAAGCATTAATGGCTTTCTCAACTCTCTTTTCCTCTTCTGAGTCTCTCTATAGTAATACCATTCTCCTCCACCACCACCCCCGACCGGCTTTTTCTCTATGTCCGGTAACAAGACCCATTGGACTCTTCCTTCAATGACTGCCATCTTATATAGAGTAATTAAAATCGTCATAATTTTACTCAAAGCTAAATAAATAATGACATAAAAAACAATTAAAAATAATAATTAAATTGTAATATAAACCACAAATTTAAATATATAATAATATATGTAATACATATATATATATATGTATATATAATGTCAACCATCTTCTCTCTTCATTGAAAGCCTTGAAGTTAACAAGATAAATGTAGATCTCAGATTTTTTTTTTTAAAAAAATGTTATCTCATTTCAGAGTTATTGGAGCAAAAATAATAAAAAATATATATGATTTTTCTTTAATATCACATTGAGTAACAAGAGAATTAATTATGAATCTATTGACTCTAGATGAGAGCGGCAATTAATAGAAAATCTACAAATTTGAATTTAAATTTGATCTGATTATAATTATAATTTTATTATTTGTACTCATTCAAAATTCATTTAACACTATTCATTTTACAATCCGTATCTATTTAAATATAAAATATTATAAAATTTAAAATGTGAATTATAAATTTTTAATTAAATAATTATAAATTAAAATTTAATTCTAATATAATTTTATTAAAATAATTTCATATCATATAATTTATAATTAAAATAATATATAATTAAAATTTAATAAAATATAATTAATATATATAATCGAATTTGAATAATGAATATTTAAAGATATATATCCGAATCCGATTACAACCCATTATAAATAGAAAAAATATTATTAATATTTATTTAAATTTATTTATAAACTATTCAAATATTATATAAATATATTAGGATGGATCGAATATCTAAAAATATCTTATTATATATATATATATATATGTGATTTTTTAAAATAGCCAATAGCTCTGTTGTGGTGCTATTAGGAAGTGGGTTTTATTTACCCCCGTATTTTATAGTAGGAGAGTATAATAGAATCATCTTAAAATAATAACAACTTGGAACTGTATATTTAAGGGAGGAAGTGAGGTTTTGCTTCTTCTTTTTTTTTGTTTTTTTTCTGAAGATATCTCTCTCTCTCTCTCTCTCTCATTATAATAAAAAATTGTTCTTAAACAGATTTAATTTTATCGAATTTGAGTGGGGAAGAAAAAATAAAAGAGATACTATTTGAAAAAGACACATAAGCACCCAGAAGAAGTCGTGTTTACAAGTAAATTTATTTGCACATGGAAAAAAGGACTTATTACAAAATAACCAAAAAAGTGGTAGTTGTTTCAAATATATATTATTATTTTTAGTTAAAATATATATAATATGTATCGATATATACCCACATATAAATTAATATATAAAATATACCTACATATATAAAATATAATGATATATGCATACATATTATTAAAAAAAAATATTAATCATAACTAGATATATATTACATATATATAATTATATGTAACATATAATAGCATATACTCATACATATATACATATACTAAATTAAAAATATTAAGTTAAGTTTATATTTATATGTAATATATATTAATATATAACTAAAATATATTTACCTATATATAATATATATCTTTTTTTTATAATTTTTCAATTTTACATTTTATATGTCGATATATGTTGATATATGTCATTATATATTAATATATGTTGATATATATCAGAATATATTATATATATATTAATGGTATATGCTGATGTATGTTGATATGTGTTACATATATTTTAACGATATATATTGATATATATCAGTATATATTGATATATGTTACATATATTTTAATAGTAAATGTTAGCATATATTGATACATGTGTTTGATCAGAGAGAAACAAGGGTAAATAAGTATTATATGTTTAATTATATGTAATATATTTATATATAAATAGAAATTTAATATAAATATTTTTAATTTAATAATTTTAAATTTTAATTTAAAATTTATCTAAAAAAAAATAAATAGTATAAAAATAAAAATAAAAAAACAGTGGCCACAAAATGAAAATATAAAAAATAAAAAAGTTATGATAATATTTTGAAAAAAAATGCAATTTCCTATAAAAAAAAATCAAGTGGCCACAAAAATACGTAAATCCGCATAAAATGAAAAAAAAAATAACCATAATTCCATATAAATAAAAACAACAAAATCTAAAATTGTAAAAAAAAAAAAACTTATAGCCATATTAATGAAATTGAAAAATAAAAAATCTTATACCGTGTAATTTCGTCTATTAAAAATCTAGGAAAAGGAAAAAAGTTTCAAAGCTTAAACTTTAGATGTTGATTAAAAAAAAAATGAGAAAATGATATCCTGAATCATATTTTTAAAAATTTTTATTTTTTTACTAAGAGTATTTTAATTATTTTATAATAAATTAATTATAAACTTTATAAAATTTATAAACTCATTATAAACTCACTATAAACTCTTTGTAAACTGTTTATAAATTAATAAAAATCTGTTATTTTAATAAATATTTTATAAATTCTAGTATTTTAATAAATATTTTATAAATATAGTAAATTTAAAATTATTTTTAATTTTTCTTATATTTTTATTAAAAACTCTTTAAAAGTCAGGGCCATGGCCTAACACAACCTAAAGAATAGTTTTAATATTGGGATATTTATAAAACTACCAAAATATAATTTTTATTTTAAAAATGCTATAAAAAATTATATAAAAATTTAAAATATTTACATTTTTATAATTAATTAGAATAAAATTTTAAAAACATCTTATTTTTCGCTAAAATAATTTTTTTTAAAAAAAATACATATTCTTTCACTACAATCAATATTTTATTTCATTTTTTATCCCTTTTTTTCAAATTTCAATATTAAATAAAAAAATTCTAATTTTAAATTAATTTTTCATCATATAAATCATAATTTTTTATAAAAAAAAATTAATTATAATTATAAAAAATAAATGACACTCAAAAAATAAAAAATAAAATATACAAAAATATATTAATAAAAATTATTAAATTTATTTTTAAATAAAATTTTTATATTATACATATAAAAAAATAATAAAGATAGACACAATTTTATTTTTTTAAATAAAATTTTTATATTATACATATAAAATAATAATAAAGATAGACACAATTTTATTATGTATACTTTATATAAATATTTGATAGATGCTTTGTCGATATAGTAAATATTATATGTATGTTATTTATTTATTATTTAAATAGTGTATATTTTATATAAAAGTTGTTAAACATTGTGTGAATATTATATAGATATTATAAAATAAAAAATAAATATTATAAATATTATAAATATTATATAAATATGTAATAGATACCGTGAGTATAGTTATATTGTTAAGTAAGTATTATATATATTATGTATACGTTATATATATTTTTATTTTTTTATATATTTAAAATATGATATAAAAAATTAAAATATAATAACATAAATATAAACAAATCAAAAAAATTATTAAAAAAAGAAAAAATACCTGTAAAAAATTAATTTTGACAAAAAAATGTTGTAAATCTGAAATAAAAATCTTCATTTCCAAAACTTACAAACCAACACAACATAATTTCCTCTTTGCACTTTGTTTTCCTCTTTACACTTTGTTTAGATGGTGGTAAGAGATGATTTAATATAGTATAACATGATTTTTTAATGGTTTAAAAATTATCATTTTTAAGTATTTTTAAACCACTAAATTGGTGAGTTACCATAATTTTCTAAATTTATCTTTCAAAATTGCTCTCACTAACCTTATTATATTACAAATTTAATCTTTCTAATTTAATTTATTTTTTTTAAATCCAAACTTAATTTTATTTGTTTAGAGAATTAAATATAATTTTAATATTTTAAAAGAATTATATATTCATCTAAAAAATAAGATTTAGCTTTATTAATTTTTTTCAAGTAAAAAATATGTTAATATTTTAATTAGTTTTAGTTTACATTGACTAAAAAAAATAAAAATTGAAATTTATTATTGCCTTAAAAAATAAATTTGATATTATTTTATATGAATTAAAATTAAAATTAATTTTAATTTAAAAATATTTTGATCATTTAATTATTTTTACAGTTATATTATATCATTAAATTAAATAAAAATAATTAAATTAACTATACTATATTATATAATCTATTCAAATATTATAAATGTTTATTATAGTAATATATCATATAATATAATATCATTTCATTTTCTATATTAATATGTAATATTTTCAGCTATCCCTTCTGTTGACCAAGAGTCTTTGGATTTCGGTTAGTCCGTAACAAGATACGGTGCTACAATAACCCGACCGAATTCGCGGCGGAAGATGACGCATTAGCAACATGATATCTTTCTCAACGGCAAAGCTCCCAAACTTCCGTTCAACACTGCCACTCTCTACCCTTACCCAAGCCCTTTCTGACCCAGACTCCCAGCCTCGCCCTCGGAAGGTTAAGGGCAGCGCTCAGCTCAACCGTTGGTCTAGGGCTCGATCAATCCGCTCTGGCCGTAAATTAGAACGCCCAGGTCAATGCTCCAAGGTTGCAGAGCTTAATCCCTCTGCTCAACAACCCAGAGAAAAGGATTGGACAGAGACTAATCTTGTAACAGGGGGCAACGGAGATGATGAAGCTGTGGATGTTAGGAATGGCAAGTCCATTTATATGGTCTCCGACGGAACTGGATGGACAGTCGAGGACTCCGTTAACGCGGCCTTGGGGCAATTCGAGCACTGCTTGGTCGATCGAGGTTGTCCTGTGAATACCCACTTGTTTTCTGGGGTAATTCTTTCCTCTCTCTGTTTTTATTTCATTTCTTTATAGTTTGCTTAGGTTTTTAGGGTCATTGCCTTAATTAGCTAAATGTATGTGCATTTGTCAGATTGATGATGCAGAAAGGTTAATGGCGATTGTAAAGCAAGCTGCTAAAGAAGGTGCTATGGTAGTCTACACTCTAGCTGATCCTTCAATGGCTAAATCAGCGAGACAAGCCTGCAAATTGTGGGGAATACCATCTACTGACATCCTTGGTCCAATTACAGAGGCAGTTGCTTCTCATCTAGGCGTCTTACCCTCTGGTCTTCCTCGTGGAGCTCCTGGCAGGAACTTTCCCCTTTCTGATGAGTACTTTAAACGAATTGAAGCCATTGAATTCACCATCAAGCAAGATGATGGTGCTTTGCCGCAGAATTTGTACAAGGCTGATATTATTCTTGCTGGTGTTTCTCGTACTGGGAAGACACCATTGTCAATTTATCTGGCACAGAAAGGATATAAAGTGGCGAATATGCCTATTGTGATGGGTGTAGAATTGCCAAAGAGTCTCTTTGAGGTTGACCCAGAGAAAGTTTTTTGTCTGACAATTGATCCTGTGGTTTTACATACGATTAGAAAAGCAAGAGCTAAAAGTCTTGGTTTCAGCCAAGATGTAAGGAGTAATTATTCTGAGATGGATCATGTGAGAGAGGAGCTGGAATTTGCTTGCAGGATTTTTGCACAAAATCCTGTTTGGCCAGTAATTGGTAATATTTTTCAATTCCAAATCCCAAATTTTTAGTATTGCCATTTTGGATTTTCTCTTAAACTTTAAATGTTAATATAGATAGGTGGAAAATGCTCTGCATGTTCAGAAATATAGAAGATAAATAGGCAAAAAAAAAAAGAAAAAAAGAAGATATTTTGAATGCTAGTGATTGAATCTTTAACATACTTTTTTTGTTCTGTCATATGCAGAAGTGACAGAAAAAGCAATTGAAGAAACAGCAGCAGTTATATTAAGGCTTCACCATGATCGGAAGCACAAGTGTTTTATGCCGCGAATCTCTTAACGTTATTAGTATGGCAACTCTTATTCTCAACACAGAGATAAGTTGCTGAAACAGTATAGAAGAAAGCCGTTACTGTTGACATGCTCTTTATAGCAAGTCTACATCTTTTTGGTCTTATGTGTTTACTGTGAATATCATGTTCCTATAATGTTATAGCTAAAACACTATAATACAGAATAAATTGCCTGTACCGAAGTCAGGGGTTTCTTCTATATTCGTCAGTTGGATGTATGAATTGCACAATTTGAACTTTGATGTATTGGAGTCACCTCTTGTTGTATGATTTTGAAAATGCAATGTAAAATTGCTGACTTTTGCTTGAAGTATTAACTTAGGCTTTGTTTTCTATACAACAACAACAACTAAGCCTTAATCCCAAACAAATTGGGGTCGGCTGTATGGATTCTCAACAAAATAAGTTCAAAAGACACCAAAAAAGATACTCCAGCCTTAGGCCCCTTCCAAGACACGGATTTTACGTCTCCATTTAAGTCTGTCATTAATCAAATCCGCATCAAGATCTAAGGCACGTAAGTCTCTTGCTATCACCTCCTTCCACACAGTTCTAGGTCTGCCACGACCTCTAGCCCCCTTAATCAATAAATTCTCACACTTACGAACCGCAGCATTAGGAGGTCTTCTTAAAATATGTCCATACCATCTAAGTCTTCCTTCCCTCACCTTATCTCCGACGTCCGCTACTTGGACTTTTTGTCGAATATGAACATTCTTAATTTTGTCCAGTCTGGTATGTCCACACATCCATCTTAGCATCCTCATTTCTGCCACACTCATCTTATGCAAATGTTGTCCCGTTGGTGCCCAACACTCACTACCATAGAGCATCGCAGGTCTAACAACCGTCCTATAGAATTTACCTTTCACTTTCAGAGGTATTTTCTTATCACATAGAACCCCAGTCGCACCCTTCCACTTCAACCACCCTACCTGTATTCTGTGAGCCACATCTTTATCTATACGGCCATCATTCTGGAACACCGAACCCAAATATTTGAAGTGTTTGGTTTTAGGAACCAAAACTCCATCCAACTTAACCCTCATGTTCCTGCTTTTTCCTTAGACTGAACTCACAGTGCATATATTCCGTTTTACTCCTACTTAACTTAAAACCCTATGATTCAATAATTTTCGTTTCTTTTTCTTTCCTATTCTGTGAATGCATATGCTTCCTTTTGCGTATTTAGAAGTAGTGTTTGGAAGTAGTGTCAACATCATTGTAATTATTATGAAAATATATTTATTTTTTGCCCATATATGTTCTGTTTTTTGCAGAATACTGAAATTTGCATTATAAATTGAATCCACCAAATATTTTGCTTTTGTTAGATAAGAACTAGAGCATACCTGTTGGGTCGAATCCAAGCTATCTGTTGGAGTTTCTTTTGTTGCCCGAGTTACTACTTGGCACAGTTTTTGGTAAAAAGTTTAGTATGCAGTGGCCTAGTGCGCACATGCTTGTTTGTTTGCACATATGAATATCTCATTGTTGCAGCATTGTCCTCATTCTTTGTTTGACTTGCTTGAAATTCAAAACTATGTACAACTAAAAAGGCCTATCTAAATGGGGTTTGCTAATAGAACAAAAAAAAAGCGGAAGGTATGAATAGTGATGTTTATTATAAAGAGATGAGAACTTGCTGGCCCTCCACTTAGCTGTGTCGGATTGCACATAAGCATCATATTTTCTGTTCCATACATATAAAAAAATCCCTTTTTTTTGTCACATTGCCGTACGCTCTTGTCTTCATCTCCGGAAAAAAGTTAAATCACTGATAAGTTTAAGCCATGATAATATTTGGTCGGTCGGTTAGCTTTTTGTCATTTCTCATTGTCTTCCTTTCTATTCTGAAATTTTAGTTGAACATCTCCTCAGATAAAGCCTATGGCTATTTTCTTTTAACTAAGAAGATGGTACTCATTGCAGTTTGCAGGTGTCAATCAAGAGCACTATCATCTGCACCTAGCTTGACGATTGAAAGAGTGAAGTATATCAGCAAAATTGTCCCCATACTTGATCTGTCATAGATTTGAAGTAAGAACACAAACCACTTGAGCAATTTAGCACACTTTCAAGACATGAACTAATTATTTTATAATTTCGTGCAGCTTTAAAGGTATGTGAACTTACAAAGTAGCAAAAAAGAAAAGAACCCTTTTGGGATCAATGGTCCATGAATATGGAGGCCTCTTGAAACTGTTTCTCCTTATAGTGCATCTGCTTTCTGAGGAAACATTCATGTTGGTGGTGGTATTGATGGTGATCTGATGATGATGAACTTGTGTGTTGCTAGAATGATAGTTGGTGGTGGTAGTGGTCCCGGCCGGTAACAGCAAGGCCTTTTCAGGCATGCTAGACCCTACTTAAGAAAGCAGCTGCAGATTAATAATACTATGGTTTGAGCTAAACTAAGCTAACATTTCAATGTCAAATTTCCATTAATGCAACCTGAAAATGAATATTCTTTAACTTTTGCAAGTGGCAATGGCAAATTAATTAAAACACACAAAAGTTGTTGCTGTGTTTTCCAATGTTGACCCAGCAGTTTGGCATCATTTCACTCTTACAACCGTCAGTACTGTTGGTCCCCATAGTAGGGGTAAAGTTATTATTATTATTATTATTATTATTATTATTATTATTATTATTATTATTATTATCTACACTAAAAATCATCTAAGATAAAGTTGATTTCAATTTTCTTGTTATTTTTATGCAAGAAAATAATATTTTTTTCATTTAAAGAAGAAAATCACACACACACACACACACACACACACACACACACACACATATATATATATATATATATTGTCACAAATCAATTAGAAGGCAGCCCTGAGAAATTGGCAGAAGCAAATTGTTAGTAATATTAGAAAAAAAAATATTTTATATTTTACCCTAGACGTGGCAAATTTCGAGAATATGGACATTCTTAATTTATTCACCTTGTTTGTTAGTGTATTGAATCTGTCATCACCACCTATTTCTTTGCTTCATTCACATAAGAATAGGATCCAAAGATCCAAATGGGTCAAACAAATTTAACCATAAAAAAATATTTATGCTTTTATCTTGGTTATCTGTTAAAAATATAAAATTGGTAATTATTGAATAGAGCAATAAATATCATGAGATCTTTATATATATATATATATATAATTTTAACTCTAATTAAAGTTTAAATTATAGTTTATTCAGTTCCATTGCGAAAACAAAATTTACTCTCTGCGAGTGAAGACTCAGAAATAGTACCTTTAGGTGAGGAAGCAGCAACATTAGTGTTGGTGTCTCTGTCATTAGGAGAAAGATTAGAATTAACCTTCTTCTCAGCTCCGCCCCCACCGTCTCCGCCGCCGCGTGAACACCCTTTTCTGGAAAGGCTTCTCTGCAACTATTTAATTTTATTCATAAAAATAATCACATTATTAAATTATAGACCCAATGGGAGAATGAGTAAAAGATAATGATTAATACGAAGACATTCGATTATAATCACCGCAAAGTCATTAACGTGTTATCTAAAACAAGACTTTTCTTTCTTTCAAGACATTCGATTATAATCACCGCAAAGTCATTAACGTGTTATCTAAAACAAGACTTTTCCTTCTTTCAAGAATATATCGAGAAAAATAAACAATTCAAAGAAAATTTTTAAACTGACGCAAATTGTGCGGCTTTTCTAAATGCACCAAAAAGAAAATTATCCAGAAAAAAAAAAGATTGAAATTGAAAGAGGAAACTTACTGTAATTCTTGAATTTGGGTTGTTAATATTGGTGCCGTGGGAGAAGTTTTCCATATCAATAACAAAGCTATCGGATTTGTCATTTGTGTATTGAAGTCCATTTATTTGATCTAAAACAGAAATTTTCTGGGTTACAAAGTTTTCTTCTAATCCACCAGTAGCACAGGGACAAGAAGCCGAATCCTTTTTCATAATCAAGAAATCGGCCAGATAAAACGACGGTTAGTTTTTTCTTCCGTTAAAGAAAAACAATGGTAAAATTTAAGAATCGGACAAATTTTAATATCTCATATAGAAGAAAAATATACCCAGAACCAAATAGTTATAGATTATTGCTTACCAACTTCGGATTATCCGCCATTTTCTATCACTTTCTAGGGAAAGTGGGTAGATTATTAAAGGATCTCAGAGCTCTTTCCACGGCTTGATTGAAAGAAAACAAGATAAACCTCAAGAGTCAAGAGTCAATGCTCAAAAGTTCAGCTGTTACAAAATTAAAAATAAAAAAGAAATTGAGAAATAGAGAAAGCTGAGATAAAATAATTCTTTCTCGTTAACTGCATCAATTCATAGAAAGAAAAAGAATGAGAAAAGAAAAAAAAAAGAAGGAAAGAAACACTAACCTTGATACGCAATAGAACTGGAATTAAAATCTTTTTCAACATGAATGAAATATAAAGCAGTATCAAGTTCTTTCTGGTCACAAGAAATGTTGTAGATGAACTGACTTTTAACTACTCTGTTTTTTGTCTTTCTTGAGAGTCTTGAGGATTTTCGTTTTCTTTCTCTTAATCTTTCTTTAATTTTGTTTTTCTTGATGTATAGAAATGAATTCTCATTAAAATGGGAAATCAAGAGAATTAGAAGACGGAAAGTGAGAAGAACAAGACCATGTTTTGGTGTTTGTATAAAGCAACAGAGGAATTGGAAAATGCAGGGGTGTGACTCTGCCTCTGCCACTTTATATATACATATATATATATATATATATTATATGGTGAGTTGATTAATGAGTTGTGATTGCTGCTATTAATTAGTCATTAATTGGTTATTATAATCATTTAAATATAAAATTTTAAATACATCAAATGTAATTTTGAAAAAAAAAAAGCAAAAAGAAAACCAAAAAAAAAGAAATTGTTTTGTACCGAGTGGAGATTAGCAACAAGGTCTCAGACTCAGTCCTCAGACCCATCTACGTTTAAGGGTATCCCCTGTTTTAAGAAGCAGACAACTTGAGACATTTCTATAATATTCTAACAATAGATAAAAATAAAAACTGCAATAATTATATATAAAACAAGCTTTTACTTGCCAATAGTTTTTATTGGTTGTTTATGAAATTTAAAAATCATAGTTTAAAAAGTTTAAAATTCGAATTTTCCAAGAATTTAAATAAAAAGGCGAAGAGAAAGTATAAAAACAAAGTAGAATTTTACATATTTTGTAATATTTTATTGTTGCGAAAAATCGGATTTGGTATTGCAAAATTGATATTGTAATAATTTCTTTATATTAAAAAATTGATTTGGATATCCTTTCAAATAATTCAAGAATTATTATGAATGGATTCAATTTTCTTTTGAATTATTGGTTATTAGTGAGAAATTGATCAAATTTTAACTGTTGAGGTTAGTAGTCCACACAAAATTTCCGAAAATGCAAATTGAATAAAGGACGGTGCACTGTATGGTAAGAAATTTAATTTAAATTATATATAATTTTAAAATTTGACAGAAAGAATTTTATCGACCTGATTTCGAAAATGTAAATTATACCAAAAAAAAAATTTCATACAAATTTAAAAGAAAAAAACTTAAGATGACATACAAACCAAATGTAAAAAGAAAACCTTAAAATTTTTATTTTAATTATTGAAGTGGTTTAATTTCACAATTTGTCCCTTCTCTTAAAAAAATGATTAACCTAATCTCCAAATAAATAAAAATGATAGCTTACTAATAAAAGAAACTATAATTCTTAAAAGAAAAGAAGGAAGTTGATATATGAATGTAATTAAGGTTTGGTCATCATTCATTTTATTTAAAAAAAAATTACAATTCTTTTGCATTGAATTAAATATAATAAATGATGTTAATAAAATTTTATATCGTTAAATATAAAATGACCTAATGATAAAATGGCGAAAAATCTTTCCAAATCATATATAAATAATTAATTTAAACATAAAATAGAGATTTGTTATTGATAATTGATATCTTCATTTCTTGAAGAAATGAAAGAAGGGTCATAATCAATTTTTGTAATGTTGTAGCAACCGAAGAAACTGTAACTTAAGTTGTTGTTTAATTTACATTTTAACAAAAGAGACTTTCTTAATTAATTAACTATATATATTGATATGTATGAATTTTGAGGTGGACATTGCAATTTCTTGTTTAGGATTTGTATAATTTGTGAGTTGCGTGCTAAACCTAAAGATCATGTTAGGATGAAATACTGATCAAGCAAGTGTTACTCAACAGCAGCTTTGGTGGTGACAATGGCCATGAAATTATACTTATCTATATATATTTTCAGCTTTCAACCTGTGTATCATCAATCAATTATACATTAAACTTCCTAATAATTCATTAAATATAATTTTTTTGTTCTAGTTTTTATTTTTATTTAAATGTATATAAGAAAAAAAATCTATCTCAAGTTACAAAATTATATAATTCTAATTGTTTTTTTAACATTGAAATTTTAACAACTATAAAGTTACCTCATTAAATTATGAAGTATAAAAATCATAAAAAAATAAAAATATTAATTGAAAACTGGAGATTTAGATCTCCTTCTCTTATATGATAACTTATAAAAATTAGCTTATAAATTAATATGAATTTATAAACTTTTAAAATTTTAACTAAATACTTATTTATTTTAAATACTAATAAGTCATTGATAAAGACCTAACATATTTAATATGAAATAACTTATAAACATATTTATTGTTAAAATAATTAAAATATATATATATATATATATATTGTGAAGAGCATTTATTGAAATAATAGACATAATACAATAAATTATTTGATTAAAATAGCTTATAAATCAAATATTAATAAATACTAAAATAATAAATTAATCTTTAATTAACTTATTCTTTTTATATTATAAACTCATAAAACTATCCAAACAAATACACTGACTTAAATTTAAAATTTATAAATTAATTTGACAGCTTATAAATAAGTCAAACACCCTTCAACCGTCTATTGTATTTCTCAATTGGCATTGATTTTTTAATATATTTATATGCTAGATTACACATTTATAAACAATGTGAAAAAAAGAGATCAAGATTGAATTCAAAATATATTACATCTGATATCATATGATCGGATTGCACATTTAGAAATAACTCTTAGATGTCCGTCTTCAAACTTATTTTGAATATCATATTAAGTGAAGAAAAATCGACAATGAGACAATTATTTTAAAAAAAGGATATATTTTATCGTTAGATTATACTTAAGTGTGCATATTCATCTTCAAACTTAATAAACAAAGAAGATATTCCATCAGTTTCAAATTAACATGAATATTTTTTCTGTTCATTTGCTTCAAATTATTATAAAATAATTAATATATTAAATTTTTATTATAATTATATTTAATAATACTTATTAAAATAAAGATGTAATTTAAAAATATATATATTTATATTTTCATAAAAGATAATTAATTTTTAAATTTTTATAAAATAAAAAAATACTTATTAATTTGAGCCGGAGAGAGAGTCAAATTAGAATGGTTTATATATACACTATGAGGGTGTTTCTCAAAACTGAAGCTTTTCAGCTTATTATGAATAAGTGATTTTTAGATTATAATCAGATTAAAAATAAGCAGTTAAGCGTTTCTGTAAACTAGTTAATAATTAGCTGATAATCAATTTATAATCAGTTAAGTGTTTCTGTAAAATCAGCTTATAATCAGTTTTTAATTGCAGAAACTGTCAAAATGATTAAACTGTCCCTGATTTTATTTATTGTATAAAAATAATTTTTTAAATGTCAATTCAAAATTTATTTTGCAATAATAATAATAATAATAATTTATTTAAGAAGAAACGTAAAAGAATTTTGATGGGAACTAAAGTGTATAGGGTGGGCAAATTTGAAATATTGAAGATTAGGTAGGGATAGTATGTTCTTTTACTTGGTCAAAACTGCTTAAAAAATAAGTGCTTAAAAAAAGTAGCAAAACCCAACTTTTAAAAAACTGATTAAAATCAGATTATAATCTACTATTTAAGTTTTCAGAAACACTTAAATAAACGACTTATAATTTAAAAACTGCTTATAATCAATTTTGACCAGCTTTTAAATTTTGAGAAACACCCTCTATAATGGGCCTCTAAGTTTGAAATAATTTTTGTATTACAATATAATTAAGGAAAGAGAGGTGAAATGCACAGGCTGCACTTGCACATGACTTCTCTCTCAACAAATATAAATTGTTGATGGGTCACAATTCCCAGCTTTAGTTTTTATATATTCAGCTCTACCCTACTGTACACATCAATGCTTCCCCTAATTAGGGGGCTCTTGTGTCTGCATCGTAATAATATTTTGCAAATCATTAGATAATAATAATAATTTTATTTAAACATTATAAATATTTTATCAGAGCTTTTCTACAATTGCAGAATCCACTGGAAGCTATACAATTTAATTAGTATTGAATGTACACAAGTACATACATGTGTATATAATTAATTATTTAATACAGAATGTATGTTCGTATGTAGAAAAATTCTAATAATTATTATAGCATCAATAAAAATGATAAGTAACTTGATTACCACTAAACATGATAGGATCATAATTATACAATGTATGCCTTTCTTTATTAACTTTAGAATTAAAGTACTAAGTCTTTTGGTTTATATAATAATATATCTTATATTTTTTATATTAATTAGATGCCGCCTTGAATCTTGACCTACTTTATGTTCACTATATTAAATTTATGGTTAAATATATTCTGAATTTATAATATTTTATTATTTTATTTTTTAAATTTTCATTTAATTATTTTATTTTTTATATTTATCTATTTTTTATTAACATATACTTATATTAAAAAATGTTAATGACTTTATTATTGTATTTATATATTTTATATTAAATAAATACGTTAATGATTTAACGTGACTCACCTAGTTTTTATTTATAAATTAAAAAATATGAGTTTAATGAATTAACTCAGCCTGCGAGTATCGTAGCCGGTCCCAAGCCCGGATAAAAGAGGAGGGTTGTGGTAGGTTGGCGGCCAGTGTAAAAATTTTGCCAAACTTTTTATGGATCCTCAAAGCTATCATTATACTGTTGGGACGTGCTCACCTAGGCACCCGCTACATCGGCACGCGGGTGTAGTGTTAAATGAGCAAGGGGTTCCATCACATCGACGCCTGGGTGTGGTGGAGTATGAGCAAAGGTTCCCATGCCATGGACGGGTATGGGTAAAGAAGTTAGTCCTGTCATATCAGCGCCCGGATGTGGTGTCAGACAGGAAAGAGCTACCGCATTATGAACGAATGCGGCTAAAGAAGCAAGTCCAAGGGAGCCGATTAAGATTAGGTAGTTGGAATATTGGCACTCTGACTTGGAAGTCTATAGAGCTTGTGGATACCTTGAAAAGAAGGAAGGTTAGTATTGCTTATTTCCAGGAAACCAGGTGGAAGGGAAATAAAGCAAAAGAGATTGGTAACTCAGGATATAAGCTGTGGTATTGTGGTTTGGATAACAATAGGAATGGTGTGGGCATTATTATTGAGCCTACGCTTAAAGACAAGGTGATGGAAGTGAAGAGAAAGGGAGACAGGATTATCTCTTTGAGGCTTGTTTTGGGAGATGACACTATTAATGTTATTAGTGCTTATGCTCCCCAAGTAGGTTTGGACGGAGCATCCAAGGTTCAGTTCTGGGAAGATATGGATGAAATCATGCAAAGTATTCCGGATAATCAGCAAATTTTCATTGGTGGGGACCTTAACGGGCATGTTGGTAAGGACAGTAATAGTTATGACAGGGTCCATGGGGGTTATGGTTTTGGCAACAGGAATTAGGAGGGAAAGAGCATTTTGGATTTTGCGGTGGCTTATGATCTAGTGCTGGCAAATACCTGCTTTGAAAAGAGGGGGTCACACTTGATTACCTTTAATAGTGGACGAACCCAAAGTCAAATAGACTTCATACTTACTCGAAGACGGGACAAAAGTAAGTGTACGGATTGCAAGGTCATTCCGGGTGAAGCATTGACGGCGCAACATCGTATTGTGGTTTTAGATGTTAAGAATAAAAGTAGCTGGAGGAATGATAAGAAAGTATTGGAACCAAGGACAAGATGGTGAAAATTGAAAGACCTAGCTCAAGGTACCTTTAAGGAGGAGTTACTAAAGGAAGACATTTGGAACCTTGAGGCTAGTGCAGAGGACTTGTGGACAAAAATGGAAGGTGACATTAAGAAAGCAGGTAGTAAATTGCTTGGGATCTCTAAAGGGGCAGGGCCTCGACCGCACGATGTATGGTGGTGGGATGAGGAGGTTCAAAAGGCTATTAAGGCTAAGAGGGAATGGTATAAAAAGTTACCGAATGCGGTTAATAGCGAGGCCTTTGAGGAATATAAGAGGGCTAAGAAAGAGGCAAATAAGGCTGTTAGTGTAGCTCGTGGCAGAGTCTTAGAAGGAATTTATCAAAAGTTAGGTACTAAAGAGGGAGAAATGGGCATTTATAAGATTGCAAGGATGAGAGAAAGGAAAAGCAGAGATTTAAGCCAAGTCAAATGTATAAAGAACGAAGATCAACGGGTGTTGACAGGAGATGTTGAGATTAAGGAGAGGTGTAAGGCTTATTTTGAGCAGTTATTCAGTCATGAACATGAACAAGATTTTCAAGGTCTTCTTGCAACTAATGGTTATATCAGCTGGTCTAGGAGGATCTTGCATAGTGAAGTAAGAGAAGCCTTGAAGTATATGAAAGTTGGTAAAGCTTGTGGCCCGGATGGTATTCCTATAGAGGTTTGGAAGAACCTTGGAGAGGTACGAGTTGCCTGGTTAACTAAACTCTTTAATGTTATTGTGAAAGGACGTAAGATGCCTAATGCCTGGAGGAAGAGTATCCTGGTACCCATATATAAAAATAAGAGAGACATTCAATGCTGTACAAAATTATCGGGGTATCAAACTTATGAGCCATACTATGAAATTATGGAAAATGATTATTGAACACAGATTGAGGAAGCTTACAAGAGTTTCGGAGAATCAGTTTGGGTTTATGCTAGGGAGATCTACCATGGAGGCTATTTCTCTTCTAAGAAGACTAATGGAATTGTATCAAGAGAAGAAGAAAGATTTTCACATGGTATTTATTGACTTGGAGAAAGCCTATGATAGAATACCAAGAGAAGTGTTATGGTGGGTTTTGAAGAGGAAAGGAGTCAGCGGCAAATATATCAACATCATCAAGGACATGTATGAGAATGCATCCACTAATGTGAAAACACCTGGTGGAGACACTGAGGCTTTCCCCATTACTACCGGATTGCATCAAGGTTCGGCCATGAGTCCATATTTATTTACCCTGGTTATGGACGAGCTAACTAGAAGCATACAAAGACGATGTTCCTTGGTGTATGTTGTTTGCTGATGACATTATTTTAATTGATGAGACTAGTGCTAGTGTAAACCGTAAGTTGGAAGTGTGGAGAAAAACCCTCGAGGACAAGGTTTTAAGTTAAGTAGGAGTAAAACAGAATATATGCACTGTGAGTTCAGTCTAAGGAAGAAGCAGGAACATGAGGTTAAGTTGGATAGAGTTTTGGTTTCTAAAACCAAGAAGTTCAAATATTTGGGTTCGGTGTTCCAGAATAATGGCCGTATAAATGAAGATGTGCCTCACAGAATACAGGTAGGGTGGTTGAAGTGGAAGAGTGCGACTGGAGTTCTATGTGATAAGAAAATACCTCTGAAAGTGAAAGGTAAATTCTATAGGACGGTTGTTAGGCCTGCGATGCTCTATGGTAGTGAGTGTTGGGCACCAACGGGACGACATTTGCATAAGATGAGTGTGACAGAAATGAGGATGCTAAGATGGATGTGTGGACATACCAGACTGGACAAAATTAAGAATGTTCATATTCGACAAAAAGTCCAAGTAGCGGATGTCAGAGATAATGTGAGAGAAGGAAGACTTAGATGGTATGGGCATGTTTTAAGAAGACCTCCTAATGCTGCGGTTCGTAAGTGTGAAAATTTGTTGATTGAGGGGGCTAGAGGTCGTGGAAGACCTATAACTGTGTGGAATGAGATGATAGCAAGAGACTTACGTGCCTTAGATCTTGATGCGGATTTGATTAATGACAGATTTGAATGGAGAAGTAAATTTCGTGTATTGGAAGGGGCCTAAGGCTGGAGTATCTTTTTTGGTGTCTTTTGAGCTTATTTTGTTGAGGATCCATACAGCCGACCCCAACTTGTTTGGGACTAAGGTTTAATTGTTGTTGTTGTTGCATGAGTTCAATGAATTATATAATTAAATTAAAAATTTAAGGAATAAACTGATTAAATGCTAAAAATTTAAGGAGCTATATATGTTTGGTCTAAATTTATAATTTGAGATTAAAAATAAATTATTATTAAACCTATATAAAATTATGATTCTATGTTTGGTAATTAGTATAAGTATGTTTCACAAAATTTTATGAAATTTATTTAAAATTTCATTTTGAAAGTGAAAAAAAATGATTGAATTTGAAAATTTTACACATCAAAATGTATTTATACTAATTAATAATAAGAAAAAATATACGATGGATATGCATAATATTACTAATTATTACATGAATACTTTAATAATCATGAATTATAAAAATAAATTGATTCTCTCTTAATCAAATTATCAGTTCTTTAAATTTTCAATCGTATTAATATATACATAAAGTATTTTTTTTCTTTCTTAACAGGCATTGGATGTGAATTTAATAATTATTATTGGGTATCAAGTTTATGAGTGAAGGAAGCATGATTTGGGCAGATTTTCTTGAGAAATGGAGATAATGGCGGTGCAGACCTGTTCACCAGTCAAGTGAGATAATAAAAAATTTAGCATTTTCTGATTAAATCAGCTGAATAAAATAAAGCTCAAAGCACATGTTTAACAACTAGTCGAATGAGCACGCCAGCATTATCAACGGTTCTAAGCGATCCACATCCTCGATCGTTGACTCCAATATTCTAGTTTACTATTGGTTTTATATTCATCTCGATCGTTGACTCCAATATTCTAGTTTACTATTGGTTTTATATTCATATATATATATATATATATATATATATATACCCCATTTCTTTTAACAATCTCGTAGGCGTCTTATCGTATAGTCGTCAGTCCTTTATAACAGTCAGGTGATTTGTTTGCAGACGTGAAAAATTAAATGCTGAATTTGAAGTGTTGAATAATACAAGTGATCCATTGAATTATAAAAAAAATTTAAAATTTAATTACTTATTACATTCATTGCAAAGCTATAAATTTAGTATACTATTTTACAGTTATTTTTACTTTAATTAAAACTTTTATAATAAGCATTATTAATAATGATTTAAAAAAATCAAATGTTGAAAATTATAATTATAATTATAATTATAATTATAAAATTATATTATTAAAATTAAATAATTTCTGAAATTTTATATGTTATACTAGTTAGTCTTTATATTTTCAGTATTTATTTTTTATATCTCTATATTTTTAAAAATTAAAATATTTAATCATTCAGTTAATATTTATGTTTCAAATGTTAGTCAATAATTTTAATATCATAAAATAATATTTTTTATCTTTATATATATATATTCTTATTATTTATTAATTCTGTTCATTTTTAATTTTATTTATATTTATATTTATTATTTATTTTAAATTTATAAATATTTTAAAAAAATAATTTTAAATAATATAAATAATATCTTTTTATTATTTTACATGTAAATCATACACATTATTTATTTTAATTTTATAAATATTATTAAAAATAATTTTAAATAATGCGAATAATATTTTTTATTATTTATAGATGATTTATAAATAAAATAAAATTAAAAATAATAAGTAACAAAGATAAACATATATAAAATAATACCAAAAAAATTATTTTATAATATCAAGTAATATTTTTGAGATAAAAATATTAATGAAAGAATTAAATAATTTAATTTTTAAAAATAAATAAATTTAAAAAATAAATATTAAAAATATAAAAATTGATCAATCTAATACGTAAAATTTTAAAATTTTTATATAGTAATTATTTAACCTATCATTAAACTCTATCTTAATTTCATACTTTCGTTTAGTAGTTGACTCTCATACCATTTATTAGAGTTTGTTCGTTTAAGTCCAAATTTAATCATGTCAAAAAGTAAATTGTAAAATATCAGCAGAGTTTAGAATTACAAAATATTAATAGTTTAATGCGGATATTTCCACAAGTGCACATTCAGTTAATAGTAATAATATAGAGTATGGGAAGAGTGTCAATTCCACGAGAAAAATCATGATTTTCCTTATTCTTTAAAAAATCAAATATCAAAAGAATATTTTTAAATTAGAATTAAATAAAAAAATTAGAATATGAAATTAATTAAATTTAATTTAAAATATGATAAAAAAGGTTAAGATTTAGATTTTATCAATTGACTACTTATGAATTATCTTTAATTAAATTGATTCGATTTTATCTTATTAGAGGTAACAATTATATTTCCCTAAATTAGATGATGTTATATCTCAAGATATAACACACATATATTTATACTAATCTTATGCCTAATCTCATTATTATAAACTACTAATATAAATCTATTAAGTCTTATGGAAATTATTTTAATAATATAATCACAAAAGAGTGTTCTTATCTTTTTCAGTAACACATTTTCTATATCTTATACGTTAATGATTAATATGAATGTGTTATATTTTTTCTCTTGCTATTTTACATAACACACTAAATATGCAAATAATGATCAGTTATTCAGAAAAATTAAACTCTGAAACAACAGAAATTCAATTAATTGCATATAATATAAACCTATATTAATTAATTCAATGGAAAATAAAACTATGAAAGACTTGACGTCAATAACAACATTTCAACGGAAGAGCTAAGAGACCATAATCAGCAGCCTTTCATGCATCTCCGACAAGGCAAAAATGGTTGCCGTTTGTTCAATTAATTAAGTTGATATTAATTAAAAATATTTCAAATATGTTTGTTAGAATGATTAGTTAATATACTAAACATATTGATTTATCGTAGTGAAAATGTTTCATATATATATATATATATATATAATTCATATGCAATATAAGCCATGCAAACATGTCATGTTATTCATCCATTATAAGGCAGTTATGTCGTTATATTCGATACATCAAATCTTCACGTACAAATGATGGAAATTAATTAATATTTGATGGAATTTTATGACAAGTTGTAATAGGATATGACGAAAATTGACAACCTTTGCTTCTATTTCAAAGTAAATTAGAACTAGAAGCTAGTAGAGCTCGAATGCAACCATTTCTAAATATATTAAATATTTTTCCTTGTTATAAATAAAATATTTGGCCATAATGACAAAATGGACAAAACAGATATCATGGCCATCGATAGTTACTATAAAAGGGTCAATATTCCTTTTGTTATTACTCCAATTGTATCATTTTCAATGGGGACGGTCCCCTCTTTATTAATTTCTTGTAAATAAAAAAGACTACAATGAAAATAAAATCGAGGTTGTGAATACAGTTGTTTCCTTAATTAAATCAGAAATAACTATTGTTTTTAAGGAACAAAAATAATGGCTGAAATTCGTAGTTGTTTCCAATTCTATAATACAGAAGGCTGAATAAACTATAATAGTAGTAGTTGTTATAGGTTAATATCCTTCCCAAGTCAAAGAAGAAGCTGGTTTGTTAATTGTTAGGAAGATTTAATACTAATATTTATATTTGTTAATTAATGCTCATCCATAGGACATAGCAACTCGCAAAAAAAGAATAAGGTAGTCCCACTAGTCCTCAAATAAAATTTGATCACCTAAAAAATTTTTAATAATATTTTTAAAATCGAACCGAATATTAAATAAATTTGATGTTTGATTCATAATTAAACTAGTTTAACTAGATTATTCGGATTCAATAGTATAACAATATTATAAATTTTTTATTTATAGATACCATTAAAAATCTAAAAATTTTAAAAATTTTAAAATAAAAATTTAAATAATAAAAATATATTTTATAAATTATAAAAATATCACATATTAAATTTAATATATATAAAAAATGAAATTAAATATGTTTTCTATCATTTGTATTTAAAAAATATTTAAAAATTAAAAAACTAGTTCAGCTTAGTTCGATCAGGTTCAACTGATTGATCGATTTTAACTGGTTCTTATAAATCTAATTTTTTCATTATTTTTAAACTATACCAATTTTTGATTTTTGATTTATTCGATTCGACCAACTGGTTTGTTCTGGTTTTAAAAACATTAATTTTTAGCATAGTAGACTTGTTATATATGTATATATATGAAGTTTGGAGTTTGAACTCTAATTTGAATTAAATTTATTATTATATATATAGGTGAAATTGAATTTAGAGTTATTTTGTAATTCTATTGGATTATGTATACTATAAATTTATTACTTTGTGATGAAATTCAAATTTCAAAGTTTAATTTTAAAACATAAAAAACAAAAGTCAAATCCTCCTATAACTCTTCCCAAAAGTTGAAAGGCTGCATTTATGTGAGGCCCCTCAGCAAGGATCAGACTTCAAACAAAAGTATTAACTTTGTTTAGTTCATCACCTTAATTGAATAAGCCGTTGATGTTGACACTACTTAAATAGTGTGTGTATACATATATTATAGTTGAAACATGACTTACACTCTAAACACAAAAAGAAAAGAAAAGAAAATTATGCATAGTTTTATAATTTAGAAAAATGAAAAAAAAAAGAAAAGAAGATTAAGCGTTCTACACTTAAAAAAAAATATTATTACAATTTTTTTATTATATCTAAATTTAAAATTTTTATATCTGAAATTCAATTTCTAAGGATTATTGTTATTTAAAATCCTATTTATTTTAAATTTAAATTTTAATTGTTGCATACCTCGTGAAACACAAAACATATTTCTTCTTTTCTCCTCCTCCATGATCGTCTTTTCTTTTCCTTCTTCTTCTGCTTTTTTTTTTTAAATTCTTTACATATGATTCTATTTATGCCAAATTTACTAAATAGAATTTCAAGAATATACATTCTCATCCTTTTTCTTTTTAAGAATTTAACTGTTTAACATTTCAGGCCACATATATTAAGGATGCTCTTACAAAAAGTATGTTAATTTAGAATTCCGATAGTCATAATTAGATTTTAAGTTCTTAATAAATGTAAGCAGATAGTTTTAATATTTCTTTTTCAATTATTTATCAATTTTTAACGGCTAATTTTTTTAATATTATAGTCATTTTTTTCTTCGTACAAATAAAAAGTAATAGTATTTTTTACTGTTGAAGTATTTATTATTAATTACTACCATATATAATGTATTGTATTATAATAATTTTTTTTCTTTTCTATATGATATAAAAGAAAGTTTTTTTCCTTTTTTTTTTGTAGTTGTTAGTATAGTTTGCAGCATAATATGAAAAGGAGTTATTGATGAAAGTAACCTTGAAGCTAAATATTTGCATGACTTTATTGATAGAAAAATTTAGTTTTTTTTAACAAATAGCTTTGCTTTCTCCTTTTTTTTTTTTTTGTTATATTCCATATTTCATGAAAATGAAACTAATTTTTATTTTTTACATGTTTTAGTGTCTCATACTCTCTTGAATTAGTTTTTAAATTTTTTACTTCTATTATTTAACAAGTTGATGACTTCATTACACTTATTTAGTTTTACTAATCTCTTAAATTCAAATAAAAACTCTTATAAAAATTTATTGAATAACACATTATAAATTCAATTTATATTGTTGTTTTCCATGATAAAACTTATTAATTAAGTTTTTTTTTTCATAAATCCACCTTTACTTTTTAGTGTATAGATATATTTTAAATCTCTCCATACAATAATATTTCAAACAATATATACATATATATTTTTTATCATTTTACATTTGAATTCATGAAAAATTATTTTATTTTTATTGTAATATTTAAGGTTAAAATCATTCATTAAATAAGAAAATAATAATGACTTTTGTATGGATAAAAAAAAGTAGTGGTGACTTTTTTTAATGCATGGATAAAATATAAGTGGAATGAACAAAAAATTATTATAAGTATAATTTTATGCAATATCTAAATAAATTTAAACTAATTCTTTTTTTTTCCTACTAATATGAATCGCTATATTATATAATAATATTTATTTATTTGGTGCCAAATACATATATAAATTACTTCATTATATATATTATTAATTAAGATACTGACTAATTTTAATGTATAATTATTTTTGTTGCATTATATTCTCTCTGTCCTAGTAAAATTATCATCTTACACTCGTATATACCTATTAAGAAAAATATTAAATTCTCTAAATATTATATAAAATTATTTTGAATAGATTAAAATATCTTTAATTAACTCATTAATATTAAAATTATTATATTTTTACTTTATTAATTAACTCATTAGTAATACGAGTATAGTTAGAAAAATTAACTAATTTTTCTTAATTATATAAAATAATAATTTTAATAAAATATTTTTTATAAAAGTGATAATTGCACCTGAAATGAGATAATAATTATTTTGAAAATGAGTAAAGAATTAATAAAATTTTGATTTAGTGATGCATTTTAAAAAATTTCAACTAAATTTATTTTTATTGATTTATTATTATGATGATCAATTGATTTCTCCTCATTGACTTACACAAGGAATGACATCTTCTAAGGCAGTTGGGTTGTTGAAAAATAAAACAACTGCCATTGACATCCAATCAATGGTTGACATACATACTCTAATTTATTTTTCTCTCTCTGCACTATTTATGCCATTGTCTAAATAAATTTCTTGGATGTGAAGTAATATAAATAGACCATAAAGTTTGGAGATAAGCATAATGAATTTTAATTAATGGAAGATGTTATATAAATGATTATCTTCCACACAGGAAGCCATTTTACACACAATCAACAGAGCAATAATAAAAATTTCTATTTTCAACAGCAATTATGTAGTTGATTAATTGATATGTGTCAAACCAAACCGATTTGTTTCTCTTGCACGTTACATTTTCTGAAGCAATAAAATTAAATTATGATCTTATTATGTATCTTGTGCGACACAACATTTATTCCAATGAAATTATTGTTAAATAGTTACTCTTAATCCAAAAAGAATAGTTTACACTTAAAGTTTCAACAGACGAAATGATTATAAGGGTCCGGAAAAGCCAGTACCGTCAGTTCCAAATACCATTTATATAATTTTTAAGGTAAAAAAAAAGTCTAGTTTAAATTTATAATATATATATATATATATATATATATATATATACGTGCAGTTGCCAATTTAATCTTTTGATAGAAAAATAGTAGAAATTTAATTTCATTTTTTTTGGTTATTTTAAAAAAATACAAGAATTACAACAATTATTAAATATGATGAATATATATATATATACTTCAATCTTTTTACAAATTGTTCGTCTTAATTATCTTATATTTTATTTGGTAGATGTATTGATTACATAATTGATTATAATTAAAATATAACATGTACCAATACTTAGTTTTATTCAAACTCTTAATTCATTTTCTTGATATTTAAATAGCATAATAAGAACTCCGAACAAAGAAAAATAAGAGTAAATATAATTATAATTAATATTGTGGATGTTTAACTCTGTAATTTGACTTGGCTCTTACTGGACTAAGTGAAACGCACCGTTTTTGTTTAGGGTTAAACTCGGTAATGGTACTTAGTATATATACTGCTGTTAAGGGTTAGGGTAACAGAGATTTTTTTCTTTCTGTTTCTACATTTTCTCTCTCCAGCGGTGCGATTATTTCTGCTCTGCTAGGGTTTGATCGATCTTTGCTGTTTCTTGTAAATAACCTGTAACAAGTGTGTTACCATCTTGTTCTGTGAGTGATTAAGAGTAAAGAAAGGTTGATCTGTGAGAAAAGGGTTGTTTTGAGAGGCTGTAATCTGTCATCTGTAATCTTTGATTCTGATTAGTGGATTGATCGACTGAGGATCTCCTCCTCCTTGGATGTAGGCTTTCTTTGTGAAAGCCGAACCAAGTAAATCTGCTGTGTTGTGTTTTTTGTGTTTTCTTTCTTTCTGGTTCTGAAATCTGAGCTTGAAATCGTAACAGTGGTATCAGAGCAATCGCGATTTCGGTGACTCATGTTGTATCTCTCCTTGTTTTTTGTTTTAACACTTTTCTGTTTTGACAAGTTTTTTTTCTTCTCTGACTTCTAGGGTTTTCTGTTCTTCTCTGGTTCAACCGAGAAATTATTTTTTAATCTCGATTTCTGTTTTTCTTTTTCTTGTTATTTACTGCGATAGATCTGTTGATTACTGTTTTGTTGTTTCAGGTCTAATCGAAGGAAGAAAAGAATAAACTAAATCGCTCTGAAACCCTAAAAACAGAAGAGTGATGTCAATCACTAAGATCAACGTCGAAAAATTCAACGGAAAGGGGGATTTCGCCATCTGGAAAGAAAAGATGTTAGCCATACTCATTCAACAGAAGTGTAAAAGGGCACTGGATGGTCTGGAAGCACTTCCTGCAAACCTTGATGATACTGCAAAGCAAGATCTGATGGATCTTGCTTACAGTACAATTATTTTGAATCTTGCAGATTCGGTACTCAGAAAGGTAAGGGGTAAGTCTACTGCCCCTGATCTTTGGGCTAAATTGAATGAACTCTATACTGTAAGGTCTATGTCCAGGATAGCTTTTTTAAAGGAACAGATATTTAGTTTTAAAATGGACTCTCAAAAATCTATAGATGATAACCTTGATAATTTTCAGAAATTAATTCTGGAACTTGTTGATGCAGGGGAAGAATTAAGTGGGGAAAATCAGACGATTATCCTCCTTAATTCTATCTCTGAGAACTACCAAAATGTGAAAGATGCTCTTAAATATGGTAGGGATAAGCTCACTGTGGATGATGTGATGAATGCCCTTAAGCTAAGAGAATTGGAGATTAAAACTGTTAATAAACAGAAAACCAGTACTGAGGGTTTGTATGTTAAAGAAAAATCTAAAGGAAAAAAGAAAAGAATTAAATTTAAATCTCAAGATAATAGTCAATCACATCACTCTAATAACAATTCTACACAGTCTGACAAGTTTAGTAGTCAAAACACAAATAACACTAGCAAATTTGATAGAACATGCTACTATTGTAAGAAAAAGGGTCATATTAGAAGGTTTTGTAGAGAGAGATTAAAAAAGATAGAACAGAATAACAATAATGAGTCTGGAGCAGCAAATTCATCAACACAGGTTGATGATATTGAAGCTCTAACTGTTACTGACAATAGGAATACTGATGTTTGGATCCTAGACTCAGCTTGTTCTTTTCATATGACTCCACATAGGCATTGGTTCACACACTATCATGATTTGGCTGGTACTAAAGTGTTAATGGGAAATGATACTTCATGTAAAGTGTTAGGTATTGGCTCTGTTAGATTGTCAATGTGGGATGGTAAACTGGTTGAGTTAACACAGGTCAGACATATACCTGATTTGAAGAGAAATCTTATTTCCTTAGGATATTTAGAAGAATTGGGCTTATATCATATAGGCAGAGATGAATTTCTAAATGTCTTTAAAGGGAATAGGTGTATTATGAAGGGTAAAAGAATAAACAGGTTATATCATCTAGAAGCATCATCAGTAGCTGATGTTGCAGCCAACACTGAATCCAGTTGCAACTCCACCATTCTGTGGCATAGGAGGTTAGGCCACATTGGCTTTAATGGGCTGGAAAAACTCTATAAACAAGGGGCATTAGACATAAATGAGTTTGACAAACCAAATACCTGTGAGAGTTGTGTAATGGGAAAATCACATAGACACAACTTTGGTTTTGCCAAGTATAGAGCTAAGGAATGTTTAGAATATATCCACAGTGATCTTTGGGGGTCACCTAACATACCTATGTCATTGTCTGGATCACAGTATTTTGTCACATTCATAGATGATTTTTCTAGGAAAGTTTGGATATATTTTCTGAAAAATAAAAATAATGTTTTTAATAAATTCTGTGAATGGAAAATGTTAGTTGAAAACCAAAAGGACTGTAAAATTAAAACTCTAAGGACAGACAATGGACTTGAATTCATAAACAATCAGTTTAATGAATTCTGTACCAGAAATGGTATTGGAAGGCATAGGACTTGCACATATACACCTCAACAGAATGGTGTAGCTGAAAGGTTTAATAGAACTATTCTAAATAAAGTTAGATGCCTGCTGTTTGAGTCTGGATTAGGTAGGAAATTTTGGACAGAAGCTGCTTTCACAGCTTGTTACCTAATTAATAGGTCACCAGCCTCTGCTATAAACTTTAAATGTCCAAATGAAATCTGGAATAGAAGATCAGTCTCTTATTTGCATCTGAGAACTTTTGGGTGTATTGCATACATGCATAATCAACAAAGTAAGCTAGATCCTAGAGCAAAAAAGTGTGTCTTTGTTGGTTACCCAGCTGGGGTTAAGGGGTACAAACTGTGGATCCCTGCAGAAAATAAAATGGTAATTAGTAGGGATGTAACCTTTAATGAGAGTGAATTTTATAAGACTAACTTGCAGGTGAAGCAATATGAGTTAAACTCAGACCTTGACATCTTTGAGGTGGAGTTAGACAGGTTCAAGCCAACTGATCAGACAGCTCATCCTCAGGATTTAAATGATGTTGCAGAAAATGAAGAACATGTGCAAGCTGATGGTTCTGACCAAGATTCAGAGCATGAAGATCATGATCTGGCTGGTTACATGTTAACCAGAGACAGACAGAGAAGGGAAACAAGAAGACCAGCAAGGTTAAATGATTATTCCTTCAATACTGTTAATGCTGAATTAACTGCATTTGCTTTTATGTCTGCAGCAGTCATTGAAACAGGTGAACCAATCAGCTATGAGCAAGCTAAGGCCAGCTCAAGCTGGAAGTTCTGGAAAGCTACCATGGAAGAGGAAATGGCATCTTTGATAAAGAATCAGACCTGGAAATTGGTTCTTAAGCCTCAAGGTAAGAAAATAATTGGCTGCAAGTGGATTTACAAAGTAAAACCTCCTGTTCCTGGCCTAGATAAAGCAAGGTATAAAGCTAGGGTAGTTGCTAAAGGTTTTTCTCAAAGAGAAGGCATTGATTTTCATGAAATCTTTAGTCCAGTTGTTAAACATGTTTCAATAAGATTAATAATGTCTATAACAGTTTTGTTGAACTTGGAATTAGAACAGATGGATGTCAAGACAGCTTTTCTGCATGGTAATCTTGAAGAAGAGCTGTACATGACTTAACCAGAAGGTTTTGTGGTAACTGGTAAGGAAAATTATGTGTGTTTACTGCAGAAATCTTTGTATGGTCTTAGGCAAGCACCAAGGCAATGGTATAGAAGATTTGATGAATTTATGATAAGTAACAGATTTAAAAGAAGCTGTTATGATCCATGTGTTTACTATTCTGTTTTGTCAAATGGAATGAATATACATTTGCTGTTATATGTAGATGATATGTTAATTGCTTGTAAGTGTATGTCTGAAATTAACAAGTTGAAATCCAAACTGTCTAAAGAATTTGAAATGAAGGACTTAGGTCCAGCTAGGAAAATTCTTGGTATGAACATAGTTAGGAATAGAGATAAAGGCATTTTGTTGTTAAATCAAACTGACTATGTGTCTAAATTTCTCGAAATGTTTGGTCTAGATAAAATCAGAGTTGTTTCTACTCCAATAGGTTCACAATTCAAGCTGCATTCAAATTCTAAGCCACTTACTGTTGCTGAAGCTGATTATATGAAAAATGTACCATATCAAAATGTGGTTGGAAGCATTATGTATGCCATGATCTGTACAAGACCTGACATAGCATATGGGGTCAGTTTAGTGAGTAGATTCATGAGTAATCCAAATAAAACTCACTGGGATGCTGTTAAATGGTTGTGTAGATACCTGTATGGTTCAAAAACAGTAGGTTTAATGTTTAAACAGTCTGATAAGCATGATTTTGATGTGACTGGTTTCTGTGACTCTGATTTTGCTGCTGATTTGGATAAAAGAAGGTCAATTACTGGTTATTGTTTCATATTTGGCAATAATATTGTAAGTTGGAAATCAAGCCTACAACATATAGTGGCCCTGTCAACCACAGAGGCCGAATAAATAGCTTTGACAGAAGCTGTCAAAGAAGCTTTGTGGATCAAAGGTATTGTATCTGAGTTGGGGTTTTCTCAAAGCAAAACTTGTGTGTATTGTGACTCTCAAAGTGCTATTCATTTAAGTAAGAATAGTGTGTTTCATGAGAGAACAAAACACATTGATGTGAGGTTGCATTTCATTAGAAATGTGATTTCAAAGGGTAAAGTTGCTGTTGAGAAGATCTCTACTCTTAATAATCCTGCTGATATTCTAACTAAGGCTGTTTCTGTTTCTAAATTTCAGGATGCATTAAGCATGCTTGGAGTTCAGAAAGTTTGAACATAAAGATGGTTATTACCTGAGGAGGAGAACTGAATGTTGATCAACCAGAATTTCAGAGTCAGGTGGAGATATGTGGATGTTTGACTTTGTAATTTGACTTGGCTTTTGCTGGACTAAGTGAAACGCACCGTTTTTGTTTAGGGTTAAACTCGGTAATGGTACTTAGTATATATACTGCTGTTAAGGGTTAGGGTAACAGAGATTTTTTCCTTTCTGTTTCTACATTTTCTCTCTCCAGCGGCGCGATTATTTCTGCTCTGCTAGGGTTTGATCGATCTTTGCTGTTTCTTGTAAATAACCTGTAACAAGTGTGTTACCATCTTGTTCTGTGAGTGATTAAGAGTAAAGAAAGGTTGATCTGTGAGAAAAGGGTTGTTTTGAGAGGCTGTAATCTGTCATCTGTAATCTTTGATTCTGATTAGTGGATTGATCGACTGAGGATCTCATCCTCCTTGGATGTAGGCTTTCTTTGTGAAAGCCGAACCAAGTAAATCTGCTGTGTTGTGTTTTTTGTGTTTTCTTTCTTTCTGGTTCTGAAATCTGAGCTTGAAATCGTAACAAATATAGATATGAAAACAAGTAAATATATATAATAATTAATATGAATAACTTTTCCTTTAGTTATGTGATTGATATCACTTCAGTTAAAATTTTTATTTCGATATATCAACTTTTTTTTTTTTAGTAAATGGCTAAATGTGTGGATATGCTTGTAGTTTCCACTATGACTTTTGCTTTAGTTTTGCATGCGTGATTTTGATATCTTTTATTAAAACCTTTTAGTTTTATAATCAGTGCACACAAAATTAGAAAAAAAAAAAAATACAACCTAACAAAAATCCAAATGCATCAAACAATACCCTAATCACTATTGTCAATTCCCAATGGAATAAAATCTTCTCATTATTCTCCAATTTACTGCCTTTGGAGCTTAAATAATCTGCTGCACCTGATATTAACAATATAATCCCACATCAAAAAAATAATAAAAATATTAATTTAAATATAATGAAAAATAATTGTTTATATGTCTAGTGTTAGACATTTTGAGTTGATTATTCTAAGTCAATTTTTTTTTCTATTTCTCGTATGTCCAAAAACTTCATTTCAAATACTAATATGATTTCAAAGTAGTTATTTCGCTGTATTATTTCATCAGTTAATCTTTGAAATTGAATTAGTTAAGAGGAATAACCATTCATACATATAAGTAGTAGAGAAGTGCAAACCCTAGACCTTTTTATCAAGTGAATCAAATCAATCAGCTTAATTTACTTTCATTCGTTTTAAACTTCAATCAATCTTTTTCATTAGTTAGCAATTTAAATTTATTCATTACTTGTTACTTTTAATTTGATAATCAATTAGCCACTTTAGCTTACTTGAGAGAACGACCTTGAGGCGAGCACCTTTGCTACAGCTACTTCGTATACTTGCGAGTGACGCTTTCCGGTGTTTATTTCGGCTCAGATATATAATTGATTGCTATTGAGTTTTATTAGTTGTCCGATGTTTATTTCGGTCTGGTCATATGAGTGATTATAAATTCTTTTACTAGTTATTTAAGTGGCCTGGTCATTCAGAAAGAGTATTGAAATTATATATTTCAAGTGTCAACTGTCCTCGTTATTACTTGAGAAAGAGTATTAAAAATATAATACCACATTGAAAAAAAATAATAAAAATATCAATAACCTAAATATGGTGAAAGATGATTATTTATATATCTAATGCTAGGCACTTTAGGTTGATTGTATTAATAAGCTTATCATCTCCAATTTATTATATATCTACAAAACTCCATCCTAAATCTTAATACCTATGTTTCACTTTTTTGTTGGACAATATTAAGTCATGAGCTATATAGAATAAATTAATTTTCTCATAAAAATTCCCCTAGGAAAAGCTAACCCTTAATTAACATATAGTAATATAATGTAGTCAAATGTATTTTTAGTAAAATATTTATATGTAATTACACTCATTATGGTTTATGAGACAAAGTCAACATTTTTCAGAAGTCATATTAATGAATTCTTTTATATATAAAATAAAATATCTTAAAGAGTAAGAATACAAAATAAAAATTCAAATTCTCAAGTTTATCTTGCAGTTTGGCGCTTGATCCTTCCATTACAAACCCAATAATTAGATAATTTGTTGTTGTAACTATTACAACATAGAGGAAGCAATTATTCCCAAACATCTAACCCTAATTAAAAAGTAAGATTTATTTTTATTTTATTAATTTTTATATTTGGAAAATATATTTTTTAATAATTTAATTAATATAAAATTAGAATCATACCATTTAACAAAAATTTAAACTAATTAAGACTTTATTTATATTCAAATTATATAAATATAGATTTTAATTTCCTAAAGATTCTCATTTGGTTATTTAGAATATAGAATAGGAAAATAAATATGGAAATTGAAATAAGTAACATTAATATAAAGGGATGTTAATGGTATCTAATTACCATTACTTGTTTTTGGCATATAATAATTTGGAATGATATTCATAAGAGATGAGAATATGTAAGTGTTTCATAATAAATTGAGAATAAAAATTATAAATTTTATATATTGATCTTACCCCATAGTTTAAAACAAGTAAATTTTAATTTTTCTTTTTTTATAAAGAAAAGAAAAAACAAGAACGGATTTTTAACTGCTTAAGAGAAATAGACATCAATTATATTTTTTAATTTTTCTTTTTTTTATGGACATCAATAGGAGAAATTCCCATTGAGGCACAGCATTATTGTGTCCAAGAGGTGGCAGTGTTTGGGCTTTGTGGGCTTTAATAAACAGTTCCAACCATAGTGCATGGGAATTTCTTCAAAAATATCTTTAACAGAAAATTATTTTCAACAATATCAATTTTTTTTGAAGTATCACTTTTAATTTTAATTTCAAAAATATCTTTTTCACCCATACTATGCATCTAGTATACTAAAAATACACTCCACTTCAAATATATATCTAGTATATATTTAGTATATTAAAAAAAATACTAAAACAGTAAAATATTTTTTTAAAAAAAAAATTAAAAGTGACATATAATATATTGTATTTATTGTCAATGGCAAAGCTATTAAATAAGGAAAGGGGCATTGCCCCTGTATATATATATATATATATATATACACACATTAAAATTTTGAGAATACTTAATTTATCTCCTTTAAAATTTACGTTACATATATATATATATATACACACACATTAAAATTTTGAGAATACTTAATTTATCTCCTTTAAAATTTACGTTACACGTTTTTTTTAAGCCACCAAGAGTTTGTGACTTAGTTGATAGTTTATAACCTATTTAAGATGGCTCCTTATTCTATGGGGATAAGGTGAATTTAAATTTAAAATTATCAGTTTATTTAAAAAAATTATTAAAAGAAAAATATAGAGACATATATCGTGGCTCTCCTTCCTTCCTAATTATGTTACGCTAAAGAAAACCATCAAAGTTTCTTTTGAATTTGAGGTGTAACTAATTTCCGACGACTTTAGTAGTCACTAGATATTCTGCAAATCAACACTCAAATTGATAATACTGCTTTTGTCATTTGGTTAGTCCTTCTTATATTTTCTTATAGTGGTATTAGAGCCTAGTTGGCTATGATTTTTATATCATATTATACCTATATGATATTGATAACATGTTTAAAATTTGGTACAAAACATATTAGTGTTTTGCAAGATAACATAATTTTTGTTAATTTCAGACTTTTAATAATATCTCCCTATATATTGATCCAAATTATATAAAATTTTAACCATAGACTCTCCATTATATGAAGATATGATCTGGGAAATTTTATAATTTTTGGACTTGTGTAGTTTGAAAAATTTGAAATTAAATCTTCTACTCTTTCATTTTCAAAAACATTATGAATATCCATATTTTGAAACAATTTTCTCTCTCCAAGCCCTAGTGTGCGATCTTTTTATCAAGAGCTTTCCAATGATATATTATTTGTAAATTTTTGTTTACAAATGAGAGAGATATGAGTGTCAAAAATTAACTACTTGGAATAGATGGAAAACTGAATTCTGCCTTTTATAAATAATTTTCAAGCAGAAGCTTTGAGAGGCACATGAGGCTACGTCCATCATCCTTTTTTTTGGTGTTCTTAGTTTCATTTTAAATGGTTTTTAATGAGTTTTACAATGATATATTATATGTACATGTTTGGAGTATGAAAGAGATTAAAATTTTGAGTCGTATATAAGCTGTTAATTTGTTTAACAAAATTTTTAAAGGGGTTTGATGGATATGTTTTATCACATTGTGTATTGTGATAATTAAATTATAAGATTTCTAGTTTATGCCATATGTGATGATTATGAGCCTTGCAAAATTTTTGAATATATGATATAGATGATGAAATTTTAGTAGTTTAATTATAAAAATGTGTCTTATGTCTATTTTTTATATATATAATTATAGATATGGAAACAAAGAACATGATTGATGATTTGTCCATCAATGACAAACTAGATGAAACAAATTATGACATCTGGCATAGGAAGATTTAGTATCTCTTTTACAAATGCGGGGTTTTAGAAACCTTAGTGACTACTGTAGCTGAGCCTAAGGATACCAACAGTGATTAATATTAAGAGAATTTGGTTGCCTACCAATAGTGGTCCAAAAGAATCTTTTTGCTCGCTATACTATGTTGTATTGCATGCACAATGATCTAATTGGAGAATTTGAGAATTGTCAATATGTGGGACAAGCTCAATGTCACCTTTGGATAAACATCCTTTATAAGATTTTGCGCCTTGAATCTAAATGGGTGCAATATACAATGGACCTAAAGCACCTCGTGGCTAAGCATCTTCGTGTCACAAGTGCCATGATTCATGACCTTAAAGCTATCGGGCATGAGATTAGTGATGAGGAACAAGTATTAAATGTGATTCATTCACTTTCAGATGAGTTTGACTCTTGGAAAGACTTTAAACTTCTCATGGTTCATAATAAGCATGTTAAGACCTTTTCAGAGATGGCTAGGCACCTTGAGATGGAGGTAAAGCATCAAAAGGCACTTGGCCCTTCCAATATTGTGCTTGTTGGCCAAGGTGGAAAAGCTAAGGGAAACAAGCATAATCTAGGGAAGCAGGCTACAAAAAGGTGGTCACCCTTCTCAAAATTCTGGACCTAAAGGTGGTGTTGTCAAACAACAACAGAATAAGGGCTATAGAGAGAAGAATGTGGCATGTGTGAAGTGCTGCAATTGTAATAATAAGGGTCACTTTGCTTGAGATTGTCTTGAACCAAAGAAGGTACCTTCCTCCACTATCTCTATTAAACTATATGTTTGCTCTCAAGCATTAGTTGCTAACTCTCTTACTGATTGGATTGCAAACTCGGAAGCAAGTAAGCACATGGTTCGAGATTGAGTTGGCTTCATGGATTACCATCGTGTTCTTATGAGTTCATAGACTATCATGCTAGGTAATGGTAGTGAAAAAGATGTCCTCAGAATTGGAACATACCAGATCAAACAATGTGGAGGAAACATATTACTTTTGCATAATGCTCTCTATGCACTCGGAGTGCAATATTTACTCTCTGTTATTTTATTGTTAAAATTGGGATTCTCTTTTAATGTTTAACCTAGTAGTTTAGATATTTTGTATCATGCTAATGTGTTTGGCTATGGAATTTTAAGAAATGGTTTATTTGTTCTTGACTTAGATGGTGCTATTAATAATAATTCTACGATAGCCTTTGCCTTAAATTTTGATTGTGATTATGAATATGTTAAATGACATGCTAGACTTGGTCATGTTGGACAAGATAGAATGAGCAGACTAGCTAAAAAATGTCTTTTGGATCAGCTGACTAAGGTTAGCCTAAATGTGAGCAATGTTTAGCTCGTAAAACAAGTAAGAAGCCTTTTGGTAAGGCTTCAAGGGCATCGAGTCCCTTAGAATTAGTCCATTCAGATATTTACGAACCTTTAAATATTAAGGCTCATCATGGTGCAATATATTTTCTCACTTTTGTAGATGACTATTCACACTTTGGGTATATGTACCTATTGTCACATCACTATGAAGCACTTGAAATCTTCAAATGTTTTATGGCAAAAATAAAGAACCAAAAGGAACGAAGTAAAGACTCTTCAAATGATCATGGTTGTGAATATCGCTCTGATATGTTTATAGAATATTGTGATAAAAAAAGGTATACCTAAACAGCTTACAATTCCATATACTCCATAACAAAATAATGTTGCAGAGCGAAAGAATCATACATTGATTGACCTAGTTAGGTCAATGATGACACAAGCTAATCTCTTCATTAATTTTTGGTGGGATGCATTACTTGCTGCAAATTACAACTTTAATGGTGTACCCGGTAAAAGAATACCTACCATACCATATGAGTTATGGAATGGTAAAAAGCCATCATTGGATAACTTTCGCTCATAGGGTTCGGTAGGCCATATGTATAACCCAACCCTCAAGCATGACAAACTAGGTCCAAAAGCAATTAAAATGGCGTTCATTTGATATCTTGAATATTCTAAAGGATATGTTACGTTTGGTGAATGGCCAAATGGTGGTATAACAGAGATTGATTACCACAATATTGATTTTCTTGAGGATGAGCTTCCAAGTGTTGTAAAATAAAAGGGAACCTTGAATTGTATGAGTTATAAGAAGGTCCATAATTATCTCTTGGTGAAGGGGAGGAATTAAGATCTTATCAAGTCACCAAGGATAGTGAAATTTCACCAACTAATGTAGATATTAGGAATAATCCTACTATCTTAAATGGTGAAAACTTACTTACAAATGAAAACTCACTGGAAAACATGGTTAGTCCTCAAGATCCAACCTTAGAACTTGGTCCTTAAGCTCAGAATCCTACACCTATTGAGTATAATGGGAGAGGTTTTTCATTTGTTCAAACAAGTAATGGAGGTCCTAAATTTTGAATGAGTGAGCATAAAAGAGTTCTTCGACAGTATTTCCAAATCTAAGGGGAAATATTTCTTTGTACCCCTTTGGAGATTAAGAAACCTACTTCTTTTGAAGAAGTCATGAATTCACCAGATAGTAGATGGATGGATGCTATGAGGGATAAAATGGACTCAATGGTAAAGAGTAAGGTTTGAGAGTTAGTTGATCTTTCGGCTCAACATAAATCAATTGGAAACAAATGGGTTTTCAAGATAAAGCGTAAGGTGGATGGATCAATTAACAAATTTAAGGACCAACTAGTTACAAAAGGCTTTACCTAAATTGAGAGAATAGACTATGAAGAGACATTTTCTCTTGTTGTGAGATTTGCCTTTATTTATTTTCTTTAAGCCCTAGTTGCCCATTTGAATTTAAAGTTATTTCAAATTGATGTAAAAACTGCATTCTTTAATTGTAAACTTAAGGAAAAGATATATATGGATCAACCAGTTATTTGGTAACTGCAAAACAAATGTCTGGTTGTATACATAACATGGCATAAATTAAGCTCATAATAGCACTCGAATAGGGAACACTGCTCATCTATTTTTTTTTCTTCATCTATTTTTGGACATTGGCCAAGGCTTAAAGTTAGGCCCTTCTCAATTGGAGTATCAACGGGTTTGGAATAATGCATTCAAAAGCGTTCCAAGATTTTCTTAATGTTAGCTTCTTGACATAGTCTAGCAAGCTTCTTGGAATGATCTCTGATTATTTCCTTGCCAAGGACATCAAATATAAAGAGAAAAACATAATCCCTCCCATTATTTTCTTGAAATGCACACAATGGTCTTATATTTTCTTACAATTTTAAATTATCCCATTTCTTTTAGTTTATATAAGAAGACAAAGAAAATAAATTCTTATAAGTCATTCTTCTCCAAATTAACATATCTCTCTTCTAAAACAAGACTAAAAAATAATTGTCACTCTCCAAAAATAAAAAAGAAGAAAAATTTTAAAAAAAAGGGACAAATTTATTGAAAAAAATACAAGGTTAGAAAATTAGGAAAAAATCACGTATTAAGGATGAGTTTTTATAATAGAAAATTCATTAAATTTTGTAACGAATTTGTATCAAAGTAATGACAAAATGAAAACTTAATGATGAATTTTTGTAAAGCATGGAAAAATAGTCGATAATGTAGGCACTATTATAATGAAGTTGGAACAACTTAGCGACAAATTTGTAACAACTCTTCCTTTCTTTTATTTTCTTATCTAGTTATAAAAAAATTAATTTGATTTTTCATATTATTTAATATTTGTAAACATATTTGTAATTTGTAATTTTTATTTTTTTTGTTATTCTTCAGTTGTAATATTAAAGGTTTTATTTTTCTTGAAGGTAATGTGATGAAATATTGAATTTGAAGAAGAAAGATACAAAACCAAAATGAAGAAAGCTAGAAAAAGTTTCTAGAAAATATCTTCTATAATTCAAGAGTAATGAGGAAGATTATAGAAAAAACAAAAGAATCAATATATACGTGAAGTCTTTCTCTATATATACACACACTTACAGCTGTAACTAACTACTTGTGACTAATTCATTTGTAACTAACTTACAAATAAGCTCCTATTTACTAACTAACCAACAGGAACTTGATCAGCAACTTGACTAAACATGTGAAGCTCAGCTGAAGAGAGAAATCTCTACTGTATTAGCCTCCCTCAAGCTGGAGCATATACATTGTGTATGTCCATCTTGGATATAGAGTAATGAAAAAGAGTAGGGCAAGAGGTCTTATGAGAAAATCTGCTAGCTGATTTGCAGAAGAGACTGACAGCAAATGAACAATTTCAGATTGAAAATTTTCCCTCACAATATGGCAATCTATCTCAATATGCTTGGTACGCTCATGATACACTAGATTATGAGCAATCCGTAGAGCAGAAGTGCTATCATAGTAGAGTAAAGCAAGAGATGTATGAGGAATCCCAAAATCTTGAAGTAGATATAAGAGCTATTGAATTTCACAGTGGTTACTACTAAGGCTCGATACTCAGCTTCTGAACTTTATCTTGAGACTGTTGTTTGCTTCTTGAATTTACAAGAAACTAAGGACTCTCCTATAAATATGCAGTAACATGAAATAGACCTCCTAGAATCTGAGCAAGAAGCCCAGTCAGAATCTGAAAAAGGATTCAATTGAATTCGAGTTGTTGCGGAATTAAAAAGACCTTGACTGAGATATTTCTCAATGTATCTCAACACCCTGTGAGCAACTTATAGATGAATATTAGTAGGTTTGTTAAGAAATTGAGAGAGTTATGGGACTGCAAAAGAAATATCAGGCCTACTAGTGCAAAGATAATGCAATTTTCCAACTAATCTTCTATAAATCTGGGCATCAGGTAAAAGAGTACCTGTAGCAGCTGATAATTTCGAGGAAGTCACCACAGGAGTAGAAGCTGGCTTGCAATTAACAAAACTAGAATCCTTTAACAAATCTAACACATATTTGCGTTGGCACAAATTTATACCTGTTGATGTTCTTGCTATTTCAAGACCAAGAAAATATTTCAATTGCCCCAAATCTTTGATCTTGAATATTGTATGAAGAAATTCTTTGATTGAATGAACCTGCTGCATATCATTACTAGCCACAATCACATCATCTACATATATTAACAATGCAATGAAAGAATTTCCAGAATTCTTCAAAAATAAAGAACTATCTTCTTATGCTGAATAAAAACCTTGATTGATCAAAGCTTCCTTATGTTTGACATTCCATTGATGGCTAGCTTGCTTAAGACCATATAATGACTTTTGAAGCTTGCAAACTTGACCAGGAAATTGAGGTTTAAAACCTTGAGGAAGCTACATATAGATATCCTCTTTCAAATCTCTATAAAGGAATGCATTATTAATGTCTAATTGGTAAAGAGACTAATTTTTGATAGCTGCCAATGCTAATAACATTCTCATAGTGCTCATCTTTGCAACTGGAGAAAAAGTATCCAAGAAATCAATCCCTTCTTATTGAGTATACCTTTTTGCAAGTAATCTTGCTTTGCATCTTTCCACAGATCTATCAGCATGATATTTTATTTTAAAAACCCACTTACATCCTATAGGATGTTTTTCTGGAGGCAGCTTGGTCAGAACCCAAATATTATTGGCATGTAATGCATCAATCTCAGCCTGCATAGCTGCTTTTCAGTAATCATGTTTAATAGCCTCAATATAATTCCTTGGTTCTTTAATACTGCTAATTTTTATGGAAAAAGCTTTATGGTTTGTAGTTTTCATAAGTAAGAACAGAATTGGATGTGTGGGGAGAACTAATTTTGGTAGATAAAAAGTTTGTTTGTTAGGGTTGTGATGTAGAAAGGTTACAATGATAATCATGGAGTTAAGTTGGAGTTTGTCGAGGCCTAGAAGACCTTCTGAGGCTATTGTCAGATGAATCTAAGGTTGAGGTATCAAAGTTGAGATGGTTTGAAATTTGTTGGTCTAAATTTAGGATTATTGGTTGAATTTATTGACTTGATATGGTAGGGTCATTAAAATGAATGTTTTGGGTCTATGTTGCATTTCTGGTTTGAGGTGAAATCTGATTTGAAGGAGATTGGTCTAAAAAAATATCAAAGTCAATAAACATTGGCAGAACAGGATGATCACTGTGTGTAGAAGATGATTGTTAAAAATATTGTCGGAAGATTGATTGAATGGAAAAATATGTTCATGAAACAAAACATTTCCTGAGATAAAGACATTGTTAGTTTGTAAATTCAGAAGTTTAAAACCTTTTATATTTGAAGGATAACCTAAGAAGACACAAGGTATATATCTCTTGAATCAAATTTGCTTCTGTTATGCTCAACTATTGAAGCATAAGCTAGATACCCAAAGAAGGGATTCTGTTTATAAGGTACTGCATGAAGTACACAATCAGACCAGTAAATGAAAGGCATTGGACATTGAAATCTTAGTTCTCTAGCCACATTCAAAATATGTTGATGTTTTCTCTCTACAATTCTATTTTGTTGAGATTTATAAGTGCAGGATCTTTGATGAATGATACCTTTAGAATGATAAAACTCAGGCAAATGAAACTCAAGGCCATTATCAGTCCTAATAGTTTTGATCATTGTATGAAAATGAGTGTAAACAAAATGAACAAAGTTATGGACAATGGTTTTGTCTTCTGACTTCAGTTTAAGAAGAAAAATCCCAGTGAATCGTGTTTTATCATCCACAATGGTAAGAAAGTATCTATGGCCATAATATCATTCTATTTTCATTAGCCCCCATATATCCATTTGAATCAAATCAAAGGCATTAGGAAAAACTGAATTACTCAAAGAAAAGGGCAATTTCTTTTGTTTTACAAAGTGACAGGTAGAACAATGATTTATTTCTGTAGCAGTAATATCGGTATCTATATTATGAAGCAATTTGAGTCTAGATACAGATAAGTGGCTAAATCTATAATGCCACAAGTTAGATGAAACAGAAGCATTTACAAAATGTGAATTATTAGAATAACTTGGCTGATTTGTTTGAGGTAAAGGTTAAACTAATTGATAAAGGCCTTAAGACTTCTTAGATAAGCCAATCATCCTCAAGCATCTGAGATCCTGTATGAAGCATTGATTAGATTTTAAAATCAAACAAAAATTATTTGCAGAAGTTAGTTTGCTGGCTGAGATGATATTAAAATTGAAACTACGAACAAACAAGACATCTTCAAAGGAAAAAGACTGGAGATAAAGAAATAGTACCCATATAAGTAACTAAGATTTTGTGATTATTTGGCAAATGGACAATCATATTGTGTACTGGTTTGCAAGATGTGAAAAAAAAAAAAAAATTTGAACACACAATGTGATCTGTTGCCCTAGAGTCTATTATCCAGATATGATTTTCTGTGTCTTTTGTGTTGGATATTGAAGTACAAGAAATGAAATGATTACTTGAATCAAAAGTCATTGGAGGAAGATTATGTGGGTTAAATGATGTAGATACAGTATTAACCCTGAAATCATGTGAGGCAATAGCAGAGTTCTGGAGAAGGCTCAATAACTGTGCAACGTGATCTTAATTAAGCCCAACTTGAGTACTATTGCATTGAGAATGAGGAAAACTCTGCATCTGCTTAGAGTTTTTATTTGCATCCATTGAATCATCTCCATTTGGAGTAGTTCTATCGGCAACGACTTCTTGCAATTCTTCTACAAATCCTTGAACTTGGTTAGCATACCTTCTTGGTTTGGGTTTATACCTTGGGGGATATCCATACTTCTTATAACACACATCAATTTTGTGTCCAGTATACCCACAGGAAGTACAGATGGATTTAGCTCCAGCATTATTGCTTTGAAAATTTCTCCACATAGGATAATTATGATTGACTGATCGTGGAAAATTTATGCTTGAGGAAGAATTATATGATTGATTAGCATTATTTTCTATTAGTGTGGCTTTGGTAAAAAAAATACACTAGGCTCTGCTCCTTTAGCTAACATATACCCCACTTGCCTGTCATACAGAAATATATATTTGATGAATATTGTAGTTTACCTGTATGTTTCATTAGATAATAACATATATATAAAAGTCTAAGAAGTATTTAAGATGAATGAAGTATCAAGATGCCCTATGCATATAATATCTTGACATATACTATATTTAGCTCCAAAGATCCTGATATAAGCTAAAGCAATATAGGCGGATATGATTTTATTACCTATGTAAATACTTAGAGAAAATGAATATGTTAATAATTTCATTTTTCCCATGCATTTTTATCCAGAAGATAAATTCTGAGTTGTTGGAACTGTTCTAACAATCTATATTCTTCTATTTTTCTTAATTAGTGATCCATCTTTAAAAATTATGAAATTTTATATATTGGATTCTAACTTATAGGAAAACTTTCTATTAAATTTTCAAACTCTTTCAACATTTCTAGATTTATTTAAAAATTCGAACAATATCACTTTGCAGCATACATATAGAATTTTCTGTAACTATCATGCCCATTTCTTAAACTTTTTATTTCATATCTTAAATCATTTCATAAATTATTTTTTTTTCTTAATTTCATTTATTCATCAATTGAATTAGCTATGAATCTTAATTTCAAATAAAAATTTTAAAAATTCTTAATCTATAATTTCTAGACTGACGCTTCCACTGTGTCACTCTGATATATGCAACCCAGCCGCTATTTCAACTCATATCTATTATATCGAATGGACATTACCACATCAGAGATCAAATAAAATGCCAGTGTCAATGCATACATCACCATTTAAAATCCTCGTTTTTCTTCTCTAAAAACTCATCTAGGTCAAGAACCTCAAACCTAGATTCTAATATCAAAATAAATATAACACCTTTATATCATATATACGTATAATACATATACCCAGTATATATAAAGCACGCATATGCGGTATAAAAATGTTACAAATTGGTGAAATAAAAATTTTTATATTTCAAACTTAGAATCTCACATACTTAAAAATGTATATTTAAATAATAATAAATTATTTCTTTTTAGTTATAGATTTCAAAATAAGCATTTTATTAGAAAATCTCTGAAAAAAATTTGTTAGAATTTTATCTATAATTTAAACATTTTTAAAATTTTTAATAATTATCTAACCAGCATAAAATAAACTCCCAATAAAATAAATCATACATTTCCACCCTAATTACTCAACTTCTCCATATTTTCTTAAAACATTTATTTATATACATACATATATATATATATATCAAAACACATATAAAAAACCGACATTATATAATTTGTCCAAAGACTCCTTATAATTTACAATATATATATACTTTAAAAACATAAACATAATATCAAAATGTATTATAATATCAAATATGTACATGCTGTCAAATGACTCTAATCTTGATGTATTCAAAAACACTTCAAGCTCAATAAACACAAGCCTAGATCCGACCAGATATAATAAAACTCTCCGGCTCTACTGGATCTCCCTTCACAATGTGGTACTTAATTTCACTTTAAAATATATCCTTTAATTATTTTACAATTCACATAAGAACAAACACAAGTATGGGCCAAAATGATTTAATATGTCATTCAAATCTCAGAGTTACTATTTTGGTCTAAATTGACACCAAGTGTCTAGCCCTTAAGGCAAATCAAAGTAATGCTCAAAAGTTAGTCCCGAAGGCAAATTATTTCACAGTGACGTAAAGTGTCCAGCCCCGAAGGTAAATCATGTATCAATGACACATAGCATTTAGCCCCAAAGGCAAATAATGAGGATAACCTCATAGGCATGCCGCTAAATACAAAACTATGAAAATTGAATAACATACTAGGCACACAATTATTTCATATTTTTCATCATCAATTTTTTTCTCATTTTTCGATAATTAACGAAGTTTATTGCCTCTTTTTCATTATCAATTAGACACATTGTCTCATTTTCTCATTAATCTCATTCATATCAATATCAATTCACTTTAATTTATCTTATTTCATTATTTTATTACAATATATACACATTTCTCATTAAAAATACATCACCCAAATATTTTGAGTTATTTTTATATAATTCATATAAATCACATTTTATGCAATTTAGCTATTAATAATAGCTTTTCACAATGTCTTTAATGCATATATAACAAATCACATTACTCAAATACTTTGGGTCATTTTTACATAATTTACATATTTCATATTTTATTTAATTTAGTCATTATTAATGGTTTTTCATAATGCATATAATGCATATATAAATTTACATATGTCATAGCATATTATTTATGAATGTTTAATTTATCAAGCAGCTTAACACATTTTTTAAATAAAATGTGTTAAGCTAAATGTAATGCAAACATATCTGATTTCTCAAAACTTTGTACGTACCTTAATAAGCACTCCCAAGCAAGCTCAAAATCTCTCACAAACGTTCACTTCCAAGTTGCCCTTCAACACTAAAGTTGGGTAAATCACATATCCTTAATGTTTATACCAAATGTGATCAAATACAATAATTTAATATCATATTTTAAGGTATTACAAGCATTAAATCTCAATTAAACATCACTTCTACAAATATCCCAAAATATGCCTGACATCACTTTAACTTAGCAAAACCATGCTAACCCATTTAAATTTGTGTTTTAAGTTTATTTATATCATTATAAATATATTTTAACATGTTTAAACTAATTACATTAAATAAACACATACTTTTATTCAAAAACCTAAAATGGTATAACCTTCACCAATGAAGGTTCTTCAATCCAACTCAATCCAATCTTATTTCCATTACTTATATCATTAAAGAACATAATTTAAGCATTAAAACCAAACAATTAACCAATCTTTGAAAATTTTCTTTCCAAAATCCAAAATCCTAAATCCAATACTACCATTTTTAAACTCTAACCAAACTTAACCAAATTCATCATTTAATTTTAAAATACTTATTTATGCATCAAAATAACACATTTAGAACCAAATTACACAATTAAATCACATGAATTAAAAAATTCAAGAGTTCCATAACCCTAAATTCTTTCTTCTCAACCAACTGATCTCAAACTTAACCATTTCTTCAATCCAACTTAAAAATCATTATTAGTTACGCAAAATAACCTTATTCATACCCAATTAAGCAATTATCCATATCTCTTTTAACAATTGAATTTTCACATAATTGAAAATTTTAAAGAACTTCATAAATTTAAGAAGAAAACTCACTAATTAGTTGGGATTTCACCAAAACTTTCTTCAATTCTATAACATTAGTGTAAAATTTGGTGTTTAGATGAAACAAAATCCTTCCTTGGATAACAATGGAGAATCGGCCACACTGGGAGAAAAGGAAGAAGAAGATAAATATTAAAATTTGACTTTTCACTTTCAAAATAACCACACACGTATATATATATATATTATTTTTTATATTTTTAATTAATTAATTATTTATTTATTTTAAAAAATAATAATTTTCCTCTTTCATATAAAAATGATTTATTTTTAAATTATTTAAATAATTTTAATTTTTAAAGTATATTTATAAAAATGTCATTTGACCTTTGACTTTTAATTTTTAAAGTGTTAACTTTTAGTTAATTATATATATATTATATATATTTCATATATATTTCACATATACATATCATATTCTCACTTCTAAATCTTTTATTTTTCATTTAAATAATTTATTTAACTTATCCAATTTAATTTTAATTTAATTTATTTAATTTTCAAAAATTAAAGATGTTATATATCCAAGGAGAAGTGTTAGAAAATATACGAATAACTAATTAATTATTTAACCTTATCCTATTAAGATTATGATTAACTTTATAGTATTCAGATTAATATTAACTTCTTAATAGTTGTAATTTTCTATTTTTATCTAAAGTTTACTTATATCACAATATATATATATATATATATATATCTATTATAGATAGTGTATGAAGAACAATTCATAATAAAAGAAAATTTTTATATTTCTCTTACTCTACTTATTCCTTTATATTTATAAAAAAAATTAAAAAATACAAAAGGCAAAGCCTAAATGAAAAAAAAAAAACAAATTATAGAAAACCGACGTGTCACCATTACACCAAATTGAGCTTGTATTCCAGCATAAGAAGCGACCAGTTTTATTTTATTTTATTTTCTAATGCTCTTGTATGCACCAGTGAAGAGGGAGTGGACATGAACCAAGAAAGCATACAAGAGCATTAGAAAATAGTCAGGAAACAAGTAAAGAATAATAAGAAGTACCATAAGGATTCTCAAAGAGCCCCTCATGCTTTGGGACCTAAATCGAACATTTCAAAGGCAACTCACAGCATGAATAAAGACTCATTGTAAAAATCCATTCGCAAGTTATCCATCTCGAAGGGAAAAGAGAATATTCAACCAGACATATCAAGCCATGGAAGCAAAATTGCTTCCTTGCCAAAGTCAATTATCTCTATGTTGCCAAATATCTCATCTTTGAATGCAGACAAACATAGGGCGATCATAATTGAGGAGTGCAGCAAAGTTACATGTATGCATAAGGAAGTAGAGGCCATATCTAAAGAAGTGGAAATAGGAGAGCCTACAAGGGAAGGGGCTATACATCTAAGGGAAGTGGTCCGACCTCCAGATATAGAGTCTACAATTTCTAATACAGCTTCACTCCGTGACCAGCAATGCCTTCCTATGACAATGGGAAGAAAGGACAACATGAAGATGCAAGAGGAGCATTCTTAAATGAGTCAGCCTGACCACTAGTAATTTTTCTCCTAATCTTTTATGGCTATGGAATTTAACAAATGTGTGTGGAATTGCCAAGGTGCAGCTTCAGGAGGTTTTATCAGCAATTTGAGAAATATGCAACAAACTTATAAGTTTTATGTGCTAATCTTACTGGAGCCTCGAATTAGTGGTAAATAGGCAGACAGAGTTGTCAAGAAAAGTGGATATAATTATTTCTTTAGAATTGAAGCAAGTGGTTTTTCAGGAGGAATTTGGATCTTATGGAATATAACAAACTTAGTCTCAATCATAGAGGTCAACACCCAGTTTATTCATGCCAAGGTGGATTGCGGGAATGGTCATCATTCTACGTTCACTGCAATTTATGCCAGTCCTAGCCCCTTGCTAAGAAAGTTTCTTTGGCCAGAGCCGGACAGGATTTCAAGATCTTACTCTGGTCTTTGGATGCTTGCCGGCGATTTTAATGCAATCATTAGCAGTGAAGAAGGGAAAGGTGGATCTAGACGTGTTGTGGGGGGATGTCCTATATTTGCAAATTGGTTCTTCAATAGTCAGTTGATAGATCTTGGGTGTCAAGGAAAACAGTTTACATGGGCTAGAGGAAATCTAAAACAGAGACTTGGTAGAGCAATTTACAACGAGGAATGGAGTAATCTATTCCCTGATGCTGTGGTTTTGAATCTTCCTCGTATAGGTTTTGACCATTCACCCCTGCTCATCAAGTTCTTAAACAGGCACATGGTAAGTAATGATAAGCCCTTCATATTCTAGCCTCGTGGACTCTTCAAAGTGATTTTGGAAGGATGGTTGAGGAGTGCTGGCATCAAGGTAACAATTATTTCGCCTCTATGTCTAACTTGGCTGCAGGCATGAAATCTTGGAACCATAATGTATTTGGAAACATTAACAAGCATAAAAGAATTATTCTCTAAAGAATTAATGAAATTGAAAGAGCCTTAGAAAGAGTGGATTCTACTTATAAACGGCTGGAATATGATCTGAAAAAAGGGTTAGATGACATCCTTACTCGAGGAGATCCTACGGTTTGAGAAAGCATCCATTGAAAGGATTAATGATGGAGACCGAAACACTTCTTATTACCATAGAAAAACCATTAAAAACAGAAAAAGCAACAAGATAGACATGCTTTGGCTAGAAGATGAAAAATGGTGTATTAATCAAGAAGAACTCAAAGCTGCTGCCATGGAGTACTTCATTAATCTCTATATGGATGATAGTCATAGCATAACAGATAATGATAAAAGTTACAGATTCTCTTTACTAGAAGATGACCTTGCAGCCAATCTGCATAAAGGGGTGTCTAAGGAAGAAATCAAAGAGGCTCTTTTCGAGATGAAACCTTTAAAAGCTCTAGGCCCGGATGGGATGCATGCTATTTTTTCCAACACCAGTGGAACATTGTAGGGAGATCACTGTGCAATCTCATTTTAGAAATCAACCAAAAAAAAAAGGTGCCAGAGGATCTGAGCAGGACGTTAATAGCTCTCATTCCAAAAGTGAAATGTCCAGAACTCATGTCACATCTCAGGCCAATTAGCTTGTGTAAAGTTACGCTGAAGACCCTCTCTAAAATGATTATTAACAGATTGAAAGCGAGTATGCCCACTTGGGTGAGTCCCAATCAATCTAGTTTTGTACCTGGTAGACACATCACTGACATGTCATTATTACTCGAGAAATCATCCATTCAATACGGCCTCTGAGGAGCAAGAGAGGTTTTATGGCCATAAAAATAAATCTTGAAAAAGCATATATGATAGACTCAAATGGAGCTTTATAAATAACACTCTTTTGGAGCTGAACCTTCCTGATTGGATGAGGAATGTTATTATGAGTATAGTTACTACAAGCTCTATGCAATTATTGCCGAATGGCAAACCAACTGAGACCTTCAAACCTTCCAGAAGAGTCAGGCAAGGGGACCTTTATCCCCTACCTCTTTGTTCTTTGCTTGGAAAAGCTTGGACATGCTATCTCAGGCGTTGGATAAAAAAATTTGGAAGCCTATCAAGTTGTGTCGAGCTAGCCCTGCTATTTCACACATCTTTTTTACAGATGACATATTCTTATTTGCTGAAGCCAACATTGAGCAAGGAAGAGAAGTCTTGGGAGTTCTTGATAAGTTCTCTTCCGTTTCAGGTGAAAAGGTGAATAAGACAAAATGTATTTCTCCAGAAATGTCAAGGCCAGTGTTAAGGTGAGTTAATTCATTTGCTGGGATTCCAATGCACAAAAGACTTGGGTATATATTTGGGGGTGCCTCTACAGTACAAGAGAGTAAGGCAAAAAACCTACAAAGTTATTTTGGAGAGGATACAAAGCAAACTATTGGTATGGAATGCCAAAAGGTTATCTCTTGCAGTAAGAGTCACCCTAACTAACCATGTTCTCACCATAATACCTTACTATACCATATAAATGACTGCAATTCCAAAAGGCATTTGCACTAAGAGCAAATATGCAGAAAATTCATTTGGAGTGGGAACAATGAGAAAAGAAAAATAAGCCTAGTTAAATGGGAAGAACTATGCCAGCCTAAAGAATGTGGAGGCTTGGGCCTTAGAGATTTGTGTGCCATGAATGATGCTTTTATCAAAAAAAAAAAAAAAGGTGGTCTATGATGCAACACAAGGATCAACTGTGGGCACAAGTCCTTCTAACTAAATATGGAGCTCCAACTACAGGAATCCCTGATAAGCTAAAGTCGACAAATTGCTCTCCTACTTGGAAAGCACTAAGCAATTTGTGGAAAAAGTTTATTAAGTGAATTCTTTGGGAAGTCAATAATGGCCGAACAGTGAAGTTCTGGAAAGACCAATGGATAAATGGTATAGGCTCACTTCAAGAAGTGATCAATAACCAAATTCCCCATTTCTTTAAACATTGGTGTGCCAGAGATTTAGTTACTGAAGATGGAAACTGGAATTGGGAAATTTATGCAGAATTCTTACCAAATCATGTCTTATTATATCTAGCTGCAGATCTTGGTAGGGGAGATGAGATGGTCTGTGCGTTTGAAGCAAATGGGAATTTTACAGTCAAATCTGCATACAACGAAACTATGGAAAAGTCATTGGGATAATCGAAGCAACAAATGGAGCATAATATGGAAATCGCTAGGTCATTATAGAATTTGTATGTTTCTATGGTTGGCCTACAAAGACAAATTGTTAAAAAATCAAGAGAGGGTTCGAAGACACCTAGCCATAGATATGAAATGCTCCAGATGTGAATCACAGGTGGAATCTGCTTGCCATGTACTAAGGGATTGTTTCTTCGTAAAAACTGTGTGGTGCTGGCTACTTGGTATCCCTTGGAACGACTCTTTCTTCTCGATGGACTTTGGAGACTGGATTCTTGAAAATCTCAGCAAAGGAGAGATAAGAGCTTTTCATGAAATTGGTAATATACTGTTTGGGGTTGCTAGCTGGATTCTGTGGAAGGTTAGAAATGAAGAAATCTTTGAAGATTCACATAAAATCATAACTTCGACCATAATTGAAATCAAGAGGAGAGTGGAGGAAGTATGCTCGTCCAGAAAGGAAAAAGCTCTCTTTGGTATACAAAATCTAAGCAGGGAGACTATCTATATTGGCTAGAATCTTCCGCCAATGGGATGGTTCAAGTTAAACTCAGATGGTGCTTTCAAGTCGACATCTAGGAGAGCCTCTGCTGGTGGAGTCATCAGAGACGATAGAGGTGGTTAGGTGACGAGATTTGTGATGAATATAGGTTATTGCACAATAACTCAAGCAGAGTTACGGGGTGTTTACTAGGGACTCCTCTTGGCCTGGCAAAATGGCATAAGGAAATTGAAGATTGAGATAGACATCGAATGTGTAGTGCAGATGTTGCTGGCAGATACAGTGAAAAGAAACAAAAGTACAGGCCTCATTCATAAAGTTAGAGAGCTGCTGGGAAAAGACTGAGAAATTGAAGTGAAACACATATACAGAGAGGCAAATAAATTGGCAGACTACTTGGCATCATAGGCTATGAACTTTCCATTAGGTGTTCATCAGTTAAGCACTCCATCAGCTGAAGCTGTATACTTGATCCAACATGATTTACTGGGTGTATCTTATCCAAGAAATGTGAGCACCTAGGCTGACCTGCTTCACTTTCTCTTTGTAATAAAAAAAAACTCATCTGCTCTTTATTATTCATAGCCAAAATAAATATGTAAAGTGCCAGGCAATGGAAACTAACATATGTATATCTCTAATCAATTCTCTTAATGTAGAAATATTGAGAGCTTATATATTCTTGGAGGAGTCAATCCCATAAGCTTGCTTATAAGATTGAAGAACTCAATTATATATAAACTCATTCAACATCCTTTATTTAATCAAGGTGAGATTGTATATTATACTTAATAGCCCCCTCAAGTGGCAATTGGGTTAAGAGAATTTTTGATAAGCCTAATTAAAACTTACAAATTTATGATATGGACAATTAAGAGAATTTACAGCCTTAGAGACTTCTCATGCTAGGCAAAAAATTAAAAAATCCGAGGAATATCCCATACCGGACGAAGAATGAAACCCATCATGGAGCAATGATTGAAATAATATTAAACTCAGCACATACCGAAAATTGAAAGAAAAATTTTAGTCTGAATTATGATAGAAGAGAAATTGAGATAGAAGAAGGATACAAGTATTATTTTAGCTCTGATACCATGTAAAAATATTGAGAGCTTATATATTTTTGGAAGAGCCAACTCTAAAAATTAGCTTGTGAGGTTGGAGAATCTAATTATGTATAAGCTCATTCAATATTCTATATTTATTAAATGTGAGATTGTATATTATACTTAATACCAAAAGTGAATTTGGATTAGTTAAATACATATTCGCTCCTACAAATAACTCTTAAAAAAAAGATGAAAAAAATTAACGAAGATACATAAGACATAATAATAAAACAAAAATAATGAAAATAGGACACTTTATTAAATCATGAGAGAATTAATGACGAAGATCATCAAAAAGCTATAACAAAATATAGATACTCATGAGCCAAATAATAATGAAAAAAATCATTGCAAATAACTCTTTTTAATGACATATAAAAAAATATATCAATATATATGGATATTTAATAATATGATCAACTGACTGCTATAAATATATACTCCTTGCTTGTTATTTTTATCGATATATATCAAATAATATTAAAATAATATTATTAGTTTTAATATTTATTGCAATGATTATTCTGAAAAAGGCTAGTTTTCAAGCTCTTGTCTTTCTTATTTCTTTAGATAATGAATGAAGTAAGCAAAAGAAATAAGATTAGATTGGTTAGTAGTTCTTCTCCTTATCACAAGAAATATGGTGATTTTTTTAATTAATAATTTTTTTCTTTTCTTCACCTAATTAATTTGTACTAAAATAGAATAATCTATGAATCACCTTAAAAAATAAATTATTTAAAGGCAAGTGTATTTTTTAGCCTTGAGAAAAAAAATTTAAAACTAATCTATTATTGTTATTAAATTATATATGCACTTACTATTAGATATATATATATGTGTGTGTGTGTGTGTGTGTGTGATTAATACTAAATTAGATACATGAGCTCCCCATGTTACATTTCTAGGATATTTCAACAAAAAATTATTAATAGGAAAGATGAAAATAAAGAAGAGTATTAATAGTAAAAACACATTACACTATTGAAATATTGGGCACAATTATAATCAAATAATTAGTCCTCATTATTTATAATTTGATCCCGATCAAAGGGAGATTTAACTACATTCCTTTTATATGTATATAATTTCCCACTCCCGACCTTAAAATAAGAAAAAAAATGAAAGGAAGAAAGGAGGAAAGTGAGAGGAAGTTCTAATTAATTTATACATCTTAGCTTTAAAATTTACAAATAATTAATGTTTGCAATATTGCTTTAGCCATATTATTTTTACAAATAATATATATATTAATAATTAATGACTTATATTAATCTAATTGCATCGGAATATTTCCATTCCAATAGGAGAGTCGATGATCAGCAGCCAACTGGGTTTTTCGAATTATAGTCACATGTAACAAATTATTTTGTTGAACTAACACATGCTCTGGTCAACTTGTACTCCTTACTGTGCTTACTTCAATTAATTCATTTTCCATTATATAGAGAAGTTATTGTTTAATTATGTTTTGCAAGGCAATCACTTCCCTTGAAAAGAATCCTATACACTCTGTCACATATTATCATCTAATTATTAAAGTTTTAATGATCAATTAATCTCATGATCGATTAAATATAAAAGGGATGATCCATGTCCATTGATCACTCGCATTTTTTTTTTTAATTTGAAGTCAATGAAATATTCTAATATTAAATTAGGTGAAGTAATCAAATAATTGAACAAAAGCCAAATTGGATTACTTAGCTTATTTTCTTAATCCATTGACAGCACAAATGTCATGTAATGACATTCTTTTCATGAAAGAGAGGTCTAAGCTACTATAAAAGACTGTCTATACTTTTATTAGCCGTATAAACTCATAACAGAAACTAATAATATTCAGAGTTCTAATCGAGAAATGGGCGCTTCAAAGTCATTTTCATTTCTTTTTCTTCAGTTGGTGATCTTGCTATTATTTGTCTTAAACTCAGCAAATGCGCAATTGAAAGTAAGGTTTTACGAGAAAACTTGCCCGCAGGCTGAGGCCATAGTTAAGGACAGGGCCGTCTTGGATATTTTAGGGGCCCCGAGCAGAAATTAAGATATTAGCCTCTAAAAAACAGTGTCGGAATGAAAATTTTAGATTTGAGGGACCGTCTAAAAATAAATATTTAAAATTTAAGGGCCTAAAAATAACAATGTAAAATAACAATTTTTATATAAATTAAATAGATAGGTGGCTGCGCTCGTGGAGGTTAACATTACGTCTATATGTCGAATGTGTAACCCAAAGAAAGGAAAAAGGGTCAGTGTGACAGTGACCAAAGTGGAGGTCGTGGTCGTCAGTGCTCTCACTAATTGGTATTTATCTTATATAATAATTTATCAACTTGTATAAAAATTAAATAGATATATAATCAAATATCATATATATATAACAAAATATATTTAATAATTTTAAAAAAATATAAAATTAAATAAATAGTCAAATATCATAATGTAAATATTACCATAAATTCAAATTTATATATATGAAAGAGTAGATTAACATCATGACAAATTCAGTTCTTAAATTCAACGTCATTGTTGTTAGTCGTCATTAAATCCAACTCATCGGGATAATTAATAAACTTAATTAACCATTTTCTTATGATTAGAATTGTTATGACAATAATAATGGCGTATATGCATGGTGATAGAGAAATACTCTTGTCAACCAGCCTACAAAGTAGTAATTTTTTTTTGGATTTGAGGGTCCCTGAGCAACCGCCCCCTTGAGCCGGGCCTGGTTAAGGAGGTTATCGATCAAGTAATGTCAGTAGCTCCTTCTCTTGCTGGCCCATAGTTAAGGATGCATTTTCATGATTGCTTTGTTACGGTAAGTGAAATTAATATATAAGAAAAATATTAATACGGGCTCTCAGTTAACTTATTGATTAATATTTTAGCCATTTCTATATTTATATAAAACTTATGTATAGGTACTTAATTCTATGTGTATGGGGTTGTGATGGGTCACTGCTGATAAACTCTAACAGAACTCATAAAGCTGAAAAAGATGGAACTCCGAATCTAACCCTTCGAGGATATCAGATTATCGACAGAGTCAAGTCTGCCTTGGAGAAGATGTGTCCTGGAATAGTTTCATGTGCCGACATTTTAGCTATTGTGGCTAGGGATGTCACAGTCGTGGTAATTATTAATTAACATATACTTTAATTTCACTCCATTTTATGTTCAGAATGAAAAAAAAAAATCAAATGATCATACAAAATTAAGAATTAATCAAATTAGTAACATTGATCATGTTTCCGTCAAAGGGACCAAGCTGGCCAGTTGAAACCGGACGAAGAGATGGAAGAGTGTCCATTGCAGCAGAAACCTTAACAAACCTGATAGGTCCTAATGCAAACATTACCAGATTAAAAAAAGGATTTCAAGCTAAGGGTTTGAACCCTAAAGATTTAGTAGTGCTATCAGGTACGTATAACCATTAATTATGCATTGATACTGGAGTCGTCTCCTGAAAAGACCTTGCAGAAATCAAATTACAAAATGTAATAATAAAAATAATTAATTACATGCCATATAATTAATTACCTGAAGGGGCTAATTAATCATAATTTCGATCACTTGTGTGTTATATGTGCAGGAGGACATACCATTGGAACTTCTCATTGCTCTTCATTAAATTTAAGGCTTTACAATTTCACAGGAAAAGGAATTAATAATGACTTTGATCCCACATTAGATTCAGAATATGTGGAGAAGTTGAAAGTTAAGTGTAAGCCAGGAGATCAAAATTCACTTGTGGAAATGGATCCTGGTAGCTTCAAGACATTCGATGAAGATTATTTCACACTTGTTGGCAAAAGAAGAGGTCGTTTCCAATCTGATGCCGCTCTCCTCGATAATAGTTTCACAAAATCTTACATAGAGCATCAGGCTGCAACACATGGATCTAGCTTCTTCAAAGACTTTGGGGTTTCCATGGTGAAAATGGGTCGGATCGAGTGATAGACTATATCTTTCTACTTGATAGACCATATCTTTATTATTATGTCAATTTTGTATTTATCCTAATTTATTGTATAATAGGTCGTTATAGAATTCCTGAATGATAGCCTAAGTTTAAGTTTGTTGTATTGTATATATCTCCGAGATTCTTAATGAAAGGCATCACGGATCACATTCTATCATCGAGGTTCTTACAGGTACTGCAGGAGAAATAAGGAAAGTGTGCAGCAAGATTAATTAGAATTACGTACAGTGAATGAATGGGGAAAAATTAAAAGAATTGTAAGGATGAGGCTCGTCTCTAGCTCTTGTCTTCTGTGTGTTCATTATTTTTTCATTTATCCTTTTACTGTCTTTGAATATATATGTTTCCTAAAATAATTTTTAATCTTGATGTACATGGCAGATTATTAATCAACATATTGCAGTTAATAAAATCTGCACACAAACCTTCATGTAAAGCTTCAGACTACCATTGATGTAGCTACCGAAGCTTCGATGAATATCGAGAAATAGAAACACTTAATGAGAGTGAAAAGAATTCTATTAATGTGTAAAAGTCACTGTTTACAATGTATAAACTGCTATTTGCATGAAAGCTCAAAGTTTAACTATTCCATGGATATGAGTTGTTTGTTCTACTTGTGTTCTGCATCAGATACTCTATTAAATAACAAGTTAATGAATGTAAGGTTTATTTGGTTGGTTTGGTTAGAATTATTGTTTCTTGTAAGTCATTAAATTAAAAATTATTTGAATGTCATTGAGTTAAAATTAAGTTAAAATCCATTTTATTTTTCATATTCAGTAAAATTCGTTTTTTTTTTTGACATAACATATATACTTACTAATGATAACTTAAATATTATTAGTTATAAGTAATTATTAGTTGAATTTTAGCATGCAGCACTCAGAAAAAAATCTAGAAATTGTCAAATTCTCTTTTCAATGCTGGTTTAAGTTGAATTATTTTTAATATAGATTAATTTGTTTATTGGTTTGCATTATCTTTGCATCATCGTTTGTGAGATAAATATTCAACAATTACTAATCACTCCAATCAATCACTTGATTCTAATTATTGATTTTGTTTAAGAGGTCTCATACTTAATTGGTATTGGGAAGGTGAGGAAGGTAACTGCACATGTTGTTCTACTATTATGCACATTCGAGACCATCGAATTAGAAACAATTTTTTTTTTCTTTTAACTTATCTCGTTAGATGTGGCTTCTAATATTAATTAATTAATATTATTCTGATACTAATTAATTAATATTAATTGTAAAAAATAAAATAAAAGTTGGTAAATACACTTGATTAACAAGACAAAAATGACAAAACGTTTAGGAAAAGTTTATTATGAGTATAACAACATTGCTCCTGTGTTCCAAAGCTAATTAAGCAAATCTAATTATGAATTTCTTAAAATGGCTAAAAACATCATGCGTAGTTATTGAATTTAGGAATGTTAACAGTAATATTAGAGGTTCCTTTGTTAAGTAATGACAAAATAGACAAAAATCTAAAATATTTAATTGAAGCAGTGGACTATCATGCTTAATATCCAAATGATTATATTTGAGTTTGTAAGATCTTGTTTAATCTTTGTACAGAGTGGAAATTGTTTGAATTTTAATTCTGTCTAATTTGGATTCTTAAAAAAATTATCTGTCATTATATTAAAATGTATAAACAATTGTAACTATATCTGATTTTTATATAATATTTATTTATAAAAAAATAAAAATCATTGTGTTGATATTAATAAATAATCATAATTGATTTCTGATTTGCATATAATATTGTTAATAAAAAAAATTTAAAGAATTTGTGATGTTATTATCTTTCGGATGTGTAATGTCATTTCAATCATTTATCTGTCATTATATTGATATTTATATATAATTATAATTAACATTTCATTTGATTTGAACATAATATTTGTTGGTAAAAGAAAAATTAAAAAAAAAAATAGTTGTGTTGTTAGGATCATTTAGTCTTTAGACGTGCAACAGTCACTTCAATATTAATTTAACAATCTTTTTAATAAATTTTTGAAATTTTTGACTTTAAGAAAGTTTGAAATCTTGTAATTAATTATCTAGGTAGCTTCACGCAGACCTCGGCAAGATTTTCATATTATTTCTGATAAGTATTCAACATTCATAAAATATAATAAATATGCTTGAATAATTCTCACATCATTAATTAGTTTTTAAAATTAAGCTAGACTTTAATCTATTTTTTAAATATAGTATCTGTGACACGATGTAATCTCTCATTGTTGAACCATCCGCAAATATCCAGTTCTGTAAATTTTACGCTTTAAATTTTTTATATGTGTTCGGATATGAATATAAGGAGGTATGTTAAGTATATCACATTGATAAATATAACAAATGTGTAAAGTCCATTTTCTAATCGATTCCTCTATTCTACTGCCAAACTTAACCTACAACAAGAACCATATTTAACTACCATATGAACAAAGACCTGAAAATAATGGATTATGGCTCTATAGAATTATTTATGGGATACAAATCTGATTTCGATTATTATATTGAAAGTGTTATATTATCAGATGCGTGCTTCACCATTTAATTATTACTAATTTTGACAATAAATATAATAATAAAAATGACTATGATCATTTGTTAAAAAGTAATTTCTCTTGTATTATTATTATTATGCAACTGAATGCCATTTGTGCATGTTGAATTTTTATAAATTTAAGAATATTAATTTTAAAAGTTAGCTGTTAAAATTAAAAAATTTATTTTTATATTTAATCACTTTATACACTTATATTAATCAACGTGGGATTTGATTTCTATATAATTCTAGGCAAAATGATTAAAAATTTAGAAGACATCCCATATATCGGACCTAAAAATAAAAATTTGAAAGTGTTATTTTAGACATAAGAAATCTACCATGAGATATGAATTAAAAATAATTAAAATCACAGTCCAAAGGAGATATTGAGATTGTAAAAATCAATTATACACTGATGTTACGTTGAAATTTTAATATAAACTTGAAAATATTAAGCTAAAAAATTAACTGTTAATGTTGAAAAACTAAACTTTATATTAATCACTTTATATATTTATATTTTATCAACGTAAAACTAATTTCTCATATATTCTTAACAGTAATCTTAAACTAATAAATAATAATGCTGAATACATGCCTTAAATTATGCCTTGAATAATCGTAATTCCTAATCATATTTTCATAACCAAGTGATTACTGAACATGGCGCATATGGGGACAGCAATTGAGCATAAGTGAAGTCAATGACCCTTATGAAAGCAATATTAATAGAACTTAGCTGTATTGTTAAGTGCTAATTAATTGATTGATTGATTAAAAACACTGATTAACAGCATCACCAATAACCCTGAAAATTATTTTTAAACAAACTGGTCAAAAGAGCACAAACCAATTGACTATTAATTGCTTAGAAAATTATTTAGAATAAGCCCACTCATTGGTGTTTTATGTTTGTTTAAAACATTCTAAAATTTGGTTCCCCTGTTTAGTGAGCAATGCACGCGCAGTGGGAACCTTCACTGCATGTAGAAGCATCAGTTCCATTGCAGCATTTTAATTAAACAAGATATCCAGTTTGTGAAGATTCAAAGCTAATATCCATTTACTATTGTTATTATTATTATCTTCAAGCAATGAGAGCACCGAATTGACAATGACAAATTGGCAGTATATGGGCGTTACGTTCCCTCTCCAAACTGGGGAGTCCGGTTCAGTGAAATTATAAGTTTTGCACAGAAAATATTTAGAAAAGTGTTATTTTTTGTAAATATATCTTTTCATTTTTCAATTTCAAAAATAGATATTTTCATATTTATACTTTTAATATATATTTAATATATCAGATATATATATATAACATATTCTCAATTAAATTTTAAAAAGTATATTTATTTTTAAAATTTGTTAAACACTGTAAATTTTTTTTAAATAAAATAAAAAATCAACATATTGTAATTTAGGGAATTCACAAACCTAACCTAAAAACAAAATTAGTTTTCAATAATACAGTGCCTGTGAAAAACATTCAAAAATACAGAACAGTTATAATTAATTGCAAAACACAACATTAATTACAAAAATACCATTACTCCTTTATTTTATATGCGATATATATTTCATGTATATGTCATGTATATAGGGTTGGGTTATATGTATAGGGTTTATTGATTTTCTGCTTTAATTTTTAATTTATTCTATATTTTCTAAATTCTTTTAAACCAATCAAAGAATTTCATATTTATCTCATATTGTTTTATAAAATTAATATATTTATTTTTTACAGTTTTAAAATTATTTACTGTATTAAGTAATTCTTTTAATTTATTTATATTTTTTATTAAAGTTACTTTTTTATTTAATTTATCTTTATTAAATATAAATTCTTTATTAATTACATTCAATTTTCTATCAATGTTGGCTATATTTTCAATTATAAACGAAGCTGTAGGTGACATAGGTGGAGAAGGTGATTGTTCTCTATACTATTTTTGATTATATTTACGGTTTGGTTCTATAGAGTTTATATTATCTGTACTGTTATAAAAAGGATATGGTACAGTTATACTGTAAGCAACACCTTTTAATTTATTACTGATTTCAGATATATCTGAAGTAGAATATATAGACTTTATTACTGTTTGTAAAATAGGTTTGGGGTTTGGTTCTGGATAAAAAGTATATATTACAGAAGATAATTGAGATTTTCTTCCTATATCTACTATTGAAGTAGAGAAAGAAGAATTAGAATACCTACTATTTATACTATGTCCACTAAACTTTAGTTTTACTTTACCATCTTTATATTGTTTAATTTTACTAATGTCTACATTAGGCTTTAACTGTCTTCTAGGTTAAGGAGGAGGAACTGCTCCTTCTAAAACCCTTTCATCAAGAAGACTAATATCTTTTTATTGAATAGTTTTAGGGATAGCAGTATTAGTGTTACTAAGATTTGTCTGAAGAAACTTAGTTTCTCCAGATTTATGTTGCATAATGTATTTACTAGTAATGGCAGAAACTATTATTTTATAATATATTTTATAAATTAATGCTACAGAAATTGATCTTTCTAACATTTTATAATTGCGGGTTTTAATTTCTAACACTACATATTTTAATATATGAGTATCGTTCAGAGATATTGTGATATCATGATGCACTTTAAAGGAAATATAACCCTTACTTAAGCTAGTCTCTACTGATCCTAATAAAGAATCTTAAAAATTTACAAATCATACATCTCTAACACCAGCTAATATATTTGTATTTAATCATTCCTTAGTTAAGGATTATATACCAATTTGTATAAGTGTTATATGTATATACTTATATATTTTTTTTATTTTTATGATATTTTATTATTTCTGAAGATAACAACATTATCTTCTTAAAAGGTTTATTTAACTATACATCTCTTTCTTCTGCTTTTATTATATAATCATTTTTAGATCTATAGTTCAAAGACTTAAAAATAAAAATAGTTTTATATCTATCTACTACTACCTCTAAGAGACTGGTAGATTATGATATCATCAAAAACTAGAGGATCGTATATAAAAACAAGCAACCTAGGGATAATCTAGGCAATAAGTAATCAGACAAAAATCACACTCTTAGATCTATATAGATATTTAAAGAAAATATAAAGATATATAAAGAAAGAATACATTGAAAACATATAATTTTATTTATGATAATTTAATTTACAAAAAACATCAACCATTTAACAAAGGCTATTGGATTTTACAAATAATTATATAAAACTGATGATCTGTGGAATGGTTACACCCAAGTGCAGACATGACTACTATCTATTCGGATTCAACTCCTGAAATTATGTTTGGATTTCCATCCAATATACAAATAGTTTGTATATAATAATTTGTATAATAAGGCTTTAAAAAAATTTAAAGTAATAGAAAATTAAAATATAAGTTTCTGATGCACCAGATCAAACTGAGTTGCAGGTGCAGAGCATAATACAAAAACAAATTGCAAAAATATAAATATAAAATTTTAAAAATAAATAAATAAACTTACAAGAGAACTTTACAGCAGTGGAAGGGGATACATAAATGGAAGAAGATTTGTAGTGAGCAGAAGGGGGAAAAAAGCCTAAATTAGAGCTTGGAGTTCTTTAGAGCTTCCTGGAGATGAGAGAGGAGTCTAGAAAAGATGTCTCCCAGCTTCAGAAATGGCTTCCATATATAGACAGAGGCTCTGACTTTTGCACTGTTCTTTTCACATGTATGGTAATGTAGATGAATAGTAACTTATTGTTACTATTTGCTTTACATTGTGCCTTCACACATACATAACTGTAGATGAATAGTATCTTATCAGGATACTATTTACTTTACTATGAAAAACTGTAGATTAACAATTCTTCTGACTTTTCTGTGGCTTTATCAGGTCTTCACATGGCAGATACTGTAGATGAACAATATCTTATCAGTTGGTACCGATTTTATTGGCTTTGAAGGAATAAGGTTCTTTCTGTCTTTTAATCTTCTGAAGATTCTGAGTCAGATTTCTTTTCTTTCCTTTTTTATTTTTACTTTTCTTTTCTTTCTTTTCTTTTTCTTTTTTTCTTTTCTTTTCTTTCTTTTTCATTTCATTTTATTTTTCTTTTCTTTTTCTTTTTTGCTTTTTATTTTTATTGATGGTAGAATTCTATAACAATCATCATCATTACTAGGATAATAATCTGAGTCTAAGTCAGATATTATGTCAGTGGAAGATGATGTCGCAGATGATGTGGATGAAGAATCAGAAGTAGAAGGAGATTTTCTCATTCTGAAATGGGCTTTAGATTTTTTAGATTATGCTTTATTTAAGGATCCAGCAGAACTAGTTTTATTGGGCTTTATAGGTTTAGAGATTGAGGAAATGGACTCAACTATCATTGCATAAGGGCTCTATAATCTTCAGTAATCTTTGCAGCTGCTAAAAGGACTATATTTTGGACTCTTTGGGCTCCAAAGAAAATCGATAGCTTTCGATAAATGCCATCATGATTTATCTTTAGAATCCATTGCTTTATGGTGTCTTCATAGGTAAAATTGCGAAAGACATTCCACCATTTGACTTTAGCTTAATACCATGGTTATATTGGCACCTGATTGAATTGAAATATCAAAATGTTATTGACATATCCAAGGTATAAAGAATATCATACAAAAAAAATGAGAAGATGAGGAAATTTCTTTTCATATGGGCTTGGATTGAAGTGAGCTTTAAAATGCTGATATGCTAGTAATACTTTCTGTGATAATGTTTTATCATCATTTTCACAGCATTATCACCAGTCTATAAAACCACATAGGTATGTTATCAGTTTTTATATCAGTATTAAAAAATATCAGCCAGGAATGTGTTTGAATTGGGTTTTGAAAAAATAAGGCTAGTCTAGACATCAATATAATCCCAATAGTTATAAGAATGATAAATATTTTTATAGAAAAGGATTTTAAATTACACAGAAATATGCAATAATTTTTTCCATTCAAAAGGATAGAGAATTTTATTTATTTTGATCGAAGAATGAGAGATAACAGTTTTATCATTCTGATCAAAATTATATTTTAAATATACAGATCTAGAGTCCTCTAGAATACGTAAATAATGTTTTTGATGTTTTGACAAATCATTTGGTTTAAAAAACTAATTTTTTGGATATACATATTTAATAATATTCTATGGATCTTGGTTACTAGATCCATTTTCAATTATTAATTATGTGTTGAAAAACATTTTATTAAACCATTTTGATGTCTTTATTGAAACATTTACTGAAACAATTTGAATTGAACGGTTTGAAACTTTCAACTCATTTTTAGAAATATTTTTAGACAGAGTTTTTATGGATGAAGACTCTCTTATCTCTTATTTTATAAAATGGATGAGAGCATCATTACCTGGAGCTTCAAGAGGTGTGAAACCCATGTTTGATAAGGCTTTAATGACTTCTGGAATTGGGCCATCTGTGAAACCCAATTTTTTAATGCTTCAGTCTGAGCTTTATTATCTTCTTATTGGGCTGCTTCGGCCCATAATTGTATTGCTTTAGATTTGAATATACTATCTGAATAATTAGATAGAGATTTAGGAGATTGATTTTGCTCTGACTTTAGGGTTTCTTTAGCTTTATTGGCCTTTTTCTTCTAATTTCTCATAATTTCTATGAAGAAATTCACGAGTAATGAAGTCAGACATACTGTTATTTTCTCCTTTAATAAATTTAATATCAAAATTAAAAATACTTAAAATAGCTTGCCATCTAGTAAAAATCTATTTTGAGGCAAGTTTTTTTATATCTTTTTATAAAATATCTTTAGCACTTTTATAATTAATACGAAGTAAAAAAAAATTTATTTAATAAATCAGATTGAAATTTTAAAATATATAAAACAATACTCAAAATCTCTTTTTTAATAGTAGAATAATTTAATTGGGTTGGACTCTAATATCCTGAGTAAAATTGGACTATGATTTCTCTACCTTCTTTAATTTGTTTTAATATTTCACTATATTCTATATATGAAGCATCAGTCTCAACTATTTTTGAGCTAATAGATTAGCTATATATAGGCAAGAAATAATTTTTACGAGGGCTTTAATTTATTTTACTATGCTAGTATGGATTTCAATCTATGGGTTAGGATTCTTCCTAAGCCTATCATATAATAGCTTTATAATTCTATTCAGATTATGATATAATTTTATAACATAATTTAAACATCTTAAAAATCTATATAATTGGGCTTTATTAAGAATTTGATTAAAAAATTTATCTCCAAAAGCTAAGTTTTTTTCTATAGGTTCTAAAATATCATGTTCTATAACTATATAATGTTCTAAGAATCTAATCTTAGATTGAAACAGAGACATTTTAGTTTTACTGAGTAATAATTCATTCTTCTTTACCATCATGAAAAAGATTTTTAGATGTTTAAAATGTTCATCAAGGGTTTTATTAAAAATTAATACGTCATCAATTATCACTCTCTGAAATTCAGAGGGTATATTTTTTTAATCCAAAATGTATTACATTTCATTCATACTAGCCAAATGGAACAGTAAATGTTATTTTATATCTGTCTTTAGGATTAATCTGAATTTGTCAAAATTCAGATTTCATATCAAATTTACTAAATATATTAACTCTATAAAGCCTATTTAGTAAATCTTTTTTATTTGGAATAAGATACTTAATTCATTTTAAAGCTTTATTTAGAGGTTTATAATTTATTACTAATCTAAGGGTTCATCTTTCTATTTCAGAGACCTTATTAACATAAAATGTTGCATAGGACCATGAGCTTCTAGATTTAATAATCAATTTTTTATTTTCTAAATCAGTTATTTCTTTTTTATAAAATTCAATCATATCATGCGTCATTTGAATGGGTCAGACTTTAGTTGTAATAGACTTTTCATCAAAGCCTATTTCATATGATAAATCAATCATATGTTATTTTCTATTTCAAAATATATTTTGAATATCAACACATAGTTCATTTTTAATTCAAAGTTTTATTTTATTTATTTTATCTTATATCATTTTGTTTTAAATTATTTCATTTATTTTTTGTAAATGAATTTTTTTAAGTTATAAAGTTGTTCAGACTTTATTTTTATTAATACATTTATTTGTAGTTCATATATTGAATGAGCTTCAAGTAAATTTAAATTTTTCTTTCTAGATTTTTCTATAAATGAAAATATAATTTTTGATTTTTATTTTAAAACTTATTTTATCATCTTTTACTGAATAAAACGTAATTAAATTCATAAATGAAGTTTCTAAAATTACTATATGATGAATTTCATTAGCAAAAATAAATATATTCTTTAATTCTAAATTCTTATCAATTATAGATGTTTCTATTTTACCAAGATTATTTAATTTTGATTTATTAGCAGTTGATAATTCTTTATTTATTTTTCGTCAAAATCTTTTAGAAACTAAGTTAGATTTAATACGGTTTAAATATGTTCTTGTATTAAATAAAACTATAGTTTCTATTTATTCAAAAAAAAAAACTATAGTTTCTACATTATAATTATAGTTTCTATATATCAAATTCTTAATAAAGCATAATTACAAATATTTTTAGGATATTTAAATTATATTATATAATTTTATCATAACCTGAATAGAATTATAAAGCTATTACGTGATAGACTTATGAAGAATCATAGCTCATGGACTGAAATTCATATTAGTATAGTAAAATAAATTAAAGCCCGAGTAAAAATTATTTATTATCTACATATAGCTGACCCATTAACTTAAAAAATAGTTGAGACTGATGCTTCAGATATAGGATATGGTGGAATATTAAAACAAATTAAAGAAAATAGAGAAACCATAGTCCAATTTTACTCAGGACATTAGAGCTCAACCCAATTAAATTATTCTACTATTAAAAAAGAGATTTTGAGTATTATTTATGTATTTGAAAATCTTAATCGAATTTATTAAATAAAAATTTTTTACTTCATATTGATTGTAAATGTGCTAAAGATATTTTACAAAAAGATGTAAAAAATTTTACCTCAAAATATATTTTTGCTAGATGGCAAACTATTTTAAGTATTATTCAATTTTGATATTGAATTTATTAAAGGAGAAAATAACAGTATATTTGACTTCCTTACTCATGAATTTCTTTATAGGAATCATGGGGAATAAAAAGAAATCCTAAAGCCAGAACAAAGCCCGTCTCTTAAAGCCCTATCTGATAATTCAGATAGTATAACTAAATCTAAAGCAATAAAGTCATGGCCCGAAGCAGCCCAAGAAGAAGATAATAAAGCTCAGACTGAAGTAGTAAAAAATTAGATCTCATAGCTGGTCCAATCTCCAAAAGTCATTAAAATCTTATCAAATATGGGCTTCACAACTCCTGAAGCTTCAGGTAATGATGCTCTCATCCATTTTATAAAATAAGCCATAAGAGAGTCTTTATCCTCAAAAATCCTATCTAAATATATTTCTAAAAGTGAGTTGAAAGTTTCAAACCCTTCAATCAAATTGTTTTAGCAAATTTTTCAATAAAAATATCAAAATGGTTTAATAAAATATTTTTCAGTACAGAATTAATAATTAAAAATTGGTCTAGTTACCAAGATCCATAGAATATTATTAATTCTATATATCCAAAAAATTAGTTTTTTAAACTAAATTATTTGTCAAAACCTCAAGAATATTATTTACGTATTCTAGAAAACTCTGGATCTGTATATTTAAAATATAGTTTTGATCAGAATGATAAAAATATTATCTCTCATTCTTTGATCAAAATAAATAAAATTCTCCAGTATTCTTAATGGAGAAAACCATTGCATATTCATGTGCAAATTTAAAACTCTTTCCTCTAAAAATATTTGTCCTTATAACTATTGAGATTATATCGATGTCTGGATTAAAGCTTTATTTTTTCAAAATCTAACTCAAATATAAAAACTGATAATATACCCATGTGGTTTATGGATTGGTGGTTTTATTGTGGTAAGGATGACAAAATATTATCACAGGAAGTATTAGTAGCATATCAGTATTTTAAAGCCTACTTCAATCAAAGCCCATATAAGAAGAAATTTTCTCCTCTTCTCCTTTTATGTAAGACATTCTTTATACCTTGGGTATATCAATATTATTCTGGTACTTCAATTCAATCATGTATTAATATAGTCGTTGTATTAAGAAAAATTAAAGTCAAATGGTGGAATGTCTTTCGCAATTCTTCCTATGAATACACTGTAAAGTAATGGATTTTGAAGAGAAATTATGATGGCATTGATCCAAAGCTATTGATTTTCTTTGGAGCCCAAAGAGCCCAAAATACAACCCTTTTAGCATCTGCAGAGACTGCAGAAGATTATAAAGCCCTTATACAACATATGGTTGAGTCTATTCCCTCAACTTCTGAACTTATAAAGTTCAGTAAGACGAGTGCTGCTGGATCCTCAAATAAAGTTCAGTATAAAAAATCTAAAGCCTATTCCAAAAGGAGAAAATCTCATTCCTCTTCTGATTCTTCATCTATATCATCCGTGACATCATCTTTTACTGATACAACATCTAACTAAAACTTATATTATTATCCCATTAATGGTGATGACTATTATAGAATTCTGCCACTAATAAAAATAAAAAAGCAAAAAAGAAAAAGAAAAGAAAAATAAAGAAAAAAAGAAAAGGAAAAGAATGAAAAGAAAAGTAAAAAGAAAAAGAAAAAGAAATTTGACTCAAAATCGTTAGAAGATTAAAACATAGAAGAAACTTTATTCCTTTAAAGCCAATAAAATCAATGCCAACATACAAGATATTGTTCATCTACAATAACTGCCATGTGAATACCTAATAAAGCCACAGAAAAAGTCAAAAAAACTATTTATCTACAGTTTTTTACAGTAAAATAAATAGTACCCCAATAAGATACTATTTATCTATAGTTCTGGACAAGTGAAGACACAGTGTAAAGTAAAATAGTAACAATAAATTACTATTTATCTACAGTACCAAACATGTGAAAAAAAAAATAGTGTAAAGTCAAATCCTTTGTCTGTATATGAAAGCCATTTTTGAAGCTGGGGGACATCTTTCGAGGCTCCTCTCTCATCTCTAAGAAGCTCTTAAGAACTCCAAGCTCTACTTTAGGCTTTCTTTTTCTCTTTTCTCCTCACTACAAATCTTCTTTCATTTATGTCTCCTCTTCCACTGTTGTAAAGTTCTCTCATATAAGTTTATTTATTTATTTTTAAAGTTTTATATTTATATTTGTATAAGTATGCTCTACACCTGCAACTCAGTTTGATATGGTGTATCAGAAACTTGTATTTTAATTTTCTATTATATTAAATTTTCTTTAAAGCCTTATTACACAAATTATTATATACAAACTATTGATATATTGGATAAAAACTCAGATATAAATTCAAGAGCTGAATCCGAATAGACAGTAGTCTTGTCTGCAATTGGGTGTAACAATTTTACGTACAAGTAGTTTTATATAATTATTTTTATAATAATTTATAAAATCCAGTAGCCTTTGTTGAATGATTACTATTTTTTATAAATTAAATTACCATAAATAAAATTATATGTTTTCAATATATTCTTTCTTTATATATCTTTTATATCTTTATATATTTGTTAAATATTTGTATAGATCTACGAGTGATGCTTTTGTCTGATTGCTTATTACCTAAATTATCCCATAAGTTACTTTTTTTATATATGATCCTCTAGTTTTTGATTATATATATATTTATATGTTGGGCTTTCTACAAAAATAATTTAAAAGTAAAAAAGCTTTTCACGAAAATACAAGAAAAAATAAAAATAATTCTAAATTATAAATTATTTATCAAATATTAAAATTTATAAAATATTTACTAAAATACCAGATTTTTATTAATTTATAATGAGTTTATAATGGTTTATTATGAGTTTATAAATTTTACATAGTTTATAATAATTTATTATGAGTTTATTACGAGTTTATAATAAAATAAATAAGATAATAAGATAAAAAAGTAAAATTTAAAAAAAAATATGATAAAAAGTATCATCTTCCCAAAGTAAAAACTAATTTTAATTTTACTACACTTAATTAAAATTTTTAATTCTATGAAAATCAGCTTTTTAATTTGTAAATTTACGGCAAAAAAAAGGACAATTCTTTTGCCTTTTTGAATTGGCAAAACCTAATTGAAGGAGAGAAAAAATAAAATTTACTGAACGGCTGGCCTACTTTTTCTTTCTTTATTTTCATTTTTAATTTTATTTTTATGTGTCAACTGCTTTAAGATGGCCAATTAACCAAAGCACATAGTTTTTTTTTTATGTTGTTGTTGTTGTTGTTGTTGTTATTATATACTCTTTTTTAAAAATAAAAATACCTTTTTTATAAATTTTTATCAAGTTTCCTCTGAAGACGAGACAATTTTTAAATTGAACAATTGCATTAATATTTTAATTTTAGTTTATAAATTCATTTTTATATATAACTAAATAGTAAAATAGAAAATGATTTTTAATTCAATATTACATTTCATTTATTTACAGACTAAAATGAACTAATTTTATTTTTATTTAAATATATTTAATATATTTCTTCTTAAACTTTTATTAAAAAAGTAAAAATATATTGATATTTTAAATTATAGAAACAGAAAAAAGAAAAGAAAGGAGGAAGATAAATAATGAAAAATTTTAAACTACATACATATATAGTCACTAAATTTTACTTATTTATTTAGTTTTTTTCATGAAATTTTAATTTAATTATATAATAATTAAACTCATATTTTTAACAAATATATGCTCTTATTTGTAACATATACTAATATGTAACTAAAATATATAATAATTTTATAATGTTATTCTTTTAAAAAAATTTAATAAGTATATATTGTTGTATGTAATATATATTGATATATAACTAAACATATATCATTTTTATACTTTTAATTCTTTTAAAATTTAATACATATATATTATTATATGTAATATAGATAGATATATATCGGTATATATATATATATATAACAAATATATATAGTTATATGTAATATATACTGACACATATACATATACCAACATATATTATTATTCTTTAGTTAAAGTATATGTAACATATACCGATATATACTAATATATACCCATATATATATATAACATGTATTATTATTTTTTAGTTAAAGTATATCTACAAAGATTCATATATACCCATATATATTATTATTATTTAGTTAAAATATATATAACACATACTAATATATACTAATATATACTTACATCTATAATATATATATATATCTAGTTATATGTAATATATATCGACATATATTATATTTTTTAGTTAGAATATATATAATATATACTGATATATATCAATATATATTATAAAAAGATATTTTAATGTAAAACTATAGAATATATTTTTAATATAAATTAAAGAGAATCTTATTCTTAAGACTATTTTTTATAAAAAAAAATTGTTAACAGCCTACGTGGAACATAAACAAAATTCAAAAATTAATTCTCGGGTTCCGCAAAGTTAACCATTGTGGATTAGTTATCGACTTGTCTTGTTTTTAAGTTAATTGAATTAAAAATATATAAACCTCGATCCTATAAACTAGAGGTTTTGACAAGGTTAACAGCCAATAATCAATTTGTCATTGTCATATTGACAATTCAATGGCTTCCGTGCTTTAAATAATGAAAATCAATAAAAAAAAAATTACTCCCTCCGTATTATTCATATAGAAAAAAAAAATTTTTTAGTGTATTTTTTATATAGAAAATATGTCATTTTAGATAAATTTTAAAGAGTAAAATGAGACAAAATACCATTTATACCTTTGCCTTAAAAATAGGTTTTGAAGGATATTTTTTTAAGGGTATTTAAGTAAATAGAGATTAAAAAAATGAAATTTTCTTAATTTTTATGTCCATTTTATTTTTTTTATGTAAATGATACGGAGGGAGTATAATTTATTTTTGCTATCACATTAAATATATAATCACACTTAAAATTCTACATGAATGCGAATGCTAATTGTCATTTTCAAACTTTAACTTTTGGGATTCAAAATAAAAAATACAGCTTTAATTTTAATACTGAAAAAAAAACCAATGAAATAATACTTAGTTCCTGCCTTTGCTGCAGGCCACCTCATATCCACAACAATACTGCCAAAAAAAAAAAGAGAGAAATAACTTCTGTATTTTTTAAAGATTAAAAAATAAAAAAAGTTAAAATTAAAAAAATAAAAGTGAAGAAAAAAAATAAAGAAAGTAAAATGAATAAAATATAGTATATATATAATTTCTCTATTTTCTTATAGATATATTCGTTAAATAAAAAATATATATATTTACAGAGTTTAGCCCAACTGGCTAAAGGTTGGCTAGGTTTTTTGTTAAAGGATCTGTCGTATAGACCCAAAAATATTTTCATTGCTTGTTATCAAAATGGCGTATTAATAAACTGATGAGTTTTTAATTTTATAGTACTCGAGTCATTTTAATTTAAAACTAAAATATTTTTACTTCAAATTTTAGTTGGAATTAATTTTATATAAAAAAATTTTCAATTAATAAATAGAAATTTAAAGATAAATAAACTTTTAAAGAGTCAAAATTGGATGAGTAAGATTTAAATTGAAACGAAGATATAAAATTCCTTGAATCCCATTTCTATTTGCTACTATTTTAAGCTTTATTTTTTACTTGTATTTTTAAAAATTTCTTTAAAACGTTTTTAGTGAATTATGATTTAAAAAAATAAAAAATGATTTTAATTATACTAACTTTTAAATACTTTATACTACTAAATTTTGTTTGGTCGTCAGCTTAGATTTTAAATTTGAGTTTTAGACGTATAATTAATATATATAAAAAAAAAACTCTAGATAGTTTAAAGATAGTTTGTTAAAAGATTAACAACCTCGTTACATAAATTGTAAAAGCTATCTATAAAAGTTTAGAGAAGAGGTGAAGTCTTCATAGATATAAGGAGACAAAATAAACTAGTCAACGACATTAGGCTTTTTTAATTTAACTTTTCTAATAACTTATTATTAGCTTCTACAAACACTCGTACGTACAATTATTTAAATTAACAGTATTAATTTAACATACAATTAAAATAAAATAATTAATAGCAAATTTATATTATAAATTAGGTAATGTCAACAAAATGTTCATAAATTTTGTTAAACATTTATAAGCATGTTAAATATATATATATAAGGATTTTAAATCGAGAGTAGTTCTACTAATTCGTATTAACATTAATATTTTTTTTTGCCATATAAGATATTGATTATTTCAATCTCATGCAATTTATATATTGAAATGGCAGAAGTACGCTTCAGATCTTGGAATCATATTATTGTCTATAAAATTGGCATATATACTTTTCATGAACTTGAGGAAACCTTTAATACCTTATTATTACGTAGATGTATTATGTATACCGTATATATGCAATTTGTTCTCTAATTTTGCGATTATTAATCTGCAATTAACAAATAATAATTTGCAATACGAATAATAAAACACGGCTTAATTAGTTCAATAATCTTTACGTGCAGAGTGTCCTCAGTTTCCCTTCTCTTTGCTACTTAAAACAAATACCCATAAACGTTTCTGTCATTGAAATTTCCCTTGAATTTTTATAATGAACACCTCCGATAGGTTACCCGTTAGCTCCGGGCCCGCAGCTCCAGCCATAAAACGCCACCACACCGCTCGCTACTATGCCCATCGAGTCCGTGAAAGCCTCACCACACGTGTGTCTAACGTTACATGTACATTTTCTTAGTTCTTTCTTTTTCGCTTTTGGCGTTGTTGCTTTCATTTTATGGCTTACGCCCGCATCGTCCCCGAATCCATATCCATGAATTCTCAATTCCGCTTTGGATAAAGAAAACGGGTTTGAAAATGCCCAGATTCTGTTCAAAGTATCCACCTGGAATTCGAATTAGCATATCGGATTTTATTATGATAAATTGGAGGGTTCGGTTTATTATAGGGATCAACGGATCGGGTATACACCGTTACTAGATCCGTTTTATCAAGAACCGAAGAATACTACCGTTATGAGTGGGGCTACCCTGACAGTAAATGGCCAGCGCTGGATGGAATTTGAGAATGATCGGTCGCAAGGGATGGTGATATTCCATTTAGATATTACATCAACAATTAAATTTAAGGTGTCCAGATGGGATAGTAAACACCATCGGATGCATGCCAACTGTAATGTTGGAGTGGGCCCGGATGGATCCATCTTGGCAAGCTACAGAAACAAGAGATATCCTGTCTATTTCTCTTAATCATGATATTAATGCAAAAATTCTTTCTGTATAATTGCTTTGAGTTCAGAAGACATTAATTCCTCATTTGTTTTTCCAACCTATGTATTTTCTTTTCTTCAGTATATATATAAATTTTCGAGATTATTTGATTATCACCATAATTAATGTCATTACTCTAATGACTTTTTTTAGTTATCACTAGTAATTAAGGAAAATTATCTGGCTCTATGAGCAAGGGGGGTTAATTTCATAATAATATAATTTATGGATATTTATAAAATTTCTTATAAAAATAATTTTATTTTAAAAAATAATACACAAAAAATATTTATATTTCTAAAAAAAATTAGAGCAAAATTTTAAAAGTACTTTATTCTTTACTAAAATAATTTTTTCCCAAAAATATATTTTCTCACACTATAAATAATATTTTATTTTAATTTTTTAAAACTTCACTATTAAATAATTATATTTTAATGAAATAATAATAATTAATATTTTAATAATATTTTTAATATATAAAATGTATTAATTTTTATAAAATAAGAAATTTTAATTTTGATTATAAATAGTAAATAATACTCACTAAAATAATATAAAAAATAAAATATATAAAAATATATTAATAAAAATTATTAAATTTATTTTTTAATAAATTTTACGTATTATAGATATAAAATATATTTATATATATTGTGTACATGTTATATAGATATTATGTGAGTGTTGCATATACATTATATGAAGTTAAAAAATATTAAATAAATTCTGCAGATATTTTGTAGATATTTTATATTTATTTAATGTAAGTTTGTAAATATTATTTATTGTGTATGTATTATATATATATTATGTATATATATTTATTTTTTATCTATATATTAAAAGTATGACATAAAAAATTGAATAAAAAATATAAATAAAAAATAAAATAAAAATAAATAAAAAATTACGGTCTAAAAAAATTTAAAAAAAAAACACGGGAATCTAAAAGTGAAACAAAAACATAAAGGCTATAACTTTGAAAAACCAAGCAAATACAGTAAGCTATGTAATTTCCTCAATAATTAATAAATATTGTTAATCTTGAAGGAATGATCTCGTAGATATTTATATCAATTTGAATGTTCGATATAAAATATCTAAAATAGAAAAAAATTATTGACTTTTTTATTTTTTTTGAACCAAACCGTATTAATTTTTTATATTATGAGACGATTCTGGATATTAAACTATATCCTGACCGATAACCGTATCGAATTGAATTTAATAATAATTTAATATCGAAATTCTAAATCAAATTATTTCGAAAATTATGAAATAATAAAATATGAAGATTTTTATATATGAAGCGATTCTCAATTTTATATTTTTAAAATCTCTAACTTTTAAAATAATTTTAAAAATTTTTAAATATCTGAATTCAACTGAAGTATGCTCACTACTAGTAAATAGTTTTCAAAATATACTAATAGTAAATCCAATAATGCTAATTAGAGAACCGACATAGGTGAATATTATTATTATTCATTTTTGTCAGAAGAAAGGAAACTTGCATTAAACAATAAAAAAATACATGATCCCCTGAAGGGAGAGTTATAATCCAAACAACCGAGGAATAAAAATTAACAACGAAAAGATCCCCTGAAGGGAGAGTTATAATCCAAACAACCAAGGAATAAAAATTAACAACGAAAAGATCCCCTGAAGGGAGAGTTATAATCCAAACAACCTAGGAATAAAAATTAACAACGAAAAGATCTAAAGCAACCAAGATAATGTAATAAACATAAAACGGAGAGGAAACAAAGATTAATCCTGTCCAATCTAAGTACAAAATCCCCTCAAAACAACAAGTCTTCACTGCCATCAACAAAAAGACAGAGATCAGTAGAACCATAAACTCCTAAACAGCAGCACAATCTCCAACACCATAAGAGCTTGACAGTCAAAAATAAATTCACATGGAATGGCCTAAGATTGACATTGGACAGGCCAAAGAGAAATGCAAGGCTCAAGGCCTTTGAACACATGCTACCAAGTAGCATAAATAGAAGATAGTCTCAGTTACAGGAATGACAACGAATCGGGTACTGAGTTTGGACGGATACGGATAGTATTTTTATTATTCGTGATGGGTTTGGATCGGATTCGAGTATAAATTATCGGATACCCGTTATCCGAATCTGATTATATATTAATTATATTTTATTAAAATTTTAATTATATATTAATTATATTTTATTAAAATTTTTAATAAAATTATATTAATATTAAATATTTATTTATAATTATATTTTAAAAAATATTTATTATAGTAAAATGGTAGTATTAAATGGATTTAAAATGTGTTCGGATATAACTATAATCGAATTTAAACGAGTTCAAATATTTTAAAAATGGATTCGTGTTCTTATATCATCAACCGCTGCTGTTGGTAATCTTATCCACTCTTAATACTAATATAATCTTAATGGTACGAATGGGATAGATTGGGATTGATCGGCATTTGATATTCATTTTCATAAAAAATTCTTCCCAAACTTCCTGTGATAGCAAAGAAATTGAGGGTCAAGAAGGAAAATCTATCCTTGATTGGGAGAAAGACAAGAGCTCAGATATTACCTGCTAAGGAGGCACTAGGAACACAAAAACCAGTCATTCTCTTCTTAGCTGATCTCAACATACGAAGCATGCCCATTTTGGAGAGATCTGAAGATGGTTCAAAAAGACAGCGATGAGAAAGAATAGACTAGATGGCCAGGATTCAGATCTATTTCTGTACTGTAAGATCTGAAGGAGGAAAGGAAAGAAACGGTCTTTAAATGAAAGGGCAGAGCCACAAAGTCTAGCGGCGGCAAAACCTTAAAGAGACTTAGCTCGACAAAGTGAGAGAAAATTAAATATGGTTTTCTTACCTATTCATTAGACTACTTATGTGGATTTTATTTTCTACTTTGATTACTTAGTAAAGTGTCAATCAACTTTAGATTCATAAAATTTAAAATTGAAAAGCTATTATCTATTCATATTAACCTTTTTTTAGCTTGCAATAATACTAATACCAAATTAATTCTCTGAAATTTTTCAATGAGTTGAAGAGTTGCAATCAACTTTAGATAAAGTAAAATTCTTTAATTCTCTGAAATTTTTCAATAGGTTTAAGAGTTGCAATCAAGAAAAGTGGAGTCTTTTGTATTGTTTTTCGTTCTTTTTGAGGGATAATTTATTGTATTCTTGGTAAAGAAGCATTTGTATTAATGGAAAGCTCTGTCAATTAGGCAATAACCCTTTAGCTTTCGGCTAGGATACATGATGTCATACGCATATATAGTAATAGTAGAAGTATGACTTGATTAAGAAATGCCTCGATTTAATAATCCAATTTAAAATATAGAAACACCATTAAAAATATTTTTTATTCTATCAATCCCTCTTGCAAATAATAGAATTAACAGCAAAAATTTTAACAATAGAATCATTTTACTTTTAGAAACTAATATACGAATAACATAAAAAAATACTGCCAAAGAACTAATGTACATTAACATCATGAAATATTATTGCTATCAAAATTATTCCATAATTATTTTTAATATTTTTTTACTATTAATAAGATTTGAAATTTGTACACATTAATTATATTTTTTTTTTATCAAAATCTTATAAACTATACAATTCTTTTTCAAAGAGTATTATGTTATTAATAATTTTGAATTAAAATTTTATAAAATAAAATACTTACAATTTTGTTTTTTAAGGCATAATATTCAGAAAAATTCATAAAAATTCATCTTTTGTCAAAATAATCAGATTTTTTTTTCTATCAATTGGGGTCACATTTCAACTTTTTGAACTAATTTTATCCATTTCAAGCTTGGAGTAAATTTCAATTCTACCTGTCAATTCCGAATTAAGTATAATATAATAATTTATTATGGAATAATTCTTATGGATTTTTGTGAATGTTAAATATTTTTTAACAGTATAATATAATAATTTATTTTTACTACCATCAGCTTTTCTATAGCAATAACTTTCTATTTTTAATAACCTATAATTTTGGCCCTAATTTTAAATTAAAAATATTAAAATTTTTAATATTTCTTCTAGTTAAGAAACATTGTTGGTCAAAAAGCTTGTGTTGCTCTTTTTTTTTTCTTTGGGATAACTGCTGATTAGAAGTACTGAGCTACTTTTCCCAATTAAAGTGAACCCCATTATTTTTTGTCCTTACCATTAGCATCCTCTCTATAAATTGCTTCTTAACTTGTCTTATGTTTAAGGCTTTACGCTAGCAATTCCACATAGAAAACTTTTCCATAAAATTAATGGCTTTCAGCAAAGAAACCAAAGCTAAGGTTTCTTTCTATGTGTGGTTTCTTGAAGTTCTTATTGTATTAGGTTCAATCTCGTATATAATATGGATTTGTTTAACTCCTAAAGATCCTCTCTACATTATTAGCAATGTCTATTTTCCACCCTTTATTATTGCAAGAAATTCAACATTATTTCATCACCACAATAAAGTCAGTCCAAATGCTTCGATTATCCTCCTGCTCGAAATTTCAAACCCGAACCCAGGGTTTGGCATCTACTGTGATGACATCTACATATCTTTGCATTACAATGATTCGATTATTGGCAACAATTCTTTGAAAGGGTTCTATCAGGGATACGAAGAGAACATTACATGGAAAGTGCAAGTAAGTTCAGGCCAAAAATTTTCATTCTGGAAAGGAATAACACGCATGACTAGGAACGTCAGAGTTAGTTTAAAAACTTCATTGAAATTCAAATACAAGATATTCAAAACTCAGACAAAGCTTCACCAGATAGATGTAGAGGCTTATATGCCCATTGGTCTAGATAGAAGGATACAAGGAAACATGAATATAGAGCTGCGAAAAAGAAGAATAATATTGACAAAGCCGGATTGAGATATACAAGAAAGTGAAATCATAAATAAATTATTGTCACGTCTTGAGTTCCAATCTCAATCTCCTGAATATTGGTGGGTTATATATCCTGTAGTCTTGGCCGATTTAAGCCTCCTAACATACACAAATAGAAGGAAAAGCAAAAGTTACAAGTCATTTAAGAGGTTGTTATAATTAATTTCCTTGTATTTTCTTTTTCTTGTTCATATGAAGAAGCAAAGTATATTTATTTCTTTTATGCTAAATAATTATAAAGTTTTTGAAGTTTTATATATTACACTAGTCAATTTTTGTATTTTTAACATTTAATTTTTGTATCTCTCTATTTTTAAAAATTAAACTGTTTAGTCCTTCTATTAATATTTTCATCCTAAAAATATTAGTAAGCTACTTTGATATTATAAAATAATTTCTTTGTCATTCATTTATATATATATATATTTTATTATTTGTTAAGTCATGCTTATTTTAAATTTTATTTATATTTCTTGCACATAATTTATTTTAATTTTATAAATATTATTAAAAAATAATTTTAAATAATACGAATAATATCTTTTATTATTTGACAGACAATTCATATATATCATTTATTTTAATTTTATAGATATTACTAAAAAAAATTTTAAATAATACGAATAATATCTTTTATTATTTTGCAGACGATCTATATATAAAATAAAATAAACTTAATAAATAATAAAGATAAATATATATAAAAAAAGTGTAAAAAAATTATTTTATAATATTAAAATAGTTGACTAATGATTTTAGAATAAAAATATTGACAAAATGACTAAACAATTTAATTTTTAAAAACACAAGGATGAAAAAATTAGATGTTGAAAATACAGGATCTAACCAGTGTAATATATAAAATCTCAGGAACTTCATAATTATTTAGCCTTTTTTTACTAGAAACTTTGATAATACTAATATGCACTGACCTACAATATTTTTCCCTCATATAATTGATATCCTTCAAGACAAGGAATAAAGCTTCTAACCTTTCTTTTCACTCAAAGCAATACTCCCCTTCAAGAAGGGAAAAAAAAATATTAATTATGTTCATGTTGAGAGATCTTCTCTAATAGAAAATATGCGTGAAGGCAAAAACTTTTATTTATGGGTTCTTCAAGTTGTAGGCCTCTTAGGTCTCCTTGTCTTTTGTTTATGGCTAAGTTTACGTCCCAAAAACCCTACCTTCACCATTGTGGAGTTCTCTGTTAACAAAAATTCTTCTGAAGAGGGTGATAGGGATGATAGCACAATCAATTATACCCTTGAAATTAGCAATCAAAACAAGGATTCTAGTGTCCACTATGATGATATTTTGTTGATATTTTATTTTGGGAAGGATACAGTGGGAAAGAACAAAATTAGTGCTTTCAATCAAGGTAAGAATAAAAAAATTCGTGAGAGTAACCATGTGCATATAACTGATCAGAAGGTAAGGCGAGCCATTGTAAATGCAATTTCAAGTGGAAAGGCTGAATTAAAGATTGATTTATCTACCAAGATTCAATATAAAACTTGGGGTGTCAAGAGTAAGCATCATAGGGTCAACTTGCAAGCTACTGTTCCGGTTGGTTCAGATGGGAAGATATCAGGTAAGAATAAGAAGATTAAGCTACGACAACCATCCAAGAAATTGAAATTAAGGGCAAAAAGATTTCTTTGAGGAACTGTACATATATGTATATATTTTTGCCTTCTATACTGTACATGAAAATAAATGTTTTAGCTCAAAAAGATTAAAATTTTAATTTTATTTAAAAGATTATATAGTTCAGCAATTGCAAATTTTTTATGTTATAACATTATGAAATTCTCCTGGCCTATTAAGTGGTTGTGCTTTGTTTTTGAGAGTTTTGTTTGGACTCTTTTAATACTTTTTGGTTCAGTGGTTCTCTAACAAACTGATGAAATATTGATTTTATTTTCAGGGCAGTGTGATTACTTGTTAAACTGTATTGAGCCAAATTTCTTCTGAAAAAAAATCCATACAAAATTATAATAAACATTATGAAAGTGACCCGAGTTTACTTGATATATAAGAGCGGCCGCAGTGTTGGTTGCTGTCACCATCCTGATTTTGAGACCTTGAAAATTTTGGGTGGTTAAGCAAATTTGATGATATGAAAGGGTAGATCTTGATGGGTCGTCTAGTCTTTTCCTTGTAATCAGATGATATAATCATATAATCACAAGAAAATCGGTTTTTTCTTGATTCGAAACCCATTCAACCGTTATAACGCTGTAGTTTTTAAGAATCCGATAACACATCCAAAGCCGATTTAACAAGCTTGAGAGCCCCTCAGCAGCAACAGAGTTGTTCTTGTCAGGATGCGACGTCAGTACCATTTTCTTGTCAATAGCCTCATCTCTCTAATTACTCTACAGTTGGTGGGCCGAGCCATAATTAACGAAGAAAACCATGAATTGTTTTTTGGGCTTATCACATATCAATCTTAAAAAAGGTTTACAATTTCATCTGAAAAAAATAATAATTTTACGGAAAATTTTCAAAAACCACAAAAATAGATCACCTTTTATGGAACTGTTAGTTATATCATCTTCTTTTAGTCCTTATTGTTTGTCTCTGAAAAAAAAAATGCACTTGTATAATTAATTTAAGTGAAAATATAATGAGAACTACAATAGTAGAAAAAAAAAAACTAAACTTATAGGAAAAAATATATTGTTGTAAAAAGTAAAGATATTATGTTGCAAAACTTCATTTTTAATCTTTTTTTTAAATTTACTATTAAATAAAAATATTTTAATAAAATATTAAAAAATTAATATTTTAAATTATATTTTTAACATATAAAACGTATTAAATTTTATAAAAAAAAATTATTTTTTATTACAAATAATAAATAATATTGAATAAAATAATAGAAAAATATATAAAAATATATTACTAAAAATCATTAAATATGCTTTTAAATAAAGTTTATATATTATAAACATAGAAAAATAATTTTAAAAAATATTAATTTTGTTATGTAGATATTTGATTGATGTGCTTTGTATATTTGGTGTATATTATATAAATATTATAGATATTTAATAGATATTAAGTGTATGTTATATTTTTGTTATTTACATTTTATATATGTTATGTAAATAATGTGTGGATATTGTGTGAATATAAAATTAAAAAAATAAAATTAAAAAAATATTAGATAAATTATGTAGATGTTTGGTTGATATTTTGTATATATTTAATAAATGTTATATAGATTTTGTAAATATTTAATAGATATTACATGTAATTATGTATTTGTGAAAATATAATAAAAAAATATTTTTAATAAAAATAAAAATAAAAATATCATGAAAAAAGATTTAAAAAAAAGTGGCCCATCAAACAAATGAAAAATGAAAAAAAAAAAGTTAAAAAATATATTAAAAAAAAAAGGTCTATAAAGTAAAAGTAAACATCTTGTACTAAGCGTGGACATTCGAAAACTGCAACTTAACGGAATTTTCTGAAAATTTATTTTTTTTGAAATTTTAATGAATTTAAAAGATATTATATTGAGAAGTAATTTGTATGAAATTTGCGACGCGTCTGTCAAGGGCTCTTGATAAAAAATTGAATTTCAATTTTGGTTTAATATTGACATTAACCGAATTTTCACTGCTCTTTTTTTAAATGATTTAGTTTATGAATATCAATCAGCTACTTGCTTTTCCAAGGCTCGCAGAAAGAGCACTGGTATATGTTCTCTTGTCCATTAAAAAAAAGCTTTTAGCATATTTAAAAAAAAAACTTTTAGCTTTATTAATATTTAATATTAATAAGTGAAAGAGTATGAAAGATTATTTTAAATTTTAAAAGAAAAGTGGATACTTGGGAGATAGGACTTGGGAAATATATATAAAAAAAAAAAAAAAACTAACTCTTAAATGATGAGAGGTATCAGCTTTTTAGTGGCTAATTCATTTAGGGCTCCATGACCATGAAGATGAAGAAGGAGGAGAGAGAGAGAGAGAGAGAGAGGAAAAATGTTATCTTTTTTTTTCTGAATTTGGGAAAATGGAGGAGGAGGAAAGGGCAGCGAGGGAGGAGCAGTGGCAGAGTCGGGCAAGACAAAGCGTGGAAATCGCAGGAGAGAGAGAGAGAGATTTTGGGAAATATAATTTTTAACGGAGTGAAATGAGTGCAAGCTGGCAGGCAGAGAGTATTGTGGAGCGTGAGCCATGCCTGAGTTGTGTATTTAATTAGTGTATTTTTTTTTCAGTTAATCGACTGCTCAATTAATTATCATCTGATTAAAAATTTAAATTTTCATATTAATCTATCGAATTAATTATATATTTAAATAAATAAATAATTAATTAAATTTTTATTTAATTAATTAAAAATTTAATCGATTAACCATTTAATACTCATTTTTAACTTGACAATAAGTTTGATAAAAAAATCTGTATAATGAAAATACATGCCACGTTAAATACACGTGATAGTCTGACAAAAAAGTAATATAATATGTAAAAACAAAAAAATAAATACAAAAAGAATAAAACTAAAAAAATAAATGAGTTAAATTTAAAAAAGAAAAGTTGAGAACGTATTTATGAAAATCAAATCTCAACAAGAGGTAATTCATGTAAATTTATCTTGTTTTTTTTTTTTTTTGCCCAGAAACTATGGATTGTTTGTCCATAATAGATATAGCAATGAGATTTATATAAGAATATCTGAAAAATAAAATATGTTTAAAAATATTTATTTTTCTTAAATATTTTAAGGGTTGTTTAGCAGCCACAAACTACTCATGTTTTTAAATGAAGAATAAAGTTTGTTATTTAATTACAAATATTTTCCATATAGAAGATCAGAAAACAATTTCTATATTTATTAGCTAATAGTTAAATTTAAAAAAAATATTTATTTATTTGTTAAATAAAAAATTAAAAAATGCTTTTAAAAAAATATTTAAGTTTATTTTCTACTTTGATTCTTATAGACACATTTTTATTTTATATTAATTAAAAAAATAGAAATTAGAAAAATTAGAAAACTAAAAGAAAACTAAAAAAATGAAAAATAAAAAGAATGTGTCCAATGCTACAAGAAGACTTATTGAAAATAACCTCAAGATGTCTGTTGCAGAGGACTTGGGGATCTATCTTAGTGTGCCTCTACTTCATAAAAGGGTTTTCAATCAAACTTACAAAGAGGCGGTTGATAGGGTTAATAGGCGGCTTCAAGATTGGAACATCAAGGGACTTTCTTTGGTAGGAAGAACTATGCTAGCAAACCATGTCATATTTGTTATTCCTTTTTATATAATGCAAACTGTCATGCTTCCATTTGGTATGTGTAATTCTTTGGAGCACGTATGCCATGGATTTATCAGGGGGGCTAATGAATGTCAAAGAAAGATTAGCTTGGAAAAATGGGATGATGTTTGTGCTTCCAAAGATAAAGGATGATTAGAAATCAAAGATCTCAAATGCATGAATGAAGCTTTTATTATGAAACTTAATTGGGATATTATAACTGAAGTAAATAGATTGTGGGTTCATATTTTGTGATCGAAGTATGGATATAGTAATGAGGCTCTGCCTCATGAATTGTGTAGTAAGAAGGGGTCCTCCGCCTTTGGAAAGCTATAACGAAATGTTGGACAAAAACTATGAAGGCCATGGCTTGGTAGCCAATTCAGGTCAACAAGTGAGTTTCTGGAAGCATTGTTGGCTGGATGATGGAACTTCTCTTCAAGAAAGGGTCCTATGATATAGCTATGAACATTGCTATAAAACATTTGATAGTAGCTAATGCATAATATTAGCTATGAAATATATTATTAATAACTAATTATAATTTTATTAGTTATGAAAAGTAATCTCTCAAAATAAATTCTCAACTTTAATTTTAATTTTAATTTCTCATAATAATAATTTACTTCTAGTAATGACCTTTTAGTTCTAGTAGCACATTAAATGTTTTAGTTGTATATGTGAAATTTTTATAGCAATAATTCTTATTATTAGCTATGAAAATCAATTTGTGGTAAAAGTATATAATAATAGCTACAAAACATATGATTTGTGACTAAGTATAATTTTATTAGCTATGAAACTTATCTCTCAAGTAATAATTAGCCTTTTAGCTATGATGTTTTAATCTTGGTAGCTAATTGAAATATTGCGAGAGAAATTCCATATTGGAAAAATATGAATTTAATAAGAAATATATAAGTGGAAAAACTTATAAATCTATTGTTTTAAGGTTATGGGTTGGAGTGTGGTATCAAACCTAATAGTGTGATCTCTTATAAGACTCATGAAAAAAATCTCCAAAATAAGTGGACTATTTGGTGCTAACAAGTGATATCAGAGTCAATAAATTCTGTTTATTCCTAGTGGACCTAATCCATATTTTCAGGTTTTAATTAAAAATATATATGCTTGTTGCTAATATAAAAGCATGGCTATAGATACTAATTATCATGGCTAAATGAAATAACCTTGTGCTAGAAGTTTAGTATTTTATTGCAAAAATATTTAACTTTTTAGCTATATAATTATTTATAATGTGGAAAAAAGAATTAATTCTTAGCTACGAAAAAAAATTACATGGCTAATTTTTAGCTTATCAATTTTAGGTACGGTGAGTTATGAAAAATTACAATCATAGCTAAAATATTCAACAACACTAATTTGTATTTAGCTATAATACACTTCACGGCTAGATGTGTATAATGTTGTAGTGATGTGGATGATCCCTACTCATTATTTGGAAAGCAAAGTGGTAGACTATGGTGATCAATATGGGAGATGGAAGTGGCAAGAATTTGCCATCTTCTCTCATATATTTTAGTGTTCCTTATTGCTTCGATACTCCCTCTTAGGTATAACCATTCACCAGATGAAGTACACTGAGCTCTTTGAAGTAATGGTCGCTTTACTATTAAATCAGCCTATGGTTTTTTAATGCAAAATTATTCGAAAGATAATAAGGCAATTTTGGGAGAGGGTTTGGAAATTTAAGGTTCTATACAAAACTAATATCTTCTTGTGGTTAACAGCTAGAGAGAGTCTTCTCACTGATACTGAAAGGGTTAGAAGACACCCCTTATAGTCAACTAGTTTCTCGAGATGTGGTTTCTATAACGAAAATGTGATCCATATTCTCACAGATTGTATCTTTGCTAGGAGTGTGTGGAGTGCTCTAGGTGCTAGAATGATGGACTAAGGATTTTGCAACCTTGAGCTTGTGTCTTGGTTTATACGTAACTTATATATCTATATGTGTTATTATTGTAGGAATGGGTGCATGTAAGATTATTTTTGTCACTACATGGTAGTCCATCTAGCGCATCAAAAATAATTTGGTGTTTGAGTGCAATAATTCTTCTATAATAGAAACCATTTCAAGAATCAAAGCTGCAATGATTCCTCGTAATCACTCAAGCCCAACATAATCTAGGAAATTTGCAACCCCAAAGAATCAAAATAATGAACAAAAATGAAGAATATATATGAAGAAGGTGAAAATGTCATTATTTAGGGGACCTCTAGTTCAGAAAGTGTCATTGTAGACATTTAACTTTAGTCCTGAGCCAGTCTGATCTCAGTTAATAGAGGCCTAGTCAAATTCGGTCTATTCTTAATGGCTTAAACCTAGTTTAAAGCTTTTAATTAGCTTTGCCTAGTTTTATAAGGCCTAAAATAAGTCGGTTCAACTTTTAAAGCCCTAAAATGGTCCTACTTGAAGCTAGAATGGGTTTGGTTTAGTTCATTTTGATATGGTTCATGCAATATCAAATTGGGCCTGCACAATATCCATACCAAATTGGATGAGTCCAATTCAATATTGACAACATCCATATCAGATTGGATTTGATCCAATTCGATATGAATGTGTCCATATCAAATTGGATGAGGTCCATATCGAATTGAATTTGATCCAATTAGATATGAATGTGTCCATATCAAATTGGACTCATCCAATTCGATATGGACACCACTCATATCGAATTGGATCAAATCCAATCTGATATGGATCAAATTCAATTCCATATGGTTAAATTAGATATGGATCAAATCCAATTCCATATGGTTAAATTAAACAAAGTTTAATTCGATATGGCTAGGTTCATATCTAACTTAAATGATTTTAATTCGATACAGTTCTTGTTTTAGGAATTAATCCGAGCCCTGTTTAGTGAAAATCCTGATTAAGCTCGGTTTACATACCTAATGTTAACCTAATTTGTTTCTTATAAATATAGGCTTAAGCAAATAATTAAGGACAGTAACACCTAACAACAACAATTAACAAAGAGAAGTGGCAGCATTTATCAAAAGAGCAACAATTATTAACAATCAAGAATACATACCAACCAAAATACAATTAACACACAACAACTGAGAAGGTATTACTCACTGTCTTTAGATTGTTTCACTCAACCAAACTTAGAAATGGTGCATGTAAAAAGCTTGGATCAACAATCTCAATTTTGGTGGAGCCAACAAATAGAGGTTTGGTTTTTTAACTTATTTAAATTTACAATAGCTAATTTTATTAATATTTCAATCATTAGTTCGTAGTTATTTGGACTTCTAGAAACAATTTTTATCCTTCAAAATAATGAAATCTTTCACAGTAGCCTAATAAGACATCCAGTAGCTAATAAATTGTTAACTTCGGGCAAGAACCAAATCGAAACATTAAACTCTAATAACATAGCATATGAATTTAATAGCAGAAGCTAAACCTTAAACATTAAACCCTAGTTTTATTTCAAAACCAAAACCCTAATTAGATCATCCAAAACCCTATTTGCATATTTTTAAAATCAAAACCTTAATTTGATCTCCAAAATCCTAAAGCTATGTTTAAAACCTTATAAGCCTTAATTTAATATATAAACCATAATTTTGCATGTCTTATGCTTTATTTAAGATTAAAACCTAAATTTGATTATTTAATTCATTGTTATATGTTTATAATGAATGATCTATTATTTTTTATTTATGATGAATGGTTTCATAGTATTTAATTAATTATTTCAACTTCAAGGATTGAAGAGGTATGTTTCCACTTCATGGATATCTCATTTGTTAAACTCAATGTAATTTTGTTTATTTTAAGTTTTGGGATCAATGTAAAGGACATATTTTCACCAAATGGTGGGTGTCCTATTTTATTTAATTTTAAACATTGAATATTATTATAAGGGCATATTTTCATATCATATGGGTGCCTATTTTTTATGTGTTTATTTGACCTTCTTTAATTTTAATATAATGAATATTTATTTACTTTAAATTATATGTAGTATGGATGATATTTTAATAAATTAAGAATTTAATAATATTTAGACTTGAAAAGGAGGTTGGTTCAAATAAACCGGACACTATGGGGGTGCTGAGTCATTCTCACCTTTCCCATGCGTACCTAACTTTTCGAACCTAATAGGAGATTAGGGATTACTTAGAAATCGAGTCATCTACCCCTTTCTATTTTTTTGGCCGTCTGGGTGGCGACTTCATTTTCTTCGGATTTAAACTCGTATTCTCTAAGGCCTTGAGCTTAACAGAGTTGAAGTTACAAGAACTATTCCACATGGGAGTAGGGTAAAAATTCGCGCTCACAGCGGCGACTCCACTGGAAATAAGAGAAGTTAATTTTGTTGGTCTTTATATTATTTTATTCTTTCTTATTATAATATTATCTATTATATCATTTAGATTGCATTGTGTGTGAGTTAAGATGTCTTATGTAACCTCTGTTATGTTATATAAGGGATACCATACTTTCACTCAAGGTATGGAGATCGAGCATGGCATAACTACTCATAGCCTCATACTTTTTGGTATATACTTGCTATGGAAGCGTAAACTTTTCAACCTAAAGACTAAAGCTTATATAATTGGCCTAGTAACTTTTCTTAGGTTTTTACCCAAATGCTTGTTGTTTGACTATGATTGATATATCTTGGTTTGAACATGGCTTATTTTGTTTGTTCTTTTTCTAATATGGCATAACTATATTGTAAGCTGAAAATAGTTTTATTCCTTCAAGCCCAAAAGACCAAATTACTTTGAAATTCTTTTTCAAAGATGGTCTTTGTATATAAAACCTCTTTAAGATGGCCCAAGCTCAAAGCCCAAAATTCATTTTTAAACAAATCATTTTACAATGGGCTTTGATACAAAACTATTTTTCACCTCATGGCCCAAATACAAAGCCCGAGATTAATTTTTAAATAAATCTTTTTACAAGGAGCTTTGAAACACTTTTTTAAAATATAACTTTTTCTCAAATGGGCTTACAACTAGTTGGGTCAATTATAAAATATTAAAAATTAATTGTGGCCTAATTTATACTAAGACTTGTTAATCATAGGTTTGTTTGTGGCATGAATCATTAGTTGCTTTTCCAAATAAGAAATCTATTTATGATAAACTTGTTAAGTTAGTTTTAATCCATAATATAGTATAAAAGCTATCTTTTTGTTTTTCCAATGGATTAAGACTTAATTAATGAAAATTATTATGAACTGACTTCTAAATTTGAAAATATAACTACTGGTTAAAATCATCTAAGTGAATGTTTTTGAAAATAAGATATCTCATATTGATATTTTGTTGACATTATACCTAAGAAAAGAGACTCGTCATTCGTATGTGGATGATATAAAGTTGGAAGGATCATTCCTACTCTTTTTGTTTGTTTACGCATACATGCATACATGCATTACATTACATTCTGATTGCATACCTTGAGTACAGTAGTTTAAGAGCTTACGATAATCCGACCTACGTCAGTGACTCAGAGTTCAGTGAGAATTCAGTCAATTTCACATCAAAAGTGATGGATCATAAGCAAGTTTAGAAGCTGGTAAATGATATCGTCAACTCCAAGATAGAAGAATTGAAGGGAGCCCTAGGTGAGACCATGAAAAACCAGCTAGCTGCACTATTAAAAATATTGTTGAAGCATTTGCTAGTACTAAGAAACAGAAAGGGTAAGGGAAATGCTAAGGCTGGTGAGGTAGCCTTTGATGATGACAAGTTGATAATTGTTGATGATGATGACTGGGCTGAATACTTCCAAGATCCTCAAAATAAGAAGAAAGAAACAAAGGCTATGGAGAAAGCGATTGTGAAAAAGATTAAAACTTCAAATGTGAAAAAAACAATTGCTGATCTGAAAAAGAAGTTTAAAAAGAAGCTAAAGACTGAAGAAGAGTCAGAGGTGGATAAGTTATTTAAGGATAATGAAGGAATCCCTCCCAAATTCAAGATGCCTTCCTTCGCTAATTTTGATGAAACAAATAATCCTCACTTGTATGTTAAGAAGTACATCATCGCCATGCAGTTTGCTAGAGCTACTAAGGCCCAAACTTTAAGGTATTTTATGTTTTCTTTGAACTCTATTGTGCAGAATTGGTTTAATACTTTAGAGAAAAGTACTCAAAAAGATTGGGATTTGCTATACTAAGTCTTCATTCAGTAATATGGGTACAATGTTAAGCTGAAAGTGACCCTGATGGAGGTGAAAACTATCAGATAAAAATAAAATAAGAACTTTGTCGAATATATGAAAAGATGAGGGAACAAGGATGCTCTTGTCAAAAAGAGGCCGATCAGTCTGACCAGATTAGGATGATAGTGAGAGGTGTCCTACCTAATCTGTGTGAATAGATGTCTTACACTCTCATCAGAGATTTCAAAGATCTCCTCCAAGTTGGCTTGTAAATAGATGAATGGAAAAAAGAGAAGAACCATTTTTCTAGAAAAAAAAGAATAATGGAGAAATTTATCAGTCTAGTAGTCAAGATACACAGAAAGCAGTGGATGTCAATGCAACTGGTCAAGCAAATAGGAAGTAGTTTTTAGATCTGGGGAGTCCTCTGTCTTGGATTTTTAACAAGTTACAAACAAATGGGTTATTACAGCTATTAGCTCTTCGACCTTTGCTAAATCCTTTTACTCCCAAATTTTGATACCAAAACTTTTTGTCAATTTCATCAGACATAAGGACATGAGACAGATAGATGAATTCGATTAGGACATGAGATTCAAGATCTTATTGACAATGGTAAACTACCTGAGCCTGATAAGTCCAACACCAAGAGCAATCCTTTGTCTAAATTTGAAAGAGTATCATCGCCAACAACCTTCATGATAGAGGGAGGATTGAAGGAAAGTTTTGTCTTGTTGACTTTTCAAAATGTAGATGGAAGAACTGTTAAAGAAGAGGTGCTACTAAGCAAGCTTGGTCCAACTGCGGATGAGGAGGTGATGACCATTACCCTTGATATATCCAAGTAGATAAAACAGTTTTTACTCCAACTTAATAAACTTGCCTTGGCTTATCTAATTTTATTTCATTTTCTTTTTTTGGTATTTTATGGAATAATTATATTTTTTAAATTAAAATTATTTGAATAAATTACTTTTATTAAATTATTGTTAGTCTTTATTTATTTTGGTGTTCAACCAATGACAGATTTAGCTTAATATTCATAAATTAATATATCTATGCATTATAATTTGAATGAATTTACTAGATGAGAGAGTTGTTCTATAGTATTGAGCTTGTATGCTTACTTAGAGAGGACTCCAACATAACAATGAGTGTCTAGGTCCTAATCGATCTTAAAACATACTTTGACAAAACTTTTGACGAGAAATTAAACTCTACTTATTTAAGAGAGAGATGATCTAGACATTATTTGGTAAGCCAACAACTAAAATTTACCTTGTTAACATCAATTCCTAGTTTGTCCCTTTGAACTTTCATAAGATTTTAGCTTACTTTTTATTTACTTGTGAACTCCGATATTCTACCCTGAGCTGTTATGATATTTATGATAAGTTTAATGATCACTGAGATACTAAAATTCAAAAAAGAAGAAAAAAAGGAAGAAAAGAAAAAAAGAAAAAAAGAAAAAGAAAACAAAACAGAAAAAAGAAGAAAGAAGAAAAAGAAAAAAGAAGAGGGAAGAACAATAGGGTTTCAAACTTTTTGCAAAAGCAAATGTCATCCTGATCAAATTCATATTTCTACCAAGAAGATAAGCTATATCTTTTCATGATGCAAGATTTCAAGTTCTATTTTTCATAAAGCAAGATAACAAAACGTCTAGAACATAAAAGGGATGCCCAGAGTTTAAGAATACTTCCAACAACATATGGTTCCAGCAGAAAGTTTGTAGTGTGAAGGTTTGTCCATAATGTTACATCAGCTACAATCTAAAAATGGCCTTCGCTTATCCCATGTCCCTTATAGACCTCATTTCAAGCATATTAATGACATGTTGATCTCTCTTAGTAGGCTGAATCTATTAGTGGAAATTATTTGAATAAGTATGTATATGACGTAGACAATATTTAAATTTAATGCAATTTTTGGTCAAGTAATATGTATGTGCCTATCTGAAGTACAATAGTTCTTGGTCAAATATAATTGATTCTCCAGTTTAGTACGATAACTAGGATTGTCGTGTTATAGATATATTAATTTGAAAAGTCAAGTCCTAGATATGATGACACTGATTTGATAAAGCCAAAATGTGATTTTAATTTAAAATATATATATTTTCTTATCGCATGAGTCTTCAAGCTTAGGGAAGTGCATTGTACTGTCGAACCTTAAAGGACACTTTGGGTAAAGGTAGGATAGTGAAAGAAATGTTTGCAAGTTCATGGAGAAATTAGCAACTAATGTGTTGAATCACTGGCTGAAATGAGCACATCCCATGCCTTTGACTACCTTGTTTGGGGCCTCCATTACTAATGCTTTGTACATATAGAAAATAAAGCCATAGGTGTGAAGTCTTCTATTATTTTAAACAAGCACTTGAAAGGATCCAATAGGAGTGCTTTCTCTTATCATCTCTGTTTGTGAGTCTATAGAATTACTGTAATATTACTCCTGCATATCATGCATACACACATATATGAGCATATCACACTGCATTTATATTGCCCTGTAATATTTATTCTTTGTTAAAGTAAACAATAGATACCTATGAAATAAACAATCAAAAGCAGATATGGAATCGGGGGGCATGGAAGGCTCATCGCTTGAGAAAGATCTAGTCACTTTGCAGAAACAGAGATGCATGCTTGTACAATGAACCAACTAAAATGCAAACATCAATCGGAATCTACATAAGAGCAAAATCATTAGATCTAGCCTACACAGGGGGCAAAACCTCTCCTTTTCAATTTTTAAATTTTGCATATAAAATATTTTCAGACTCACTTTTAATATTTTACCACGTAAGGGGCAAAGAGAGTATATGAGGGCTAGCTAAAAAATGCTTAAATTTTTTGCAAAATGGAACACCAGCTAGAAGAAAGTCAGAACTCTCAGATGACAGAAGGTCAGCACAATCCATTAAATAATGAAACAACAGGCTAGAAGAAAGCCACAATTCTCGAATGATAAAAGGCTAGCAAAATCTATTGAAGAATAGAACAAGTGGTAAGAAGAAATCCAAATCTCTCAGATGACAAGAGATCAGTCTAGCTAGAAGAGCTGAAGTTGATACATTGAAGAATAGAATAGGTGGCTAAAAAAAAGCCCACAGCCTCAAATGACAGAAGGTTAGTCCAGCTAGAGGAGCTGGAGGTCCATCCCCAAGAATAGAAAATTAAAATAAAGATCTATTTCTATAAAAGCATATATTTTCAAATGGATTTGTTGAAGTATCCACTACACAACCTATATCGAATTTGGTGAAGTATCCTGACAGGATAGGTCCAAACAAATAAATAAAAAATAGGCAATCATATGAGATGAAAATATGCACTTATAATAATATCCAATATTTAAAATTAAATAAAATAGGACATCCACAATTTGGTGAAAACATGCCCTTTACATTAATTTCAAAAGTTAAAATAAATTAAATTACATTGAGCTTAATAAATGAGGTACCCATGAAGTGAAAACATATCTTTTACATCCTTGAAGTTTTAATAAATAACTAAATACTATTAAACCATTCATCATAAATAAAATAATAATGGATCATTCATCATAAATATACAACAATGAATCAAATAATCAAATTTAGGTTTTAATCTTAAATAAAGCATAAGATATATAAAATTAGAGTTTACATATTAAATTAAGGCTTATAGGGTTTTAAACATGGTTTTAGGGTTTTGAAGATCAAATTAGAGTTTTGATTTTAAAACACGCAAATAGGATTTTGGAATCTAATTAGGATTTTGGTTTCGAAATAAACTAAGGTTTAATGTTTAAGGTTTAGCTTCTGTTATTAAATTCATATGCTATGTTATTATAGTTTAATGTTTAAACTTGGTTCCTGCCCGAAGTTAACAACTTATTTGCTACTAGATGTCTTATTGGGTTACTGTGAAAGATGACATTATTTTAAAGGATAAAAATTGTTTCTGGAAGTCTAAATAACTATGAACTAATGATTGAAATATTAATAAAAGATGTTATTGTAAATTTAAATGAGTTAAAAACCAAACCTCTGTTTGTTGGCTCTACTAAAATTGAGATTGTTGATCCAAGCTTTCTGTCTGCACTATTTTTGAGTCTGGTTGAGTGGAAAAAATCTAAAGACAGTGCCTACTGCCTTTTTGGTTGCTGTGTGTTGGTTGTGTGTTGATTGTATTTTGATTGTTGTGTATTCTTAATTGTTAATAATTGTTGCTCTTTTGATAAATGTTGTCGCTTCTCTTTGTTAATTGTTGTTGTTAGGTGTTGCTGCCCTTAATTGTTTACATAAACATGTATTTATAAGAAAAAAAATTAGGTTAACAGTAGGTACGTAAACCAAGCTTAATCAGGATTTTCACTAAATAGGGCTCGGATTAATTCCTAAAACAGAAACCATATCGAATTAAAATCATTTAAGTTCTACATGAACCCAACTATATCGAATTAAACTTTGTTTAATATGACCATATCGAATTGAATTTTAGGATTTTAAATGTTGAACCGGCTTATTTTAAACCTTATAAAACTAGACTAATATAATTAAAAGCTTTAAAATAGGTTTAACCCATTAAGAATAGACCAAAATTGACTAGGCCTCGATTAATTGAGATCAAACTGGCTTAGGGCCAAAGTTAAGGGTTTATAGTTTACCCCATGCTTGAATGATCTTAAAACTTTAGTAGAAGAGAGTGCAACATGACTTTGAGTTGATCTTGGATAAGGATGGGTTCTGGACCCGAGGATTGGTTTGGATTCTGGACCAAAGACTAGATTTGCATTCTTGACCCGAAATTGGATTTGGATTTTCGACCCAAGACTGAATTTAAGTTCTTGACCCAAAATTGGATTTAGATTCTCGACCCTATACTGGATTTTAGATTCTCGAATCAAGACTGGATTTGGGTTCTCGACCTAAAATTGGATTTGAGTTCTCCACCCTATACTCAATTTTGGGTTCTTAATTTGAGACTGAATTTGGGTTCTTGACCTGAGACTGGATTTGATTTGGATACTACAATAAATTCATAAAATTGTGCCATCATGATACTTCAACGAATCCAATATAGGCTGGAGATTGTGCCATCAGGATACTTCAACAAATTCGATATAGGCTGGAGATTAGGCTGATTCTAATGAATCGGGCACTATAAGGGTGCTAGGTGATTCTCACATTTTCCATACGTACCTAACTTTTTGAACACAATAGAGAATTGGGGATTTCTTAGAAATTGAGTCATCTACCCCTTTCTATTTTTCTGACCCGTCCATATTTTCTAAGACCCTGAGCCTAATAGTGCCGAAATAGCAAGAATCATTCCACATGGGAATGTAAGCGAAAATTTCTGCTCATAGTTATATTGATTGAGATCTTCAATTTGAGGCATTCTCATGGATAGTAAAGGCAAGACAATCTTGGACCTTCAACGAGGCTTTGATGGAGCTGGGCTTGAAAAAATATATGGGTGGGGATATTTACACCCTATAAAAATACTAAATACATCATAATTTATTAATACACTCCTACCAGGGGCGGACACAAAATTTAAATTTAATGGGGGCTTAATATATATTGAATATAACTTTTTAGAAAATTTTATTAGTCATAACTTTTATAAATACTTTTCATTTTGAGATAATAAATTTAACGCTTACTAATTTTTTAGTTTCAATAATCAATAACATAAATTAATGAGAAAAGGTATAAAAAAAATACAAATTGAGATTTTAAAAATTTTATCTCCAACACAATTAACAAAAACTAAATTGAGATAGATATTATATAAATAATAATGTAATTGTAGTTTTAAGTATAAATTATTTAGTATGATTTTATATTTGCTATATATACAAAAGAATAATAAATCTTGTGATGTATAAATTTTAAAATTAAAAATTAAAAATTTATACAAGGGGAGTTTTTATATCCCTCTTAAATGAGGTAGAGAAAAAGAAGGACAAATGAGTAGAAAATTGTCAAAAATAAAAAATAAACTGAATTTATACAAGAAAAAATTAATTGGAAAAAAATAAGAGAGAAAAAATTTTCTAAAACTTAAATGATTTTTTTTAAAATAATATATTTTAAAAAATGAAAGATATACCAATTCAATTGAAAGTTTATCAACTCATAAAATTTAATTTTTTACTATATGATAAAAGTTAAAAATTATATACACATACATATATATACGTGTATGTATATAAGGAAATAGGAAAGTCAGTGTGGGCTTGAGCCTCCACTGGCCTTCACTTGAATCCGCCGTCACTCCTATTATAAAATCTCAAATTTAATTTTTTTTATTAATATATTTCACCAAAAGACCTTAATTACTCTTTATTATATTATATTTAATTTTTTATTTATACAACCCATCCATTAAATTATATCTATAAAAAAAATCAGTTTTTTCATTTTTTTTATTCAAAATTCATTTTTTCCCTTAATAAAGGAAGAATCAATAGTATAGTAAGAGTGTGGTTGATCTCTTCCTCATCCTTTTCATCTCCAAATTCATCTTTCATTTGCTTTATTTCATTAATAATGGGAGATCTATGTGGAAAATAATTAAAATTTTTTAACTATTAATGTCAAATTTTTTAAAGGTTTGAAATTTATATATATGATTGATGAAGTAAAATGTTATTTGAGAAGATATTAAAAAATTTAATTAGAGTTCTTTTTTATCAACCTCTATTTTCTAGAAAAGAAAAAAGAATGAAATGAAAAAGAGAGGAGTACAAGATAATCTTGAGTTTTTTTTTTTTTTTCTAAAATTCTTGAAGTTTAACGAGAGGTAAATATTTCTTCATTTAATTTAATACAATACATATATTTTGATATGAATTTTGCTCTATTTCAAAAGCTGAGTTCTAGGGGTCCTTCTTGCTTGGAATAAGGGTATCAAGCATTTAGAGGTAGAAGTTGACGGCCTCAAAGTGGTTCAAACGGTTCAAGCGCCAATATCTCAGTGATGCGCAAACTCCTTTCTGATTGATAGTGTTAGGAAACTTCTAATGCTACAGTAGAATGTGCGAATTAATCATGTGTATAGGAAAGTTAACTTCGTAGCAGATTGACTTGCTTCCTTTGCGAATAAGTTTTCAATTGATTTGGATGATTTATTGTAATGGTGTCCCACCTAGTGATGGGATCCATAGTAAGAAAAAATTAAAAAAAATATATAGGAAAGGTGGAGGACAGCTTTTACAAGCTGTCCCACCACCAAAGAATTACAAATTCAATTTGTAAGAATTACAAATTGAGTTTGCAATTTAAAATCGGTGAGATAACTTGCACGCGGTGCCAACACGGTGGGAAGGTCTATTTCATTTCTATATATTAAATTTTGAGAAGAAAAAAAGATTTAAGAGAATTTTTTGAATGATAAAATAATGAGATTTTTATTTTAAGGGTATTTTTTTTAAAATACTTATCACTATTTTTTTTATCTCATTTGTATGCATTATCTCTAAAATTTGTACCGCTTTTTAATTATTAGTGAATTCATTTCTCTTCTTCTCCCGTGGATTTAGCCTAACGCCGAACCAAATAAATTTGTGTTTCTATTTATTTTCTCTATTTTATTTATCGTATTTTGCCCAAATAAATATTTTGCTTCTACATTCAATTCTAACAAGTGATATCAGAGCTTGATTAATATTTATTTGGGGCTAAATATGACGACAATAAAATTTTATATTGAGAAATTTGAGCGCAATATGAGTTTTACTATGTAGCAAGTTAAGATGAAAATAATCTTAACACAAAATATTTTGCATAAAGCATTATTGAGTAAGAATCGGATGCCGCTATGATGAATAAAAATAAAAAGATAGAAATTAATGAGAATGCTCTATCAACAATTCAACTATGCTTGTCCAATGAAGTCTTGCGTGAAGTCCTTGATCAAAAGACAGCTAAGAATTTATGGGGCAAGTTGGATTCTTTACATATCACAAAGAGTCTCACTACCAAGTTGATTGTCAAATATCGTTTGTATACCCTTTCTATGGTAGGGGATACATCGATTAAGTCTTATATTGATGAATTCTTTTTCATTCTTTTGGACATGAGAAATATGGAGATAAAGTATGAAGATGAAGATTTGACTCTTATGTTGCTTTGTTCATTACCTCCATCATAAAAAATTTTTAGAGAGACATTGATTCACAATAATAAGTCTCTAAAGTTGGAAGAGGTGAAAACATCTTTGTATTCTAAAGATCTCTTAGATAAAGAACTCTTTAGTAGCCATTCTGATGTTTTAAAAATTTTGGTGGTTAGAAAAAGATCTTTTCAGTGAAAGAATAGTCATCTAACTTGTAATTACTGTAAGAAAAAATGACATATTAAAGCAGAGTGTTTTAGGCTTCAGAATAAAGAAAAGAATTAGAAAGAGAAATTTGTTTAAGCCAGTGTTATTCAAGAGGACAGTGATGTATACGTCGTGACTGAAAATGATGTCAAATCCAAATAAAGAAGAATTTTAGATTCTTCTTGCTCATTCCATATATGTATCCATATTGATTGATTTTTCTTTTATTAACCTGTATGCAAAGGAGTTATATTTATGGGCAATAATCATCCTTGTTAGATTATCGGTATTAGCACTGTCAAGTTTATGATGCATGATTCGAACATTGATTAATGTTCGATATATTCCTAATATGAAGAAAAATCTCATTCACTTATCTATTTTGGATAATATTAGCTGCAGATTTTCTAGTAGAGATGAAGTTTTGAATATTCTGAAAGGTACTTTTGTTGTAATGAAAGCTAACCAAATTGGTAAATTGTATATATTGCAAGAATCTACTGTCATCGATTTAGCTGCAATCACTTCTCATATATCAAATTCAAATGTGATTAAGATGTGACATGCACAGCTTGGACACAAGAGTAAGAAGAGTTTGGCAATGTTAAGCAAGTCTAAGTATTGCTTAAACTTAACTGGCGCTAGTAATAGTTGATTTTGTCCTAAAAGACTATTTAGAGAATGTGAAGAGAAATTTTCTATTTTGCTACAATAAATTTAAGTTAAGGTAAAGTTGTAAGCAATTTTTTGATAATTAAAATTATAAAAATATATTGTCTTAGCATACTATTTGGAAGAAGATTATTGATATAGAAATTTCAATTATTTGAGTGTGAGTTAAAAATTTATAGTGGTGTCATATTCAACGGTGATTAAAAAATAAAAAAAGGAGGGGGACAACTTTTTCAAGCTGTCCCACCGCCAAAGAATTGTAAATTCAATTTGCAAGAATTGCAAATTGAGTTTGCAATTTAAAATCGGTAACACGCGGTACTAATACAGTTCCTCATTTTTATATATCAAATTTTGAGAAGAAAAAAAATTTAAGAGAATTTTTTGAATATATATATATATATAAGATAATATTTTTGAGTGATAAAATAGTGAGATTTTATTTTGAGGCTATTTTTTAAAACACTTATCACTAATTTTTGTTTATCTCATTTGTGTGTATTTTTTTTAAAATTTATATCACTTTTTATTATTAGTAGATTTATTTTTTTTTTCATCCGTGGACGTAAACTAACGTTAAATTATGTAAAATTGTGTTTTTATTTATTTATTTATTTTATTTATCATATTTTATTCAAATAAATATTTTATTTTCGGATTTAATACTAATATTTATCTGAGCCTTCGGAGGGAATTCAAAGATGGCTAGAGCATGATTATATTGGTGTAGTCTGCAGCAGACTTGTTCAAGCTAGTCTGTGAAGTTTCTTTGTTCTCTTTGCAGTAATATATATATATTTCATGCCCACTTGACGTCCTCTCACCCTTGCAGCACTTTCTGACTCTGATGTTGACTTTTCTGTGTCAATATTTACCAGTTCAACAACTCTTTAATATATTAAGTTCAAGTTGTAAATATTGACACGGGCATTAAAAAGGCATAGCTTTATTATTAAATTTAGTTATTAAAAATTGAAATTTCAATCACTAGAGAATTCCAATATAAAAGCATGAAGTCTAAGTACAAAGTATGATGAAACAATTTAATTGCATTAATATAAATTAATGGTGCTTCAATTTCAAGCACCCGCAGTCCACAATTAATTAAACCAACCATTAACAACCACAAATTCTTTCTTTGGATTTTCGCGTCTGCCTCCACTACGTAATTCAGCTTACATATATGGCTTTTGCTTCTCTTTTTTTTTTAATTCCCACTATAGCAGCATATTCCCTTTTCTTAATTTATGATTAGTTTCAATATATTTTTATTTTTAACAGAATTTATGTTGTATTAATCTACTTGAAATTAACAAATGATCATTTTATATATAAGATTATAAAATGTTCATATAATATTTCGAGTTAAAATTAAAATTCAAATCTTCATGATTTCAAATATATACATATTTGTAAATTAATTTCAATAAATCAAATAATTAATAATTAATTAACATTAAATTTTAAAAAAAAAATCACTCCACTTATCAATATCTATAGTAGAAATAATAAATGGTATATTGTTAAATATCTCATATCGTTTAAATATAATAATGATATGTTGCTTATAATAGTTTGGACAATTCACATAATATGAGTTAGTTTTTAAAATTAAATTAGGTTCAAACCTATTTTTTTAATATGGTATCAGAGTTATCGATCCAATCTTTTGATTTGAGTCATCTGCAGATATTTAGCGTTATAAATTTTATACTCTAAATGTCTAATTTTAGACGTGAGGAAATATATTAAATATCTCACATCATTTAAATATAATAATAATGTGCATCTTATAATAGTTTAAATAATATTTATTTTATGAGCGAGCTTTTAAAATTAAATTAGATTTAAGTATATTTTTTTTCTATATATAATTATATATACAAATAGAAAGCATTAATTATTGTTTAAAAAAAGTATTTTTTTTCTTTAGACTATTGTAGAAGTTAAATTTGCATGAAAGTTTTGTCTTCTTTTGTACATGTAATGATAAGTTAAATGTTTATTTATATCAATGATAAGTTTTGTCTCGCCTCATCAATGATAAGTTTTGTTACTTGGCGATTATTATTTCTTTTTTATTTATATCTTTGTTTAGACTAAGTCACACATCCATCATGATCATATCTGAACTCAAATAATTCGTTAATATTTGAGAGTTCTTTTTTCAAAAAAAAATATTAGATTTATTTTCAGAACTTTAGTTTGGTAGAATTAATGTCAAAAGACCAAAAAAAATTAGTTATAGATTTAGTTTTGTTTTTTCTTATTTTTTGTTTCTTATTTGTGAGCTAAAAGTAGAAAAAGATAACAGTGGTTATAAACTCTTTTCTATATTGCTTTTGTGCACTTAAAATTGATTGGAGCTTTCTCCAGTGAGATAAGATTACGAATTTTTTTAATTATTATCGTTTGAAAGAAACTTTCTCTTATGGTTTGCGTCGGAGATCTGATCTTATAAATTATAATTTAATATCTAAATATTTTTATTTTAAATATATTTTTAAATAATAATAATATTAAGCAAATTCATAATGTTTTTAAAATATAAAAAAATTGTCCAAAAAAATCCTTGAGTTCCACGATCTCATATCTAGGACTATAAAATAAATTTTTTGGAATTACACTTTGAAGACGGCATTTAAACTCCAAGTCCACACATTATTCAAGAATTGTTTAAGTTTCTAGATTCAAATATCTAAACTAAACAAGTTCAGTAATTTTTTGTATAATTAATTATATCATAAACTTCTTTTCTGTCATTGCTCAACTAATCAGTCAACCCTCCAAACTCTTAAAGAAGAATTATCCTTAATGGCCGGCTGAACAAATAAAAGCTGTCCAAATAATTAAACATATTGCTTCTCATCCCAATGCTCTTTACATTCTTTATATAGGCTAAAGAATTTTACAAACTGATACAAGTGATGAATTATGAAGAGTCATCTTCCTAAAAAAAGAAAGTGAAAAAATCCACTACTTTGGACATATTAGTCATGTCAGTAGTCAATTCAAAGATAGTAAAAAATATTACCATTCAGCCTATAAGAAAATCTTGACAGTCAAATATGGTGTCAAGAAATTTGGTTTCCATTTAGTTAGTCATTTTTTTTATTATCTTGGACAATACCTTCTTTCCAAAATCTCTAGAGTTTAAAGAGAAAACTCTTCCTTCCTCTCAGCTTTTGAGTATGAAACAATGATTCTCAAAATATGATTTCTCTATTCAACACATTAAGGGTCATCAAAAGAATTTAATTTCTCATCTTTTATCTCGACCACACAATCCTATTACTTTTATCACAGGCAGTTCATCCTTTTCTCTGATTAGGATGAATACTATAGTCTCTAAAAATTCTAATCCACACTCATTTTCCAATTTATAATTTCCTCCAAATCTTATCCCTCAAAATCCAATTCAAATTTAAGATTTTGCAAGGACCCATCTGTTTTGTTATTTGTCAAATATCCATAATCATTTTCATGTAGATCCAGAACTCAACATATTTTATCTAGAACATCCATGGTTCTTGGTTTATCATTTCTGTCCACAACATTCTCATATTCAATTAGAACTTTGGTTTCTATGGTATCTCTCCACCTCATGCTGTTATACTTTGGAATTCCATGTCATGGATATGATAAATCTTCTTCATATTGAGGAAAACACTGGAAAACTCTTATGGAAAATTTTGACTTAGCATGATTCAATTCATTGCTAGAAAAAGACAATTTCTGTAGATAGCCTATAACAATAATTTATGAAAAAAGCCCGATTCAAAGGCCTAAGGCTTTAATTCAATATTCATTTTTCATAGGCCTTATTATCAGTACCCTAACAATGGAATAATTTATTCCCAAAATTACGTATACCATCGGCACATCCCCAACTCTACTTTCCCAGGATCAGGAGATGAAACATCACTTAAAACTATTTCTTTGTGAATTAAATGATTGTATGCCAACAATAAAAAATTCAATTATCTGCATCTCAATGGTCCCAACAAAAACTGGTCCTCTAATATTAGAAAATTTAAAGAATCTTATGCATATTTACCCTTCCAGCTAAGTGACATGTATTTTGAGGATAGTGGCCTATTTCATCAGACAAACTTTAATGGATCTAGCTCAGGAACAACTCAAAGAAATAAGGATGTTTATCCTTTCTCTGGTGTATCCAACTCAACCTTACCACTAAAAGATAAAGATGTCCCCTCCTCTTCACAATGGGACAAAAAAGATAGTGAAAGCTGAGACATTAGCAGAAGTTGAAGTATCTGCTTTATAAAAAAAAGTAGAAATAATGGACCTAATTATATATGAAAATAATCTTGTGCTTACTATGATGACTTTGACAGTTCAAACTACATAAATATGAACTTATCTCCTTCCTATTCCTTTTAAGATATATTTTACTGTTCTATTGTCAATATGTAATAATCGCCTTTACTTTTATAAGTGTGTAACATTGCTTACAACTTCAAATTTGTATGTATTTACTTTGTAATTCTATAAATAGATAACTTGTAAACAAAAAACATCAAGTTTTGTTCTCCTCCTTTATTTTGTAAGAAACTTTCTATTAATAAGATCATGAGTTTTTAAATTTCTCTCTCTTCTTTCTTACTTACATACCTGCATATCTACTAATAAAGCTTTGATCATGATATAAAGTTTAAATCTTAAGCTTTTTATGATCAACTAACTAGATAAATCAAAAGAACACTGCCATTTTGAAGCTAATGAAGGTCGTGTTATTGACTATGCATGAGAAATATATAGTTATCATTCTAAATTTGCTCATGTTTAAATAGAAAATAATATTCATATGTTCATAATCTAAATATACTCTTTGCTTGCAGTTCCTACTGATCTTGTACATTAGAATAGGTTTTGGATGGATTTACTAAGTGGTATCAGATCCTAAAAGATAATTTAGTAATATGTATGGTTTATGATAAGAAGGAAAACTCAGATTACCTATGGAAAACCCCCCAAAAAGAATTAGTTTCTGACCCATGTTCTTTGATCATTCCTCCTTCCTGTAAGCAATCCATTAGCAATAAAATAGATAAATCTAGTATAAATAACCCACATACTTGAAGACTCCCAGATAGATCCATCTCAACTTCCTCTCCTTAATCCTTATACTATATTTAAGAAAGGTAATTAAATTAGAAACATAGAAAATCTTATTTCTCATAAATCTCCCCCGAAAAAGGAATATATACAGTCTTTTTAACTTAGCCAATGTAGTCTTTCAGCCACTACAGCAGAATAATATGTTACTCTGAAAATTCTACAAGAGTTTATTTCTCAATGGAAAAGATAGAGTTATACTTATCTCCATCTTAGAGCCATCAAAATTGTCATTTCATATTATGGAAGGAAAGGTTTGCCAATTTCAGCTATACTATCTCTCTTGGATATTCGATTTTACATTTTGAAAATGTTGTTATTGGTAGCATCTTGACCACTCTCAATCCAGGGAGTGTTGTGCTTACTTTCTTCCCAAATTACAACTTATCTTTGTTGGATGCCTATCTATTTACAACCTTAAAGATTTACTAGATCACATAAGCTGGATAAGTATAAAATTCTTTATCCGTTAAACTTCATCTTCAGATAATTTATAGGACCATACTATTTGTTTATCTATTCCTTGAGTATCGACATATGCCCTATATATCTATTCAAACATAAATTCTATTCCAACTATCGTTCAAACTCTGAGGCAACTCAAAAGGAGTTGGTTAAGCTCATTCCTTTGGAATGGGTTACCAATTATATATGAAAATTTGCATTAGGATAGTTAAGCTATCTAGACGATAAATCTAAAATTCAAAAAGTAAGCTGATGGAATAGTTAAGATATTACGCTACAAGAATGTAGCGGATAACCGATGGATTTTTTCTTCGATAATCCTTATTTTTTTAATCTGCAATAGTATTTACTGAGAAATTATCGATAAAAAAAATCTGTCGCCAAATCTTTCACCGATAATAAAAAAATCGACGAAAACAAACATCAGCCGGTAAATTTTTTTATAGAAATAATCTGTCGATTATTTTCTGACAGAAAAGTAGTCGGCAATCTTTATTGATAGAAATTATTTTCATCGGTATAGAAGAGAAATTACTGATGAAAGATTATTTGTTGGTAAATACAGACAGAAAATATTTTCTGTTGGTAATATCGACAGATAATTTATTATCGGTGTTACTGATAGAATTCTTTTTCTATAGGTAATATCTCAGAAATTACCGACAAAAATTAATATGTCGGTAAGAAATAAAATATTTTTTAAATTTTATAATATAATATATAAATGTATGTTTAAATTTTTATTAATAACAATAACAACAACAACAACAACAACAAAGCCTTAATCCCATGTTAATTGGGGTCGGCTATATGGATTCTTCTTTTCCACTCAATACGATTTAAGGTTATCTCTTCTGGTAGATGTAACATCATAAGATCATTTTGGACCACTTTTGACCAAGTCAGTTTAGGCCTACCTCTGCCTCTCTTAGCTATATCTACTCTAACTTGTTCGGTTTTTTTAACTGGCGCATCGCTAGGTCTTCGTTTCACATGGCCAAACCACCTCAATCTATGCTCTCTTATCTTATCCTCAATAAGTGCTATCCCCACTTTTTCTCTAATGCACTCATTGCGGATTCTATCCATCCTAGTATGACCACACATTCATCTTATCATTCTCATTTCCGTAACATGCATTTTACTCATGTGTTGTCCTTTTACTGCCCAACACTCACTACCATACATCATAGCAGGCCGTATTACAGTGCAGTAAAATTTTTCTTTTAATTTAATTGGCATTTTTCGATCACATAGAACTCCTATAGCACCCCTCCACTTCATCCAACCAGCTTTAATCCTATGATTTACATCTTCTTCACAACCCCCATCTTCTTGAAGAATAGAGCCAAGATATCTAAAATAAGTACTATGAGGCACTACTATTCCGTCTAAAATAATTTTGCCTCTTTCTCTATTCTCGCTATTAAATCTACAATGCATATACTCAGTCTTAGTCCTACTTAGCTTAAAACCCTTAGATTCCAAAGTGCTTCTCCATAACTCCAACTTTTGATTTACCCCTGCTTGAGTCTCATCTATTAATATAATATCATCTGCAAACATCATACACCAAGGGATGTCATCCTGTATATGTCTTGTTAGCTCATCCATGACCAAGGCGAAAAGATAAGGGCTCAAAGCTGAACCTTGGTGTAATCCAATAGAAACGGAAAAATCCTTAGTATCCCCTCCCACGGTACAGACACTGGTGGTAGCTCCCTCATACTTATCCTTCAAGACTTAGATATATCATATAGATATTCCTCTACGCTCTACATAAAACTTCTCTAGGGACTCTATCATACGCCTTTTTCAAGTCAATAAAAACCATATGTAAATCCTTCTTCATCTCTTTATACTTTTCCATCAAATCTCTTATAAGAAAAATAGCTTCCATAGTTGATCGATCAGGCATAAAGCCAAACTGATTTGAGGAGACACAAGTATCTAACCGCAAACGGTATTCTACAACTCTTTCCCACAATTTCATAGTGTGGCTCATAAGCTTTATACCTCTGTAATTTGAGCAATTCTGAATATCTCCTTTATTCTTAAAAATAGGTATCAAATTACTTTGTCTCCATTCATTAGGCATTTTCTTTGAACTTAAGATCTTATTGAACAAAGATGTCAATCATGTAACTCCTGTATCTCCCAAACATTTCCAAACCTCAATAGGTATCTCATCTGGTCTACATGCTTTACCAACTTTCATTTTCTTCAAAGCTTCTTTAACTTCCGAAAATCTAATCCGTCTAGTGTATTTCACATTTTTCTCCGGCCTAACGTCTAAACCCTCAATGTTATCACTATGGTTACCATTAAGAAGTTCCTCAAAATAGCTTCTCCATCGTTCCTTAATATCCTCTTCTTGAACCAGAACCTTATTCTCTTTATTTTTAATGCACTTAACTTGGTTTAAATCACGACATTTCTTTTCTCTTATCTTAGCCAATTTATAGATAGCTTTTTCTCCTTCTTTTGTTCCAAGTTTCTCATACAAACTCTTTAAAGATTGCGCTCTTGCTTGACTAACTGCCTTTTTAACTTTTTTTTGTACTGCTCAAAAGCATCATTGTTATTACACTTAGGCAAACTCTTATACCATTCCCTTTTACTTCTTACCGCTTTTTGCACTTCCTCATTCCACCACCAAGAATCCTTTGAGGGATGTCCACACCCTTTAGATTCTCCAAGAATCTTTCTAGCTACTCTTCTAATTGTTGTAGACATACATATCCACATATCATTTGATGACATACTCACATCTTCCTCCCACCCTCCAGCTTTGACCAACTCATTCTTGAACAATAATTATTTTTCACCTTTTAAAGTCCACCACCTAATCTTAGGACTATTGTTCTTCCTTGGCCTACTAGTCAACCTCTTAAACTTGATATCCAAAACTACTAACCTATGTTGAGTGGTCAAAGCCTCACCTGGAATAACCTTACAATCCTTGCATCGAGTTCGATTGGCTTTTCTTGTGAGTATGAAGTCAATCTAACTTCTATTTTTCCCACTTTTAAAGGTCACTAGATGTGATTCCCTTTTTATAAAATATGTATTTGCCAGAATCAAACCATAGGCTAAAGCAAAATCAAGGATACTCTTACCTTCTTCATTTCTAATTCCAAAACCATACCCTCCATGTACCTCCTCAAAACCTACTCTGTCTTTTCCTACATGTCCATTTAAGTCTCCTCCTATAAAAATATTTTCATCATTTGGAATCCCTCGCATAAGTTCATCCATATCATCCCAAAAATTTTGCTTGCTCTCCCCATCCAATCCAACTTGAGGGGCATATGCACTAACTATGTTGATGGTCTCATTCTGGATCACAAGTTTAATTGAAACAAGTTTAATTGAAATAATCCTATCGCTTACTCTTTTCATGGATATAACTGTCTCCTTTAGGTTCTGATCCAAAATTATACCTACTCCATTCTTACTTCCATCTATACCTGTATACCACACTTTATACCCAGTATTCTCAACGTCTTTACTTTTCCCTCCAACCCATTTAGTCTCTTGGATACAAGCAATACTAAATTTCCTTCTCTCCATAGTATCAATAAGTTCTCTCAGTTTACCTATAAGAGATCCAATATTCCAAGTTTATATTCTGATCTTACTCCCTAATTGTTCTTTCTTATGTTTCTTCCTATAAAATCTTTTAACATTATCTAAATCTGTATCTCTCGTATTACTCTTATTATTCGTATTTTGGACTAACTTCTTGACCCACACCCGTCCATGATGTGAGAACCCTTGTTTATTATGCATCACATCCGGGCGCCGACATGGAGCGTCGCATTCGGGGAATGCTCTACACCCTTGCTTATTCTTCACTACACCCGGGCTCCGATGTAGCGTGTTACAATTAAGGAACGCTCCAACGATATTATTATTAGAATTCATATCATGAGATGTGACAAAAGTTTTACGCTGGTTGTCACCTACCGCAACCCTCCTCCTTTACCCGGGCTTGGGACCGGCTATACACAAGAAACTCATGTATAGGCGAAGTTAAATTTTTATTAATAAGAATAAAAAAATAAAAATAAAATTAATATTTAAAAAAATATTATATGTAATAAATTTTCAAATATAAAAAATATGAACATAAAAATAATAAAATGTATATAACAATATGGAATTAAAATATCATTGTACATATACAAAAAAAAAAAAACTAAAATCAAGTAGCAGGAGGTAGTGAAGGTGGAGGTGGAAGAGCACCATCAGGTGGAAAGTGTCGTGATGGATCGAAGGTTCCTCGCATGAAGTTGGACATAAACTCATTAAGCTGCTGTTGGACCAACATATGCACCTCGATTTGTATCTGCGCCTGAATTCGAGATTGAACCTATGCCTCTACCTTTATTTGCACCTGTTCCTGGATCTGCTACTGAACAGTCCGATCACGCTCCTTCAATTGCTCCTTTAAATGCTCGATCTCGTCCCGTAAGGCAGATGAACTACTAAAAGAAGAAGAAGAAGCTGTGTTGACATACTGTGAGCAAAGTCTATACAATTTCTTCTTCTTCTTATCTCCGCCCACAACAGATCAAAATAAGCTATCATCATCAACAAACATGTCGGTCTGAGAGGCCTCCTCTCGAGAAGCAATGAAACTATCCTATATAATATAAAAAAGATTATTAATTTTATATTTTAAATTTAATTTTTGTAATATTTAAAAAATTATGAAATTACTTACATTTACATCCTGTGATCGACGATACACAAATGATCCTATATAATACAAACAACTCATAGTTGTTCGGCGGTCGACCCATGGTAGACTCATATTTAATGAAAAAAAATATTAGTTTAATAACACAAAAAAATTATAAATTAAAATGTATTAAAAAATATAAATGTACTTACGAGTGTACGAGCATGATCATGATGTGATCGGCTGCCTCCTTTATATGTGGATGGACCTGTATCATCCATAACACTGGACATCCTGTTATGAGAGGCAACGACAGAAGGTGCCTGCCCCTTGGGAGATCTCCACCGGGCCTGCAGGTTTGCCCATAATTGATTATCAATAAATGAAGGTTGCATCCCTGCAGCCTTCACCTCACTCAGCATATCACTGTAGCGAATAGCTGTATTCTTCATGAAGGCAATCCGGATAAGGCTATCGATAGCTTGGTCCCAATAAAAATATTTATGCAAAAAAAAAGATAATTATTATCATCTAAATGTAAAATATTTACTTGTACATTTATATTAAATATTAAAATTTAATTTTCGTTTTAACCTTAAACTCTTCGAACCAAAAATTCTTCATCTCCGGAGAGACTGCCTTCCAAGAAACTCCTACGGAGTCCATCTTCTGTGTCATAGCCTTCCAAATGCGTCTAGTAGAAGCCCCAGCTGGATCCATCATGTAGCTGCAAAATTAAAGAAACAATACACATTTATTTAAAATAAATCAATTAAACTTTATAATTTAATATAAGTAATGTAAAATTTTAAAAATACTTACTTCGGCTCCCGAATAATCAAATGCTACATCTTACCATCACGACCTGGAACTGACGCTGCAGTAGTGGTATCACCAATATGGGCATCTGAAGTGGTCGGGAGAGAAGAGGCAGCAGGAACCTCCGTTTGGGCCAGGTGAGAAGAAGAAGCAAGATTCTCTGTCTGGATCCAGTGAGAAGTAAAGGCAGGATCATCTCTAAGTATATCGTCTGTAGCTGCGTCAATATGAGGATCATCAACAAATGTATCATCAGGGATATCGCGCAACTGTAGATGTGGCGAGCCTGTACTACTAGAACCTCGACCTCCATTGGATTGACCGCCAGACCCCGATCAATTCAATCCTCTTCCAGGTCCGCGATACATATCTGAAAAAAAAATATCAGTATAATTAATATGAATAAAATAATAAATATAGAAATAAATTTTTAATAAAAGTCATAGCTTAATTACCATTACTTATTGTTAGGATTCATCGCTGTCATCTAATTAGGATGATTCAGATTTAGAATCCAGTAATGATTCATCCGATTCAGATTCTACCTCCATAGTCTCAATATCCATGAGTTCTCCAGTTGGATATATTTAAAAGACCTGGATCACCCTCATTTGTCCTATCAACCAACTGTATATTATTCTTTTAATTATACTTTAAATGTCAGCAAATCATAAATTCAATTTTGCTTTACCGTTTTCTCGTGGATTTGCACATTTGAATTTTTTTTTAAATTCAAATCAAAATAAAATGGATTTTATTATATTGCATTTTATCTATTAATGTTTGAATTATCAGATTATTATTAAATTATCGCTCTTATTTTTCGATAAAAATATAAAAATAACAATACTTATTAAAATCTACCAAAATGAAAAAAAAAATACATATATATATATATATATAAACATATACATACTAACATGTAAAAATCAATGTACAAATACATTAGAAAATATTAATAAAAATACTATTGAACTATTTCACAATTTTCTATAAATTAAGCATATAAGAACTCTAATATTTAATTGTTTAACCACAATCTATACATTAGAAAATATTAATAAAAATACTATTGAACTATTTCACAATTTTCTATAAATTAAGCATATAAGAACTCTAATATTTAATTGTTTAACCATAATCTAGCAATCGCTAAAATAAAAAATACTATTAATTAATAATATAACCAAACTTTTTAATTCTTACAACTAATTACCTATAAATCAGAAGGATCATAAAATATATCATAAATTATATACCTTTAAACTAAACATAAAATAAAAAAACATATTAATTATAATTTCTTAACAAAAATTGACTATATTACAAAAAAAACATAAAATTACCTAAAATAAATGCAAACCCTAAATTATTTTTATTTACCAAAAAAATTTAAAATTTATAACAAATTTACTAAATTTCTCTAAAATATTTTATATTTGAGATACAAAATTAATTCTTTATATGCAATAAAATTCTATAATTAATAAAAAAGTATCAAATATTTTCTAAGATAAAAAAATACCTTAATAAAAATTCAACACCCTAAAATATTTCTAATTAAAAATAAATTATTAATTATACTAAAAGTTATAAATTTCTCTAAAATATATTTTATAATTATTAAAAATACCTCCAAATTTTTATATTATTTTATTATGAAATTTATTAAATTAAATCTAATTTACTAAAATTTAAAAAAATGTCTAATTTACTTAAATTAAATGTAATCTACTAAAATTTTAAAAAAATCCTAACAATAATCAAATAAGCCTAAAATATTATTAATTAGTACAAAAAAATTAAAATTATATAAATATTTTAAATTTGTCTAAAAATTATTTTGTAAAGTAAAACAATACTAAAAATTTATTCATTCTATCTTTTTTAAAAAAAAATTATATAAAAATCTAATACCCTAAAATAATACTATAAACACCAAAATATATTCTAAAATATATTAATAAATATAATTTCTCAAAAAAATATTTTATAACCATTTCTTTTTAACCTTAAATTTTTTTATTTTTTCATTCTACAATTTATTAAATTAAATCTAATTACATAAACTTTTAAAACAATTCTAACAACAATAAAATAAATCTAAAATATTTATATTTACAGAAATTTCAAAAAATATAATTAATCTAAATTTGTTTAAAAAATTATTTTTGGCCCTAAAAAACCTTAAAAATAAAATTTATTTTACTGAAATTTATAAAATTAATTCATTCTACCTAATTATTTTATTTTAAATAATTATACAAAAATCTACAATAATACACATTAATTTTTTTAAACAATATGTATATCTTAAACAATAAAATAATACTATAAATACAAAAAAAAATTAAAAATATCTTTAAAATTTTGAAATTTTAGAAAATATAATCTAATTTTTTTAATTAATTTCAAAAATTAAATAAATAATTTACTTAAATTTTTTAAAATTTAATAATAAAACATTACTATACTACATACAAACATTGCCTGAAAAAAATAAAGTCCCTAAATTTTTTATAAAAAATTTTACTTCGCTAATATTATATTATGAGTAAATAAAAATGTGTAAAAAAAAATTAATTTTCGGATGTGTAATTGCAAAAATCTAAAACTACTCTAAAAATTCAAATAACCAATAAATAAATATACATATCAACCTAAACTACATAAATATAAACAATAACAACACAAAATATAAAATTTATTATAAAATAAAATTCAACAAAAATAAAAATAATAAAAACTTTTTAACAAATTTTTTTAAAAAATAAAATAAATATCTTGTAGTGATCTCCTTCTTCTTTTTCTTCTTCACGCAACAGGAGCAGCAACGGGAGAAGCAACAATAGCAAGGGAAGAACTGAGAGATGAGGGAGCGGCGCAAATCGCAAACTGGGAAGGAAGATAGAATAAATTTAACATTTACCGAGAGATTAAAGTGTCTCTCGTTCAATTTACCGAGAGATACTTTAATCTCTCGGTAAATATTAAATTTACTGAGAGACACTTCTCTCGGTAAATGTTAAATTTATCGAGAGACTAAAATTTCTCTCAATAAATTTACCAAGAGACAGTTTAATTGTTGGTAAATTTATTGGGAGGCACTTTAATCTCTCAGTAAATGTTAAATTTACTAAGAGACTAAAATTTCTCTCGGTAAATTTTTTGAGAGATTAAAGTGTCTCTCAGTAAATTTACCGAGAGAAAATTTAATCTCTCAGTAAATGTCCTTGACTAATTGACTAGTTGACATTAACAATTTATCGAGAGAAAAGATCTTCTATCGGTATTACTAAGAGAACACTTTATTATCTCAGCAAATAGCATCAAAAGGTGCCAAAAATCCTGCTATTCAACCATTCGTTAGCGATCGAAATATTTTTGTTGGTAAGTTTTCAAAAAAATAGAACTACATTAATTGTTTGACACTATGAAATTACCTACAGAAATAACTTTCGTCGGTATTACCGATAAAAATAATTGTCTCTCGATAAATACTTGATAAATGGAGAAAAAAATCCCACCACCCTACTATTCATTTACAGAGAGACCTTTTTTTTTGTCGGTATATTTATCTATAGATTATATTTCCGTCGGTAATTTATAAAATTACCGAGAGATAAAATTTCTCTTGGTAATACGCCATAAATAAATATTAATTATGTTGCTATTTATTTACCGAGAGAAAATATCTCCGTCGGTACTACTGACAGAAATCCTATTCTCTCGGTAAAATTAGCAGTAAATATAATTAATAGTTATTATATTAGATTTTTTATTTACCGACAATAAGATATTCTCTCGGTAAATGTTTATTATTTACCGAGAGAATATTTTTCTGTTGGCACTACGGAGAAAAATAGATTTTGATCGGTAAGTTTTATCGGTAAATTCACCCACCATAATATCGCACCATATTTATCAATAAAATTTCTCTTGGTAAATGGATCTGTCATTATTCTATTGGTAATTTATCGATAATTTTCAATTTTATTTTTTTAATATTTTCTCTCTGTATTCTCTCGGTATTACCAACAAATAAAATTTTATTGGTAATTTGTTGTATTCTTGTAGTGTTATTTGCTGCCCAGAGATAAAAAGATTCTAGTCCACAGTTTTACCCCTTCTGATTTTCATGTTTATGCTGAGAAAATAAATAACACTTCATATGTGATGTTCCATGATTGAAAAAGGTTGTACTTACCATAAAGAAGTAGGAGAGATTCATTATCCTCCTTACAGAGCTTTGGAAAAGAAGAAGATTGATTTTTCTCTCAGGTCACAATCTTCTGTCCATAAGCATCCTCCACCAAATTCAGATAATCATCCTTAGATTGGAATCCACCCATAAATCCAAAAAGAAGGAGTATCCCATGCCCTTGGAAATGTACAAAGAGGTCTTGAAAGTCCTTAAAAGAGAAAGACTATTAGATGTCCCTAAGCCACCAAAACCTAAGCCTCAGCCCAAACCTAAGCCACAGCCACAACCAACACAGCCCAAGTCTCAATCACCCATGAAAAGAAAAATAAATGTGTAATCCTCTTATCCTTCAACGTGTATTACATAGTCCACTTTCATGTATGATGTTTTCTCTGCTTTCACCAGAAGACTTTCCACCTCTTCAAAAATAAACTCACCCACAAACCAAAATAAGTTCTCGACCTTATATTCAGTTTACCACCATTTTACCCTCATGCCAACCCTAGGAACATACTCATATTGAAAAAGTTCTTAACTGGCATTCTTAGAATACTTAAGCACATAATATAGATCTCCACATAATTGATTCATAGATTAACTATTTGTCTAATCAATCAGACAAAATATCATTAGCCTTGAATACTATGTCTTCTGATATCCAACAACTGTATCATAGTCTCAATGCATTAATAACTTAGTTAGATGTAGATCTCAGGCTTATGATATAACAAAAGAATTTTGGCTCAATCTTCTCTAAAAAGGAAAGAGAGATAAGGAGTTTGAAAACTCAAATTCACAAAATTGAGAAAGACATCTTATCCAAACAAAACCATCCCACCTGATAAGTTTTACCCTTTTTCCCCTTTACCTTCATACCTCCATTCACCTTCTATGACATTTATAAATAGATTTGGAATAATATATGAATCATTTATATATTCATTTCTTCTAGAGAGGCCTTAACATTCTTATATTCCATCTTCATTAGTCCCACTGGTGACAACTATGAAAAAAACCTCCGCTAAAACCACTTCAGCAGTTTTATCTACTACAATAGCTACACTTCCATTCTAATAAATGACACTTAATGCTGCTCTTGACTTCTTAGAGACATCTGAGGATGATTATGATAATTCTGAGATTTCTAATTAAGCTAAGATTGATATTATTCAACTCCTAATGGCTAATGTAGTAGTACAAATTGATGAAGAATGAGAAGATTCAATAGTTGATGATACTACAGATCTTAATCATATAGTCCAAACTCTTCACCGGACTGCTCCTACTAATAGCCCATGGTTGACATTTGATGAAGTTGCTCCCTCAAAATGGAGGAATGGAATTTTGGAGTTTAATACTTGGCTTGATGTCCAACTTTCAAAACAAAATGCTCATTTACCTTGAATCTTATAAGAATTTGCTGCTCAGATGACAATGACCCTCAGAGAATGGTTCATTAGTCAGGTAAAATACCAACAACATTAATTTTGTCATCATAATTTAGTCTCTAAAGCCCTATAACAGATATATACGATATTCATTGGTGATTTCACCCTTATTGACAGACAAACAAGACAAATTATTTGGTCTGAAATGTTGTTCTTTAAAGCTTAAAGATATCAATGCACATTATCAAATAATGTCAAAGAAATCCTACATATTGGTAGGATATAATGATGCTAACCTAAAGCATACTTATATTGCCTCTCTTTTAGAAGAACTTCAACCTAAACTTCAACAATTTATACGTGTGAAAAATAAGGGAATTCATGAATTTATCTAGGTAAAATCAATCAAATAACCCATGCAACCTTGAGCAAGCTCTGTGAATATCAAAAGTTCTTTCAAAACAAGATGCTCCTTAATTCATAACAATTTGCAAATACGCTTCCTTGAAGATCAAATGTCATGAGAAAAAGGTGTTCCTGCCATAGAAAGAAATCCCATGTACTTAAGTATTCTTCATTTAGGTCTTTTAAGCCAAAAAGATATAGAACAAAAAGATACAAGTTCTTCAAGAAGAGATCTCCTTTTTCAAAGAAGAAAGCTAGTTATAAATGCTATATTTATGAAAAAAAGGATATTTTGTCAAAAAAAACTTATCCTAAAAAATTCCACTAAAGTAGCAAAGGTCATTCAACAAATCCAATAATCTTCTATTATTTCTCTTCTAGATAACGTGGATATTGAATCTATTCTATCTGAACAAGATGAAGTTGATCAAGAGACACTATTTACTCTTGAAGTTGATTATGATACAAAATTTGTGTTTGTAGACTCTATTTTTTCAGAAGAAGATTCATATATTCCTATCTATCAGCTTCAGCAATCAACTTTGCCCTCTGCATTTCCATTAATGATCCTTTATCAAATCCTTTAGTAAAAATTTATGTACTCCCATCAAAATACGACAATCAATTCCTTTGATCATCTTTATGAATATTGGTGCTCATAAATCTATGATGAATCCAACAATTTTGCCTGAATCATATTGGAAGCCACATACAAAACATTTTAGAGCTGCAGATGAACAATTTTTTTACTCATCTCATTACTCGATAAAAGCATATGATTCAATTCTTTTTAGATTGTATTATCTAGACATATGTTCTTGGATCCCATCTTCCTCATAAAAGACCTACTTATTGTATTTGATATTTATAAAAAAACAAACGATCTTCAGATTCTTCCTATTGAAATAATGCATAACAAGATGTTTAAGCCCTACACTAATGTTCCAAAATTGTTCTCATTTATAGAAATTTTTTTTGCATTGGAAGATGTTAAGGCTCTCTTACTTCCTTCTTATGTAGACTCTTATGTTGATTTCAAACATCCTCATCCTTTATGAAAGAATTCTAATTTTTTTTTATTTCTCTTCCCTTCAAGAAGAATGAAGATGTTAACCAACTATAGCATCTCATTCAGAAATGTTTTCTTTAGACCTTGCTCTAGCCAGTCAAGAATGTGAGCTCCTTCGTCAGCAAGGACTCATCAAACTAACAAAATCAAATTGGGCGTGTCAAGCATTCTATGTAGAAAAGTGTGCTGAAATTTTCAGATAAAAAAAGAGATCTAATTAATTATAAATCTCTTAATTTATTTTTACAATATGATAAATTTCTACTGTCTAAGATTTATGCTTTAATGGTTCATCTAAAGGAGGTAAAAATAGTTTCTGAATTATGCTTTAATAGTTTCTGTATTTTCATCTAAAGATTTATGCTTTATGCTTTAATGTTGACCTAGAATTGAGCCCAAAGATAGACCCAAGATGACTTTCTGTATTTCAGATGCCTAGTATCAATAAACATTTATGCTATTTGGACTCAAAGTCGCCCCGTAACTATTTGAAAGGCTATGATTTGTATTTTTCAGCTCATGTTGTATTTGGTCCTCATTTATATTTATGATATTCTACTATTTTCTCCAACATTAGGTTTTTTATGTTTCTAATATAATTACCCTTTTTAAATACAATATAAGAATTAAGGAGAGGAAGTTGAGATAAATCTATCTTGGAGTCTTCAGTTATAGGGGTTATTTTTACTATATTATTTTATTGCTAATGGATTAGTGGTTGACTGGGCCTAGGAATGACCATCGGTCGGGGCCTGCGAGCTCAGCTGATGGATCAGATGAGTTACCACAGACATCCGACTATCCATTCCTGAACTCCCAGGCTTGTAAATATTTACCACGTTGGAGGAATAATCAAAGAAGAGGTGAAACTAATTTTTTTTTCTTCCTAGATATGTCTTTTTTCTTTGATTGTCTTGCTAGATTTGAAGTTTTTTTAGGATTTTAGTTGTCTCTTTTCTGGATCTAGCCTTTATGGCTTTTTGTCTGCCTTTTCAAATGGTAGTTTGTGTTTTTGTTGGAGACCCAATTGCTAGAAGTGCAAGAATCTTCTCTTCCTTCTTTTCGTTTGTCTGGGTTAAAATCGCCCCCTCCAGACTTCTCTCATGGTCTTGCCATGAGGGAGTTCTGGTTCTTATGGTGTTAGTAATTTTATGTGGTAAGCTCTTTTCCATTAGTATATTTGAGCTTTTTTTCAAAGATCTTTGCCAAGGAGCCACTGCTCTTTCCTTCCATTACTTTCTTAATCAACAACTGAGAAGAAGCAGGGTCTGGGGATGGTGTCGTGGATTTCTCTTCATGATTTAGCCGCATAATCTATAGATGCTGCACAAATTGAGGTGCCATTTCTTCTCTTGTTAGTGAGCCGTTTTCCATTCTAGCTAAGGCTAGAATTTCGCGAAGAAATGCTGAAGAAGGTTTAACATATGTGATTAGTGAAGAGAAGTTTACTTTGTTCATGTATTGTGCCTTCAGGCTTATGTTTATTGTAATCCTTGATTAATCTATAATATTATACTCTTTTCTCTTTCTGATTTAAAAAAACCATAAAAAAATCAATTATATAGATTTTGATTGAAAATTTGAGGCACCCTTTGAGTGGAATTTTTACTTTTTGTTATTGATAATGACAAGCAAAAGCAGAAAACTAAAAAGAAAAGTTAATCAACGACAAAAAAAAAATTATTTTCTTTGCACATGTGATAAAATGGTTTTTTTTTTTTGCCATTAAAACCAGCAATTGATACATATATGGGATAAAATTGTGAACTGTCATAACCTCAGGGTGAACAGCGCACCCTAAACCAGCACTCTGCAGGTTTTCCAAGTCAAAATTTGCTTCTGTCCTGGATTTTCCTCATAATTTCATAAACATCACTTAATTGCCAGTTCACCCCATTTCTATCTTTGATTTTTCTCTGTTTTTCAATTATTTATGACAAGAAAACACTTCATATTAGTTGATGTACAATTTCATGTCTCGCAATCATGGTCAGATTCTCTCTAGTCCTCTGCATACTATACTTGCTCGAAAATCCAAGCTACCAAGAACCCAGTTAACGTCAGCTGTTCAGGAAGTACTAATTTTACCCCAAACAGCACCTACAGAGCCAATCTTGATCTCTCCTTTCTTCTCTGCTCTCTAATTTTAACACCAAAAATGGATTCTACAACTCCAGTGCTGGTAAAAGTCCTGCAGACATTGTCTGTTGCAGCTTTTTCTGCAGAGGAGATATTTCAACTGAAAGTTGCAAAATTTGTGTAGCAAATGCTACTATAGATATGACCCATATGTGCTCTGCCCACAAAGAATCAATCATTTGGTACGACCTGTGTATGGTACGATATTATAACAAGAATTTCTTCTCTGTCATGCAGCAAGAGCCTCATTTTTTTGGAACAAATCAAGAAAATGCATCAGATCCAAACTTCATAGTAAAATTGCTAGCTATTATGGATCACTTGGTGTCCACTTTGGTTAAGCATTATCAGTCACTGGATAAGAAATTCGAGACGAATAGAGCCAACTCTAAACTGTTTCCTGTTTATAGTTTGGCAGAGTGAACACCAGATATATCTGTAATTGATTGTTCCAAGTGTTTGAGAAAAGCCATTTCATATCTACCAAATTGCTGCAGTGAGAAAATAGGGGGTAGAGTCTTACTTCCCAGTTGTTCTATTAGGTATGAGATATACCCTTTTTACAGCAGCCCTGAAGGTACGGGGCCATATATATATAATTTCATTTAATTATTTGAATTATGCATTTTCAATTGGGTTTAACAAATTGTGTTCAATTTCGTTCCCAGAAGGTCAAAATCATGCTGGTTTGATGCGAATAGTAGCTGCTGTTGTTTCTTCAGTACTTGTTACTGTTGTGGTTTTCTCTGTAGTCTACCGGTTCTTTAGAAGGAAAAGAATGAAGAAGTGTTGCAGTTCAATAAGATGAAATACTTGGTAGTTAATTAAATTCGAACCAAAATGGTACAGATCTGTTCCTTATTTTGTATCTATTTTTATAACTTAGTAATACGGTTTTTTTATTGTGTACGTCGAAGTGAATTTAATTTAGAGTCATTGCTTTTTTGTTTGAGTACAATTAAAGCTGCTACTGGTAACTTCTCTAATGATAACAGACTAGGCGAAGGAGGATTTGGTGCAGTATACAAGGTAAAGGCACTTAGAATTTTGAATTTTTTACTATGCCATTGCCAATGAGTCCTCTGAAAATTTTAACAGTAGACTGATATTTGTTTATAGGGTATACTTCATAATGGACAGGAAATAGCAGCAAAGAGACTGTCTAAATGCTCTGTCCAAGGCGCTGAAGAATTCCAGAGCGAAATTGAATCAGTAACAAAGCTTCAACATAGAAATCTGGCAAGGTTGTTGGGCATATGCTTTGAAGGGGAAGAAAAGATGCATGTCTATGAGTTTGTACCCAATAGAAGCCTTGACTACTTTTTATTTGGTTAGTCCTCTCCCGTGATATGTATGCTTTCTGTATGTTTGATTGAATTGTGTTTCTTTTTATAGGTTCTTGTCGTAGATGTTCTAGCATGAAAATTTATACTAATATTGCATAGATGCTGGGAAGAAAGATCAATTGGATTGGCCAAAACGGTATAAGATTATTGTTGGAATTGCTCGAGGCATTCTTTACTTGCATGAAGATTCTCGACTTAGGATCATACATCGCGATCTCAAGGCTAGTAATGTATTGTTGGATACTGACATGAATGCAAGAATTTCAGATTTTGGAACAGCAAGGATATTTGGGTCCGACCAAATTGAAGGAAGTATGAACAGAATTGTGGGAACATAGTAAGTTATAAGATCATATAAATTTTGTTCGTTTGTCCTAGAATTTTTGGTTTTGTAGGATTGTCAGTGTCACTCTTTTAGTCTAATGTTTATTATATTTCGTAGTGGCTATATGTCTCCAGAATATGTAACATTCGGAAACTTCTCAGCGAAATCAGATGTTTTCAGTTTCGGTGTCCTGGTTTTGGAGATTGTAAGTAGCAAAAGAAACAGAAGTTCTAAAGCAGAATGTGGGGAAGGCCTTCTGGACACTGATGAGTAGATTTTAGCACATAATTTTCATATAAAACTCATGGATTTTAATATAAAAAAATTAAAGACAATTAAATTAAAATAAGCAAAAATGAATCAAATTTCAATAATTGTCTAATTTGAGAATTATTTCAGAAACAAGAATAAAATCGAAGAAAAGTCCAAGCAAATGTCAATTTATCAGGAAAATTTGGACAATTAATAAAATGTGACCAGAAAGAGAGAGCAACGAGCTATAAAAGTCTACATGAAAAGTCCAAGTCCAAAGCCCACAAGGACAAAAGAAGGATGATGTACACTTTGCATGCAGATTAAATTTAGTAGTTGGAAATTGTAAGAAAGTTGGCTTGGACGGTAGAAAGATTTGCAACACACAAGTCACATTTGAAGGCTTGAATGGTGAATAAGTCAAAAGTTGTTTTAGAAAAGAATGATGCAGCCAAGAAGATGTCAACTCTCCAGCTCAAAGATACACACATGCATGAACCATCCATGCATTGGACAGCAATTTGGAGAAGAAAGAGTCAAAAAAAAAATTACAGCTCACAAATCAAAATTGCAAAACAAATTTTCAAAGCAAAGTGAGCTGTACATGATTTTGAGCCAACAATTTTGATTATAAGTTTGTCTTGTTAGATAATACCTTCTCTATAAATGAGCACCTTCACCAAGGGGATTAGACACAACATTTTTCATTATATTCACGTCTCTTTACTTTCAATTTTCATTGGTTTAGTTAAGTCTAAATTTCAGTTCGTGTTTTAGTTTTATTCTAGATTGTAATAAAAGCAAGGAAAGCTCATATATAGCTTTTCTTTTCTCACTTTTGCTTAACAATCTTAGCAATCATTGTCTTAAGTTTTTAACTCTGTTTTTCTTATTAAGTTTCTGCAACTTCAGTTTAGCAATTTCACTTTCACTCTAGCTATTTAAAGTTCCTCTTTCTCTTAGATTATCTTGTTGCTAGAGAAGCTAATCCAATAGTTTCATCTTGCAAAGCTAATCTCTACAAATAATCATTAAATTTGCTTCTCTTAAGCTTTATTTGTTTATGAATTTAAATATCTTTCTTCAAAAATAAAAACCAGAAAAAATATCAATAGCTATTTCAATCTTGTTAGTTTAGAGATCAATCTCTTAGCTTTCATTTCTTATATTTTATTATTATTATTTATTATTATTTTTTTAATGGCAAAAGTAATTTATTTATTAAATTTGGAAAATTACATACCACAAAACAGAGACACATATACATAACTAAGATAAAAGCAAAATTACACTAAGTAGATCACGAAGTACAATAGCCCAGGAAGCATCAGACATAGCACAATTGTGCCAGGGAAGAGTCCAGGGGCAGCAGACAAGGCAGCGAAAAAGGCACAACTGTGCCAGTGTCAGACCAGATTCTTTCAATGAAGAAATAAAATTCTTCTTATTTTACCATGCAGGGACGTGAACTAAGGAAGAAGAAAACTTGTTTAATACTTTTAATGTCAAATTTCAGTTTAATATAAGTATTTATGTTAATTTTCTTTTTAGCACTCAAGTTTAATTTTATTTACAATTTAACCTTTTTATCTTTAGCATTTCCCATTTCAACTCTTTTCTTTAACTTTTAAGTCAATTTAACCCTTTCCTTTATACTTTTTAATTTTATGCACCTTTAGTTTATGCACTTTACATTTTTAGCACTTATTTTATTTATCTTTAATTTTAACTCCTTTAATTTTAACTTCATTTTATTTCAGTAATTTACTTTTTTGGCATTTTATTCTCTTAGCAATATAAGCTTACAACTTATTTTAATTTGCTTTATTTATTTTATTTGCCTTTTATTTTTCATAAACTAAAAAAAAAAACTCAAAAATCTCTTGATAATTATACGTCAATTTACCAGTACTCACATTTAACAGTCCCTGTGGAGACGATATCTTTTATGCTACACGATAAAACTGTTGAAACTTGCAGTGTAGTAAGCGTGCAACAAATTCGCGAACAGACACTGTGAGTACAGACAAAACATTGAAATTCTTTCCTCAGATTATCAATCAAAAACATGAACTTGTGCAATTTTTGTATGCCTGGAAAAAGTGGAAAGCAGGAACATCATTGGAATTGATGGATCCAGCATTACAAGAATGCTGCTCCATAAATGAAGTGATCAGAGCTGTTTCACGTTGGGCTGCTATGTGTTCAAGAAGATATGGAAGATCGACCCACTATGGCATCAGTGGTTGCAATGCTCACCAGTGGCGGAACCAAAATTTTACTGAGGGGGGTCGGCGACGTGCACTCACGGTGGTGGGGCTGCCCTGCCTGGGCTGCTGCTGCTGGTGGCTGGTTCAACTTGGGGAGGGAAGGGGGAGAGGGAAGAAGGAGAAGAGAAGAACGCATCTTCTTTTTTATTTTTGAACCGGCCCAAGCGAAACGTCGCTTGGGCCGGTTTTTTTTTTTTTTTTTTTAAATTTACCCCTGGGCTAGGGGTCAATTTATAAAAAAAAATTAGTCTCTGGCGAAACGACGCCGTTTCGCCAGGGACTAATTTATATAAAAAAAATAAAAGTATTTGCAGCGAGGGGTTCGTCTACCCCTCGCTGCAAATCATTTGCAACTCAGCCCCCTTCAACGGGGGTTGAGTTTAACTCGAGTTTAGCTCCTCCATCGGCTTTATCTCTTTTGGTCGCTGGTGAGGAGGGTCGTGTGACCCCATACGATCCCATGGTCTTTCCACCCTAATGCTCACTAGTGATACTACTAGTTTACCATTGCCTCGGCAACCTGCATTCACCAATTCTAGTGGGACGCAGCCAGATGTTTCATGTTCTACAAGCTCAAACCAACTTATAAGCAGCTTGTAGTTCATGGTCATGGTTTACAGAAGCATATTGTCTTTAGCTGGATTGTATCATATATATACTGCAGGTGACTTGTCGACATTTTTCATCGTCTTCTGTCTAATTTAAAAGGAAATAGAACTCTAATTAGTGTATCAATCATTATAGATGTAATTAAATTTATATAAATTTTGGATTTGAGTTGGATTGATATCTCAAGTAGGGTATAAACAATCATACAATGATGTTCTTTTCAGAATTCGGGTTGTATATTGAAATCCTGATTTTGCTGCTGTCAATTGCAATGATAGTGATTATTATTATTATTATTATTATTATTATTATTATTATTATTATTATTATTATTATTATTATTATTATTATTATTATTTTTAATTAAGGTGGGCGGTACCACCAGATAGTTTTTATAAATAGCAAAAAAAGTTCATAACAAACCCTTCATAAAAACAGGGCAAGAAAAACGAATCTAATTATAGCGAAAGTAGGACATACCCAAACTTTCGGAAATAATCAAACTCTTAATGTAATTAGGTAAAGAAGTAAAAGAATCAAAATTGAAAGCTTTGTCATGAAGCCTGCTGTGAAGCGCCAAGTAATGAGCAACCTGATTAGCTTCACGGTAAGAGTGACTGATGGAACATCAATTCTGCTTGATAATATCTTGAATGTGAGAAATAAGGGAAGAATTGGCATGCTGCAAACCTGTAAGTTGATGAACTAAAGTTTGATTGTTCATCTCAATATGAAAGCACCTGTGACCAATACTAAAACACCAATTTAAACTATGTAATAATGCTTGCATTTTGGCATCAGTAGGATTAGAAGCAAGTAAAATAAAAGAAAGAGCTGCTTTGAAATAACCATTGCAATCTCTTAAGATTGCCCGCCTGAAGATTTGTGTTTAGTGTAGGAAGCATCAACATTAAGTGTATTTGTGTTTAGTGTAGGAAGTATTATTATTATTATTATTATTATTATTATTATTATTATTATTATTATTATTATTATTATTATCATCATCATCATCTGGATGGATAAATTACATTCTCTTCCTTAAAGTTTATCCATAAAGACAGTTGTCTTTGAACAATAAAATCCAATTTAATAATCATCTGTTAATATACATAAGAAATTTTTAAATGAACGACGGAATTTGGAGATTTTTAAACTTCTGACTTTCTATATTATAAGAAAATTAGTAAATCTATTGTTATGAGGTTTGAAATAAAAGCTCCCTTTTAATAAATCTAAAATGACGCTTATAATAAAACTTATAAAAACACTAATTTGACTCTAAACATAAAAATAGTAATTTGATATCAATTACTAGGCTATAATAATTCATATTTTTATAGAATATTTTAATAATTTTCATTTTTATTTTGGCTTACTTTTAAAAATGGCATATATAATTCCATTGCAACTTTTTTTAATTTACTTTTAACAATGAGTTTTACTTGAAAAATCTATATATATATATATATATATATTAATAATTTGTTTTGCCGAAGAGATAAAGTTTTACTTGAACTATTCCCACTTTATTCTCCTTTTTAATTTGCTGTCTTCCATTAAATCTCAGTCGTGTCAAATATTGTTCGATATTCCCTCTCATGTCTTTCCTGGGTATATAAGAGAAAAAGCAATGCCCATTATACATAGGCAGACAGCCCCGTTCCGGCGTGTTATTTTGATTGGCATGCTCAAATATTTTAAAGAGAAAAATTATATTATATAGCGTATTTTTAATTTTTTATTTAAATGTCTTATTTTTTAATATATATTTGATATATTAAATATATATTATTAAAAATAGAATATATTTTTAATATATTAAATATATAAAAAATTCCTATAAAATGGATATTTTTAAAATTAAAAATTAAAAAAATAGTATTATTCAAATATAAAAAGAAAAGTAGATATTTTTTAAAATATATTTATTTTTTTGAAAATTTTTGAAGAAACTCCTATTTTTAAATCGGGTTAAGTTAGAATATTTAGCTTATTGGACCTATTCAACACAGTACAATAACTGGCTCAGTCAACAAATATATTAGACATTATACATATTTAAATAAAATTGCATATATAATTTTTCATAATTAATAATAAATGGCTAATAAATTAATAATAAAGTAATATATTTAGTGAGTCTTATTTTTTAATCAAATAAATAATTTTATATTTAATTTTAAATTAAATAATTATTTAAAAATAATCATTATTAATTTAATAATTTTTTACCATATTTTAAATTATGATATTCTAAATATATTTACACTTTTATTTTAAAATTTATTTTAAATTTTCAAATAATTTAAACTCTTAAAATTCTAAAAAAATTTATATTTTAAATTGAGTGTATATATGTAACTTAAATTATTAATTTATAGATTAATATTTTTATTCGACTTTAGGGAGACTAAACCTAAAATTAATAATAAAATTTATTAACAAAAATTGAACTAATTCATATATTGACATGATATGCCATGGTTCAGCACAACACGTTACAATTATATAAAAATTAATAAATTATATTGGATCATTACTTTTATGTTTTGGCATGACCCAATATGATATGAGTAATTTCTTGAATCACCATAGTATAATATGAAAAGTCACAAATACATGGATTTAGGCCAAATTGGTATAGCTGGAGTCAATTACTATGTATAAGTATTAGAAGTGGGTATCGATCTAGTTCAGTCAGATTTAGGGTATATTTCAACCTGACCGAACCAGATTTACTACTAAAAAATCAAACTGATTTCGTCCGAAATTATATATATTTTCGACCAATCCGTATATTTTCTGATTTGATTAGGTTAAATTGGATTATAAAAATATATATAATATATATTATAAATATATTCAATATTAATTATATATAATATTATATAAATTTTAGAGTTAGATCAGGTTCGGCCGAACTGAATCGGGTTACATAATATATATTATAAATATATATATCTATAATATATATAAATATTTGTTAGTCGGACTCGGGTTGAAGCAGAAAAATAAATATCAACTTGACCACCTGACCGAACATAATTTTTTTTAAAAAAATAAATATTTCATCCGTATATATAAATATTCTGACTAAATCTGATCAAAATGTATTCGGTTCTGTCGAATTCGGCCGGGTTCAAAATATTTACACACCCCTAATAATTATACTTCCCATGTAACATCCATTAATTTATAAAAATTAAATTAATTAAATTAAATAAATAATTTGAATAGAAATTTAAGAGTTAGAAGTGAGAAAATAGTATATATGTGAAATATATATAAAATATATATAACATATATAAAAGTCAGCTTTTAATAAAAAAGGGTCAAATGGTCAAGTGACAAAATTATAAATAAAGCTTGTAAAAATTAAAATTAATTAATTATTTTAAAAATAAATTATTTATGAATAGAAGATGTAAATTATCAATTTTAAATAAATAAATAATTAAAATATTATATATATGATTTTAAATTAAAGAGAAAAAGAAAATCAAAATATCAAAAATTCATTTTCTTTCTTCTTCTTCCTTAGGCCGAAACCTCTATGCTCTTGGTGGGTGAATTTTTCTTCTTCCAATTACTCACTTTCGCTAGAAATTTCAAGGAAACAAGTGAAGTTTTAGTAATTACTTCATCAATTGATAAACTTTCTTACCAAATTTTCAAATTCTTTGGAAAGATATTAATATGTTGGATTTGGGGTTTTGATATGATGTGTAATAATTGTTAGAATGTGTGTGTATAATGTTGTTCTGATGCTTAAGCAAGAATTTTAAAGTCAAATGATAGATTTAATCAACTTTGGTTAGAGATTGAGAAATGTAGTATTGAATTTAGGGTTTTGGAAGAGAGTTTCTAAAGTATTGATATTTATTTGACTTTAATGCATAAAATATGCTATTAAATAATATAAATAATGAAAATGGGCTTAGATTAACATTTGGAATGGGCTGAAAATAAGAATTGGAAATGAAGAGGCTTAGGGCACATTTTAGGATTTTGTTAAAGAATATATATTTATTGGAATTAAGTGGTTAAAACATGTTCTAATATATTTTTAATAATAAAAATAAATTTAAAACACCAATTAAAATGAATTAAAATAAAATCCTAATGTTAAAATAAGGTATAGCAAAATTTTGAAAAATTAGTAGGAATATGGTTTAATTAAAGTTTAATTTTTGAAATGCCTTAAAATGTGATTGTAAATGATTATATTTACTCACATTTTGAATAGGCATTAAGTGAAAGTAATTTTTTCAACCTTAGTGTTGAAGGGTATTTTGAAAGTGAAAGTTAAAGTGATATATTGGCTTGGATTTGAGTGTTAAATTATGGTATGTACATACTTTTGATAATTTAAATATATTTGCATTTAATTTGGCTTAACACATTTTAAATAGAAAATGTGTTAAGCTACTTGATTATTTGAATATACATATGCATTGTGATATTGAATATGAAATGATATATATGTATTGTGTACAGTATGAAAAGCCATTATTAATGGCTAAAATAAGTGAAATGTGATTTATGTGAGAATATGTAATATCTCAAATTTTTAAAAAATTTAAATTTTTAAAAATTAAATAAAATAAATTATAATTTAATTGGATAAATTAAATAAATAATTTCAAATGAAAAATGAAAAGATTTTAAGTGAAAAAGTAAAATGTATATAAATCAATTTTTAAAAGCCAAAGTTTATGATATATATGTGATATATATGTAAATATACATAACATATATAAATCAATTTTTAAAAGTCAATGTTTATTTTAATAATTCAAAAGTAAATTATATTATTAATGGAAGATGATATTTTGATGTTATAATTAAATAATATAGATATATGGTTAAGATTAAAAGTGAAAAATATATGTGGTTAAAAGTGAAAGTGGATGGAGAGAGTAATTTTTTTGTCTTCTTCTTCTTCTTTTCTTCCTTAGCCGATTCTTTATGGTTATGCAAGAGAGGATTTTTGCTTCTTCTAAGCTTCCTAGGTGAAGGATTTTCAAGATTTCGAGGGAAGATTTGGTGATTTCTTCTTGCAGCGGTAAGTTTTTAGCTTGTTTTCTTGGATTTTCTTAAAGATGTGAAGTTTGACTTGTTATGGTAGTATGTTTTAATGGTTGAAATTGGTATGTATGAGGTTTTTTTGAGTAGTTAACCATGATTTTAAGGTTGGATTGAAGAAATGGTTAAGCTTGAGTTGAGTTTGATGTAGAGAGAGAGAGTTAGGGTCATGTAACTTTTGAGTTATAAATTCATAGTTTTAAATTGTGTAATTTGATTTCAATTGAGTTGATTTGATGCATAACTAAGTATTTTAAAGTTAAATGATGGATTTGGTTGAGTTTGAATAGAGTTGGAAATGGAAAGGGATTGTTCAAATTATAGGAAAGGAATGATAACTTTAGATATGTGATAATTATGTATTGATATCAAGAATATGGCCTGACACGCCCAGTGACACAACCATGTCATTGGGTGTGTTGATGATTATATTTTTAGTATTAGTGACACGTACAGTGACATGCCCATGTCATTGAGCATGTCAAAGCAACTGTAATGCAATATGTTTGGCACGGGCAGTGACACGCCCATATCATTGGATATGTCAAAGCTTCTGTAATGCGGGCATATGGCACTGTCATTGACATGTCCATGTGGTTGGGCGTGTCACTTGTAGTATTTGCTCATAATAGCTCTTTTCCTTATTTTTCTCCAGTGGTTCATACCCTTGTGTTGAGAGATCATGTATATGTATTATAATATGGAAAGTTTAAGATTGAACATGCCTTTAAGCGTGATACTAAGTGATTATTTATAATCACATTTAATTTAGGCATTGAGGAGATTTGATTTGCCCAATCTAAGTGTTGAAGGGTATCATAGAAGATGAGGTTGAAGGTGGTGTTTGAGCTTATTTTGTTACTTTTAGAGGTGAGTACAAACTTTGAATATATTGGTTATGTTTGCATTACATTTGGACTTAACACATTTTAGTTAAAAAAATGTGTTAAGCTCCTTGATGCATTGAATATGCATGAACATTGTGCTATGTTATGTGATTTGTTAAGAATGCATTATATGTAATGTGAAAAGCCAATGATAAAGGCTAACTTGAATCCAAAATGGAATATGTGCAATAAGTGAAAATGACCCAAAGTATTTAGGTAATGCTATTTGTTGTGTATACATTAAGGGCATTGTTAAAAAGCCATTGGTAATAGGTAAAGTGCATAAAATGTGAATCATATGTGGATTATGTGAAATTATCTAAAATATTTGGGTGATGAGTTTTAAGGTAAAATGTGATATAATGTGATGACATGATGAAATGTGATGAATTGATATTGCTATAAGTGAGAAAAATGAGAAAAGATGAGAAAATAAGGCAATATGCCTAATAAATAATGAAAAATGAGGCAATGTGCCTAGCTTGATTATGAGAAAATGTGAAAGAGATTGATAATGAAAAATATGAATTAATTGTGCTCCTAGTATGTTATTCAATTTTCAGAGTTTTGTGTTTGACGGCATGTCTATGAGGTTTTCCTCATTATTTGCCTTCGAGGCTAGCTTTTGAGCAATTATTGATTTGCCTTTGGGCTAGACGTTGGACTTCACTTACCTTCGAGCTAGATACTGGGCATCACTATAATTTGCCTTCGGGCTAGACGCTGGACATCACTTGCCTTCGGGCTAGACATTGGGTGTCAATATGGACCAAAACAGTAACTCTAAAATTTGAATAGCATATCAAATCCTTTGGGCCCCTACTTGTGTTTGTTTTTATATAAATTGTGAATTGTGAAATAATTAAAAAATATGTTTTAATGAAACGATATGAGATATGATATCCATATGCATTGTGGATTGGCATTCCATTTGAGTTTTATTGTTATCAAAGTTTGTACTGCTAGACTTTTGCCTTAGCACGAATGAAATTCATCACGCAGGTGACAGGGGAGATCCGGTAGAGCCGAAAAATTTGTCTAGACTAGGTCGGGTCTAGCTTTGAGATTATTTGAGTTGATTTTGCTGCTTTTTTTATATCAATGTCGACTGCCAGCATGCATATATTTTTATATTATCGTACTTTTTGGAGATTATGTATATTATATTATGTTTCCAGTGTATATATAGATTATAAATTAAAAAGAATATTTTAGATAAAAAAAATTATGATGTGGGTTTTGTATATGTTTTGATATATAGATATATGGAAGTGAATAAATGTTTTGAGAAAATGTAAGGATATTGAGGAGGATGGATGAAATGTATTTCTAAGTTATTTGGGAGTGTTTTTATACAGGTTGTGCTGTGTTAATAATTTGAAAATATTCAAATTACAGATAAAACTTTGACAAATTATTTTTAGAGATTTTTATAAAAAATATTTATTTTAGTACCTATAATTTTATGATAATATTTTAGTTGTTATTTAAATATACATTTTAAAGTATTTAATATTTAAATTTGAAAAGTGAAAATTTTTTTTATTAAGCCAGATTGTGATATTTTTATACCGTATATGCATATTTTACATATATTGAGTATATATATTATACGTATATAGGGTATAAGGGTATTGCATTTATTTTGATATCAAAGCCTAGGTTTGAGATTCTCAACCTATGTGAGTTGTTAGAGAGAGAAAATAGAGATTTTAAATATGATTTTTAATTGTACATGCATTGGCACTAGCAGTTTCTGATATCTGATGTGTCAATTTCTACTATGTTAGCATATATAGGTAGTTATGGCATCTTGGACGCATCAGTCTGCAAAGGGTAGTGCAGAGAGTGTAGCTCCTGGTAAGAGTAGAGATGAAGCTAGAGCTGAGATTACTGGTGAGGCGTCTGCTTCTGTCCTTGTTAGACTAGCAGCTGATGAGATTCACCCGGAATGGGTACGACATATGGTGGGGCTATTGAGGCATGCTCCAGTTCAGCAGCCACTGCCCCCACCATAGTCGTAGCCGCAGTTGCCGACGAGAAAGTATGATAAGCTGAGAAAGTTTAAATCTGAGGACTTTGTTGGTACTACAGACCTTACTGTAGTAGAGTAGTGGCTAAACAGAGTTCAAAGAGTGTTTATCCAGCTGCATGCTAGTCCAGAAAAAAAGTTTGATTATTCCAAATCTCTTATGCAGAGGGATGCTTATGAGTGGTAGAAAATGGTTCCACATGCTATAGTTGATCCACTAGTCCTGACCTATGATGATTTTCTCTAGAAATTCGAGAAGAAGTATACTCCAAGGGAGCATAAGGATGCAATGAAGATGGATTTTCTGAGTTTGAGACAGGACACCAGGACAATGGCAGAGTATGAGATAGAGTTTATCTGGCTGAGTCAATATGCTGGTGGGATCATTTCTAATGAGATTGACCGGTGCCGGAGGTTTGAGGAGAGGCTGAAACCCTCTATTATATGTATTATGGCAGGCTCTCGATATCAAATTTTTTCTCAGTTGGTTGCAGCTGCCAGGAGTGTTGAGAGAGTACATGGTCCTTCAGCAACTGCTAGGATTGAGGAGATCGGAGCTAAGAGACTCCAGAGTGAGACAAGATCTTCATTAGTAAAGAGAGGGCGAGGGGGATATTTTCAGAGGTTCAGTAGGAGCCAGGGGTAGTCTGAAAGGTTAGTACAACAGCAAAGACAGAGACTTGCAGTTTCAGTGGTTAGTGCTCTGACCCCAGTGGCTCAAAGGCCTACTCCACCTACTTGTGTTCATTATGGTAAAGCACACAGAGGTGTCTGCTAGAGGAGAGGTACATCAGCAGTGAGTTTCAGATATAGATCACCAGATCATTTTATCAGATATTGTCTAGAGCTATCTGAGGATAGATAGACAGATACTGCAGCTTCTCGACACAATATCAGAGGGGGTCGTGGTGGCAGAGATGGACGATTTGGGTCTGGTCAGAGAGGTAGTTTTACAGCTGGGGGTAGACCAGATGAGACAGGGCCATCACAGCGGGTCTCTGTGATGCAGAGGCAGCTGAATGCTTTAGCTGTTATTACTGATACTTTTTCTTTGTTCGGTACTTCAGTTCTTGCATTGATAGACCCTGAGTTGACTCATCCATACATCAGTTCATCCATCTTGCCTATGAGTGATTTACATTCTGAGTCCCTAGGTTTGATGTTTTGGTGACAAATCCTTTAGGGCATAGTATTGTGGTTAGCAGGTTACATCGAGATAGTCCGGTTGTGGTTCGGGATGAGGAGTTTCTCGTTGACCTGATTGAGATGTCTTTTCAGGGAGTATGATATGATTTTGGTCATAGATTGGTTATCCAAGCATGGGGCTATGGTAGATTGTCAGGAAAAATGTGTTACCCGGAGAACACGTAATGGTAGGGATGTGATAGTATCTAGTGAGCAGAGGCATATTGTTTCAGCTATTTCAGCTAGGAGGATAATTTGAAAGGGATGTGAGGCTTATCTTGCTCATGTTGTAGATACCAGAGTAGTGGGAGTCCCAGCTTAACAGTATACCTACAGTTGCTAAGTTTTCAGATATTTTTCCTGATGAGTTGCCGGGGGTACCTAATGAGAGAGAGGTTGAGTTTAGTATTGATCTATTTTCTGGTACCACTCTCATCTCTATTACTCCTTATAGGATGGCACCTTTAGAGTTGAGGGAGTTGAAGGTGAAGTTGCAGAAGTTTCTGGATAAAGGGTTTATCCACCCTAGTGTGTCCCCGTGGGGAGCGCCTGTTTTGTTTTTGAAGAAGAATGATGGCATCTTGAGATTGTGTATTGATTATAGGCAGTTGAATAAGGTGACCGTCAAGAATAAATATCCATTACCGCGAATAAATGATCTCTTTGATCAGTTGAAGGGAGCAGCAGTATTCTTTAAGATTGATATGAGATCAGGGTACCATCAGTTTAGAGTCAGAGATGTAGATGTACGTAAGACAACTTTTCGTATGAGGTATGGGCATTATGAGTTTCTCATGATGCCCTTTAGATTGATGAATGTACCAGCAACATTTATGAATTTGATGAAATGGTGTTTAGACCCTACTTAGACCAATTTTTGGTGGTCTTCATTGATAACATTTTGGTGTATTCGCGTAATGAGGAGGATCATGACAGGCATTTGCGGATTGGATTATAGACTCTGAGAGAGAAATAGTTGTATGCTATGTTTGTCTAAGTGTGAGTTCTGGCTCGATCAGGTGACTTTTCTCGATCATGTGGTATCAACACAAGGTATTAGAGTTGATCTGAGTAAAGTCAAGGCTATCTTGAATTGGAGTCCACCGAAGACTGTGACAAATGTTAGAAATTTTATGGGATTGGCGGGCTATTATTGTCGATTTGTAAAGGGTTTTTCTATGATAGCTACACCACTCACTAGATTACTTCGGAAGGGAGTTAGATTTGTGTCTACAGATCGGTGTCAGGCGAATTTTGAGCAGCTAAAGGAGATGTTGACTCAGGCTCATGTCCTTACTATGTCTATGGAAGGTAAACCATATGTGATTTATAGTGATGCTTCACATAGTGGTTTAGGTTGTATTCTGATGCAGGAGGGTAGAGTCATTGTTTATGCCTCTCGACATTTGAAGCCTCATGAGCTGAATTACCCAATTCATGATTTGGAGCTTGCAGCTATAGTTTTTACATTGAAGATTTGGTGGCATTACTTGTATGGGGAGAAGTATTTCATTTATACGGATCACAAGAGTTTGAAGTACCTGAGTGTTCAGAGAGAGCTAAATTTTCAGCAGAGACGATGGTTAGAGTTGATTAAAGACTACAAGTGTTTGATTGATTATCATCCTGGCAAGGCAAATGTTGTTGTTGATGCCTTGAGTCAAAAGTTTTTAGCAGATTTGACTGCTTATTTGTTCTTATTGCTTGTTGAGTTGAGAGCATTGCATACCATATTTGAGTCTTATGATGATGGTGCATTATTGGCTCAGTTACAGTTGAGGCCAGTTTTGTTGGAGCGGATTAGAGAGGTTCAATTGGCAGATGAGAAAATCCAAAAAATTGTGATGGATTGTCAAAAGGGGGAGAGTCGAGACTTTCATGTGAGAGATGATGTAGTCTATGGTACAGAGATAGGTTGTGTATTCCTAATGATGCAGGATTAAAGAGGATGATTTTGGAGGAAGCAAATTAGTCACTCTATACTATGCACCCTGGTAGTACCAAGATGTATCAAGATTTGAAGCAACATTATTGGTGGTCAAGTATGAAGAGGGACATAACAGAGTTTGTATCCAAATATCTCACTTGCCAGAGAGTGAAGGAAGAGCACCAGGTTCCTTCAGGGTTGCTTCAGCCATTATTAGTGCTAGAGTGGAAATGGGAGTGAGTGACAATAGAATTCATGACTGGACTGCCTTTGACCCAGAAAAAGCATGATGCAATCTGGGTAATAGTTGATCGGATGACGAAGAAAGCTCATTTTCTTCCAGTTTGGATAGATTATTCTCTTATGAAGTTGGTTGAGCTGTATATCAGTGAGATAGTGAGGTTACATGGAGTCCCGGTTTCTTTGGTGTCGGACCAAGATTCCTTGTTTACATCGAGATTTTAGAGGAGTTTGCAGGATGCATTAGGTTCTTGGTTGTATTTTAGCACTACTTTTCATTCTTAGATAGATGAGCAATCAGAGAGAGTGATGCAGGTTCTAGAGGATATGTTGAGGAGCTGTATCATTGACTTTTCTAGGAGTTGGGATAGGTTCTTACCACTGATTGAGTTTGCATATAACAATAGTCATCAGTCCAGTATTGGGATGGAACCTTATGAGGTATTGTACGGCAGGAAGTCCAGGACACCTTTGTGCTGGGATGAGATTGAAAAAGGTAAATTGGTTGGTCCCAATTTGATTAAGGAAACAGAAGAGAAAGTTAAGATGATTCGGGATCATCTGAAAGCAGCTTCAGACCGACATAAATCCTATACAAATTTCAAGAGAAGAGATATAGAGTTCAGTGTGGGAGATAAAGTATTCTTGAAGGTGTCTCCATGGAAGAAGATTTTGAGATATGGCCGCAAAGAGAAGTTGAGTCCTCGTTTCATAGGACTATATGAGGTGCTGGAGATAGTTGGTCGATTCATAATGTCTTCTATATCTCTATGCTTCGGAGATATGTATTAGACCCATCTCATATTTTGCCAGTGAAATCTATTGAGGTTAGTCCGGATCTAACTTATGAGGAAGAACCAATGGCGATCTTGGCATGAGAAGTGAAAAAGTTGAGGAATAAGACGGTGTCAATTGTGAAAGTCCTTTTGAGAAATCACATCACTAAGGAGGTGACATAGGAGTGTTAGCAGATGATGTGGAGTCAGTATCCCCAGTTGTTTCAGACTTGAGAGTAGATAATTTCGAGGATGAAATTTATTTTTAGGGAGAGAGTTATAATATCCCAAATTTTTAAAAATGTAAATTATATTATTAATGGAAGATAATATTTTTATGTTATAATTAAATAATAATATATATATGGTTAAGATTAAAAGTGAAAAATATATATGGTTAAAAGTGAAAGTAGATGGAGAGAGTAATTTTTTTGTCTTCTTCTTCTTCTTCTTTTCTTCCTTAGCCGATTCTCCCTGGTTGTGCAAGAGAGGATTTTTGCTTCTTTTAAGCTTCCTAGGGTAAAGGATTTTCAAGATTTCAAGGAAAGATTTAGTGATTTCTTCTTGTAGTGGTAAGTGTTCAGTTTGTTTTCTTGGATTTTCTTAAAGATGTGAAGTTTGACTTTTTATGATAGAATGTTTTAATGGTTGAAATTGGTATGTATGAGCTTATTTTGAGTAGTTAAGCATGATTTTAAGGTTGGATTGAAGAAATGGTTAAGTTTGAGTTGAGTTTGATGTAGAGAGAGAGAGAGAGTTAGGGTCAAGTAACTTTTGTGTTGTGAATTCATGATTTTAAATTGTGTAATTTGATTTCAATTGAGTTACTTTGATGCATAACTAAGTATTTTAAAGTTAAATGATAGATTTGGTTAAGTTTGAATAGAGTTGGAAATGGAAAGGGATTTTTCTAAGTATGGGAAAGGAATGATAACTTTAGATATGTGATTGTTATGTGTTGATATCAAGAATATGGCCTAACACGCCCAGTGACACGACCATGTCATTGGTATGTCGATGATTATATTTTTAGTATTAGTGACACGTGCAGTGATACGCCCATGTCATTGAGCGTGTGAAAGCTACTGTAATGTAATATGTTTAGCACGGGCGGTGACACGCCCATGTGATAACATGCAAATCTAACATGTTCTTGTTCCTAATTTTATGCTGAAATTGTCATTATTTGTGCTTAAAATAGAGTTTTTATTTGGTTTATTATTTTTATGCTAGGAAATGTTGGATTTGGTGAAAAGGAAGCAAATAGGAGCATAATGGAAGAATTTTGGAGCGAGGATGCAACTGCTGGAATTTCAGAGTGGAAAATCAAGACTGTCAGGCCTTACTCTTGGGCAAGACTAAGTGCAAAGGAGCTGTTGACGGGAAGCATTTAATTGGACAGCTGGCCCACACATTTTAATCACGTTTTATACTTATTTTGGAGCTGAGGAAGATGTTAAAACACTGTGTTTTAGGTCTTTATGTTAGATATTTAGTTTTTCCCCACTTTTAGGACTATATAAGTTAAAAATTAGGCTAGTCTCCAGGGTTCGACCCTTCTCACCCTATTTACAGTATTTTGTGTTGTTTTGTTAGGAAGAGCAGGTTATTTATTTTTGGTGGCTTCGACACCCATCAAATTTTGGCGCCGTTGCCGAGGACTAGTTTACATTACTGTTATTGCTTCTTTGAATGACCAGATCTGAAAATTTACAATTGGAATTTGATCCTGAGATAGAAAAGACAGCCCGTACATTGACGAAGGAAACTAGGCTACGAAAAAGGGCTGCAACTACTTCTACAGCTGACCCAGAAATTATAATTAGTGATTTAGTTGAATCTTCAACTGAATTTGATCCTGAATTAGAAGAAACCTCAACAGAATCTGAAAGAGAGGAACAGATGGCTGATAATCGGACTGTTAGAGAGCTGCAGGCAGCCCCTGTGGAGCAGCAGCCTTTGTGCATAACTTACCCTAATTTGGAGGTGCCGTTTGAGTTGAAGTCCGGCTTAATCCACCAGCTCCCTACCTTCCATGGGATGAAAAATGAAAACCCGCACCACCACTTGAAAGAATTCCATAGTGTGTGTTCGAGCATGAAACCGCATGGTGTAGAGGAAGAGCATGTGAAGTTGAGAGCATTCCCATTCACTTTGAAGGATGCTGCTAAAGAATGGATGCTTAATTTGCCGCCCGGTTCCATTACCACATGGCAAGCTATGGCTCGAGCCTTTCTAGACAAGTACTTTCCCGCTTCTAGGGCAGCAGTCATTCGTCGAGAGATTTGTGGAATCAAACAAATTGTTGGAGAGAGTCTTTATGATTATTAGGAGAGGTTCAAAAAGCTATGCACAGCATGCCCACAATATGGGATGTCTGAGCAATCCCTACTCCAATATTTCTATGAAGGGATGCTAGACATGGAGAGAAAAATGGTTGATGCAGCTAGTGGAGGAGCACTTGTTAATAAAACCCCAGCCGAAGCAAGAGAGATTATATCAACCTTGGCAGCCAATTCACAACAATTTGGCCAAGAAGAACCTTCAAGGAAGATATATCAGGTAAGTGATATTTCACTTGAGTCTAAAATAAATGAACTAACTTCTTTGGTTAAATCTATGGCTGCAGGTCAAGGAAAGAGAACAGCCCCTTGTCAAGTATGTATGGCTTACGACCATCCGACTGAGGCGTGTTTGTCATGGAAAAATGATCAAGAGCAAGTGAATGCTATGGGAGGTTATTCCGGACATCCCCAGAGACCGATGGGTAATACCTACAATGATTCTTGGAGAAATCATCCCAATTTCAGCTATGGACCCAAAAACCAGAATTTCCAACAATACAGAGGGTTCCCACAAGCTCAACCACCTCAACAACACGTTTCATCTTCAAAAATACCATTGGAAGATATAGTTAGGTCACTTGCCACCTCCCAACAAGAATTTCAGCAAGAAACAAAGAAAAATATGCAGAATATGGAAAATCAAATCAGCCAACTAGCCTCTTCGTTGAGCAGATTGGAGACACAAGGGAAGTTACCCTCCCAAACAGTGATTAATCCCAAGGAGAACGTGCATGCCATCACTTTGCGAAGCGGAAAGGAGCTAAATTCAGCAACCCCAAAGAAGGACAGCAGTGGAACAATGAATGAAGTTGAAAAAGAGGTGGAAATTCAAGAAAAAGAAGCCCCAAAGCAAGCTGAGGTACAGCAGCCCCAACTCTTTGTAATCCAGCCCCCTTTTCCTGAGAGATTGGCGAAATCAAGAAGAGAGAAGGAAGAAAGAGACATCTTGGAGACCTTCTGTAAGGTAGAGGTAAATATTCCTTTACTTGACGCCATAAAGCAAATACCTTGTTATGCAAAGTTTCTTAAGGAACTTTGCACTAACAAGAGGAAGCAAGATAGTGTGGAGAAAGTATTGATGACGGAAAATTGCTCAGCCATGATACAAAGGAAGCTTCCACAAAAATGTAAGGATCGAGGTATGTTTTCTATTCCTTGTAAAATTGGCAACATAGGGATTAAGAGAGCTATGTGTGATTTAGGTGCATCTATAAATGTCATGCCATTATCTATTTATTCAACCTTCAAGGGTTGTTCCTTGAAGGAGACATGCATTATAATTCAATTGGCGGACAGGTCTATAGTGTACCCGGTGGGGTTGTTTGAGGATGTTTTGGTGCAGGTAGGTGAGTTAATTTTTCCCGCTGACTTTTATGTGCTTGATATGGAGGATGACAAATCCTCTACTTCTGCTGATTTATTACTTGGGAGACCCTTTCTTCGCACCGCAAGAACAAAAATTGATGCTTATGAAGGAACATTGACGATGGAGTATGACGTTGAGGTAGTTAAGTTTAATGTTTATGAGGCTATGAAATATCCTTGTGATGTGTCTAGTGTGTGTGGTATTGATGTCATTGATTCTCTTGCTCAAGAGGTGTTTGAATGGGATGCTACTGATAATCTCAATTTAGTGTTTTGCAGGAATATAAATTCGGTCAGCATTAAGGAACATAAGGAAAATTTTCTAATTAATGAGAATGTGCAGGAAATTTCAGAAAGAATGGATGCGGACCAGCTGCTACATGCTCGCCCTAGCCGAGCTAAATTGTCTAGTACTCATGAAAAGCTCTTACCTTCTGTTTTACAGGCCCCCAAGCTGGAATTGAAGCCGCTGCCCGGTCATTTAAAGTATGCATATTTGGGAGACGGAGATACATTGCCCATAATTATCTCCAACAAGCTTAGCAAAGATGAAGAAGAAAGGACAATTCAGCAAATTAGGAAGTACAAGGAGGCTATTGGGTGGATGATAGCTGACATTAAAGGTTTGAGTCCGTCCATTTGTATGCACAAGATTTTATTAGAGGAGGGCAGCAAACCTAGTAGAGAAGCTCAGAGACGCTTAAATCCACCCATGATGGAGGTTGTGAAGAAAGAGATTTTGAAGTTGTTAGATGCGGGTATCATTTACCCGATTTTCGATAGTAAGTGGGTGAGTCCAGTGCAAGTAGTACCCAAGAAGACGGGGATCACTGTTGTTGAGAATGATCAAGGAGAGTTAGTGCCAACAAGGGTTCAAAATGGGTGGAGAGTTTGTATAGACTATAGGAAGCTAAATGCAGCCACTAGAAAAGACCACTTTCCACTTCCTTTTATTGACCAAATGTTAGAAAGATTGGCAGGTCGTTCTCACTATTGTTGTTTAGATGGTTTTTCAGGTTTTTTCCAGATTCTGGTGGCACCCGAAGATCAAGAGAAGACGACTTTCACATGCCCTTTTGGTACTTTCGCATATAGGCGAATGCCATTCGGGCTTTGCAACGCTCCAGCCACCTTCCAGAGATGTATGGTTAGTATATTTTCAGACTATGTGGAGAATATCATTGAGGTATTTATGGATGATTTTACCGTTCATGGTAATACTTTTGATGAATGCTTAGCTAACCTTACCAAAGTGCTAGAAAGGTGTATAGAATCAAATCTTGTCCTAAATTATGAGAAATGTCACTTTATGGTGGATCAATGTTTGATTCTAGGTCATATTGTCTCATCTAAAGGTATTGAGGTTGATAAAGCAAAAATTGATGTGATTAAATCCTTACCCTATCCTACTAGTGTGCGGGAGATTTGCTCTTTTCTTGTTTATGCAGGTTTTTACAGGCGATTTATTAAGGATTTCTCGAAGATTGCCCAACCACTTTGCAAGCTTTTGCAAAAAGATGTACCTTTTAAGTTTGATGATGAGTGCAAGGAAGCTTTTGATAGGCTAAAGGAAGAGCTGATTTCTGCACCTATAGTACAACCACCAAATTGGGATCATCCTTTTGAGATTATGTGTGATGCAAGCAACTATGCTGTAGGAGCTGTTCTTGGGCAGCGGATTGACAAGAATCCTAACGTCATTTATTATGCCTCGAGGACACTAGACAATGCTCAATGCAACTACTCCACCACGGAGAAAGAGCTTTTGGCGATAGTGTTTGCTTTGGAAAAATTCAGATCATACTTGTTGGGAACTAAAGTGATCGTTTTCTCCGATCATGCAGCCTTAAAGTACCTGCTTAAGAAGAAGGAGTCAAAGCCTCGATTAATCCGTTGGATTCTTTTGCTTCAAGAGTTTAATATGGAGATAAGAGATAAGAAGGGATCTGAGAACTTAGTAACTGACCACCTCAGTAGGCTGTTGTTGAATGAAAAACCGATGCCTTTAGATGATGACTTTCCAGATGAGCAACTCTTAGGATTACAAAGAATTACCCCCATGGTATGCTGATATTGTGAATTATTTGGTTGCAGGTACATTACCGGAGGATCTGACCCGTAGTGGGAAGGAAAAGATCAAGAGAGAGGCCAAATACTATGCATGGGATGATCCTTACTTATGGAAGTTTTGCTCAGATCAGATTATTAGGAGATGTGTGTCGGAAGTGGAAAGTTCATCAATATTGCGATTCTGCCATTCGGAAGCATGTGGAGGACATTTTGGTCCCAAGAGGACAGCTCGCAAGGTGCTGGAATGCGGCCTAATTTGGCCGACTTTGTTTAGAGATGCTTACTTGTTTTGCAAGTCTTGTGCAAATTGCCAAAGGACAGGCAGCCTGGGCCGTAAGGATCAAATGCCCTTGACCTCTATCCTGGTGTGCGAGATATTCGACGTATAGGGCATTGATTTCATGGGACCGTTTCCGTCATCTTTCGGAAACACCTACATACTGCTAGCAGTGGACTATGTTTCTAAGTGGGTGGAAGCTAAGGCTACACGGACCGACGATGCTGCAATAGTGGTAAAGTTTGTGAAAAACAATATCTTTGCAAGGTTCGGGATCCCAAGGGCAGTCATTAGTGATCGAGGAACTCACTTTTGCAATAGGGTTATGGAAAATCTTTTCAAGAAATATGGAGTCACTCATCGTACTTCCACAGCTTACCACCCTCAAACAAACGGCCAAGCTGAGATTTCGAATAGAGAAGTGAAGTTAATCCTAGAGAAGACTGTTAATCCTACTAGGAAAGATTGGAGTACAAGGCTGGAAGATGCTCTATGGGCCTACCGAACAGCATACAAGACTCCAATTGGTATGTCGCCATATCGGTTGGTATACGGCAAGCCATGCCATCTACAGGTAGAAGTCGAACATAAAGCTTACTGGGCAATTAAGAAGTGTAATATGAGGATGGAAGCGGCTGGAGAACAAAGAAGATTGCAATTGCAAGAATTGGAGGAAATAAGAAATGAAGCTTACGAGAGCGCAAGAATTTACAAGGAGAAAACAAAAGCTTTTCATGACAGAATGGTCTCGAGGAAAACATTCAAAATTGGTCAAAAAGTTCTGCTTTTTAATTCTAAATTAAAACTATTTCCTGGTAAATTGAGGTCCAGATGGATGGGACCTTTTGTAGTCACTAATATTTTTGCTCATGGTGCAGTGGAGATTCATAGTCTTGAAACCAACAAAATTTTTAAAGTCAATGGGCACCGATTAAAACCATTCTATGAAGGACTTGAGACTGCTGGGGCAGAAGATATGGAGTTGAAAGACCCCAAGGAATTGACTTAGAAGTTTTGAGAATGTCGAGCCTCAGACGTTAAACAAGGGCGCTACTTGGGAGGCAACCCAAGTCAACCAATTTTCTGTTCTTTGTTTTTATTTTTATTTAAAAAAAAACAGTGTCATCTTCTTCCTAGTAGAGTTCTGAAAATTTTGAGTAAGGTGGGGGGTTAAAAGTTGGTCTTTAATGGTGGTTTTATGTTACTGGCAGTAAACTTCTTGCTCACGTGTTTACAATGCTTCAAAGAAGTAGGAAGTTTTATTTTATTTCTTTATTTTTTTTAACCATCAGCTTTGTTCTCTTTTAACTTACTCTCCTAATATTTTTTTTTATTTTGCAGCTCAGTAACAGCTAAATAACCCCACCCACCTCACTCTCTCTCAAGTCAAGATAGCTCTCCACTTAGGGTTCACGGTTCACTCTTCACCGCTGCCCATTGCTCAACCCTTTTCTCTCAAGACCACGACCAGCCACCATCCAGCAGCCCCTCAATCGAAAACCCAGCTTCTATCTCTCTCTCTCTCTCTCTCTCTCTCTATCCGAAAAACCCAGCAGCCTCACCAATTTCAAAAATCCAGCAGCCCTTTTTCCCTTTCAATTTTCGAAAACCCAGCATCTCTATCTCTCTCTCTGTCCGAAAAATCCAGCAGCCCCAACAATTTCGAAATCCAGCAACCCCTCAACCAAAACTCCAGCATCTCAAGCCCTCACTTTCGGCAGCCACCATTGCGTGAGATCCAATTTTCGAAATCAGTTTCTTGATTTCGATAGAAGACCTATCAAGAAATTGAGGTTTGCACTTCATACTTTAAACTTCCTTCTGATTTCTTCTCTCTGTCATCATTCAGGTACGCTTTCTATCACTTTTCTTAATATTCTCTTCTAATTCTATTGTGAGATTGAGCATTAACAGTTTGAGAAATGTTTCTTAACTGAAATTCTGTTGAGAATTGAGACAATTGATAAGACTTAGGGAGTTGTAGTTTTTGATTGGACATTATGAAGCATATGTTTGTGCTGGGTGCTTTTGATTCCAAGTAGGGGAAGTCTAGTTACTTCTGCTTGCTGAAATTTTAATGGCAGTTGATTATTTTGGAAAATGTAGGGTACTTATTTTGGAATGCTAGATTTTTGCTTTTCTGTTCAAGCTGCGAATTGGGTTGTTTAACTGCACTGAAAATTTGATTACTACCATTTGGGTATTTCAGATTTCATGAATCTTCTTGAGTAAGCTTGTTAGGTTGTCAGTTAACAACTCTGTTACATCTGTTATAGAGCATTGTTTCCATTGCAAGTGCATGTTTCTGTCAACTTTAAGTGGCTGATTGATTGTCATTGCTATACAATTGCTGGAATTGATTCTCGAATTGACAAAATTTGAATATAAATTTCCAGAACAAGGGCGTGATATTCTGTTGATTGGATTCCATTATTGTGAGATTTTGTCTCTGTTCTTGGTTGCAGTTTTGTTTTTCAGTTTTTGTAGGTGCACTAAGGTCGTTGAAACATGGCTCGGACCAGATCTATAAAGCGCAAGCAGCCAACTGCTGCTTCAACTCCTCCGAACAGGGCAGTTTCTTCAACTTTTCTCTCTATTTTGCATTTTGTGCCTTATGTCCACATTGAAGACAATGTGTGAAATAAGTGTGGGGAGGGATTTGATATGAGAATGTTTTTGCTGCAATTTTTGGGACTGATTTATGTGATTGAGACGCATGAAATTTTGATGTATTTTTGCTGAATTTTTGTGCTTAATGTGATTAATATACTGCTGCCATTATTTTATTCTTTGGTTATGCTCCGTTTTGGTCAAGTTTTTTCAGCTATATGAATGGCATTTGATTAATTTTTCATGTGTTTTTGCTGCTGCCATATGCTTAATTTCAAATAAAACTTGGCTGTTCAGTTTGTGTTTAATGAGTTAGAAGTTAAGACACTTGTCCCATGATATTTTTGAGTAAAATTTTTATTTGGTTGATACTATATGCTGATTTTGGGATTTACTCAATGGGTTTACTGTGTCCTTGAATATGATTTAGAGCTTTTAGGAAATTCTAGAGAGGAGTAATTTGCCTTTGTAACCTAGTTGAACACATGTGAGAGCCTTGAATAACAAGACTAGTAAGCAAGAATTCTAACTTGAGATTAACCATCACTGCACTTGTGAATCTTGATTGCAATCTGTTACACTTTGAATTCTAAAAATCTGTTTTTCAAAACTTAGTTTCTTTCGATAAGTGTTTTTGAGAGCAATTTTCGAAGCCAAATTTAGGATAGCTTTCGAACACTAGAACTTTTTTCTACGCTCCCTTGAGGCGAAATCCTAGGCGAGTCTCGACTTTTGAGATGATTTAGGCATTCTTTTGGTCGATTCATCATTCCTTTTACGTTTTTTCCACCTTTACGTTACTGTTCTTTTCACCCCTTCTAGCCTACGAAGTATGCTAAATGCGTACTCTAATTTCTTTTCTTAGCCTACAATATAGCCATATACACCAAAAGCCCTTTGCCTACCACCCTTGCACAAGAAAATAGTCTTCATAGTCATTGTTAAGCATGCACATGTGTAAGTTATTAAGAATTGGCGCAATTGCATTTTGCTTAATGTCATTGACTTTGTTTAGTTTGTGGAAATAAATGGTTCTTATGGCTTAGGTGTTTAAAGTTTGTTGGGTTTAAGTTGGTTGTAAGTACTTTAGTTATGTTTTCGAAGTTCTTAAAAAAAAGTGAAAAAAAAGAAAGAGAAAAGAAAAAAAATCAGAAAAGAAAGAAAAAGAAAAAAAAAGTGTATTCAATTTCAGTTTTAATTTTTCTCTAGTTTAAGCTTTTCTCTGGTTTAAGTCACATTTGTCGCCATTAGTTAGTTCGTGCATTGTTCTTTTGAAATTAATTGTAAAAGACTTATTTTCTTGTTATTCTTAGCCTTACATTATCCTATCTTTTGTAACCATCACCTAGCCTAACCCATGTAAAGACCTAATGATCTTTGGTTGAGACTTGACCTACATTAGTGGAGAGGGAATTTAGAGGAGAGCCTATAGTTGTTCACTAATTTTGTTTTAATGAAGCTACGAAAATGTTTTTAATGCTTTGTTAATTTCTCGATAAAACACTTGTTGATTCAAACTTCGAATGTGTGTGTGCGTGTTTTAAGAATTCTTAGTGTAACATTTTTCAATTAATGTTCATAATGATGGAATGATGTTGATGGTTGGACTCTTAATTGCGATGTTGAGTTATTTGGGAAACTTGTGTGTGTTTGATTGGGTTCTTAAGTGAAGTACGTGGTCTCCTAATAGATTTGATTTTGAGTCCTAAGTCATGCTTGAGGACAAGCATGGGATAAGTGTGGGGAAATTTGATAACATGCAAATCTAACATGTTCTTGTTCCTAATTTTATGCTGAAATAGTCATTATTTGTGCTTAAAATAGAGTTTTTATTTGGTTTATTATTTTTATGCTAGGAAATGTTGGATTTGGTGAAAAGGAAGCAAATAAGAGCATAATGGAAGAATTTTGGAGCGAGGATGCAACTGCTGGAATTTCAGAGTGGAAAATCAATATTGCCAGGCCTTACTCTTGTGCAAGACTAAGTGCAAAGGAGCTGTTGACGGGAAGCATTTAATTGGACAGCTGGCCCACACATTTTAATCACGTTTTATACTTATTTTGGAGCTGAGGAAGATGTTAAAACACTGTGTTTTAGGTCTTTATGTTAGATATTTAGTTTGTCCCCACTTTTAGGACTATATAAGTTAAAAATTAGGTTTTGAGAAGGGACTTTTTGGCCACCCTTGGAATAGTGACGGGATTGAGAGAATTTTGACAGAATTTTTGTTGTTCTTCCATGGCCATGCGTGGCTAAACTCTTTCTTTCAGTTGAAGGTTAATTCAACGTTGATTTTCTAATGGATTGTGAGATTTATTGTGCTTTATCTTTGCTTTTTGATTCATATTGTATTTATGTTTTCTCTTTGATTATTGGGGTGAGAATCATCTATAGTGGATATCTATTATTTGTTTTAACAGAGCCCGTTATTCATCTAATAGGTTTCTGCACAACCAATCAATTAGGTTTAATCCGTAATTATTAATCCGAGTTGATAAAAGTGGTAGTCAATATAATTCAATTGCGTCAAAGCCTTAGGGTTATATTGTGGGAAAACATAATCTGATCTAAATGGATTCTCGTAGTTTTTATTGGTCAGGGCAGGGTTCTATTAATTCTTAACGCTGTTAACAGCTAAATCCTTTATCGTACTTAGGGTTGCTAGTTAATTAGGGATTATTATTAGGTCGTACCTTAATAATCTAATACTAAGATATAATTGGTTGGGAGGACGTTCCTTTTTTACTATAACTTGTATACAATATTGAGTTGAAAAGCTATCTTGAAATCGATGATCAATCCAAATAATTACCTTTGACTGAGTTTGTCTTCCATTGTTTCAAGTTTTTAATTATTTTTGTTGTCCTAATTTCGTTCTTGATCACTTCTTTAACTTAATTTCATTTTATTTTTCATAAATATAATTCCCCTGTTTTTATTTTATTTTTTCTTAAATTACAGCAGGTCAGGTTTTGATTAGCCTTGGGCAAGGCTAGTCTCCAGGGTTCGACCCTTCTCACCCTATTTACAGTATTTTGTGTTGTTTTGTTAGGAAGAGCAGGTTATTTATTTTTGGTGGCTTTGACACCCATCACCATGTCACTAGGTCTGTCAAAGCTTCTGTAAGGAGGGCATATGGCACGGTCATTGACACGGCCATGTGGTTGGGCGTGTCACTTGTAGTATTTGCTTATAATAACTATTTTTCTTATTTTTTTTAGTGGTTCTTACCCTTGTATTGAGAGATCATGTATATGTATTATAATGTGGAAAGTTTAAGATTAGACATGTCTTTAAGAGTGATACTAAATGATTATTTATAATCACATTTGATTTAGGCATTGAGGAGAATTGATTTGCCTAATCCAAGTGTTGAAAGGTATCTTGGAAGAGAAGGTTGAAGGTGGTGTTTGAGCTTGTTTTGTTGCTTTTAGAGGTAAGTACAAACTTTTGATATATTGGTTACGTTTGTATTACATTTGGACTTAACACATTTTGATTGAAAAAAATGTGTTAAGCTCCTCGATGCATTAAATATGCATATGCATTGTGCTATGTTATGTGATTTATTAAGAATGCATTATATAAAATGTGAAAGCCATTGATAAAGGCTAACTTGAATCCAAAATGGAATATGTGCAATAAGTGAAAATGACACAAAGTTTTTAGGTAATGCTATTTGTTGTATATATATTAAGGGCATTGTTAAAAAGCCATTGGTTATGGCTAAAGTTGTAACACCCCTTCCCGACCTACGTGTGTAAGCTGAGTAGAGGCGCCACACTATCCTAACTTCTTATCTTTAATTCAATTTCAACACTTTCAAACATAATCACAACTCAAATAAAACAAGGGAAATCAAGAGAGAACTTACCAAAGTTGATGAAACTTCAAAATTTTCCAACTCAATCACTTGATTCTTCCTTCAATTAGCTCTTAAAATTCAAAAACTCTCTCTTGCTCTCTTGCTTCCTTGATGTCCGGCCAACACAAAGAGAAAAGAAAAGAAAATGAAAAAGTGTAAGAGACAAAGTCAAATTTCTCATCTCTTTAAACCTCCACCAAGCATTCCAAATAAGAAATTACTTAAATACCCTCTTCTATTTATTTTAGCTCTCTTTCACTTACTTGCCCTTTTTAGTAATTTCACAAATAACAAATTAAATATCTTCTTCCTTTGACCATCCATTTTGACTTGTATATATGTTATATATATTTCCATATATACAACATATAAACTCTCTCTTCAATTCTTTTTCTTTCCAATTACACATATACATTTAATTCAAATAAAACAACAATTATATCAAAACTTCTAGGGCACTCTTTGGGATATTACAATTCTCCCCCTCTAAAAAGAAATTTCATCCTCGAAATTACCTGATATTAAGTCTGAAACAACTGAGGATACTGGTCTCGCATAGCTTGTTCATTCTCCCAAGTTGCCTCTTCTCTACCATGATTTTTCCAAAGAACCTTTACCAATGGCACTTTCTTATTTCTTAACTCTTTCACTTCATGTTCCAAAATATCAATAGGTTCTTCTTCAAAAGTCAGATCTGGACTCACTTCAATAGATTCAACTGGTAAAACATGGGATGGATCTGATCTGCACCTTCTCAACATAGAAACATGGAAAATATTATGGATTCTATCCAACTCAGGTGGCAAAGCAAGCCGATAAGCAACTGGTCCAACTCTTTCTAATATCTCATACGGTCCAATAAAACGAGGACTCAGCTTCCCTCTTTGACCAAATCTTAAATTTTTTTTCCAAGGAGACACTTTCAGAAATACTTTATCTCCAATATCAAATTCTATGTCTCTCCTCTTCAAATTTGAATAAGATTTCTGTCGGTCTGAAGCTGCTTTCAACCGATCCCGAATTAACTTCACTTTCTCTTCCGTTTCTTTAATCAAATCAGGACCAACCAATTTGCCTTCCCCAACTTCATTCCAACATAGAGGCGTTCTACATCTTCTACCATACAATGCCTCAAATGGTGCCATACCAATACTGGATTGATGACTGTTGTTGTAAGCAAACTCTACAAGTGGCAAAAATCTGTCCCAACTTCCAGAGAAATCAATGACACAACTTCTCAACATATCCTCAATAATCTGTATCACTCTCTCTGACTGCCCATCTGTCTGCGGATGAAAAGCAGTGCTAAAGTGCAATCGAGAACCCAAAGCATCATGTAAACTCTTCCAAAATCTCGAAGTAAACCGGGGATCTCGATCAGACACTAAAGAAATTGGGATTCCATGTAACCTCACAATCTCATTAATATACAGCTCCGCCAACTTCTCAAGAGAATAATTCATTCTTACTGGAAGAAAATGAGCTGTCTTTGTCAACCTATCAACAATCACCCAAATGGCATTATGCTTCCTTTGGGTCAATGGCAAACCAGATACAAAGTCCATTGTCACACGTTCCCATTTCCATTCAGGCACTGATAAAGGTTGAAGCAATCCTGTTGGACTTGATGCTCAGCTTTCACCCTCTGACAAGTGAGACACTTGGATACAAACTCCGCTATGTCTCTTTTCATACCTGACCACCAATAATGCTGTTTCAAATCATGGTACATCTTTGTATTTCCCGGATGTATAGCAAAAACCGATTGATGTGCTTCTTCTAAAATAATCTTTCTCAATTTAGTATCATCAGGAACACACAATCTATTCTTGAACCAAAGACTATCATCACTTCTCACAATAAAATCTCGGCTCTCCCCATTTTGGCAATCTGAAACAATCTTCTGAATTTTCTCATCCACCAATTGAGTCTCCTTAATCTGATCCAGCAAGACTGGTCTCAATTGCAACTGAGCCAATAATGCACCATCATCACATGATATAAAACTAGCATGCAACGCTCTCAACTCAACAAGCAATGAGAGCGAATAAACAGTTAAACCTGCCAAAGACTTCCGACTCAAGGCATCAACAACAACATTTGCTTTCCCAGGATGATAATCAATCAAACAATCGTAGTCTTTGATCAATTCCAACCATCGTCTTTGCCGAAGATTAAGCTCCCTCTGAACACCCAAATATTTCAAACTTTTATGATCCGTATAGATAAAACACTTCTCCCCATACAAATAATGTCGCCAAATCTTCAAAGCAAATACTATAGCTACCAATTCTAAATCATGTGTCGGATAATTGAGCTCATGCGGCTTCAACTGCCGAGAAGCATAAGCTATGACTCTACCCTCTTGCATCAAAACACATCCTAAACCATTATGTAAAGCATCACTGTAAATCATATATGGTTTATCTTCCACGGGTAAAGTAAGAACAGACGCTTGAGTCAACATTTCTTTCAACTGCTCAAAACTAGCTTGACACTGATCCGTCCACACAAATCTAACTCCCTTCCGAAGTAATCTGGTGAGTGGAGTAGCTATCAAGGAAAAACCTTTCACAAACAGTCGATAATAGCCTGCCAAACCCAGAAAACTTCTAACTTCAGTCACTGACTTTGGTGGACTCCAATTCAAAATAGCTTCAACTTTACTTGGATCGACTCTTATACCATCTGCTGAAACTATATGACCGAGAAAAGTTACTTGGTCAAGCCAGAACTCACACTTTGACAGCTTAGCATACAATTGTTTCTCTCTCAAGATCTGCAACACAATTCGCAAATGCTTGTCATGCTCTTCCTCATTACGTGAATACACCAAAATATCATCGATGAAAACCACTACAAACTGATCCAGATAGGGCCTAAACACCCTATTCATCAAATCCAAGAAAGCTGCAGGTGCATTTGTCAATCCAAAAGGCATCACCAAAAACTCATAATGCCCATATCTTGTGCGGAAAGCTGTCTTAGGAACATCTTCAACTCTAACCCTCAACTGATGGTACCCTGATCTTAAATCAATCTTGGAAAACACTGCTGCTCCCTTCAACTGATCAAATAGATCATCAATCCTAGGCAAAGGATACTTATTCTTGATAGTCACCTTGTTCAATTGCCTATAACACTACAAAAAAAAACGCTATCTGCAACGGACAGAATCCGTCGCAAATCCGTCGCAAATCCGTCGCAAATCAAGATTTGCGACCGATCTGCGACGGATACGATCGGTTAATAAAAAGGGCGTCGCAATTTTCAATTTTGCGACAGGCTGTCGCAGATTGCGACCGATTTGCTACCACTAGGCGGTTGCAAATTTGCCACTCAAATTTTCGTGGGCAAAGGGCAGCCGTCGCAGATTCCGTCACAGATTTTCGTCGCAAATTCCGTCACAGATTTCGTCACAGATTTTCATCGCAAATTCGTTGCAGATTCCATCGCAGATTGCCGTCATAGATTCTGTCGCAGATTGTCGTCGCAGTATCTGTCGCAGATTCCGTCATAGATTTCAAATATCCGTCGCAGATTCGTAGCAAATCCGTAGTAATTTAATATTAATTTTTATTGGAACTATTTGTATTATCAATTAATTTTATGAGAACTTTATAAATACATTTGGAACATTTAAACACAATCTAAAAAAACACTAATTACATTGATAAAAATAATTCTTTTATTAATCTTCAACAGAATAAAATATTTAAAATTTAACTATACAAGTATTAAGAACACTACTATAAATAATATATCTTGAAAATAACAATATAGATCTTCAATTATCATTTTCCATTGAATCATGACTTGCATCATCATTATTAACCTGCAAATAATATTAAAAAGAGTAAATGAAAAGAATAATATGATACACGTTAACAAAGTAATACTGTGTAGGCTTTTTCATTCAACTCGTGTAGCTGCTCAGGAATTTTGTATATACACAAGTTCTGAAACTAATATTACTAACCCCTTCATATTGGCTCCATGGTGGTTTTGTTGTTGCCATCTCCAAAACCGTACACCCAAGGCTCCATATATCAACAGCAAGATTACAACCATTTGAATTCTTTATCACCTGAAAATAATTAATGAATTTAAAGAAAATTACTTGAAATCATTAAAAAGAATGGTGGAATTGAAGAAAGCAGTAAAACAATGTTGACCTCAGGTGCCATCCAAAAAGGACTTCCCTTGAATGATAGTGGACAAGACTGCCCAGCAATCTGGAGATTAATTAGCTAAAACAGGTTAGAACACAAAGCCCTGAGGTTAATATGCATAAAAGCATCTTCTCATTCTTGTTTCCCTAATTTACTTCAAATGAATTTGGAAGAATATTCTTACATGCTTTGCCATCCCAAAATCTGCCAGTTTGACATGGCCACTGGGGTCTACAAGTATGTTTGCTCCTTTAATGTCTCTGGATAAGACAAAAATGAGGGACAAGCATAAATAATCTAGCTCCAATAATTGATAAAATCGTCTAGTCAAGCCCATGAAACAGCAACAAAAAGTCTCACCTATGGACAGTGTTCCTAGCATGCAAGTAAGCAAGCCCAGACAAGATTTGCTGAGTGTAACTTCTAATGGCTATTTCACCAAGCTGACCATACTCCTGAAGAAGTTTATAGATGGAACCACCGGAAACATATTCCAAGTATATATATAGTTTATCATCCACCTGCTCAGTGAATAAAGATTTGAGTGAATGGAATCGAAATGACAGACCGTTAATCAATTCATCTAACAACAATCCTGCATATACAACAGCAGCACTTTAAACCACATATCAGGTCAAGTATAGCACAGTTACACAATTTAATAAACACTAAATCCCATAATTTACTGCAAAAGGAGATCCAGTTATAAAGTGTTGCACCCTCTTAGCAGTCTCAAAATTTTGAACAACAATCACAATAATTCAATTCTGTAAAAGAAGTAATTGTTCAAAGTAGAATATTGATCAGGAACACTTATTTATTTTCACTTTCCATAAAGCAACCATCTTAAATTAAATCAATTCAACTTTATACAAATCTTGTCCTAAACAATGAAGCAAATGGTAAAACTACCTACCGTTTCAAACCCGTAATACTGCACTATATTAGGGTGTCGTAAGTGACTAACCAGCGCAATTTCCTACCAAATATTATCAACCATTAAGATATCTTCCTCAAAGAAGAATGACGAGAGATTACCAATCTAATCTACAGATATTTCAAAAGAACTTAGTTTTTGAACTTCCAAAAGAACATAGCTTTCAAACAATAAAGTCCCACTGAATCTACTAAAGCGAACTTACTTGTCCCAGCTGCTGTGCACTTTCCTTTGATTTTGGATCATCTGCAAATAGAGTTACCTCCTTCATCGTACACATATCTCCACTTTCACTAAAGCCCAAACAACAAATTAAAATAAAATATGCATAAAAACTCTTAGGAAAAACAAAATGGCCATGCCAAATTTGTTTATAACTTAGCTTTTGTAGAGTTTAATGATATCTTCAATCCAGAGTTCAAATGTGAAGTATTACTAGGACAAAACAATACACTACGAAAGTCACCAGAACCTCCAGAGGTTCAGTGTATGTAACACATCTATCATATATGCACTTTAATCTTTATAGTTTTCTAAAAGTGCAATACTTTAATCTTAAGGTTTAGTACTTTAAATATTAACAACAGTTTGATCATCAACTTTACACCCAAATTCGAATAGTTTGAGAACACTTTAGTCCCAGACTTGCAATATTATAAAGATAAATTGCGTATTTTTAAAACAAGAACCTAAGTGTTGAGTAGTCTAAACCTCAGGGAGGTTTTACACATTTTCCCCAATAAATATAATTATTGCGACCTATTTCTCTAAAGCATTAAAATCAATAGAAAAGTAAAAAAGCAAAAAAAAATGTCCAGACCCTAGTCCAGCCCATAAACCACAGGTAATAACTTGCTCCATACCAAATCCTCTGATTAGACTTCTAGAAGGACTTGACATTGAGCTGTCTGAAGCACTGAAGAGTGCACCTCGATGAGGAATCTGTAAATGTTGTACCTGAGTACTTAAAGGAGCCCGTTTTGGAGATGTACAAGGAATGTGGTTGTTGAGTGAAAAATCAGCAGGCTTCAATGTCTCTTTGAATTTCTTTTGATTGACAACACGGGATTGATCTCTGTGCTTTATACTTGAGCAGACAAGAAAATTTTGTCAAAGAGAAATCAAAACTACACACACTCAAAGCACATTAAAAAACATTATCTTCAAGTGCACATACTGAAATTCACCTTGAAGGGCTGTTTGTAGCAGTTCTGTTTCCATTTTCATAGTCAGATGTGAGGGGGCTAAGGTTACGTGAATCAGATGGGTAGTCACTATCAGTGGAGCTAACACTAGAAAAAGAAGCAGTAGCTATATCTCCATCTGTGTAACTATGTTCTAATCTATTAGAGATACATCCAGGTTTTGGAAGGGGTAAATCCAAAGGCTTGGAAACTCCATCCAATCCTGGTCTCATTGACACAGTAATTCCAGAATTACTACGTTCAATGCCAGTATGGTGCACCCCAGGAACTGGAAGTGGCCACATGAACGAATAAATACTAAAAGCAAACAGAAAAAATGTTCTTCACCTTCCAGCATCAGCATCCGCAGCTCTTAAAAAAGCTATCAATGCATCAAGAGCCTTCTCTTGTACAGGCGCATTCGAATCCGCCAGAGTCTTCCTAAAAAGTGGACCTTAACTCCCCAAATCAAACAGCAAAAGTTAAAAACAGCATTCACATAAACGCACATTCCACATATAAAATTGAAACAAACAATGATCAATCACCCAACTATAAGAATCAAATCTGAAACACAGAATTTGAAATGTGAATAAAAATCCTAAACTAAACCAAAACCATGGAGGATTCAATTAAAGAAATGTTGTCACAGCAAATTGGATTAGCGGAGCAGCAGGCTAAATCTGCAAAGGAAGCAACTTTCTTCGTTGAGGAATGCTATGAGATCAAATCCAGAACGGAGAAGCTGGCAGCACTTCTCCTTCGAATGATAGACCATCCCAGTTCTCGATTCTACGAGCGCCCAACACTCCGAATTATCAATGAATCTCTACAAGCCCTCGACCAGGCTTTGTCTCTTATGCGCAAATGCAAATCTAAAGGCCAAATTAAGCACATGTTAGCTTTGGTATCTGAATCTGACTTTAGAAAAACTTCTGCTGTTCTGAAAAATTCTGTGGGGGATATTACTTGGCTCATCAGGATATGCTTGCCTAGTAAAGATGAAGATCGGTATCTGAGATTACCTCCAATTGCTGCTGAAGATCCAATTCTTTCTTTTACATGGACAGACATTGCGACACTTAGAACTGGGTCGCTGGAAGATAGATCTGATGCTGCAACTTCGCTTGCTTCACTTGCTAGTGATAATTATTATTGCCGTAGGTTGATTGTTGGAGAAGGAGGAGTAGAACCTCTGTTAAAATTACTCAAAGAAGGGAACAAGGAAGGTCAAATCAGCACCGCAAGAGCAATTGGTTTAATGGGTATTGATTCAGAGAGTGTTGAAAACATGATCCAAACTGGTGTTTGTGAAGTGTTTGCGAAAATACTCAAACAAGGTGCAATGGAAGTTCAGGCCGTTGTGGCATGGGCTGTCTCTGAACTTATGGCTAATTACCCAACTTGTCAAGATATTTTCGTCCAGAATAATATAGTTCGCCTTCTTATTCGCTATAAAAATATTCTGCATTTGCGACGAAAAATTTTCGTCGCAAATTTGGGACGGATTTGCTACAGTTTTGCGACGGATAAACATAGTGAAGGAATTTTGAGGAAGCCGTCGCAAATCGGTTGCAAATCTGTAGTAAATTTGCGACAGAAAAAATTTTCTACAACCAATCTGCGACGGAAAAAAATTTCGCGAAAAAATATACGCGGGTCTCTCTCCCGCCAAGTATCCGCGCCAACTTTTGCAACAATTATTTTGCGACGGAATGATTTTCGTCGCAGATTTACTACGAATTTGCAACCGATTTGCGACCAATTTCTCAAAATTCCTCTAACTTGTCCTTCCGTCTCAAATCCGTCGCAGATCCGTAGCAAATTTGCGACGGAAACAAGTCCGTCGCAGATATCCGTCGCAAATATCCGTCGCAAATGCCGAATATTTTTGTAGTGTAATCAATGCATAATCTCAAAGTACCATCTTTCTTTTTCACAAACAAAACAGGAGCTCCCCACGGAGAAAAACTAGGGCGAATAAACTCTTTATCCAACAACTCCTGCAACTGTACCTTTAACTCTCTCAATTCAGCAGGTGCCATTCGATAAGGAGTAATAGAGATGGGAGTGGTACCAGGCAATAATTCGATACCAAACTCAACCTCTCTCTCAGGCGACAGCCCTGGCAACTCCTCAGGAAACACATCTGGGAACTCAGCCACTGTGGGTATACTATCAAGCTGAGAACCCACTACTCTGGTATCCACAACATGAGCAAGATAAGCATCACACCCTTTTCTAATCAACTTTCTAGCTGTTACAGCTGATACAAACAAGGATGCAAGTTGTCTCTGCTCACCAGATACCTTCACACTCCTACCATCACTGGTTCTCAAGGTAACACACTTCTTTTGACAGTCTACCACAGCTCCATGCTTAGACAACCAATCCATACCTAAGATCAAATCATACTCCTTAAAAGGCATTTCAATCAAATCACCTAAAAACTCCTCACCTTGTACCACAACTGCACTATCACGATGCACCTTACTCACCACAATACTATGTCCTAAAGGATTTGTCACCAAGACATCAAATCCTAAGGACTCTGAATGCAATTCAGACACAGGCAATATGGATGCACTTATGTATGCATAAGTAGATCCTGGATCAATCAAAGCAAGAACTGAAATACCAAATAAAGAAAATGTACCCGCTATAACTGCTGAAGCATCCGGCTGCCTCTGCATCACATATACTCTCTGAGAAGATCCGGCCTCATCTGGCCTACTGCCTCTGGATGAAGATCCTCCTCTCTGACTAAACTCAGGTCTACCACCCCTACTGAAACCTTTGCTCCCTCGACCTCCTCTCACACTAGGTCAAGAAACTGCAGAATCTACCGACCTCTGCTCCTGCATCTCAGGACACTCTCTAACAAAATGATCAGGCGATCCACATCTGAAACATACCCCTGATACACCCGCCTTCCAGCAAGTACCTCCATGTGGCCTACCATAATGAATACATATCGGGGGAGTGGATCTCTGAACCACTGGAGTCGGAGCACTTGCTACTGAAACTGTAGGTCTCGATCTCTGCCTCTGATACTGAACTGACCTATCAGCCGGCCTCTGACTCCTACCAACACTCGGGATAAAGCTTCCTCTGCCTCTCTTTATAGATGAAGACCCTGCCTCAAACTGGGATCTCCTAATCCTGGTCTCCTCCTCAGTAACAGCTGCTGCTATACCCTGTGCTCTCTCCACACTCCTAGCCGCTGCAACCAGCTGAGAGAAATCCTGATATCTAGAGCCAGCCACAATACACATAATTGAGGGTCTCAATCCCTCCTCAAACCTCCTACACCGGTCAATTTCATCAGAGATAATCCCCCCAGCATAATGACTCAACCGGATGAACTCTACCTCATATTTTGTCACAGTCCGGTTGTCTTGTTTCAGATTCAGGAATTCCATCTTTTTAATATCTTTATACTCCCTCGGAGTATATTTCTGCTTGAACTCCCTCAGAAAATCTCCATAAGATAATGTAGGTGGATCATCCATGGCATAAGGAACTGTCTTCCACCAGTCATAGGCATCTTTTTGTAAGAGGGATCTAGCATAGTCAAATTTCTCATCCGGAGTAGCTTGCAACTGGATGAATATCCTCTGTACTTTATCCAACCACTGCTCAGCCACTGCAGGATCGATAGTGCCCAAGAAATCTTCAGCCCCATATTTTCTCAACTTATCATAATGTCTTACAGGCACCTAAGGCTGTGGTGGTGGTGGTGGCTGCACTGGAGCTTGTCTAAATAGTTCTATCACGTGCCTTAACCAACCCGGCGGAACCTCCTCAGCAGCTGATCTCTCTGGCACAGAAACAGGTGCCTCACTAACTCTCTCAACCCTAGCTCCATCTCTACCCTCTTCAGGAGCTACACTCTCAGCACTTCCTTCTACAGTCTGATGTGACTGGGACGCCATCACTACCTATATCTGCAACCACAGCAGAATATACCTCATTAAAGATCAGAGACTGCCATACCAAAACATGTATTTTATTCAAAAACCAACTTTTAAAATCAAAATATTCTTTTTCTTAGAATTAACCTAGGTTGAGAATCTCAAACCTAGGCTCTGATACGAAAAATTGTAACACCCCTTCCCGACCTACGTGTGTAAGCTGAGTAGAGGTGCCACACTATCCTAACTTCTTATCTTTAATTCAATTTCAACACTTTCAAACATAATCACAACTCAAATAAAACAAGGGAAATCAAGAGAGAACTTACCAAAGTTGATGAAACTTCAAAATTTTCCAACTCAATCACTTGATTCTTCCTTCAATTTGCTCTTAAAATTCAAAAACCCTCTCTTGCTCTCTTGCTTCCTTGATGTCCGGCCAACACAAAGAGAAAAGAAAAGAAAAAGAAAAAGTGTAAGAGACAAAGTCAAATTTCTCATCTCTTTAAACCTCCACCAAGCATTCCAAATAAGAAATTACTTAAATACCCTCTTCTATTTATTTTAGCTCTCTTTCACTTACTTGCCCTTTTTAGTAATTTCACAAATAACAAATTAAATATCTTCTTCCTTTGACCATCCATTTTGACTTGTATATATGTTATATATATTTCCATATATACAACATATAAACTCTCTCTTCAATTCTTTTTCTTTCCAATTACACATATACATTTAATTCAAATAAAACAACAATTATATCAAAACTTCTAGGGCACTCTTTGGGATATTACAAAAGTGCATAAAATTTGAATCATATGTATATTATGTGAAATTACCCAAAATATTTGGGTGATGAGTTTTAAGGTAAAATGTGATGCAATGTGATGATAAGATGCAATGTGATGAATTGATATTACTATAAATGAGAAAATAAGGAAATGTGCCTAATGGATAATGAAAAATGAGGCAATGTGCCTAGCTTGATTATGAGGAGATGAGAAAGGGATTGATAATGAGAAATGTGAATTAATTGTGTGCCTACTATGTTATTCAATTTCTAAAGTTCTGTATTTAACGGCATGCATATGAGGTTATCCTCATTATTTATCTTCGGACCTAGCATTTAAGCAATTATTGATTTGCTTTCGGGTTAGACGCTGGGCATAACTTGCCTTCGGACTAGACACTGAGTGTCAATATGGACTAAAATAGCAACTCTAAAATTTGAATAGCATATTTGATCCTTTGGGCCCATGCTTGTATTTGGTTTTATATAAATTGTGAAATAATTAAAAAATATATTTTAATGAAACAATATGAGATATGATATCCATATGCATTGCGCATTGTCATTGCATTTGAGTTTTATTGTTATTAAAATTTGTACCACTAGGCTTTTGTCTTAGCACGATTGAAATTCATTGTGCAAGTGACATGGGAGATTCGGTAGAGCCAGAGAATTCGTCTAGACCAGGTCGAGTCTAGCTTTGAGATTGTTTGAGTTAATTTTGCTGCTTCTTCGATATCAGTGCCAACTGCCAGCATGCATATATTTTTATATTATCGTACATTTTGGAGATTGTGTATGTTATATTATGTTACCAGTATATATATGTTATAAATTAAAAAGAATATTTTGGATAAAAATTTATGATGTGAGTTTTGTATATGTTTTGATATGTAGATATATGAAAGTGTAAAAATGTTTTGAGAAAATGTGTAGATATTGAGGAGGATGGATGAAATGTATTTTTGGGTTGTTTGTGAGTATTTTTATGCAGGTTGTATTATGTTGATAATTTAGAAATGTACAAATTACAAATAAAACTCTGACAAATTTTATTCAGAAATTTTTATGAAAAATGCTTATTTTAGTACCTATAATTTTATGATAATATTTTAGTTGTTATTTAAATATACATTTTAAAATATTTAGGATTTTAAATTTGAAAAGTTAAATTTTTTTTATTAAACAAGACTGTGATATTTTTATACCATATATGCATATTTTATATATACTTGTGTATGTATTATACGTATATAGAGTATAAGGGTATTACAGAATAATCCAAAAATATTTGGGTAATATAATTGTAATATTAAATGACATACATTATTGATAAAGTGATAAGAAAATTGATATAAAAATATATATTATTTGTGTATTGCCTAATATATTATTCAATTTCAGAGTTTTGTGTTTGGTAGCATGTCTATGATTCCCTTCAGGCTAAACGCTGGACGTCACTGATATATTATTTTCCTTTAAGCTAGACATTAGACGTCACCATGATTTACCTTTCAGGCTAGATGCTGTGCATCACTGATATGTGATTTACCGATGGGCTAGATGTTGGATGTCACTTGTATTATCTTCAGGCTAGACATTGGGTGTTAAAATAAACCAAAATAATAACTTTAGGATTTGAATATTATATAAGGTTAATTGGAACCAATGTTATTTATGTGTTAATGTGATGCTTAGAAAGAATAATGAATATGAATTAAAGTGGAATTGCATATCGCATTGTGAAATGTCATGAAACAACATTATGCATTATCATTTCTTTTGAAGTTTCATTATTATCAAAGTATGTACCACTAGGCTTTTAGCATAGCTTGATTGAAATTCATCGCGTAGGTGACATGGTTGATCCGGTAGATCCGAAGAGTTCATCTATACCTGGTCAGATCCAAGCTTGGGACTAGTGTGCTTGAGGTGAGTTTTTACTATCACGGGATCAAAGCCGGCTGCTGACATGTATACATTTTGTTTTATAAAACATAACATAATTATGCATATTATGTTTTCATATTTGGGAGTGTTGTAAACTAAAAAAAAATTCAGATAAAATTTTGTGTATATGTTTATATATATATATATATGTTCATATTTGAATCTTTTGGAGAAAGTAAGAGGAGATTGAGAAGATATGTTGATTTGCATGATTTATTATTATTGGGAGTATGTTTTTCTGCAGATTGTGATATGTTAAAATTTTTGGAATATCCGATTTACCGATAAAATTTTGACAAATTTTTTTCAGAGATTTTTATATGTAAAATACTTATTTTGGGTATCTAAAATTAATAAGGAACATTTTACTTACCTATTAAAAAAATACATTTTTGATGTTTGGGATTTTAGTTTGAAAATATGAAAATTTTTATTAAAACCGAGATGTGATATTCTTATACTTTATATATGTATTATATATATATTGGACATATGTGTTATACATATAGAGGGTATAAAGGTGTTACATTCCATATATTATTTTTTCCTGATCATCAAACCAAAGCGACAAAAAGGAAGATTAAGAGACCACATCACTACAAAATGTTTAATTACCTTAGCTTCTTATTTACTTAAGATTTTTTAATATACATTTCCATATATGTAGTTTTTATATGATAAATTTAGGAATGTTTGATAACAGCATTTAACACTTAAAATATAATTTTAAATTAGATTTTTCTTCGGCTAGAATTTTGTTTTATCAAAAAAAAAAAAAGAAAAGAAAAAGAATAGAGAAAGGAGGCGTATATAGTTTTTTTAGTAACATTTATTTTAATTTAGTTAATTAGTAGTAGATAGTAAAAATAATAGGCAGTAGTAATAATAATAATAAATAAATATGTAATGTATTAAAAGGAAAATTCTCACTTGAAGATAATTTTGTCAATTTATAATTTAAAAAAATAATTACTCTAAATTTAACAAAAAAATCTAACAATAACATTATTGATGACAAGGCAGACTCCCAGACTCTAAGTTCGACTCTAAGTATTACAAATGTTCTACTTCCAGTAAAACATAATAAGACTCGGGCTTCAGTAGGAAAACTCTGATGCCAAAGTCAGAGCTCAGTTTATCTCGCAAGAAATATGTATCACAATTATCGGATTCAAAAGTGAAAAAAAGTCCTCTTATCTGTTAGGGTTCAATTCTATTTATAGTTGACGAGTTAGAGACAGATTCCAAACATGTCAGCAAATCTTCTATCATTGGCAAAAAATGTTGAAAAAGTGTCGGGACCATGTAAAAGCTACTTCAAAAGCAATATATCAAGCCTATACTGCTTAGTCATTCCATGAGCTCGTTGTTTGAGTGATACGCATACTTTAGTCCAAACTATTAAATGCTCGGAATAAAGTGTCGATTGTGCGTGATAAGCCATTATCAATCTATGGGTATATAACACTAATCCCTCCTTGGTGTGCTGGCATTTATGTCAGCCTATGTAGTAAGGTGCGTTAAAGAGATGTGATACATGTCACGCAGGGGTAACAAAATGTTTAGGAAATTGAGAAGGCGAAAGCGGGATATTCAATTTTCAAATTCCCACCCACAATAATAACTACGATGATTCACTCTCCGGTGCCCCTCACCTATAAATATGGCAATAAGGAGTAGAAGAAACCTTACTGGACCCTTGGGTAATAGTTCAGTTGCTCTAAAAAGTTTTAAGCGTGCATAATGGTGCGGTATAAGACAGTCTACAAAGCTTATATTAATCAGTTTAGTGAGTATTTTATTTTTTAATTATATAATGAGTCAGGAAGAGTAGTTTTAATAGACTCTAGGGGGTTGAGTTCAGGGAGAGTACCTGATCACTCAAGATTATTTGAGTGAGTTCTGTGATAGAAGCTCAACCCGCTACTGATGATGTTAGTAGTGGGAGTTTTTCAATGGCGGGGCTAGTTAGAATACCTAAGAGGGTTATTATAGCCCACCCTAGTCCTGATGAAGTGGAGGAGGTAAGAGAGGAAGATGAGGATGAAGAGGCACAGATGATGGTGGAGAAAGCTCAGGTAAGGAACATAAGGTCTCCCTTGAGTATTATTGATTTGGAGGGAATTCGAGATAAGTACCAAATTTCACCTGAGCATACGATGTATGTCCTTAGGGATTAGACCCGAGCCATGGATGATCCCCCAAATGACCAAATGATACTATACGAAGAAGATGTAAGAGTTGGGCTAAGGCTTCCCTTGTGCCCATTCATTCTGGACTTTCTCAAGTATCATGATTTGGCCCATAGCGAGCTGAGCTCGAATGTATAACTCACGATGGTACGGTTTGAAATTCTATTCATTTTGTTGGATATTTGTCCCTCTGTCTAGGTTTTGAGCACATTTTCTATGATAAAATTGCATTCCCGAGCAAATGAAGATTTTTTTTACCTACAAGGGAGGCCCGACCATGGACTCTTTTTAGGGAAATTGAATTCCGTGAAAAATTAAAAGGATCAGTTTTTTGTTGTTGAGAAGGAGGGGGGCTTTGTATGTCGAATAGACTTGGTTACTTCATACAACAGTGAAATTATGAGAGTAAAGAACCTCGACCCCTAGGAGTAATATATTTTGAAAAAATAAAGTAAGATGTTCTGAGAGAGAAGAGGAACATTCTTCACCTTGCAATTGAGTATTTCCCTTTGTACGGGTCCTCGAGAGAAGCTCGCCCTTCTGACTGGGCTGGTATATTTTTTTCTTTAATTGTATTTTTATATGTCCGACTTTATTTACTCAACTTGTTTTATTTGTATGCAAAAATGAAGAAAGGGTATGCTACCGAGGAGCTGAAGCAAATGGCCGAGCAGGTTGCCTAGTGAGAGGCGAGGAAAAAGGATCGCCATGACATTGGCAAGCACTAGGATGCTGGTGGATCTAGCGGTGATTCCCGAAAAGACAATGCAGCTAAGGCCGAGGGGACTAACATAGGTCTGATTTAGGAGTGGTGATTCCCGCTGTTATCGGGAGTGGGTCAGCTTAGCTATTGCTCGACCAATACAATCTAATGAGTTTAACTGCCTCCTTGATAGAGAGACTCAGTAGTCCCCACAATGATGAGTTTTCTATGGCATGTGCACTCGTGCAATGGGTCTTGTCTGTGATTCTTAGGGGAATGCGTTAAGAGAGGTGAGAGCACATGAATATGGATGCAGCTGCTCTTGCTTCAGTGATTCGGGTGTCTTCCACCATGGTTAGTAAGAGTAACTATTATGTATATTCTCTAGGGGTATATAGTGTTGTGCTAAAATTGGTTTTGATAGCTTGCTTAGCTCTGCTTGCAGAGTGCATGTTTAGTGTCGCCTTAAATTTTGGACTTGGACTTATCTTGGATGACTGAGATTGATATCGACCAACTGGCAGACGATCCGAAAGAGGAAGAGGAAGAGGCAGCTAGAGAGGAAGGCCAAGATACAGTCGGAGACAATGATGTTGAGTGAAGCAAGCCTCTATTACTAGTTAATTTTTTTTTATTTTTCCTTGTAGCTTAACACATGCCTTTTTCATATAGCTTTCGATAGATAGAAAAGATAAAATAGAGGATTGGTCTAGTTTTTTTTATAATATATTAGCCTTTAAATGTATTTCAAAGATATTTTTTTGAATGATATTGGGTCATTAAGCTCGTTGAACTTGTTATTTTATTATGCTTGAATTCATTAAAATGTGATTAATATGTGCGATATAATTTGTAATGCACACTTGAAGTGCTATATGATGCACATTTAGAGTGCATATAACATAAGCACGATTAAAGTGTTGGTATAAGATGCACAATTGAATTGCATATAATAGAGGCATGATTAAAGTGCAAGTATCTGATGCACGGTTGGAGTGCGTATAGCATAGGCACGATTAAAGTGCAAGTATCTGATGCATGGTTGGAGTGTGTATAACATAGGGAGTGTTAGGTTGAGTAGGCTTTATTCTTTCATTGAAAATATTTGCAATATACTGATATTATCCCTGTTTTCCTTTTTTTAAAAAATAGTATGTAATGCTTTATGGGGGGGGGGGGGTATCTGTGCTTCTTAATTTGAATCCGTGCACAAGCTTTCTTTTATTGAGTATGCATGTCCACAAGTATAGGTTGCACATGAAAGAAGAAAGAAAAAACAAAAAATTTTACATCAAAGGGGTATCTATTGGAAGTATCACTTTAAGTTGTTGACATTCTAGGTTCGTAGGACTCCCTTCTCAATCATAGTGTGAAGCTTGTATGGCCCGCCCCTCAAAACTCTAGCTACTTTATACTAACTTTCCTAATTGGTGCCTAGCTTTCCCAGGCCAGCTGAATTGTGAGTTGACATGACTCTTTTTAATAGTAGGTGGCCTTTCCTGAGCTGCTTGCATCGAACTCTTTTGTTATGAAAGTTGGCTACCTGAGCTTTATAGGCTTCCGTTTTGATCGCCGCTTGTTCTCTTCAGAACTCGAGTATGTCAAGATTATACTTAGAGTTTGATTCCTACTCTTCTGAGTAATTAAGGGTTTTGAGACCAATCTTCGTGGGGATAAAAACTTCTGTGGCATAGGCTAGGGCAAAAGGTGTTTCTTCGGTAGCTGATCTTAGTGAGGTGTGGTATGCCTATGGTACATTATAAAGCTCTTTTGTCCACATACCTTTTACTTTATCGAGCCTTTTATCGAGCCTCTTCTTTAAACCACAGAGTATGGTTTGGTTAGTGACTTCTGTCTATCCGTTTAACTAGGGATGGTATACTGATGTGAATCTGAGATTTATTTTGAGCTTAGTGCAGTATTTTTTAAAGGGTCTACAGTTAAATTATTTATCATTGTCAGTGATTAGAGCATGGGGGACACCAAACTTTATGAGAACTGACTTTTGGAAAAATTTAATGATGGAAGTTGGAGTGATGGAGGCTACAAGCTCGACCTTAACCCATTGGTGAAATGATCTACTGTAATAATTAAGAACCTCTTTGGAGCCATGGCTTGTGGGAAAGGTCCCAGGATGTCCATCCCCTATTGAGAGAATGACCACAGACTTCCAATGGGTTGCAGGTCATTGGCAGGTTGATGTTGCAAGTTGGCGTGCTTTTGACGCTTCTCACATTTCTACACCAGATCTTTTGCATCTTTATCCATGGACGGCAAAAAATATCCCTATAATAGTGCTTTTCTTGCCATAAATCGGGCCCCTTGATGCGCACCACATATACCTTTATGTATTTCCCTGAGCAAATAATTTTCTTCTTCCTTTGACACACATCTACTCCAAGGATGAGAAAATGACCTCCTAAACAAGAGTCCTCACTTGTAGAGTAGAGGCTGGATTTTTCTAACGATCTTCTTGGCTTCTACCAGGTTTGTCGATAGTTTACCAAAATTGTCTGTAATTGAGGGTTCCTTCCTTCATAGTGGCGGCTTTAGCCAAATTATTCGCATGCTCATTCTAAGCTCATACTATTTGATGGATCTCTCAAGAGCAACTATTCTGCTCAAGAGTTGAGAGAAGCTTGGCTATATATTCCTTGTATCAAACTATGTTTGTAACCCAAGTTTCATATTTTTCAGTCAACTGACTAACAACTAGGTTGGAATATGGCAGTATTTGAAGGGATTCAGGCTAAACCTCTAAGGGTAGTTTTAAACCCAAACAAATGGCCTCTAAGGGATCAAGTCTTGTTGAGTACTTAATTAATATTTTGCCCTGGCCTCTGAGGATCACACTAATGCCAGCTCCATCCCCATAAGATGCTCCATCGACATTAAAGATCTAAGCTTCTTTAGGAGTAGATTCATATGTTTTTCATAGAGTTCTGTGACAAAATTTGCTAAAATTTGAGCTTTCATAGCTCATCTAGGTTCATATCTGATATCAAATCTTTCGAGATGTGCTGCCCATTCAGTGAGATGTCCTGAGGTTTTCAGTCCCTATAGGCTTTTCTTCCAATATGAGTTTGTTTGTATTATGATGGTGTGGGCATCAAATTATGATAAGAGCCTCTCTAAAGCGGCTCGAAGGGCCAACACTAGTTTTTCTGGGGGTGAGTATCTGAGCTCATGACTTTTTAAGGCATGACTAGTGTAATAAATAGGGTATTACTAATCGTCTTCCTCTCTAATCAGAACCAAACCCACAGTTGTGGGTGAGGTTGAGAGATGCAAGAATAGTGGTTTGCCATGTACACTAGTACAAACAAACTCAGAAATGCTTAGAAATGAGGAGTGGAGTAGAGCTCAGAAATTACTTAAGCTCAAGAAATTCTCATTGGCATTCCTCCATCCACTGGAATTACTTTAAGTTCTTCAAGATCTTATAGAATGGTAAGCATCTTTTAGCCGAACAAGAGATAAACCTACCTAGGGCTGTTATACATCCATTAAGCTTTTGCACTTCTTTGATATTCTTAGGAGGTTCCGTTTCAATGACAGCTCAGATTGGCTCAGGATTAGCTTTTATTCCTCTCTTTGAGATTACAAAGTCCAAAAACTTTCCTGACTGGACTCCGAAGTCACACTTTGCTGGATTGAGCTTCAAATTCAGTAGCTATAGGATATCAAAGACTTTGACAAGGTCTTGAGGATGTTTGGCAGATTCCTTAGACTTAATGATCATATCATTAATATAAACTTTAACATTCCTGCCTATCTGATCTTAAAAAAGCTTATTGATGAGCTTTTGATAAGTGGCACCTGCATTTTTTAGTCCAAACAACATGACCTTATAACAGTAGGTGCCCTTGCTCGTTACGAAAGATGTCCCTTGCTCGTTACGAAAGATGTCCCTTGCTCGTTACGAAAGATGTCTTACTCTGGTCTTTTAACTTCAATGAAATTTGGTGATATCTAGACGAGGCATCAATGAAACTATATTCTTTATAGCCTATTGTTGAGTCTATCTGACGATCAATGTTAGGCACTAGGTATGAACCTTTAAGGCATGCCTAGTTAATATTGGTAAAGTCTATGCACATTCTCTATTTTCAATTAGACTTCTCCACCAATACTACATTTGCGAGCCAATCTGGGAATAAAATCTCTTTTATGAACCCCGCTTTCAATAGTTTTTTGTCTCCTGCTCAGATGCGAGCTATTTTCTGAGCCTAACTTTCTTTTCTTTTGTTTGACTAGTGTAGCATTAGGATTCACATGCAACTCATACACTATCAGCTCGGGAGAGATACCACTGACATTGGAAGGAGTCGAGGCAACACATCTTTGTACTGCTCCAGTACCTGTTTCAAAGCAAGCTCTTTTTGAAAACTACATGAGTTTGCAATTTTTAATGATTTGTTAGATGCGATAATGATTTTCCTTAGCATATCCACTGGCTCAACTCTAGACTCAGGATCATCTAAAGGATGAAGGGAATCAACGAGAAAAACAATGTTGGCATCCTTGAGAAGTACGACATAAGAATCTCGTACAGCCTGCTCACTTCCTCTCAAAATTGCAACTCCCAAACAGGTGGGGATTTTCATCAGCAAACTTTTCATAGAAATAAAAGCATCCACTCCTACCAATAATGTTCAGCCAAAAATTGCATTGTAAGAAAACTTTATATTTACTACTACGAAGCAGACTGGACAACTTCAGGTAAATATATCATCTCTTAGCTGAACTTCCAGTGTTGCCGAGCCTACCATATGTATTACACTCACAGATAGGCCTACTAGAGGGGTTGAAATAGGCTTTAGGACACTGAGGGATAAGCCAAGCTTTTTGTAAACATTTAAAGTTATGAGGTTTACCGCACTTCTAATATCTATAAGGATGCACTAAGCAAGGTAGTCTCTTATAACATCCTCTACTACCAGAGCATCAGCGTGTGGGCTGGACAATTGATGAGATTCCTTAGGATAAAAGTTGATACGAGGGCTCTTTGACTTGGGGATATACACAACTAAAAAAAATCTCTTTGAACTAATGCTTTCTGGAGGCATCCACTATATCATAGTGTTCTTCTCCTAAAATGACATGTATTACCCCAGCAGGTGCTTTCTTCTATACACAGGATGAGGCTCAGTACAAGGTCCTAAATTGTTAGTGACTCCAGGTTTAGCTTCAAATTGCTTCAACTCGCCAGCTTGTATTAGCCTTTCTATATCTCGTCTTAACTTTCCACAATTTTTGGTTTTATGACCATTGCCATGATGAAAGCTACAAATACAGGTCCTGGTCTATATTAAGATCCTCCCTCAATGGCTTAGGCTAATTAACCTCTATATTATCCTTGATCCAGCATAGTATGTTAGCCGATGAAGTAATTAAAGGAGTAAATTGCTCAGGTGTCTTAGCGATGTTATAGGCCGTATTATGGTGTTGAATGTTGGACTGTCTTAGAGAATTCTGATTGTGATTTCACCATGTGTAGCTCGATCTTGATGGTGGGGTCAGGCTTAACAAAGTCACCTTGGATGGTTCTGACTTTGGGATCTCCTCCTAAGTTATGGATGCCTGTCCTTGTCTGACTTTACTATCCGGAGGATTCTTACTCAAAGAATTAGAGAATGGCTTGCAATATGTATTTTGAATCATTACCTCTAGAGCCAATTCAAAGTTCATCTTGGGAATCTTATTCACCATTTTATTAAACCTGTCAACGTATTGCCGAAAGGTTTCTTTAGGCTTCTGCACAATCTTAAGTAGGTCTGTCGAGGTATGGCCTGGGTCTATAGATGCTACAAATTTATTAATAAAAAGCTTGGCTAACTACTTGAAATTGTATATGGAATTGGGCTCTAGGCTCTTATACTAGATTTGGGCATTGCCTGCTAAAGTTTTGGGAAATAGCTTGCACAAAGCTGAATATGAAGAGGTGAATACCAAAATGGTATTTAAAAAGCCATTTACATATGCTTAGGGATCTATGGAACCATCATACTCTTTCACCTTTGGGATATGAAAGCTTGGATATGTTTCACTTAAGACTCCTTTGACAGAGGGGATCGACATGTAGTGTCATATTAGAATATACTTTTCTTGCGCATTCGCTTAATTCTCTCATCTACCAGAGTATTGAGGGTCTCCTAGGACATTATGGCATCTTTGTGATTTAAATCAGTTGGGGGTTGAGTTAAGTGAGTTTGTGGCTGGGATTCAAAATACTTTAGGTAGTAAAGCCTTTTTACAGTTTCGGGGAAACATCTCTCTTCGGGTGATGTTGCTCTTGTTCATCATAGAGGGTCGGTTGATCATATGCTAGGGGTGGTGTTTGATGGCAATTTGGTCGAGAAGGTGGGGCTTGCTGGTTTGTCAAGTATGTTGGTTATTGGGGTGATGTTTCAATTTGATGCTTTATGATAGAGATTAAGTCTCTAATTGAGGTAGTCAACTCTCGGGGCATTTGTTCATTGAGGCCCTCCAAATATCGACCAACTGGGGATTAAAGGAGGGTAGGTGACAAGTGGGGTTCTTATTGTGCTGGGTCTAGCTACTAAGTATAGTGCTGCCGAGGGGTCGATAACTGTTGGTTCGACTAAATTTCGATTAAGATCGGGCAAGGTATATGTTGCGCTCAAATTAAACTCTACCACAAAGCGTCACTCGCAAGTATACGAGGTAGCTGTAGCAAAGGTGATCGCCCCAAGGTCGTCTCTCAAGGAAGCTAAAGTAGCTAATTGATTATCGGGTTATAAAGAACAAGTAATGAAGAAAATTGATTGAAGTTTAAAACGAATAAAAGTAAACAAGCTGATGTTTTGATTCACTTAATAAAATGGTCTAGGTTTGCACTTCTCTGCTACTTATATGTATGAACGGTTATTCCTCTTAACTAATTTAATTTCAAAGATTAAATCTCATGCAACTTAATTAATTGAATAAAGGAAATAAGCTCTCGCATTCAAACCTCTCTCAAATAATCTTATTACAATTGAAATAATCTTTTCCTAGGTTATATCTCTAATTCACCTAAGTCCCTAATTAAATTGTTCCAGCATTAGACTTTATCTCTCGATCCATCATCTAATACCTTAAAACACATAATTGGTGGCCAATCAATTATATATTAATAATATTTCATTCAATCAAGGCTAAAAGAAATAATTAAGTTAAGAGTAATAACCAATTCATACAATCATAGCAGATCCATACAAACCCTAGACTAGATCAAATTAGTTCATAATATAATCAAACATACTCATCTCATTAATATTCAAAGAAATCAATTTAGACATGATAATATCCATAAACACAATTCCAATGAAATTAAAGAGATAAAGTTCGAGAACAAAACCAAATTACAAACTCCTTGAAGCTTCTGAAGAATCTCTTGTTCAAATCTTGCAAGAAGGATGTATCAATGGCTAGAACAATCTAATCTAGGCTAAATTAGTCAAAGTGTAATCAAAATCAAAGAAAACAAATATGAAACCCTAAGTTCTTCTCTTTGACGGCTCAATCTCAGCTTAAAATCGCAACAACCCCTAAGAAAACCCTAAAATTTCCTATTTATACGAATCCTCCGCTTTAAAAATCTGCTACGTCTTTAGTTCATGAGAGACACGGCCAAGTTGGATGAGACTTGGCCGTGTTGGTGGTCTTTGGAGGGACACGGCCAGTGACTTGGCCGTGTCCCTTGCCTGTGTTTGCTTCTGTGAGAATTGCTCTTCTTTGCTTTGGATTTAGGTGAGACACGGCCAAGTTGGAGCGACTTGGCCGTGTTGGAGCATCTTTGGAGGGACACGGCCACAAGCTTGGCCGTGTCCCTTGAGTGTGTCCCTCTCTGTGTCTTGAACTTCCTTTTTAACTTGGTTTGGGACATGGCCAGTGACTTGGTCGTGTCCTCTGCCTGTGTCAGCTACTGTCCCTTTTTTCCTTCAATTTGCTTCCTTGGCTTTTTAACCTAAAACAAAACTTCAAACAAACTTTAAACAAGAAGTAAATAAACAATAACCAACAAAACACAAACACCATACTAAAAATTAGATCAAAAACGACATAAACACTGAAATAAACTAAAACTACCAAAATTAATGAAAAAAACTAAAAAAACCGATTAAAACTAACAAAATACCTAAATAAAACAATAATTATCATAATAAACAAGACACAAATCTATAACAAAAACTAATAAAACAACTACCCCACACTTAAAACTTTGCTTGTCCTCAAGCAAATTCACATGGCATAAATTAAAAATTCAAACAACCTTAACTTTAATTCAGCATATAAAATGAAATCTTTTAAGACTCGGTCATAAATAATTGCAATTTACTTCAATCAAGGATTTTCTTAACTCATTCATTAATCCAGACATACAAATCTTATCTCTCATCTAAGTGTTTCACTCGATTTCAAAGGTTAATCACTCAAACCACTCATGACTGCATACTACCATAAACTTGCTTAATTATCCAATCTCTCTCACTGATTTTCTCAAGAAATAATCCGAAGGTCTTTCATTTGGATGTAATGGGGCTAAGGTAAAGGTGTGAGAAAAGACATTTAAGCTGGAGCATCAAGAAATGGAGTATCTAATTTAGACAATGCTCTTACTAAGAAATTCATAACTCCCTCAAATGGCATACTCACAATCCATTAATACTTTCACATACTTACATACTCAAAGAAAAATACATGAGTCGACATTCCTCTTTTGATGACCAATGCTAGAACATATATAAATTTTGTATATATATATCTTTTTCTTTTTATTTTCTCTTTTTCTTTTTCTTTTATTTTTATCATCATTTAATTAATTTTTTTAATATATATATATATACAAAATATAAACTTGCATGGAACATATAGCTTAAAATGTAGAGGAAAAGAATAATCGACTCTTAATCAAATACAATGTGCAAAGTATGCATTCCAACCCCAAATAGCAATACTATTCTCTCTTCTTTTTTTTTACCTGCTTACCCCACACTTTAAAATAAACCACCCTATTATCATATCATAAAACTCCATTCCTTAATGCAGGTATGATGATAATAAGCACATGTTAAGTTGAGAATTGTGTTGATCAAACAAGAAAAAGGTCAAAGGCTCAACTTGGCTCACTAAGGAATTTAATATTAAGGGAAGTCTTTTTAAGCTAAAAGGGCTATCCTAATTTACCTTCATCATTTTAAAACTTGAGATTAAATCATAATGTGAGTTCAATTAGTATGCAAAAGCAAACTCTAGAGATGCAAAATCATGAAGGTGCACACTTAAGAAAAGAAAATCAACTGATAATAATATCAAATTATGAGGCTCAAAACTCACACAGGTGGGTTCTTAAAGATTTATATGTCATAAATTGCAGAATGTGAAAATTGATCCTGAATGAATTCAAATGCTCATTTCTATGCTGATACTAAAGTCTCAACTATAATGCTAAAATCACAGAAAAGATCAATAAGATTTCAACAATTATGCCATGCATAACAAACACAATAAACAAAACAAAAATTAAAGAAAAGCTTAAAGAATACCCCACACTTAGAATTTACATTGTCCTCAATGGAAAACAAGAATAATAAAGAAAAAGAGTTAAAGGACAACCTGTCTTCCATCGTACCCTGGTGAGGCAAAACCCTAACTTTTCATCACAAACACAACAGTTCAAAAACAAAATTACAATATATATATAAAAATAAACATCCAAATATAAAATGTTAACATTAAAAACAAAAACGAAAAATAATAACAAAAATACATTAAACACAATAAAGCAAGGAACTTAAAATCTATGGAAAAGGCGGGTGTGAAGATGATGCAACCGAGGGGTGAAGACTCAAAATCTTAGCATTAGAAAAATAAAAACTGAGCAAAGCACTTATTCAATTTATTTAAACAAAAAATAAAATCAAAATTGCTAAATTTAAAATTATAACTACGAAAAAGAAATTCAAACCGATGGGTTGCCTCCCATTTAGCGCTTTTTTAATGTCATATAGCTGGACATCATGCAAGACTCAGGGGTCATGGATCAAAGTGCTGTCAATGATCCTCACTTCATGAAATCCTTCTTTATATGGTTTAACTCTCTGTCTGTTTACTGTAAAAGTCTTATTGGTTCGAGAGTTAAGCAATTCAATGGCACCAGAAGGACATACCTGAGTTATCTCGAAAGGACCACTCCATCGAGACTTTAGTTTACCTGGGAACAGATGGAGTCGAGAATTAAAAATTAAAATTTTCATACCTGGACTCAATGTCTGTCGCATAATAAATCTGTCATGAAGTGCTTTATTGCGATCCTTATAATTCCTCGAGCTCTCATATGCCTTTGGGTTAAGGCACCTTTGGGTCTCCCTCACTGGTTTAGCCTCCTCTTCTAAGGTCAGTGTCAGCTCCAATTTATCTGAGGAACCTGACTGCAAGATAGCATCTGAAATAACTGCTTCAACACAATCAATTAAAGAACATTCCTCATATAAAGCAGTTGTAGGATTAGGAGAAGTGTTAAAAATAGAAAATTCAACCTTCTGTCCCAAGACAGTCATTGATAATTTACCATTCTTAACATCTATCAAAGTATTGGTAGTCGCCATAAAAGGCCTACCCAGCAAAATAGTGTGTGCTGATGGTGTAGGGTTACTTCCTTCCATGTCAAGTACTATGAAATCCACAGGCACTATCAACCCTCCAACCTTAACTAAGACATCTTCTATAACCCCCTTCGGGAATCTAAAAGATCTATCAGCTAATTGCAACACCATTTTAGTTGGTTTAAGCTCCCCTAGTTCTAATTCTTTATACACAGAATAAGGTATCAAATTTATTCTGGCTCCTAGATCATACATGCCCACAGTCCCCTTTCCATTCCCCATAGTAAGTTGAATTATAAAGCTTCCGGGATCCTTTAGTTTGGGAGGTAGTTTATGCTGCAGAACAGCACTCGCTACCTCTGAAACTATCACCTTTTCATTCAGCTCATACCTCTTTTTCTTGGTGATCAGCTCTTTGAAGAATTTGGCATAAGCCGAAATGTTCTTTATTGCTTCCAGTAAGGGTAAGTTAATACTTACCTTAGACAGCATGTTGAAGATGTTAGAAAATTGCTTATCTGGTTTATCATCCTTCAACCTGCTGGGGAATGGTACAGGTGGCCGGTATGGATTGCTTGCCTTGTGCAAATCTGTTGTAGGGGACTTCTCCACTGATCCTTCTCCAGCACCTTTGTTCATTGGTTCTTCTTCCTTCTTGTTCTCTTGGTCACCTGCACTCACAAAATCATTTTCAACATTATTTTTAATAACCTTACCACTCCTAAGAATAGTCACTGATTGTGCCTGCTCAGGTTGACTTGTGAATTTTCCCTTTTTGTTGAATGTGCATCTGTTGTGCAAGTTGCCCTACTTGTGTCTCCACTTTCTTAAAAGATGCTTCTAAGGAATCCAGCCTCTTGTTGGTCATCTCTTGATTTTTAGCACTGACTTGGATAAAAGCTTGTAAACTTTCCTCCAAACTCTATATCTTAGACTGCCTTTGATTTGAGGATTGGCCCTGCTGTTGGTTCTGTCTCTGGAGCAAATGAAAAGGCTGCTGAGAATTATTTGTTACCCAAGAAAATTTTGGGTGATTCCTCCAACCAGGATTGTATGCATTTGAATAAGGATCATTTCGGGCCCTTGGTTGGAATCCTCCCATAGCATTGACTTGCTCAGCTTCATTACCAAAATACTCATATGCAGAGGGGAAAATGTTTGCTCCATGCCCTAAAGTTCCACAGATTCCACACACTTCTTGAGTAGATGAAGAAATATTATTCTTCATGTTCAGCATCTGCACTTGCCTTGTCAACTCAGCTATCTGATTGACCATCTCACTATTGGCTTCCAATTGATTCACCCCTTTACTTCTCCCTCTTACACTTTTCTGTTGAGAATTAGCTCCCAACATCTCAAAAATCTCATAAGTTTCATCAGCTGTCTTTTCTCCCATAGCTCCCCCAGCTGCGTTATCAACAGTGTTCTGAAATTGCTGGGTGAGACCATCGTAGAAAAACTGATTGAGAAGTTGAAGTGGGTAATGATGATGTGGACACTGGATCAATAGCATCTTAAATCTGTCCTAAGCCTCATGAAATGGTTCACCTTCAAATTGAGAGAATGTAGCAATCTTCCCTCTCAATTCAGTTGTCTTTTGATGCGAGTAAAACTTGCCCATAAATTTATTATAAACTTGCTCCCAAGTTGTCAGTGAATTTTCGGGCAACATCATAAGCCAGCTCTTTGCCCTATCCTTCAATGTATATGGGAAACATCTCATCCTCAACTGATCTTCTGTTAGTCCTTCTAATGGAAAAGTGTTGAGGGTAGAGTAAAAATCCCAAATATAGTTCAAAGGATCTTCATTTGGAACTCCATAAAATGATGGCAGCATATTGTAATGAATGTTCTTCAACTCATAATTTCTTGCTGCATCTGTCAACCTTATACAAGATGTGGAAGTTCCAATGACAGGTCTAGCAAAGTCTCTCATGGTTCTTTGTCTTTCTTCTCCCATGTCAATTGATTGTGCAGTATCTGACTCAAATTCCGAAGTGTCCTCCTCTGTATCAAATCCGGTATAAAGTTCAAACTCTTCTCTGCTCCTTTTCACTCTCTGAATTTCTGGAATGAATGGATGAAGCTCTTTTTCGAGTGATCTCCTGCCTTGCATAAACAGAGTTTCTAGAAAAGGAAATTATTAAAAGCAAAAGACAAATAAAATCAAAATTAAACAATGAAAAATAATCTAAACTATCTATAACTAATAAACAATTACGCCAATTAGCCTCCCCGGCAACGGCGCCAAAAACTTGTTGCGCTCAAATTAAACTCTACCACAAAGCGTCACTCGCAAGTATACGAGGTAGCTGTAGCAAAGGTGATCGCCCCAAGGTCATCTCTCAAGGAAGCTAAAGTAGCTAATTGATTATCGGGTTATAAAGAACAAGTAATGAAGAAAATTGATTGAAGTTTAAAATGAATAAAAGTAAACAAGCTGATGTTTTGATTCACTTAATAAAATGGTCTAGGGTTTGCACTTCTCTGCTACTTATATGTATGAACGGTTATTCCTCTTAACTAATTTAATTTCAAAGATTAAATCTCATGCAACTTAATTAATTGAATAAAGGAAATAAGCTCTCGCATTCAAACCTCTCTCAAATAATCTTATTACAATTGAAATAATCTTTTCCTAGGTTATATCTCTAATTCACCTAAGTCCCTAATTAAATTGTTCCAGCATTAGACTTCATCTCTCGATCCATCATCTAATACCTTAAAACACATAATTGGTGGCCAATCAATTATATATTAACAATATTTCATTCAATCAAGGCTAAAAGAAATAATTAAGTTAAGAGTAATAACCAATTCATACAATCATAGCAGATCCATACAAACCCTAGACTAGATCAAATTAGTTCATAATATAATCAAACATACTCATCTCATTAATATTTAAAGAAATCAATTTAGACATGATAATATCCATAAATATAATTCCAATGAAATTAAAGAGATAAAGTTCGAGAACAAAACCAAATTACAAACTCCTTGAAGCTTCTGAAGAATCTCTTGTTCAAATCTTGCAAGAAGGATGTATCAATGGCTAGAACAATCTAATCTAGGCTAAATTAGTCAAAGTGTAATCAAAATCAAAGAAAACAAATATGAAACCCTAAGTTCTTCTCTTTGACGGCTCAATCTCAGCTCAAAATCGCAACAACCCCTAAGAAAACCCTAAAATTTCCTATTTATATGAATCCTCCGCTTTAAAAATCCGCTACGTCTTTGGTTCATGAGAGACATGGCCAAGTTGGATGAGACTTGGCTGTGTTGGTGGTCTTTGGAGGGATACGGCTAGTGACTTGGCCGTATCCCTTGCCTGTGTTTGCTTCTGTGAGAATTGCTCTTCTTTGCTTTGGATTTAGGTGAGACACGACCAAGTTGGAGCGACTTGGCCGTGTTGGAGCATCTTTGGAGGGACACGGCCATAAGCTTGGCCGTGTCCCTTGCGTGTGTCCCTCTCTGTGTCTTGAACTTCCTTTTTAACTTAGTTTGGGACACGACCAGTGACTTGGCCGTGTCCTCTGCCTGTGTCAGCTACTGTCCCTTTTTTCCTTCAATTTGCTTCCTTGGCTTTTTAACCTAAAACAAAACTTCAAACAAAATTTAAACAAGAAGTAAATAAACAATAACCAATAAAACACAAACACCATACTAAAAATTAGATCAAAAACGACATAAACACTGAAATAAACTAAAACTACCAAAATTAATGAAAATACTAAACAAACCGATTAAAACTAACAAAATACCTAAATAAAACAATAATTATCATAATAAACAAGACACAAATCTATAACAAAAACTAATAAAACAGTATCTTGGCTTGTTCTGGGGCAATATAACGTAAGGGGGTCATTTTGTCTATTATGGTTGAGGTCTTGAGTCCTATCGTCCATGTTGAGGGATTGGCCATTTCACACTCACCGTACCAATGATGACGAGGCGGACTCCCAAACTCAAAGTTCGGCTCTAAGTGTGATAAATGTTCTACTTCCTAAAAAAAGAATAAGGTTCGGGCTCTAGTATGAAAACTTCAATGCCAAAGTTAGAGCTTGGTTTATCTCACAATAAATATGTATCACAATTATCAAATTCAAAAGTGAAAAAAAGTCCTCTTACTTATTATGGTTCAGTTCTATTTATAGTTGATGAGTTGGAGACAGATTCCAAACATGTCAGCAAATCTTTTATCGTTGGCATGAAATGTCAAAAAAGTGTTTGGACCATGTAAAAGCTACCCCAAAAGCAATATACTGAGCTTATACTGCTCGGTCCTTCCATGAGCTTAGTGTCTAAGTGATACGAATACTCTGGTCCGAACCATTAAATGCTCGGAATAAAGTGTCGATCATGCGAGATAGATTATTACTGATCTATGGGTATATAACAATTATCTATTTCTTTTTTAATTTTTAATCTTAGCATGTTTTACATGTTATTTTGAGTCGGTCCTAATGATCTATATATTGACTATTATGGTTTGCATTTTTATTGTCTTGGGTGAAAAACACTTTGGCAAGTTTTTTTGGTATAAGAGATTTCCTTATATTATATTATATTTATATATATTGTAATAAATTTGTAATATTTTGATTTTTGATGTACTTTAGAATAGTAAATAGGGGAGAACATATGGGTGTAATGGGTAGAAAAAATATGAGATAGATATTTATGATGGATGTTATATATGTAATATATATATTTAAAATATATAAGAAATATAAATAGAATATATAAGACATATACATATACCTAACATATACTACACATATGCATGAGGTATATATTGGTTATGGAAAAGTTGATTTTAATTAAATAATAATAGTAATAGTACTAATAATAAAGTGAAGAGGATAAAGCCAAAAGAAGAAGGGAGTTGGTTGGTGGAGAGTACATTAAAGTAATTAATATATAATATTATATTGTTAGAGATAAGGATGAAAAAAAAGAAGAGATAAGTCTTCTTCTTCTTCTTCTTCTTCTTCTTCTTCTTCTTAAACGTGAAATAGAGAGAGAGAAAGAGAGAGTGAGTGAGTGAGAGGAGATTGATTTTATTCATAGATACATCAAATTCATAAGAGTTTTAAGAGGTTTGAAGGTGGATATTGAAGGTTTGGCAAAGAATTCAAGTAAGTACTTCCTTCTTGAGCTTATTTTATGAATTATATATATATATGTATGATATAGTTAGTGAAAGAAAGTGATGATTTATTGAATAATATGATGACAATGATATATTGAAGTATATATACATGTTGAATTGATGCATATATGAAGTAAATATGGTTAGATGTTGGAGATAATGATGGGTAGTTGGAATTGAGGAAAAGAGTAAGGGTTTGGTAAAGTTGAGTTGGAGATTGGGTGAATTGATATATGGATGATAGTTTGAATGAAATATATGATGATTGTTATTATGATTTTGTGTTTAGATTAACAAGAAGTAAGTAAAGAAAAGTAAACTTTGACTAATCAAAGGTTTGTACATAATCTCTTTGGTTTATACATATGATCTTGAGTTTGTATATTTTGATTTAACATGATTTAGAGTTGCTTATGTGATATGTGAGTATTGTATTGAAGAAAATGAAGTGAAAGTGTATTTTTGCGATGTCATGGGTGTACCTAGAGGTTTAGCTTGACACGCCCAATGACATGCCCATGTCTCCAGATGTGTCGTAGTCACTGTAATACAGAATTAAGGACATGGACAGTGATACACCTATGTCTCTGGGCATGTCGTAGCTACTGTAACATAGAATTAAAGACACGGGTAGTGACACGCCCATGTCCCTAGGCTGGGCGTGTCAAATTTTCTATAAGTTGAGTGTGTTACTTGAAGAATTATGATAAAATATATTGATTATGCTAAGTATTGGTATGCTGATGAGTCATATGGTGAGTATGGCTCATGCTTGCATGGAAAGTATGAAATGGAAAAATGTGGTTGGATGTCAAGTATGAGTTATAAATGAATAATGATTATGATACAGATGAGATGAACAATGTATTATGACATATGATTTGTCATATATGCATTTAATGCATTGTGAAGCCATTGATAATGGCTAAATTGAGTATAAAGTGAAACATATGCAATATATAAAAGTGACCCAAAGTGTTTGGGTAATGTGGAAAGTTTAATATTGGAAATGTATGTGACTTATGTATGAATGATGTAAACTGGTAATGTGATGTGATCATAAATAATGTTGATCACTGGAAAGGTATAAACGAAAGTGATGTTAAATGTGTATAACCTATATCATTACTTGTCTAATTGTATTGAGACTGATCGGATATGCACGAGAGGTCCTGAGCAGAGCTAGACCTAGAGGTGCATATTTTAATAGACTTGAGCAGAGGTAGGTCTTGACCCGAGCAGAGCTGGGTCATGTGTTTAAGATGACGGTAGACCTGAGTAGAGCTAGGTCTTCACCCGAGCAGAGTTGGGTCATGTGTTTGAGATGATGGTTGATCTAAGCAGAGTTAGGTCATGTGTTTGAGATGAAGATTGACCTGAGCAGAGCTAGGTTATGTATTTGAGATTTGTGATTGATCCGAGTAAAGTTGGATAATGAGATTGTGTTCACTGGACATGATAATTGTATAGAGGTATTGAGCCCTATAGTTATGTATGAGCATGGAAATGTGATTGATCTGAGCAGAGTTGGTTCCCAATATTGTGATGATATGTGAGTGGGATGTGAATCCCAATAGTTATGTACGAATATTGAATGTGAATTTCCAATAGTTAGTGATGTGTAAGTGAGATATGAATCCTAATATTGTACTTGTGTATATTATATGTGGATAAGAATGTGATATTTGTATTTGTATGTATATATTGTTTATATGTACCACTAAGCTTTGAAACTTAACGCGGTTGTGTGAATGGCGTAGGTAAGTAGATTGTTGATCTGAGAGTCGGATAGTTGTGCCACGAAAAAACTAAAGGTGTCAGAGACTAACTAGAAGGTGGTGCATGTATGTACATTTTGTTATTTTGTATTTTAACTATATATTTATGTATATAAGTGAATTTTAGAAAGACAATGTATAAATATATATATATATAATTTAATAAAAATTTAATGATTTCAGTATATATCTTTTAAAAGAATGAGAGTTGATAACATAAGATGTTTTTTTTATTAAATATATAATTGATGTGAAATTAATGTAGAAATTTAAACAATACTGTAACGTGACATCTTTATATTTTATATGTATATTTTATATATACAATGTATATATATATGATACATTTATTGAATATAGTGTTACAAAATTTATCTCATCTCATGCTCGTAACCTGCTCTGCTCTTATTTATTAATAGAAAATCATCAAATTGATCTTGATTATTATTACTATTTGAATTAATTATATTAATGTCTTTAACGTCCCATATTTTATTGTCTAATTTAAGGGATCATTTTGACGACAATATGCTTCACTTTTGAATTCTTTATAAGGCTCAGGTCAATCGATTTAAGTCCTTTGTCTTACAAGCTTCAATTAAAGTTCAAGGAAAATTCTTAAGCAAGTATTCTTTGTGCATATTTAATTAATTTTAAATTTTTAACAAAAAAATTATAATATTCTTTTTTCCTTCACATATTCTTTTACATTGGAGGAATGTATACTTAATAGTGTAATCAAGACTTCTAAAGTTCGTGGTTTCAAAAAAAAAAAGACTTCTAAATTTCTTTACTTTTAAAATTATAAATAAATTCTCAATCAAATGCAAGTCCCCATAAATGAGAAAGATTAATATATTTAAAAATTTTAAATTTATGAAAATTATCATTATTTTATGATAATTATAAAAATAAGAGTTACTTTTCTACTGTGAAGTGCGTAACATTATTTATATATCATACTGAAACTGCCGCCCAAATAACAATTAATTATTCTGCTTTTCCACAATTTTGATAATTATTTAGTACTTGACTTGCTTTTCAATTGGTACATGAACTCAAATCTCCAAATTCGAAAGCTTTGCTTCATTCGAATATTCCACTAGTTATCCATTCTACAGAATTTTTTATTTTTTGAGATTCTATAGCAGCTTTGAGATAACTTTTATTTTTACTATATCCAATAGGTGGTTAAATAAATTTTAAAATTTTAAAATACATTTCATCTTTAAATATTCTCATTTAACTTTTATTATAATATTCACATTGTATTTGAGATACAATCAAACTATATATATATATATTATTTATTTATTTATTTGTGTATTTATATATCAAAATTAGTCATTTGTTTTAATTAAGTGTAGCCCATCCAAATTAAAAGAATAAAAATTTAACTTAATGTAATTAATAAATATATTTGATTTAAAGTATCTAACGGTATTTGATAAAAATAATTAAAAAAAGACAAAAGATAGTTTAAAATATTTGTTGGGATATTTAGTTAAATATATATTAACTAAAACAGAATAAACCAAAATATATATTAGTTAAAATTTAATTAATATATTTAATTTACAATATGTTAATTTAATTGATACTATATTTTAAATTAAATAAATATAAAATAATATATTAATTAAAAAAGAGCCATACTTGAAAAAATAAAAATGAGTGAAAAATATATAATTTTAATATATATAGTAGAAGATGTCCTTCTTTAGCCTGGTGAAAAATAATTAGTTTTAATACTTTAACAAATATTTTATCTATTTCAATTGTTTATAAATAATATTTCTGTATCATCCAAAAATTAAAATAAATATATCTAGAAATTTTAAACTCCTATGTTTTGATAGCCATAAATTTTACATCCAAATTAAAAAATAAAAAAGGTCCATGCCGCCCACTCACAAGAAAATCATTTCCTACTACGTAATTTTAATTTTAAAGTGATACTAAGAATGAGACAAATTGATATGTAATGAAAAAAAAAATGAATTTGTAAGAAAGATGGATATAGAAGGGAAAGAATCCAAAGCCAAGGGACCCTTGATCAGAAGGAAGAGAACTAGAGAGGGACCTGTGCTGAGGAGAGCCAAGGCCCAAGAACATCTCAGGAGAGATGCCAGAAGATATTTCTAAGATGATTTTAGATAGGTTAGCCGCATTTGAAGAGCATATTATGGCTAGCTTTTATGGACATTCTTGAGACTAATCAACAATATCTTAGAGACTTATTTACAGATTATTGGAAAGCTTTCTAATTTGGAGTAAGCATAGATCAACCATCTGCTATACCGTCTCTACCTCTTCCAACTCCCTAGCACCTTTAGCACCTCTGGCACCAACTATAATCATCTAGTCCCTTCACCTGATGTACCTGCTCCTATCCACTCCAGCCCCATAGATCTTGAAAACTTTCCTTCTGCTTACTTTATTATAATTTTTTGTATTTTTTTATTGTATATGTGATATTTTTAGCAAACATTCCTATTATCTTGTATTTTGTTTATGAATTTTCATTATGTATTGCATTTTTCCTTCATTGAATTTTCTTGAATTTGACAAAAGGGGGTGTTCGCTATAGAAAGCAAATCTTGGCCTTTTGATAATTTTACTGACATGCTAAATGATGTAGGTTTCTCAATAAAATTGTGCTAATTAAATGACTTTTAATCAAAACGATATGAATTTCTTAAAGGACCAAAATGAAATTAAAGTATTCAAGCTCCATTGACAATTTGTTCGAATTTTGTACGAAAATTTGATGAACTTAAATAAATTACTTGGATGCATAAGCTATGGAAAATTACAGTTAACTAATTAAATAACAAACTGAAAGCATATGAGAACCAATTCATTAGGTAAGTGAAAATTGAAACGTAATTGATAAACTAAGCAGAAAGCATAGGAGATGATATATACAAATAAAATTAATGCACTAGACTTGGCGTATAAACAGTAAATTGAAATATGAATTGAGCTACAACAAAAATATAAAAAATTCTAACAAGTGAATAAGCTTAGCTAAAAGGAAACATTTAGAAGCTAGGAAATTTAAACGAAATGTGATGATCTTTGTGGATTTCTATATAAATTTTGTTGTTGCTTTTGTGGTTGATCGTCATGTGATTGGTTTCCTTATTCTCTTGTAATTGTGTTCTTTTTACACCGTACTTCAGAACATCGTTATCTCCATCATCCCACATAGAGCCCATTAGGAAAGGCAGCGAGTACCTGTGAAATTTTTGCCCTATCCAAACCCTATAGTTACAATTTTACTATCTATATTATCTTAAATTCGTTTAATACTATCCGTTTATTACTCATTGTTTAATTACCTGTTTAAGTACAAAAATTTAAAAATATTATAAAATTAAAATTATAAAATTAAAATTTTTTCAATTAAATAATTATAAATAAAAATTTAATATCAATTCAATTTTATTAAAATAATTATATGCCACATAATTCTATAATTAAAATAAAATATAAGAAATATATAATTAAAATTTAAATTAAATATAATTAATATGTATAACTAGGTTCAGATAGTGGGTACTCAGAGTTAACCTCAACCCATCACAAGTAATAAAATTACTACTCATATCCCTTCAAACTCATTTACAAACTATCATGTACCTTATATAAATAAATTGAGACCTATTGCCATCCCTAAAGCCCATGTCTCCATTAATTATCATTTTTCATATTTTTAAGCTTATCTTTAAAGTTCTTTTTTTGCAGGTTTTCTACCAATGAATGTAATATATGATAAAACTAACTTCTGTGAAGATTTGGACTTGGCTAGGAACTTACACGATGGACATAATTGACCTAAATTTCATTTTATGTGCAAGCAGGATGAGTAACAAAGTTTTCTTGAATTCAAATTTGTGTATTACTATCTTTTTGGTTATGACAAAAATGGGGAGAAATGCATTATAATGCAAATGCGGATTGATATATAATTGGTGTCAGCTATTTGTTATTAAAATGTGAATATTTCAATTGGTATTAGACTCAAACTTGTTTGTTTATTTTCCACTTGTTTCAATTGGTATTATACTTATTTATTATTCTTAAATCATTTCACTACAAAAAAAATTGAGAATTAGCGACAGATAAATCCGTCGCTAATTCTCAAAAATCTGTTGCTCATATTAGAGATGGAATACTATGTGTAACTATTCATGCAGTTTCTAAAAAATTAACGACTAAATTTTTAATCCGTATTTAACAACAGATTTTTCTATTGCTAATTATGTATATTCCATCACCATTTAATATTCTCTCTCTATTGAAGAAAAATTTAGGTACGGATCTCCGTCGCAAAATTATTAATATATTTTCAAAAATAAAATAAAATATTTTATTTTTTAAAAAAATATTTTATTTTACTAAAAATTATTTATTTTATTTTCAATTTCTAAAATAATTTATTTCCAAAAATAATTTATCCTATTAAATAATTTATTTTAAAAAATATTTATTCTAATAAATAATTTATTTACATAAAAATTAAACTATTTATCAAATAAGTTCTAAAAAATAATTTATTTTTTCAACTAATTTCTCTAAAATATAATTTATTCTAAAAATTATTTAATCAAATAATTTATTTATTCTAAAAATTATTATTCCAATAAATAATTTATTCAATCTCAAAATATATTATACCACTAAATAATTCCAAAAATATTTATTCTAACATTTTTCTAAAACATAAATCAATCTATCAAATAATTTTTAAAAAATTATTTCTTAAATTATTTATTCAATTAAATAATTAATTCGATCTAAAAATAATATTATTTAGTCAATCAAATAATTTATTCAATATAAAAATAAATTATTCAATCTAATAATTTTTAAAAATTATTTTTTAAAAAATTATTTATTCAATAAAATATAATATTTATTATAAAAATTATTTTAATTACAAAATATAAATAAATAAATAATTATACCTTTAATCTAAATGAAAAAGAAGAAAGAGTAAGAGGAGGAAGAGGAAGAAGAAAAAGAAGAAAGAAAAAAGAATAAGAAAGAAAGAAAAAGAAGAAAAAAAGAGAAGAAAAAAGAAGGAAGAAAGAAGAAGGAGAAAGAGAGAAAGAAAGAAGGCAAGAAGGAGAGAAAGACGAAGAAAGAAGAAAGAAATGAAAAAAAAAAAAGGTTAGGAAGAATACATATTAATGTTTTAGAGATGAAATTAGCGACGAAAATATATTTCGTCGCTAATTAGTCCACACAAAAATTCTCCCGTATCTTATAATATTTAAAATTAGCGACAGATATAGGTTCCATTGCTAATTAGCAACGAAATTAGCAACGTAAATAAATTTTATCGCTAAATTTTCAGTGCCAATGTTTGGCGTACAATTTGACTACAAAATTAGTGACTAATTTTGCTAGTTCATCGCTAAATACAAAGGGCCAATAATTTGACTACAAAATTAGCGGCAAATTTTTTATGTAACTAAATTCATTGTTAATCCGTTGTCAATCCATCGCTAATAATTTTTCATCGCTAATCTGTCGCAAATTAGTGTCTGATAAAAATTCATCGCTATTTTTCATTGTCAATTTATATTTTTCTTGTATTTTGGTATATGCAATAATATGCTCCTTATTTTTGTGTTGAGTTCCTTTGATAGCTATTGATTTCTCTCGAAGTGTTTATCCTGAAGCAATCTTCAAGAGTAATATAATCTTATATATATTGTCATCTAGAGTAAGATATTAAAAATGATCGTCTATCATTTGATGTACATCCAAATTATTGATTTTTCCTTTGGTTTTCATTGAGTTTTCCTTAAAGAACTTGGCAAACATTCTAGATGAATTGAATTTCTTCTATTTTTATTGGCAATTTACTTCAAATAAATCTTATTTACTCACATTTCCATTATTGTCACCCCTCACAAATATAGAATAGGTAAGGAAGCAATGAAATACCTTTAAGCTGGCATTTTTAAGGTGTGTGGTCTTTCAAAAAAGATAATTAAATCTAGGTTCTCTTGTTATTTCTTCGTAAGTAATAGAGGCATTTTACTCTTTTGGTGTCCTTACTAGACCCTTCACTAAAATTTGGAAAATTTGGCCAGGTATTCAATGGTGAGAGTTCTAAATTGGTTTTTCATGTAACATGTATTTGAGGGAGAGCATCTAAGAGTAGCAAAGAAGTTATATGTAATATTTTATGGTAGATACTTTGGTTAATTATATGTTTGGTTAATTACATGAAAATAAGTATTACTAGAGATGTGCAATAGTTGGGCTGGTTGGGTTTTAGGGGTTGGCCAACCCAATCACTATTAATTAGTTGAAAAATTTTATTTTTGAAAATCGATCATTATTGGTCGATTCGATCGAATTCAATTAATTTTTATCAGGTTTGATCGATTTTATTAGTAAATATATAAATCAAAACTGACTAATCCAGTTTATTTAAATCGATATGGTCTGTCAGGTTGGTCAAATCAATTGGATTCGGATTATTTTGCACATCCCTAAGTACCAAAAAAAAAGGATACAAAGTGCCTCAATATCATCTTTGAGTCCACATCAATTAAAACAAGAAAGTTTAAGGGATGACCTCTTGAAATTTTCTTTTTCATCAATAGTTCATATCTTTTTTTTAATCTTTTAAGGAATAGTTAGCCTCAATTTAAATAGTATTTCTCAAAGATCTTGGTGTTCTTCAATCTCAATGTCCAATATGATTTTGTGACAATCTTAGTTCCCTTTATATGACTATCAATTTGTTCTTTTTTGCTCACAGCAAACATATTGAGCTAGATTATCACTTTTATGCCTGCAATAAAGATATTGAGCCAGATTACCATTTTGTGCATGAACAAGTTGCACTTGAACTCCTTGTTATTGGTTTGTCTCCACTTTAAATCAGGTTGCTGATATATTACTAAATCTATGTCTAAAGCTATTCTTGCTCTTTTTATCTCAAACTTTGCCTTTAGCTCTAACTAAGTTTGCAAGGATATTAACAAATATCATCCACCACATATAACTCATAATCTCTCATTAAAGCAATTTGAGAATGTCATTGGGAGAAATAAGGAAGTTACCATAATTAGGAGTAATAAGGTAGAATAATGGAGTCCTCAAGATTAACATCAATTTGTGGTAAGAATTTTGAATGATAAAATTGATTGAGTATAACTTTATCATTGCCTAAGGATAATCTATTTTAATTATGTTGGAATATACATATATATCCATAACTTATTTCAAAAAAAATCCACATTGGAAAAATAGAAAGTCTACATTCTCTTTATATATTATCTTGCTTCTTTGAGCTAGTAAAGGGTGAAAAGAGAGGTGGGTCTTGCGCTCATGAGAAAATAGGTCAAAAAGCCCAATTTGTGTGGAAATAAGTAGATTTTCCCCTCTGCACATGAGATATACACAAGTCTCAGGACAAACCCACTTTTTTATTATTTGTATTTTTATTTTTAAACATTACCTTAAAACACACCGTTTTTTACTTAATATTTTTAGCTACCTAATAAACTCTTTCCATCTGGTTTTCTATCCATAACAACCTCTCAACTAATAATATTAACTGTATGCCATCTTTGTCTCCTATTTTCCCTTATTAACATTTATATTAACTTTCATAAATTTCCCTATATATACGTGTGTTGCCTTAAAAGCTAAACACACAGTTCTCATTCTTCTTCCTTTCGTCCTTGCTTGCTCGACCTACTGGGTATATCTATTATTTCTATTGCTATTTTGCTACCTTGATTAAATTCAAAAAGACATTCAATTATGGAGAATTCACAAAATAATTCTTAAAGACATTGTTCTACCACCACAACTCAAACTACTTATTTTCTTTATAACAGTAATTTTACTACAAATTATTGAATGAAGATACTTGCTTAAAGTTAAAGTATTACAGCTAGAATGGTTTTCGTATACACCATAATATATTCATGAGAATTTGTCACAAATTGATTTCCTTACATTGGATACAATTTTAAATTTCTTCTTACTATATATGCAATTTTATCTAATTTAATTTCTTTTTCCTTTTGATGCACTTTAATGGTATTGTAGGTGTTAGTAATTTGGCCTTGAATTGATTTGGGGTCCATCATTAAATAGGACTTAGAGTGTTGTTGCAGATATCTTTTCCCCCTCATCACATATATATTTGCATATTTTTATGTTGGATTTGTTCTTCTATCCCCATCCCATAGACATTTACATGCCATCAATGACCCGTTATCAGAATATAGATTTTAAAACTCAGTGTATGTTGGGCAAAAGTGTAATGATAATAAATTACATTGTTAATATTATTTATTGAATGTTAATAAATGTTAGGACCTAGAAATTTCCTATTGAATGGATCAAGGTACTAGATTGTGTATATATATCTATATTTATAGATCAATTAAACATGTGGTATCATGAATATAAATATGTCCATATAAATATATTTAATGTATATATATAAACATATATGTGTGTGTCAATTATTATGAACGAAACTATATGAGGTTATATGAGTTGAATATTGTAAACGAAAATAATAAAAGGATCTAAGTGTTAAATTGTGTAATCGTGAAAAATGTAAATATTCCACAATGTAACGTAAATCGTAATAAGCAAGTGATAAGTACAAATAAAGTGTTCCAAGTGTTAAGTGTGTGAAAATATTATTACTAAGAAGAAGTAAGTGAATTTTATCTAGAATGCATGTTAAAACTACATAATAGAATCGTTACCAAATATATTGAGTTGATATTCTAAGTATTATAAACGATTTGGTATTTACCATACAATGATTTAAGTTTATTAAATTAATTGATTTGATTTTACATGTATGTTTGATATAAGTTATTATTATAAATACTATTCTTATAATTATCAGTAAAATATATGCATACAAGTACCACTAAGCGATAAGCTTAGTGTGTTGGGATTTTTCTAACACGCAAGTACAGTAGATCAGCGAGAGACTAAGAGTTGATGGATAGAAATTTGAGAGATAATATACAGTATGAAGTGAAGCTAGGAGAAGACTATAGATGTGAAATGCTTGTATATTGTCTAGTGATTTGATATATCTAATAGTTGTATAATTCGTTCGGAATATTTAAAGATTGTATAAGTTTGTTCAAAGTGAATAGAATATCTATATATTTATTTATACCTAGTTATTTGTAGTGATGGATTGAGTAACTTGTAAAGTTTACTCCATCTTATGAATGATATTCCCTAATGAAATTCTTATTAGAGTTATTGTAGCTTGTAAGATTGTTAGATGTACATAATTTTATTAAGATTATTGTAATAGATATTTGAAATTTTTAAGTAGTGAAAAGTGCAGAAGTAATTGTTTCGATCTTTCTATTTAAATGTTAATTATATTTATTGTAATGTAAATGTTAAATTAAGCCACAATAGCATGAGTGTTTAGAGTAACATCTTCTGATACTTCTAATATAGGATTATCAGGTTACAATTCTGGTTGGTTTAATTTTCTCAAAGTGAAGATCTTTTAGCAATCTCTGCAGCTAGATAACATGACATGCACAAGATGTAGCCGCAACATATTGTGACTCGTCGATCAAAAGTGTGACAATTAGTTGCTTCTTTGAACACTAAGAAATTGCATTATTTCACAAAAAAGAATGCAAATCTAGTTGTGCTTTTTCTGTCATCGATATCTCCAACAAAATCACTATTATAATAACCCATCAACTTGAAATCATTATAGGATAAATAAAAGATTCCATATTTTAATCTACCTTTCGGGTAACGCAAAATCCACTTTGCTATTTTTCATGTAAGATGTTGAGCGTCTTTCCATAAAATGACTCACCAAGGCTACTAAAAAAAGGATCTCCAGTCTTGTGTAAGTAAAAAAATATAGACTTTCTATAAGATTTTGAATAAAGTGGGAGTCACTTTATCTGCATCTTCTTCTATTATAGAAAATTTTTCTCCACTTTCCATTAGGGTGTTAACAAGCTTGCATTATGAAAACTTTTTGAGTATCTCCTAATATGCCATCTTCCATCTGCTTCGCTTCTATTCCCAAATAATAAGATCTGAGACCTAAGTCACTCATTTCAAATTCTTGTGTCATTGCCTTCTTAAACTTGTTGAACATTCTTGAATTATTACTTGTGAAAATAAGATCATCCACATAAATACAAATAAATAAAACATCTCCTTGCTATTTCTTCATATAGAGACTATACTCATACATGCATCTTTGAAAACTATTATCTTGGGAATACATATCAAGATGACTATTCTAAACCCTTGGGGCTTGCTTTAACCCATACAAAGCCTTCTTTAGCCTTATCACCTTGTCTTCATGATCTTTTATGATAAATCCTATAGGTTGTTCACCATAAACTTCTTCCAAAAGATATCTATTCAAGAACGCAAATTTGGCATCCAATTGGTGTATATTCCACTGATTCTATGCTAAAAGTGATAATACTAACTGAATGGTCTCCAAATGAGCAACAAGGGCAAACACCTCTTCATAACTAATGCCATATTTCTACTTATATCTTTTGGCAACAAGTCTCACTTTATACCTTTCTACTTCACTTATGGTGTTTTTCTTAATTTTATACACTCATCATTTGATACTAATTACTTGATGACCACTGAGAAGTGAGGTGAGCTCTCAAGTACTATTCCTTTCTATACCTTTAGTCTCTTCTTCCATGGCTTGTATCCATTTCTTATCTTTTACACCTTCTTCAAAACTTGAAGTTTCTTCTTTAAATAATAAACAAAATAAATGAAAACCTTATAACCTTTCAGTTTCTTCATAAATATTTGCAAGACTATGACATGTACGTGGGTATCACTTAAGTTTAATGAAGGAGTAGATCCCAACATAATAGCGGATAAAAATGGTGTTATAGGAGGTGTAATTTCCCCTTAGGCTTCTTGTGTTGGATTTTCTTCTTCATCAAAGTATGGAAAGAAATTGTAAGCAACTTCAACTTCATTTTGTTTACACTAATCCTACATATCGCTTCTTCTTCAAACTCAATGCCTCATTACTTACAAATTTATCATTATTTATACCAAAGAGCTTGTAACCCTGAAGTCCTATCATAGCCAACAAATATAGGCATCTTTCTCTTGTCATCAAGTTTTAACCTTTCTTGTTTTGGACTTGGACATAGGCAATAAATCCAAACACTCGCAAGTATAACACATTTGGCTTCTTTCTACTCCTTGCTTCATGAGGCGTTACATCCTTCAAGATTTTGGTAGGTAAACAATTAGAGAGATAAACCATACATGCAATTGCTTCATCCCAAAATTCTTTTGATATTGACTTGATTTTCAACATAATTCTTATCATTGAGAATTGTGTTATTTTTTTTTTTGGACAAAACCATTTTGTTATGGTGATCTTAGAACAGTCAATTGACGGTGAATTCCATATGTCTCACAAAATGTCTTGAATTCATTAGAAGTGAACTCTCATCTTCTATCAATTCTAAGAAATTTAATCTCATAACTACTTTCTTTTTCAATATGTGCCTCAAACATCTTAAATGCCTCAAAAGCCTCACTCTTTTGCTTCAAGAAGTAAATCCACATTTTTTGCAAATAATCATCAATAAAAAGTAAAAAGTTATGAGTTTTTACCAAGAGCTGAGGGCTTGATAAGACCATAAAAATCTGCATGAATGAGTTGAAGTGGTCTCATGGTCCGTGATTTAGATTTCTCAAGCAAACTCTTCCTTGAGTGCTTGCTAAGTAAGCAAGCTTCACACAAGTGATTAGGATGATCATTTGTTGGAATTTCTTTCATAATTTACTTGCTCCCAAGTCCTTAAGCCCACCAAAATTCAAATGCCCATATCTTATATGCCAAATCCATGATGGATGTTTAACACAGGCTTTTAAACACATGGCTCCAACAACCTTTATGTTCAATAAGGACATATGGTTCTTCGTCATAGAAACTTTAGCAAAAAGGTTCCTTTCTCTATCTCTAAGACATAAAATACGATCTTCCATGTTTATTTTACTATAACTCTCCTTAAGTTGTCCAATACTCAAAATATTATTTTTTTAGTTTAGGAATATAATAAACATTGGAAAGAATCTTATGGCTACCATTTTTTTAATTTTAAAAAATATTGTCTCCACCTTTAATTTTTCTACCTCTGATTCATCTCCAAAGCGTACATGACCTATCACTTTCATGTCCAATTCTATAATTTTTTTTATCATCAGTCATATGATTTCTAGCTCCATTATCTAAGCACCACACACTTTTCTCAATGTTTGACTCTTCATTAATTGTATGCAAGAGTGATGCCCCATCTTCATCTTCCTCATGCATAATGAGATTTGTGTCTTCTTCTACATTCTTGACTTGATATTCCCAAGAATAATGTCCATATTTTGCATAAGGGTAACATTCAATTTCACTTTTGTTTAATTTTGGTTTTTCGCTTCTTTCATAAGTTCCTCTTCCTCTTGCTCTGCCTTTTTCACATCCTCGTTGAAAATTTTAATTTCTTCTCTCTCGGGAAGAATATTGCTCATCTCCTCTTACTCTTTCGTGACTATGACCTCGTCCTTGCCATTGTCTTCTTCCACGTTCACGGCCTCTTGTAGCAATGTCATTATTCAATGATAGTTTTACTTGTAAGACTTGCTCCTCTTGCTCTTGCTTTTCTCGGTTCATTCTTTCTCCATAAGCTCGTAAGGATCTATTTAATTCATCAATGGACATACCTTCTAAATCTTCCAATTTTTCATTAGCTACTACAACATGGCTTAATTTTGAGTTGAGAGAATGCAAAATCTTCTCAACAGCACAAATATTTTCTACGTTTTCTCTAAGCTTCTTCATTTGATTCACTACCACTAAAACTTTAGTGATGTAATCTGAAATGGATTCATTCTCTTTCATCATGAGAGATTCAAACTCAGCCCTTAGAGTTAAAAACACACCTTCTTCACTTTTTCAACTCACATAATGGAGTTTTGTGGCGTCTCCCATGCTTCTTTGGATGTGGTATCATTCACAACTTCTTCAAATATGTCATCATCCAAACCTTATGAATGGTGGTGAGTGTACATTGATCTTTCTTCTTCTCATTCTCCAAAGCATCTCTTTGGACTTGATTTAATGTTTCTTCATTTTCAGATTCTTCAAACCCTTTCTCAACTACTTCCCATATTCCTTGAGAACCAAGTATAGCCTTCATTTTAATTGACCAATATTCATAATTGGTCTTGTTAAGTTGTGGATATTGAAAAGAAAGAATTGCTCCCTTTGATGCCATTTAAAATCTTTGTGGCTCTAATACCACTTTGTTAAAAACGTGCTCACACTAAATTTACATACAAACAAAAGGAAGCAAAGAAGAGAATACGATGTTTGTTAATGTATTCTTTATAAAACTATTTGATGATAATACAAACATATAATACATATTTATAATAATTTTACATGCTAAATTTAACTTTAACTAATTTTTAAAAGCTTTTACTTCAATTAACTCATGTCTTTAAAGCCATTAATTTAAAACTAATAATCCATGTTTTTTCTATTTTCAATCTTATTATTTAACATATTTAGGTATGCTTTCTAATGCACAAGAAATAGCTGTAAAAAAACTTTCTAAGAACTCAGTGCAAGGAAAGAATAATTTATGAGGTTGAATCGGTAACCAAGCTTCAACAGTGAGGTTACTTGATTGCGCTTTGAACGAGATGAAATGATCCCTTATCTATGAGTTTGTACTCATCAAAAACCTTCTTTACTTTATATTTGGTTTGGCCCTTATGCCTCAATTTATTCTTAAAATAAAAATTTTGTTCAATGTATATATAAATTTAAATTTTTCATACCACCAGTCATCACTTTACCATTTTTTGTGGCACAGTAAATTTTTATTATATTTCATATTATTTCATTTTAATAAAAACAAAAAAAATATAAATTTACAAATATTTATTTAATAAAATGAAAATTATATTTCTTTTCATAAAAATCCTTGAGATTTTATTAGCATGTGAACACATGAGCGCAAAAATTTATTATGCTTCCCATTTATTCTTTTAGCCTATGAAAGGATATAAACAATAATAAATAGGAGTTTTATACAAGTAGATTAATTTCTTATATTATAAATTGTGCAGCAATAGTAAAGTAGTAGGTGCAGCATTGCTTACAAATGTATTACTAGAATGGGATATGAATCCTAGAATTTCAGTTTTTTATACAGCAATGATTTTTTTTAATATAGATTAATAGATCAAATTGAAGGAAGCACATAGAGAATTCTTGGAACTTAGAAAGTTTTTTCTTATTTATTTTTTTTTTCTAATTATTTTGGAGTAAATTACATTATTGCATATCAAGTTATTTATATGTTTGGATTGAGAATTGTTGGAACTTAGTAAGTTTTTCTTATTTATTTATTTTCTAATTATTTTGGAGAAACTTGTATTATTGCATATCAAATTATTTATATATGTCGATATTAATGCTGCCTTGTAATGGCTATATGTCTTCGGAATATATCTTTGATTTGGAGTCCTAATTAATTCTTTCTCAATCTTCAAAAGTCAATCATTAACAATTCTCAAAAGTTTTATTGAATGAATTTTGTAGGCTTGGAAATACTAAAGAGCGGGAACACCATTGAGATCTTGGTCTGTAAGAATCTTGTGCAGTCGATGAAGTGAAAAGGTGCATCCATGCGCTCATGAAAATATGGAAGATAAAGACCAATTAGGGCATCTGTTGTTGCTGTGCTTGCTAGTGATAGTTATAGTCTACTATTGCCACAGATTTAACACTTCACCCATTAATAATTGTTGTCTGCGCATCGATTGTACTCTCTTCTATGCTGTGATTGCCCTTTCCTGTAAGTGCTGTGTTGGGATCAAGTGTTACGTCCCTTGATGATTTTGAATAAGATTCTAACTTTGCACTAAAAGAAAATGTCGAGTACAAACTTAAGATCATTTTGGTGGGAATAGACGACATGTTCATGGAGAACTCTAAAGAGAGTATTCAGCCACAATAACGACATGTTCAAGGTATTCAGCCGTTGTACTTGTATGACCATCTTTAGCATTAAAAAACTTGTTCTTCTGAGGGTCCTACAATACTCAGCATGACACAATTCAGTTTCTAAAGACCCTACATAATCTCCTTTGAGATCTGGCAATTGCCAGCAACTTGTCTCCGCCATTCACGGATTGGAACCTACAGGGAAAACCAAGGAAATGACTTGCAGATCAATTAAATGTCAAGTATGAACTAAGACCAAGAAATTTGAATGACATTTTTTAACCTCTAATTGGTACTAGTTCACAATCAGATAAAAGAAGGAACATAAAACTGAATCTTACAGCAGGGAAGCCACCATAGTCTCCAGGCTGTCTTATGTCCTTGTTGACACAACTATTAGCAGAAAAACAGACCTGCAATTACCAAATAAAAAAAACTAAAAATTAATGACAAATACCACAGCTTATGTCACTTTTGGTAGTTCAGGGAAGGCCATTCAACTAAAAGCATATCATTGCAAAGAAATTTCTCTCTTCATTTTATATGAGTGCAGAAAAGGATCTAGAAAATTGACTTAATTGGGTGCAGTAAGTGAATTATTCTGATGCATGATTCAACCTCAAAACGTTGGAATGAAGACAAAAAAACATAAAATGAAACAAATAAAATAAAGGTGTTTTGGCAACTTAACAAACTAATAAACTTACTGACAATTACTCACTAGATTGCAAGCAAAAAACTAACTAAATACCTTCGATGCAACAGAGACATGATCACGAACTGCTACTCTTCCCGCAAAAGTAACATAATCTCCTATCCTAAACATTAACAAAAAAGAAAAAAAATATATGTAAAATTAGCATTACTTTTAAAAGCTTCACCAATCTAGAAACTAAACTAATCCAGTTAAATAGCATGCCTAAAGGACTCTTGAGAGAAATAGCAAAAAAAAAAAAAACATATGGATATAGAAATGACATACGTCACAGAACCTGCTATCCCAACTTGTCCACAAAGCAAGCAACTCTTTCCAATAACTACATTATGACCGATCTGTACTGCCAGAGTGACCATCATATATCACAAAAATAAGCTCCCCACTTACTCAATAGAACAATGTAAAGGGAAGTGAACTCACTTGGACTAAATTGTCTATCTTTGAATAATCACCAATAACTGTCTCTCTCCAACTGTATAACCAAATGCCACAAACTCAGTACACCAAACTGAACTGCTGCAAAGGACATCTTGAAGAAATACACCAAACACTCCTCACCTGCCTCTGTCAATGCATGTATTTGCCCCAATCTCTACATGGTTACCTATCCTAGCATTCAGCAGCTGCATAAAGGACATATTAAGACAAATGCTCCGATTTGAAACATAATTAGACTAATTGAGGCACTATTTTGTGTCTATATATGGGGAGAAATTGAAAAATGACTGCCAGTTTTAGCAATTGTAATAAAAAAGGAATCAATGCAACTAATTCAATAGAACCAATTTTTGAGTTTAAACAATCTTAAAAACACATAATTCTATGTAGGAAGACCAATCCAGAAACTCCCCGAAATGTGCATCCTTGAAATAGGTGCATCTCTAAGTGTGAGTGAACCCTTCACTCTTAATGGTTCTCCGAGTGTGTGTGTGAGAAAGGGACAGCAAAACTAATTGATGTGTGCGTGAAAAACTAAAAGTCACCAACTTGAGGTTTCTTCGTCATGTTTCCCTGCTCGTCCACAAAAAATCCAAACCCTGTGCAGAAAAAGCACAACAGAAATTTTAAGCAGAAAAAAAGGGGCGGTCAAAATGATTTTTTTCCCATTTCATATGCAATATTCAGGAAATGAAATAGAATGAGAAACGGAATAAGTAAAAAATCTAAAAAGGCTGCAATATTTCACAAATGCAAGAAATATAAATAATAATTAGTTTAAGTGGATTCTTTATAAGTAGAAACCGTATAGGTTAACCAACAAGTAGCAATTATCAACTAGCACAGGATGTCAAATTTTGAAATTACTTACTTAATTTTGTTTGCTGAACTAAAGAGAAAAACAAGTTAGTCTGACCATCTTGACCAATACACACCCCATGGTGGATTATGCACGAATCACCTATAGCGCAATTGCTAAGTGACATTATACCTGCATAAAATACAGATTTTTATTCAAAACCAGAACCCGTAATTGGAAAAATAAGCATGGGTACGATTGCAGACATCCGTTTACACATAAAGAAGATAGTGTACCCTATCTTTGTAGATTGACCGACGCTAACACCAGGTCCTATAAGAGCTCCTGATCCAACATGAACATTCGCACCCAGTACCGCTTTGGAATGAATAATTGCACCGATTTGGATGAGAGCTGTTTCGTCAATATGAGCTGATTTATGGAAAATTCCACCGCCATTACTCCAGTTTGAGAAATCTTGGCAATTTGTTACAGCACCATCTGCTAATCTTAAAAGCACACACAGCAAGAGAGAATTGATGTGAACTGTCTCAGAAGCATTTTAACAAACAGGTTATCTGCGTATAACATAAAATCAGTATTTGTTTACGGACTTACCGATTTGACTAACCGAAGGCATGGGGCAGTGGTAACGGATAACGCCAAAACATATAATAAAGCGCGAACATGATCGACAAATGGCTGAACTGGAGAGAAATTGGATATTAGATCGGAGTTGGGGATATAAGATAATCTCTTTACAGAAACTGCCATTCTATAAGTGATCAGATGTTGCTGGAATTGGGTGTTTGATGCGCCGAGGCTTCTTTCCTAGGATTGAATGTAGAAAGAATGCAATTAGTAGCCCGGAAGAAAAGAAAATTGTCGTCCCTATTTTCAATTTTCAATTCTCGTGTTTCCACTTTCCTCATTTCTCGATCTAACAATTTTGGCCCAGCCCCCCGATAGTTCACAGGGCTTTAGCGTAGGCCCGAGAAAGTTTTCAGCCCATGCTATTGTTAATCATCCATTCAAATTTGTTCTAGATAATAAGGAGAATTTACATAGATACCTTAAAAATAAAAATTATTTTCAAAAATATTATCATTTTTTAAAATTTTCAAAAGTTATTATAAATATAAAAAAAGATAGAAAAAGAGAAATATATAAAAAAAAATTTATTGTGAATTATTTCTCATAATCATCCATAATAGTATATATAGTAGTGTAAGTAGACTTTATATAAAAATAAATGATTACAACTATCATGAAGTTAATTCTAATATGAATAGATTAGATTAACCTAATTATGTAGTCATCTATGGATATTACCCAACTCTACTTATATATTTTATAATACTTTTATTTGGATGACTATCCCTATAAATATAACTGATTAAAATATTATTAAGAAAAATCTAATAGAATAAAAACTTAGCAAAGAAAAAATAATACAGTATTCATAGATAATTTTCTCTAAAAAAAAATACATTCAACTAAGATCTATTTTAAATAAACATATTCTAATATTATGTATATTTCTTTTGAAAGTTGATACCGACAGTGCCTTTGTGAACAAATCTGTTAGATTGTCACTTGAAAGAACTTTGTAAATATCGATTTTTTCTTCCTTCATGAGTTCATGATTTTGATAATATATGTTTGGCTCTATTATCCTTTGGTAGCATCTTTCGATTTGTGCAATTCATGTTGTATTATCTTCACGCAATATTATTAGTTATCATTTTCTATAAGTAATCTACAAGTTTTCTCTAATATGTTTGATTATAGTTCTAAACCATACATATTCATAACTAGTTTCATAAATGGGCTAATAACTCTGAATAATAGCAGTGATCGTCTGCTTTATAAATCGCTATGAAATAGCAGTATTACATATGAATACATAACTTATCAAATGTGTCACGCAAATAGCGTATAATATGTTTTATTCCATTCTAATTCTTTCTAGTTGGTATAAAACTAAACCTTGTAAGCAAGTTAGCTGCAAAAGTAAAATTTGGTCTTGTGTTGTTAGTAAGATATAAAATCGCTCTTATTGTATTGAGATATAATACTTTAAGACTAAGAATATCTTCATTATCTTTTTCGTAGGTGAAAATGATCTCCTTTTACATCAAGAGAATGAGAGTGCTTAATGGATAAGATTTATTCATATAAAATTATTTTTAGATTTTTTTTATGATGCTTAATGGAAAAGAATTTCATTTGACAAATACTCAATTTGAAAACCAAGACAAAATTCTATCCTTCCAAGATCCTTCATTTCAAATTCTTTCTTTAACTAGGTTGTAGTAATTGAGATCTCTTTTTGAGTTCTCATTATATTTAAATCATCAATATAAACTGCAACTATAATAAATTTTGAATTTATCTTCTAGATAAAAACACATGGAAAAGAAGAATGCATGTAGCCGACCCCAATTGACTTGGGATTAAGGCTTTGTTGTTGTTATTGTTGTTGTATAAAAACACATGGAAAAATGAAACTATTTTTATATCCATTTTCTCTTAGTATTCAAATAGGCAATTATACCATATCCGCCTAGATTGATTTAACTCATACAAGGATTTTTGTAGTTTAATATAGTATATTTGTCAAAATATTACATGTTTCAGGCATATTAATACTTCATGCATCTTAAATCCTTCAAGGATTTTCATATATATGTCATTATTTAATAAATAATATAAATACACTGTCATAAGATTCATCAAATATATATTAAGCCCTTCCGAAGCTGCCAGATTGATAAAAAAAAATCTAAAGGTAATAGTACCCATAACAAGGGAATATATTTTATCATAATCTATACCAAAATTTTTAATTTATTTCTCTTATGAGCCATATGAGTGAGTTGTCATAATGTGTGTAGAGCCCTTCAAGGGCTACCAAACTAATTCTAAGAGTAATTACATAACAGAGAAAATTTATTTCGATAATTTCAATAGCAACATATTCAAATATATTACCAAAAATAATTTTATCTCTTTCTCACATATTTCTAGGTTTTAATAAGATCTCAAAAATTTTCGGTACCAGAATCACATATGAGATTACTTGTCTAAAAATATGCGGTTGTTGATTTATGTTGTTTTTGACCTCTTTGGGAGTGCAATTTTAAAATTATTTATTTTCTTTTCTTTCAGAGAATAATATTTTAAACCAAGTGGTTTATTATGCTTTATTAGATTCATTGGCTCCCATATTAATAGGATGTCCTGCAGGGACAATCAATCGAGCAGGAGTTTTAGCAGTTGGAACATGTGATTTTGACATTTTTTGGGTGTCTATAAAGACATATGATAATTGATTAGCAACATTCTGCAAATGAATTAGTTTTTAAACTTCTAATTTATATAAATTTTGCATATATCAACAATGAACAAGATTGATGTATTTTAATTAATCTCCTGATCTATAGCTGAATTTATTTATCTTTCCCTGATGATAGAAAAACTGACTCATCAAATTGATAATCTAAAACTTGCTCTAGAAAACTTATAGTTAAAGGTCCAAAATATCTAATAACATATAGACAATCAAAACATATATAAATATCAAGATAATATTGATAATCCATTTTATTTCTTTGAGGGGATGCAATAAGAACATATACAATATAACAAGAAAATTTTAATATCACAAATTCTTAAAAAAATATATTATGTTAGGTAAACATAAGTTATAAAATGAAAAATTTATGAGTGCATACAATTAAATACAAATTAAAGATGCAATATAAATAATAAGATGTATCCAAGCAAAAATAAAAAGTTTTTATTTCCTAAGCATAAGTTTAGCAATTAATTGTTAAAGTTTTATAAAAAAAATTCAGCTAAATCATTTTGGGTGTGAACATATGAAACATAATATTCAACTGTAATTTCTATTGACATACAATAATCATAAAATATTTTTGAAGTGATCTTACATGTATTATCTAGATGAATCATCTTAATAGGATGATCAAGAAACTTTAATCTTAACTTTATAATTTGAACAAGAAATTTAGTAAAAACAATATTACGAGTTGATCGCAGATAAACATGTGACCATCAAATTGAAGTATCAATTAAAATTATAAAATATCCAAATGGTCCACAAGATAGATGTATAGAGCCACAAATATTCCAATCGTTCTTTGTAGAAATTTAAGAGACTCTAAATATAATATAAATAATGATGATCTCACAATTAATTTATCTTGAGTGCAAAAGGCATAAAAACAATCGTTGGACAAAATAATCATGGAGTTAATACATTAAAATTTAATATCTCTCTCACTTTATTTCAATAGGATATTCATTGCAATGTATTTTTTAAAATTTGGTAGATTTTTTCGGAATCTACTTGAATATAATAGATTATTTATATATTATTTTGTATAAATTCAGAATATAAAGTGGATTTTTTTGGAGCTTTTAATCATATTTGTATAATCAACTATCATATTAATATTAATTTCAACTAATGTTAACTATAACAAATATTTTATGATTTAACACTTTTGTTTTCAGAATTGGTAGGAAAAAAAAATTTTACTATGACATTTTTATCAAGATCTTGCCTATAGTTTTGAAAAAATATCGCATTCACTTCAGAGAATGATGCTGAGCCAGTTAGATGAGTTTGATAATTTTCATTAAACGCTAAAAATTTTATTTAGCTACAAGCAAAAACAAAATTAATTTAGAATATTTTGTGAATCTATACTCTTAATATTGTTACTACACGGGCACATTTGAGATATTAAAAATTTAATATTCTTCGAAAAGATTGTAACAAATCCTTAATAATAAGATAATTAGTTTTTCATTTCTCATATAAATTATCAAAAAAGAAAATTATTAGTTTTAAGTAATCCTACAAAAATGCTTTATTTGTTTTCATAATATTTCTAAAATTCATAACATCGAGGTAAATCTCATTATCAAATACCAATAATAAATAATTTTTTTTTAGAAAATATTAAGGGTAATAACTTCAAATTTTATGAGATTTAACATTGTAAATATACCAAAATATTTTTTAAAAAATTATAAATTAGATAGATTATAGAGCTATCAAACAAATAAGAACTAAAAATTATAATTAGAGTTTAAATATCATAACTCCAAAATTGTAATTGATCAAAATAGTAAATACCAATTAATTTACTAACTTCACTCAATAAACAAATATTTACTTATAATTTTATATCTCTTTCATTTTCATATACTATATTAAGTTATTAGATATATAATCATAAGCACAAAAATAACTATTAAATTTAAATTCCACAAATAAAATTTCAAAACTTATTTGTTCCTTAACAATATATACATACTAAAATACTAAATATATATATGTATATTTCTACTAGACTCATAAATCAATTACTAGACTAAATCACATGCCACACATGAATATATATAGGTAGTAATTTAAAAAATAAAATTGTACTGTGTGCAAGCATTTCATATGAATAAATTTTGATCCGCATAAAGAGAAGAAAATTTATAAAGCAATATGGAAAGTAATGGCACCTTTTTTTTTGGTGCTGATCATCTTCTTTCTCTTATAGCACAAAGAATTCTTCTTCTATTGTTAAGAGATGACTTCATTTAATTGGGTAATCTTGAAACAACAGAAAACAATAGAACAAAATAACAAACCATAGAAAAACACAGAAAAAAAAAAAAACAAAGTCATAACTTCATCAGATGTTTTATATTATTTCATATTGTATCGAAATTTAATTTAGATTGCCTATCATCAATTCTAATTTCTACACAAATTATATATAAAATGAAATAAAAAAATTTTGAATTTTCTTAATAATTTAACATAAAGGCTCTGATATCACTTATTAATAAAATCCTACATATCAATTTAGTCAAGATCAATCATGCTAAAACATTAAGAAATATAAATTAAATGTGGAAGCATATATAAATCCATGTTGCAAATAAAAACCTTGAGTCTTATTGTCCTTGATCTTCTAAATTGATACGTATAAATTCTGGAAGAAGAGTTTTATCTCTGTTCTTGAATTTGAATAATTAAAATAAATAAATTAATAGAGTATCATACTGATAACGTGTTATAAATATACAGAAAGAGAAATATGAGAAATATTTTTATTGTGAATTATCTCTCATACACCACTCATAATAAGTATATATAGTGATATAAGTAGACTTTAGATAAGAACAGTAGGTACAACTATCATGAGATTAATTCTAATCTGAATATGATAAATTTAAATTATAATCTTAATAAGATAAGATTAATCCAGTTAAGTAGTCATTTACATATTTTCTAACATGCTATATATATATGTGTGTGTATATATATATATATATATATATATAGAAAAATACATTAACATAACATAGCAAACAGAAAATAGTGGCCAACTAGCTTCTTATATAACATATGAAAGATAAGGCTGATAAACAATACACAACATATGTTTGGCCACTGTTTGTTTGTTTTTTTTTTCTCTTTTTACAACAAATTGTATATATTATTTTTGTGTATTTATTTTTTGTGATTTTTATCTTTTTTTTATTGTGTATTTATTTTTTGTGATTTATTTATTTTTATCTTTTTTCTAGTCTTTTTTATACTATTTATATTATTTACACTATTTATTTTTTTTAGACAAACTTCAAATTAAATTTTTTAAAATATTAAATTTAAAATATTTATATTAAGTTTCTATGTACACATAGCATATCACTTTTACACTATTAATCTTTTTAAATTTTAATAAGTATATATTATTATATGTAACACGTATCAATATATAACTAGATATATAATAGTGTTGTATATATTGTTACATGTAACATATACCGACATATAATTAAATATATATCATTTTTATACTATTATTTTTTCGAAATTTAACATATATATATTGTTATATATAACATATATGAATATACATTTCTTTTGTACTCTTATTCTTTTAGAATTTAACACGTATGTGCTTTTATATGCAACATATATGATATACCGATATATAACTTAATATATCACTTTTTATACTATTATTCTTTTGAAATTTAATATTTTTATGTTGTTATATATAACATATACCGATATATTACTAAATTTTAAAATATGAGAAAAGGACAAAGAACTTAAAAATATTTTCATAATTAAGGTCAATTGTTTTATAATAACATAATTAAGCTCTATTTAATTCCTATAGGCCCTATATAACATTTCTATTTTGCTATTTTATGCATCCATAGGCCACTTCCATTTATGTGCCAACTAGATAATTTTTTGCTTTATCAATTGTTTTAACTTTTCCATTATCCTCCTTAATGGTCAATAAACAATTCAGGCCATGCAGCCTCCAAAGTGATATATCATGAGAAGGAATCTGCAAAATCACAAGAAGTTGAAAGGCATAATCAAGTCAACATAAAAGTAATACTTAAGAAAACAATGAAAGTAAAAGAACAATAGCTACATAGCTTTTTTGTAAATTTGATGGATTATTATTTAGTAAAAAACTAAACTTTCATATTGGCTCCGTGGCCATGTGATATAAGTGCATTCATTAACTCCCTAAAAAATTAATCAAAGGGTCACACACCCATACACACATATATAATTTGATCAAAGACAACACAAATTAAAAGCTTGAAAAGGTGAATTTCTGAAAAAATGTAGAGTTGATAGCAATGAGAAGTTAAATGAAAATGCATGTCTGTTGAAAGTGCATCAATTTGTGTCGAGGTCTCTTATTCTCACCATTTCGTTCTGTGCTCAGCAACATAGAAGTTGAAGGATTTGGAGAAAACTGTGATGACAATTTAATAAAATAAAGAGACTTGTCAAAAACATAAATGGTTGTATCTCTAAATATAGAGAATTCAAGCTCTTTAGCATTACAAAAACTTTGCTTTGATAGAAGAAATCAATTCTTTGTGAAAATTGTCCAATTAATCCTAGCTAACTGTGCACACAATAGAATCACCATTTTCAATTTCCAAAGACATTTTTTTTCTCATTTAGATTTGCTAAATTTAAAAAAAAAATCTAAAAAAAATGAAAATTACCAGTTAGAGGTAGCGAGTTTAAGCAAGATATAGTTGAGAGAGAAAAAACCAAGGTCTTTATTGCTAGTGTTATGTCCTAGGCCAATGGAATATATGCATATTATTGCATTCAATAAAATAAATAAGGAATTTTATTATCATATGCGTATTTATTATTTTAATATGATTAAAGTTTCATAAATAGATAATTTCACTTTATGTTATCAAGTATGTGATTTGATAGTAAAACCTTAAAGTAATATAAATTCTATTTCAAATTATCTATAATCAATCATTATTGATGGAGCGATAATGAATAAAGACTAGTATATAGTTTGACTGATGATCACATTTTATTGATAATGAACATGAGATATTAAGTTAAAACATAAGTATATGTTAGAGAATATTATACAGGATAGACTCAAAATGAGAATACTGTATGGATTGATGTCATAAGTGATTCTCATCATAACAGTGTTAAGCAGTCATTCAACCTGAAATCACTATGGTTTCTTATATGAGAAATTTTGTATTTTGAATAATTCCATTTTATCTTTAACCATATTTAATAAGAATTATTATTAGACATTTAGTGAGTCATGGAGAGGGATATGGATGATCTAGATGAGATTTATTGCTCTCATATCTTCAGAGATATCTCTAGGCCTATTGACAAGTAAGACTGAAAAATATGCATGATCATACTCAAATAATTAATAAGAGTTATTAATATTATTTTTTAAATCAGTCTACTTAAAAATTAAGAAATTTTTATCAATCAATATAAGAATGACATATTTCATGCCTTATGATTGATCTACGATATCATGTAATAAAAGGACTAAATATCTGATTATAAATTAAGACTAGCTGGATCTCTAATCTTCACTTAATTTAGGTAGTTATAATGTTTTGTTGGAGGCAACTTATGATTTATTGGCTTAAATAATTGTTTAAGCCTATTGTAAATATTAAGTGAATCTACAGGGTCGTATATATAGAACGAATTAAATAAACATAATTAATCTGCATTCTTTTAAATGTATTCTTAGAAACGTTGTATAAATTAAAATATTTTATTTATGTAATGATATATATAATTATAATTATATAATTATTTTAAAGAAGCATAATTATTTTCCTTAATAATTAAGGAAACCTAATGGGGTTATAAGTGCATACATAAGTATTCTGTTTCTAAAGAGGATTTAGGGAATTTTGAATTATATATATATATATATCATATATATATTATTTATTAATTGTTGAGGATAATTAATAAAAATAAAATTCAAATAGAGTTAGGATTTAAAAAAAAAAGAAAAAACACTAACAGATTTACCTAAGAAGCATATATATATATATATATATATGTTATATTCCTATTAGTTAGATGGTTTACCCTTTTTAGAGAAAAAACATTAAGAGAGAAACTCATACAATTTTAAAGTGAGTCTTCAAAAATATAGTGCTAGCACACAACCACCTATATTTGTTTAATTCATTCATGTGGATACCGTAGAGGGTGTTTGTGATCAATAATATATGGGGATCCATTTGAAAGAGATTGAAATTTGCTTCAAGAGGTAAGACAATTAGCCATTCCTTCGATTCAATTGTAAAGCATCGATGGCAGGGTTTTCATCGATTATATTTATTTATTTCATTGCTTGATCATGTTTGATATCCATGAAAATATAACATTTTTTATGAGAAGGAGGAAAATAAGAAGGGATAGTACCAAGAGGAAAGCCATTTCCTGAAAAGTAAAGCTATTGAATCCTAAGAGCTTGGCTAGGGAAAAGTAAAGCTATTGAATCCTAACAGCTCAGCTTGCATGATGTCGATCGAAAGTGGGTCACTACGAATGGAGCAGGCACAACCTTCTAGGGTTTCGAAGAAGAAATATGTTGATCCTAAAATGCAAAGTTCATAGCCATCCACAGTCCATAATAAGTCTTCTTTATTTGATTTCCAATTTCCACTGATAGTGAAACTGGAAAATCAAACAACAAAATCTCAAATAGATGGCCAAAAAAATCAATTAAAAAGTAAAATAATAGTAAGGATTGTGATTTCACCTTGAGAGAAAAAGAAAAAAAAAAGAAGAGAAGAAGGAAGTAGGGGCCACTGTATTTTTTAAAAACAAAGTATAAACATTAACATAAAATTGAAAAAAGTGTAGTAAAAATGAAAATAAAACTTAAAAAGTAATAAATGGCATAATTTTCTCTGATAAAAATGTATATGGGAACAAAATCCAGCTAGCTTTTAAAGTTGACTTTTCTAAATCTATATTAAGAAATCTATCATGATATTAGAGTAAAAATTGATTCTGACAACCTCATTTCTCATAAATTTAGTGTCATGATCCTTCATGCCAAATAAATCCCACTTGATTATCATTTCCAATTTTGTTAAAAATGCTTTTAGGATGATTTAATGGACACTGGAAAATATAATTTTAGTTTTTATATGAAATTAGAAATTTTTGTCTTGTGAATTACAATTTTATAGGCTGTGTGAAACTAGCATTAACTCTTTAGGACTTTTTCTTAGTTGTTCAACTGAACCACTTAATTTTATGGTTGCCTCTTGAATTTATTGGGAAACCTAACTTTGTTTTTTGTATTATGGCATTTGTTTGGTATCTTCAAAAAAAAAAAAAAATCTTTTGTTGCATTATTTGTCATTTTAACTTTTTTTTGTTCAAAATTTGTATACAATTCTTTAAAATAAGAAATATATAATTGATTTAATAATAAATTAATATTTTATTAGATTAATGGAAATATAATCAAATCTTATAAATTATTTAGTAAGTAAAAAATAAAATTTGAAGTATTTAATAAGTTATGAAAACATATTAACTCATTTGTAATTCAAATCATTGTTGCCTTGTAAAGTAGAAAAAATGTCAACAGCAACTCTATTTTCTTGAGTTAATTACCTATTTTCTATTCTCATGTTATTATATGCTGTTAGTATTGGATAATTTGTAATGCCTTGAAATTTTAAGCAATAATTTTTTATACTAAGTATATACATGTAAGTGTATATCAGATCGATCATGATGTTATGTGTGGTTTGAGTTTAGAATTGATAGTAATAAGGTTGATTAAGCCTTAATAAGTGAAAAATTAAATCTAAGTATGGATTTAATTGGTATTTCTGAAAAAGATTTCAAAGCGGAAAGAAAATTATAAAAATACCCTTATAGCCCTGAAATGAAACTGTACTGTAATTGAAATACAAAATATAGATAATGGGGCTTTAAACTAGTTAAAACAATTAATTTTATAGTTTTATGAAGTTAAAAATCAAATTAAGAGTTAATTAAAGAAAATATGTGTACCGAAATAATGGTATGAGTGAGTATATGAGATTAAAACCCTACATACTATAAAAGGGCTTCTAGTTTCTTCTGCTCCCTTCCATATACGTAGACACCATCATCTCCACCTCCATCTTCTTCCTTCTTCTTCGTCTTCTTCTTCTACTCTTTAACATAGAAATCATAGATATTTTGAAGAAACACATGATTTTAGTGGAGATTCTACTTTAAGCATGATTTTTCAAGAAAATCATTACTAATCCAAAGAATTGAAAGGAAGAGCAAGGGAAGAGCAGTTTTAAAGAGGTTAATGTGTGTATATTATTTATTTTTCTATTAATTGATTTTATCTTGATTTTGATTATTAAAGAAGCTTGTGTTTTGATTATATGTGATTATTTATGAAAGAATTATATTTGAAGTGAATTGTAAAAAGTTAATTTATTGAAAGTTGTTTCCTTGAAAGTAAAATTACTTTTGTAATGAATAAAGAAAGTATTTGATGGTTCTTCAATGAATTTGTGTTTTAAAATAAATTATTGAAACATATATATAAGTAATGATTTAGAGTTATGGAACAAGTTGGGATTTAGTAAATTTAGGGTTTGATGGATATTAGGGTTATGGAAAATTTGGTATTTAGGAAAGAAAGATTCTTTATATTGATAAATATGATGTAAATAAAATTTGGAGCTATTAGAATGTTAAATTAATTAATTTTGAAGGGAATTGTGTATATGGTCAATGGTTATTTGATGTATATTAGATGATTTTGGTTTAAAAGTAATTTGGAGTATTGAAATGTGAATTATTTGTTTGAGGATAGAAAATGTAAATAGAAGTTTAGACTTGAATTTAATTGTGTTTTGGAGGGTTGGATACTACATTATTGGTTTAATTGAGTTGAATTATTGATGAAATATTGATTAAATCATGAAAAAAAATTTCATCAGTAATACCCATGATTATCCGCATGGTCATGCATCTACCTATGCAAATATCTTCCCTTCAAAACTTTAAAAAATATTCCATTAGTGATGCATATGATCATGCATTTTACCTATGCATATTTCTATTATTCAAAACTTTGAAAAGAGATTTCAATAGTGATGCACATAATTATTCACATGGTCATGCATCCGTTTGTGCATATTCCTGCCCTTCAAATTCTAAAAAGATATTTCAACATGATGTGCATGATCACTTGCATGGTCATGCATCTGCCATGTGAGCGAGGATTTTCACCATTACTCCTAGTGGAATGGTTCTTATGACTTCGGTACTATTAGGCTTTAGGCCTTAGAGAATACGAACCTAAACTCAGAGAATAGGAGTCACCACCCGAATGGGCTTGGAAGATAGAAAATGATGGATGACTCGATTTTTAAAGAATCTCCAACCCCTACTAGGTTTAAAATGTTCACTACACATGAAAAATGTGATAATAATCAAACACCCCCATAGAGCCCGGTTCCTTTTTAGGCCTAAATATTATTGAATTCTTAATTATTATAATATCATTCATATTATATTCAATTAAAAGAATAAAATATCATATTATTAATTAGAGCAAATCAATCAAAATGGGCATCCATTTAAAGATGAAAATATGCCCTTACAATGTCTAAATATCCATATAATTAAATAAATAAAATAGGATACCCACCAAAAGATGAAATATGTCATTTACAATATTCTCAAAGTCTTTAACATAAATGAAATAAACAAAAGAAACAAGACACCAATAAGTAGAAACATGCCTTTTACATTGTTCTTAAAATCCAAATAATAAATAAATGATGCTCAATAATTCATTATAAGTAATAAAGAAAATCAAAATTTATCATATATCACATAACAATAAATCAAGATCAAATTAACAAAATTAGGATTTCACCATTAAATTAGGGTTTTATCATTAATTTAGGATTTCATTGGGAAATTAGGATTTCAATTTAGATATTAGGGCTTTGGAACAAAACTAGAGTTTTAAAACTAAAACTTATGGTTTAAACATGCAAATTAGCGGTTTGAAAGAAAACTAGGATTTTAAATCTAAAACTAGGGTTTAAACAAGCAAAATTGGGATTTTGGAACAAAATTAGGGTTTTTTTATGCAAACTTAGGGTTCAATGTGCAAATTAAACTACAACATGCAAATCTAGGGTTTGATATGCAAATTATAATTAAAACATGCAAGATTAGGGTGTGGTCAAATAATTTTATGGTTTTATCTTAAAGCTAGGGTTTGGTCATGCAATGGCAAGATTTAATCCTAAAACTAAGATATAACATTATAAGATTAGGGTTTTGATTTGTAAAAATAAGGATAACATAGACAATTGACATTTTTATCTATTTTAATCCCAAATCTATGGCTTACTATAAACAACTTGCAACATTGGTTATTAATTAAATGATGCAATGAATTAATCAATAAAAATAAATAATAAAATTGAATTGAATTGGTTAAAGAAAGTTGAACTTGCATTGTTGACTCCACCAATTTGATACGTTGAACCAAGCTTGATGATGCTATTGCCAGGATCAAGTTGTGTTTTTGGTTGGAGATTCAATGATCCAAGGATCACTTTAGGCTACTGTCTCTCTTTTTTGGTTTTTCTCTTTGTTTAATTGTTCACTATTTTTTAATTAAAACCTAATTGCCATCTCCTTAATTACTAAGCTCTGTGGCTGCTCACTAATGCCTTTCTTAATTCTTGTTTCTCTCTTGTATTTATAGGCAAATCCTAGGGTTAATAAAATTTACTAGTCTTAACCTTATTCGATTATCTAAATGCTTTTGAATTTATGATACTAAACTTGGCTCATATCAAAATGAACTATGGCCAATTCGATATGATCTTGTGCTCATATCGAATTGGACATCAGACTTGTTTAGGGTCAAAATTAGGGGTCTATATGCCCATGTGTATTTCTACCTTCTCTTTAAAACTCTAAAAGATACAATATTGATGTGCATGATGACTTGCATGGACATGCATCTGCCTATCTCTACTTTCTTGTACCTTTACAAAATAGGTTTAAGTAGATGAAACAGTAGTAAACTGTTAAATAATACTTGTAATTAATAAAAGATTATTTATAAGATTGAAGTGAGATCAATCTATTAAATGGTGAAGCTAGAAAGTGGGATCTACATATGAAAAGTTGATGGATGTCTTTGATAATGAAAATGAGTGTATAGTTAGAGAAAGGATAAAAGATAATTGTATATGATTAGAGAATTTTACATTATTTGTAAAGAACAAGATGATTTGAGAGACAAAGTAAGAAGAATGATGGACTAGTGATTCATTGATGATATTAAATAGTTGAAGAGCTAGATAAGGAAAATAAAAAAAAGGAGTGAAAGGATTAATTATATAGTGAAAGTAAGAGTGTAGAGGTATACATACTGCATACCTAGTATACACTTGACAGAAAATATCATTGGTGATTTAAGACATTTTATAGATTGGATATAAATGTGTTTAGTGATTTAGCTTATGTTGATTGTTGATAATAGAAGGAAAGATTTGATTACATGAAAGGAAAATCTAATAGGAATCAAAATCATTTTGATACACTATTGTTGGAGTTGAGTGAAATGACATTTTGAGAATTGAGTTAAATGCAAAATAAAATAATAAAGTCTATAGTGAGAAAAATGTATTAATTGTAAAAACATTTATATATATATGTGTGTATGATATATGCAGTGAATATATACACTATACATACAATACAAAATACTTTTAATGTGGAAATGATAATTTATAAAATCTCTATATCATAAAAGAGCAATGTAAGTGAAAATAATGAATCTATTTGAACTTCATATTATAATGAATAAAGTGAGGTATGGATTAGAAGGATGAAAATTGATATGTAAACAAATTAGTCAAATTATTTTAGTGCAAAAATGATATAAATATATAAATATATGATTTATGATAAATGATAAATGATAAATGAAATTGAAATTGAAATAATTTTTTATAAATTTATAATGAAAGACAAGATAATGTTATAAGAAAATATTTTGTAATAATATGATTATTTTGTTAAAATAATTAAATAGTGAAATAATAAATTGCCCAATTATACTGATAATAAACTTAGTTGTCGGATTAAATAGCTAGTCAGAGAGTGAACATCCTTACTGTTACTAGATACTATATGTCACTATATTACTGAACACTCTGTGTCACTGCTGTTACGGGGCAATTTGCTATTACTGGGTCATTGGCTATACTGATTGATATTACTAGGCATTCACTTATCACTATTGACCCGTTATCCGATCCTAAAATTTTAAATTCAATATATGAGGGCAAAGGTATAAGAATATGAAAATTTTATTGAAATACAAAAAAGATGTAATATTGAAAGTGTATAATAATAAATACGAAAAAGAGATATTAAAAGTATAATAATTTGTATTGAAAATGAAAATTGCTTAAGCATAACTAAAAGCTTCACTCTATTGACTATTTTAAAAGTATTCTAAGTGTTACAGTGATTGAAAGTGCATATAGTGATATTTGAAACAAAGTATTCCAAAGTGTGATACTAAATCAAAGTGTCAAAGTTACAAAATGAATGAAAATATCTTATATGCAAAAAAGAAAAGTGAGATTTACTGAAAAACATAATATATGTAATATAAACAATGTTAACAGATAAAAAAAAATAAGACTTAAATGAAATAGTTTGAAAAGAGGAAAGTTGCAATACTGAAATTGTAGTGTAGTATGATTTTTATTTATAAAGTTAAAATTATTATTTTATGCAATCAAAATATAGAGTTGGTTTATTATTGAAAATATTTGATATTGAAATGTTTTGTAAAAATTGAGATTTATTACTATATTTCTGTAAATATTTTCTTTAATATTAAGTGACAAAATATATATATATATATATATATATATATAAGTACTATTAAATTATAAGCTTAGCGTGTTAGAATTTTTCTAACATGCAGATATGATAGATTAGAGTAAAGTTAAAAATTAGAGAGTAAATATTTCAAAGATTAGCTGCACTGCAAATATTGATCTTTATGTATATTATGATTGTAAATTGTAATATGTATATATATAGTATGATTTATATGGGTTTATGTGAAGATTGTACAAATTTATAAACATGGACTCTAAATATGTATTTAGAGTTTGATGTTTTAAATTTTTCTGAATGATTATCAAATCTTGTAATGTATTGTATATTTATTATAGATTGACAAAATTACGATGATTACCTGACTTATGATTAGGATTTGATTCATTGGAGATAATGGAATTTGGTTTAATTGTTGGAAGTTAAAAGTATTTTTTTGCGGGTTGTATTATCTATTGGAGTCTTTGGTTAGTGATTATTGCAGGGAAAATTCTGCCAAAATTTTTAGTTAGATTGTTATTTAAGTTACATGATATTATATAAATGATTTTTATAGAATTGTTTAGTATATTGAGTAGCATCTTCTAACAGTTTTCTGAGAGGATTGTCAGAAAATGTTACATAATTAGGTCGAATGTGACAAACTTGAGATTTATTAAGTGTAATATTTGAGTGAAACCTATTTTTAGGAGTTTTTAGTCACCAGAGATCACTGGTTTTTAAAGATTTTTCCTCCCCTGCAAACAACATATAAAATGTTTTTCAGTTCGAGTGTAGGATGGACTTGAGGAAGAACATTTATTTTTTTTCCCAGTGTTTTATACTTAGATTTTGTATGGACAAACTATATAACAAAGAGTTCTTACTTGCTAGTACTAGTAGTACTAGCAATGGTGATAAAAGTCACGAATGCTGTGGGTTCCAACCTCTCTCCTTCCATTTCTTCATAAACACACAATGGGTTGCATAACTCCAATGCCTTTGCTACTTGTTTCTTTCACTTTTTAATGCTATCCATTAAGGTTTTGGGAATGCTAATTAATTAATTAATCAAAAGGTCATTAACCAATTGAAAACAAAGTCCATGGATAAATTAATTCAACACTCACTTGCCCTCTCTATTTTCTTCCCTTTAGCTGCTATCGATAATATAATATTATAGTATTGTTGACTATTATTATACTTTTTTGGTGAGTCAGAGATAGATGTCACATATATAGTTTGAGAATGTGATTTTCCTTTTGATGAGAAGTAATCCAGAAATTAAAATGTTAAAATACTATTTTTTGAATAAATAGTTGATGAAACAAAATTTCAATGAAACCATTAACTAGAACTTGTTACAATTTGGTTTTAAGATAAATTTTACAATAATGTAACAAGCATAATGGTGGACTTGGTATTAACAAAAATTCTGAAAAAGTATTAGGTCGTTCGCTACTTTGGTGCTTTGAGGTTTGAGCTAATATTTTATAATGATTTTCACTACAATTTTGCAAAATTGATAGGAATTTTTGGCAAACAAATTGTTATGTTGTTGTTCCTTTATGCTTGCCTTTGCTTCCTATGTGGACGGAGAATTTTTTATTATTCTTATCGTATGCACTTTGTCATTCCATAACCATTTAGTTTTGAAGCGCGCGCGCGCGCGCACGTGTATATATATATATATATATATAATATTTTCTTTAAGTTTCCTTATTTCTTTTTTTATTCATTTTCCAATTGGTGATCAATTGGTGTGAATTCATAAGGGTATTTTTTCTTTTGAGTTTGCGAACAGTTTCTTATTTTCTTTTGAGTTTGCGAATAGTTTCTTATTTTCTTTTGAGTTTGCAAACAGTTTCTCTCCTATTAAACTATTTCCTGAACTGCATAAACTGGCATTGAACTCGAGAGTCATTGATTGAGCTCTGACTTTTATAGTCTGCATTTGTGTATAGTATCTTTATTTGTTGATTCTTTTCTTTTTCTTTTTTTTTTTAGATTTTACATAACTGTTGTTTGACTTTATGTTGTTAATTTTGTTCTTAATAAAATTCCAAGTGTACTGATTGATTTATTTTGGAACCTTTTGTTGTGATATAATTAATATGTTTTTTCATTTTAATTTATTTTATATTAATTAATCACATTTTTCTATTTAATAAATATGGGGTTAACCACATTTATATAATTGTACTATTGCTAATTTCAGTATGAGATTACCGCATTTTCCATTGACTTTGCTAATTTCTTAGAATTATGCTGTTGCTAAGGGATTATATTAACCAAAAAAAAAAATAGAACGAGTTGACTAGACAGTAGCGGTTTGAGTTTTATAGGTTTTATGCTAAAAAAAGAGACTAATTTGATCTTATGAATTCATAACGAAATAGACACTTTTGTGAGGTAAGGAATCACCAAACTAGGAATGTGGATGAAGAAATATAGACTTGCAGGTTATGTTTGTTATGGCTGTGATATTTATTATATGTGTGGTATTGATATTTGTTCAACCGAAAATATAAAAAAATGTGAGACCCCAATTTTAGATTGGGTAGGCTCCAGTTTATATATGCCAAATCTAAAAAAAAGTGAAAAATTATACTTATGAAATGTATTTATTATTTATATTTATTTTAAGTTCTATTGATGTGCAGGCGGCGGATCTCAGATGGGAGCCCTATTCTTATGAATTTAACCAAAAATGCTACTTCCATAGGTTTTTTTAAAGATTTAGTTTTTACTGAGGTGTTGCTTTTGTTTATATGTTATGCTGTTCTTGTCGTTTCTGTTGTTCTTTGTTTTTTTGTCTTATGGATTGCCTATGTATTTTCATTGTTCCAGCTGGGTTGTTTATTTAATCCTTCTGGGTTTGTGTAATTTTTGTTTTAATATATGATATTTACTTCTTCTTGTGATTAAAAAAAATATGCTCTTACATATTGCTAAAATTAAAAAAAAAATCAAGATGGATAACTCAGTTGATTAAATAAGACTGAGCAAGTGGATGAAGATGCAAGTTTGAATTGGAGGAATAATAAATCTTACCATGTGATCTATACTTCAAATATAATTAGATCTATATAGACAGTTAAATAAATAGGAATATAGACACTTGTTATAATAAAAAAATATTTTAAAAAAATCCAAGTCAACATGCCCGTTTCATAGGAATAAGAGGCGTACGGACTTACGTTTATATTTCCTTTATTATTATTGTCTTTTTCGTATAGAATTTTCCAATTCTCTCGTTATCTGAATGGTATAAATTGACGGGGAAGGGTCCACTAATTAATTGTGGTAGAGTGGAAAAGTTATTATTATAAGTGGCTAAATATCCAAATACATAAATAATGATTTTTAGTGTACGGTTATAAATAAAATAATTAAACGACTATCATATTTATCTTGTAAAAATAAAATTACATGAAATTTTTACAAGCTGAGGCCAAATGATTCACGAGTAACTTGATTCATTCACATCCTATATATATATTTTTGACTTTTTGATGATTTTTGTCTCTATAAAAAATTTGTGGGAAATCCATTTGCCTTTGAAATCCACGGCATGCATGCAATGGCTTACGCCAGCTTTTTTATTCTCATTTTTTTTATTTTCATAATTATTGAAAGAATTGAGCTTGATCACAAAGGGATAACTTGAATTCTAGCTCACTTTATTACTTAAAACTACTGACACTGTTCAAGTGTAAATGCATTTACTATTAGGAATAGAATTGCAAAGATTTACCAGTACTGGAACATTGATATTTATAATTGTAAAACGTTGTGATTGATGCTGTGTTTTAAATGTTAATGGGATGGAGTTGGAACCCAAGTTTGTTCATCTCATTATAACTTTAGGTATGGGTAAGAGAAATTAACTCTCGTAATTACGTTATGATTATGCATAGGTATGTTGGATGCCATGGACTGCTATATGGTTGATATTTATGGATTACGCATATGCATATATGATTGTTACTTCATTTACTATAAGTATAATTATTTGTATAACTCTTCAATATTTATGAAATGAAAATATATGCTATATTAAATATCAACTTATTAAATCGATCGTTCACTCTTATTATTATTTCGTGGATATTTTATAGTAATGTTACTACTCAATTACTACAATTTAATATTTTTTTTGCCAACTAGCTAGTATTTTATTAATTTATAGATTAAATATATAAAATGTATTTGTTTTTTACTTGCTTTATTTTTTCAAATTATATTTACTGCATTGAGGATATTTTAAAAAATGAGAATAAAAACAACTTATTTAGAAATTTATTTTAGTATAAAATATGAAATTCAGTTGAATTTCACAATTTTAAACTATATCTTTCAAAGATCCATTTATAAATGAAGTCTAGTGGTGCATTTGTTTTCATACCCGAGCAAGCGTCTGGTTCATGAGTCATGACTTGTATAACATTTCAGGCATGGCAAGTGTGGTCTAAAATTCACAAATTGGAGTTGATGGATCCATTATTTGGAAAGCAATGGTGGATCTTGCCTCGCACGTCCTGTAACATTTTTAAAAAAAATACTAAAAAATAAAAAATAAGAGCGGAAGTTATTTCTTCCAAAAATTGGAGCAACTTTTCGAAGTCTATTAAAAAAGCCTTAAATAGTTCTTGGAGTCATCTCCAGCTATGCCCGCGGTTTTTTGTGAAACGTGATCCAGACTGGTCAGTTTGATCTGAGTCATTATTTTTTTTAAGGATCTGATTCATTAACTTAAATCAAATTTGATATTCGTTAAAATTTGGTTCAGACTCAGTTCAAAATCGAAATCAGACTATAAAGGTTCAATTTTGGTTCCTACTATTTTTAAATTGAGTCCTTCAAAATCTGCAGTTTTATAACAAAACTGTTAACATTTAAAAAAAATATATATTAGTTATTATTAATAATTTTATTTGTTAATGTTATTTATTACTGTTGTTGTTAATGATATTATTTATTTGAGAAATACTAATTATAATTATTTTGGAGGGTGACTATTTAATAATTTCTCTTTTATTGGCTAAAAAATATTTATTATACAGAGAGATATTATAATAAATATTTTCTAGCAAGTAGAGTAAGATTGTTGAATAGTCACTCTCTAAAGTGACTGTAATTAATGTTTCTCTATTTATTATTACTATAATAATTATTATTTAACAACTAATAATAATATTTTATTTGTTAATTATATATTAACAATAACTTATCGTTATTATTATTTAATAATTAATATTATAAAAAATTACGAGTGGAGAATTTAATTTCATGAAAAATTAAGGATAAATTTAAAATAGAAAAATGAAAATCGATTTGAAACAGCTGGTTTTAATTGAATCGAAATTAACCCGTATTATACAGATATGAATTATAGTCGAGTCAATATTATTTTTTTAATTATCTGGTTCAAATTTAACTAGGTTACAGACCAAAATCGGTGGATCCCCCCCCATTATGATTCCACCACTGTTGGGGATGAGACACTGAAATGTATTCACTTCGGATTGTTACGTGTGTGGGCAAGAAGACCCAGCGGATAGACCTACTACTTGTCATCTGCTATTGTTATATTGGAAAGTGATCCAACAATAAATGTAATGTTTTCTTTGTAGCCTTGGTGATTTTTTTTTTAACTCACAATAAAAGTATAGTTTTTTTTTTTTTTTTATCAAGAACAATAAAAGTAAAGTTGAACCATAATGAAGTGATTTTTTCAATTATAATAAAGTGATTCAAAATTAACAATTTTCCGTAGACCAATTTGTAGCAAGACCAGCTTCCTCCCTAATTTAATTAAACATCTTGTTGCTACATGTGTATGATTACTCTATATAAAAGTATTACTTAAATAATATAAATTTATATTTTATCAATTTGAAATTTGAGAAGCACCCTGGAAAAGTCAAGTATTTTTATTTTAAAAAATATTAAAACACAAAATTGGTCTCTAATATTTGAATTAATATCCAAAATAAAATTTGGAGAGAATTTAATTCATAACATTTGAATATTGATCCAATCAAACCCAACATTCACTTTAGAGTCAAATTAGCTCAAGAATTTTTTTTTTTTAAGATCAATTAGATCTAAGTTTAAAAAATATACATTCTTTTTTTAAAACAAAATTTTCTGAAAAAACACAAAACTGGAAATTAATTATTATTTTATAACTAAAAAAAATCAATATCTATAAGAAAAATAAAATAAAACTTTATATTCATTAGTTGGGAAATTGAGAATATTTTGAAATTTAATAATGCTGGAAAAATGAATTGTAAAATTATTATAGTTTTTGAATTGATAAAACTTAAAAATTCAATACATCCAAAAATAATAAAATAGATATAAGAATTAACGTGGTTAGCCCGAATTAAGCCTGAAAAGTTCATTAAGATTCTTTGTTCCACTTTGAACTTTCAAAACGTGGACTTGAAGTCAACTTTAAACCTAAATAATAATAATAATAATAATAAAAGAAGTTGAACTGATCAAGTAGAAATTTCATTTCTCATTCCAAAGAGCAAAAACGGGAGAATTTGGTAGCCATGTTCGTAATCCTTCATTTCTTGCTTATTTGCAAAAGTTGTCTAAACAAACCAGAGCCCAATTACGTTTATCATAACTGCTCAAACACATCTACCTTCACCGAGAACAGCGCCTATCAGTCAAATCTAAATAATGTACTCTCTTATCTTTCCCTAAATGTTATCGACAGTAATGGATTCAAAAACACCTTGGCTAAGCTGCCTAGGCGGGACCTTGATACCGTATATAGCCTCTTTCTCTGCCGTGGTGACTTGAGCCCTGGCGATTGCCAATATTGTGTCACTTTTGCGGTCCAAGACATAGCCCGACGTTGTCCCATCGAAAAAGTGGCCGTAATATGGTATGATAAGTGTTTCCTACGGTACTCAAATAAATCCATAGTCGCCACTCTGGAGACATCTCCTACACTATTCTTACCGGGTGAAAAAAATATCAGACAGAAAATGTGCTCTTCTGATCTAATAGTTCCTCTTATGAAAGATAAAGTTGATGTGGCCGCAAAGGCTTCATCAGGTGCCAAAAAGTTTGCAGTCGGAAATTATAGTTCTCAAAGCTTTGGTGCCTCTTCTCAAACAGTGTTCTTCCTTTTGGAGTGCACACCGGACCTAAATGTCTCGGATTGTGATAAGTGTCTTCAATTAGCTATCTCTAAATTGCCAAAATATATCAGTGCGAAGGTAGGAGGAAGAGTTATATCTCCTAGTTGTAATATTCAGTATGAATTTTTTCTATTTTATGATACCCTGCCGCCACCGACGCCACAGACGCCACCGTCTCCTCTGCATCCTTTGCAGTCGTTGCCGCCGTCCCCGCATCCCTCGTCACAACCAAAAGGTACGTCAAATTAAGTTGAAAAATAAAAAAGAATTGTTATCAGGCAGCCTCATCTTATAACGTATGAAAATGATATTTCAGTCGTCAAAGGAGGGGAAGGAGGCAGAATTAGGCGAATTAGAGTCGTCGCTGGTGTAGCCGTATCATTTCTCGGGGTAATATTGTTCAGTATTTGCATTTATACGTTATGGAGAAGGAAGAATCTGAAAAAAGGTAAAGAATAAAATTCTTGCTAGCTTAATTTACAGCAACTATATTACCCCTTCTCTTTAATTATTAAGACTATTAAACTATTATATGTGCAGAGGAAAGAGAAAATAGTCAAGAACCTCAAGCTGGTGGAACAATTGGTTATAGCCACTCAAATGAAAATATTGGAGGACAAAAGCCCGTGGACAATGATAATTTTCTTTTTGTCCAGTTCGACATTGTAAGTCAAGCTACAAATCATTTTTCCAATGACAATAAACTTGGAGAAGGTGGGTTCGGCCCAGTATACAAGGTAATCCTTGGTCTGTTAATCAACTGCTCATCAATTAATTAGGTCCTGGGTCTTGTCTATACTATGCATGTTCAGTGCATACACCTGCTAGACTAAACACTGATGAAGTTTTTAGATCTGCACCTATTTCTTGAGTTCAAGGGAACTCAGTCCCCTAAAATGATGTTTAAAGAATAAAAGATACTCTATTTATAAAAAATAAATAAATAAATAACTCATATATATTTATATATGTCTTGGTTCCCACAACAGTGGCATTTTAATTCATTTAAGGATGCTTCCTGTAGGGTATATTAGAAGATGGACAAGAAATTGCAGTTAAGAGGCTTTCAAAAACTTCTAGTCAAGGACAAAAGGAATTCATGAATGAAGTCAATTTTATCGCGAAACTACAACACAGAAATCTTGTCAGACTCTTAGGATGTTGCCTCGAAAAAAATGAAAAGTTGCTTCTCTATGAGTTCATGCCCAACAAAAGTCTTGATGCCTTTTTATTTGGTAGTACTCTTGATTCCTCCATAGATATTACGTAATCAAGGAATTAAACAAAACAAATTTCATGACAATTTAATGATTTCTCACAGATCGAAGTATGGCTGTACAACTTGATTGGCAAACACGCTTTAGCATTATCAATGGAGTTGCCCGTGGCCTCCTCTATTTGCATGAAGATTCTCGACTAAGAATTATTCACAGGGATCTAAAAGCCAGTAACGTTTTGCTAGATATTGATATGAATCCAAAGATATCAGATTTTGGAATGGCAAGGATTTTTGACAGAAATGACAATCAAGCTAATACAAGCAGAGTTGTTGGAACCCAGTAAGTTTAAACATGCATGTGTTCGCTCCCCTGCATGTCTCTCTGCATCTTAGTTTTGATAGTTTTGACAACTAATTTATGAATTTTTTTTTCCCGTGAATTAGTGGATATATGGCCCCAGAGTATGCTATGGAAGGACTGTTTTCTGTAAAATCTGATATTTTCAGTTTTGGAGTTCTACTATTAGAGATAATTAGTGGAAAAAAGAACAGTGGCTTTTATCTTTCAGAAGAGGGTGAAAGCCTCCTCACTTTTGTACGTTTACATTTCTTAATTTGTCTTCTCTTTTCTGGGCATGCAAGAATACTAGTAGCAACTAATTTTCTATTTAGTACATCTTGGATTTTTCTTATAATATTTCAGACATGGAAGCTATGGTCCAATGGTCGGGGATTGGAGTTGATGGACCAGTTAATTGTGAAGTCAAGTGTGGCAGCTGAGGTGCTAAAATGCATCCACATTGGATTGCTATGTGTGCAAGACAAGCCAGCTGAGAGACCCACAATGTCATCTGTCATTTTTATGTTGGCAAGTCAAGCAATAACACTTCCTCGACCCAGACAACCTTCATTTTCTATTGGCCAATTTGTTGCAAAATCAACTACATCCTCAAATCCTGAAGTTTGTTCTCTTAATGAGGCAACAATTTCAAATATATCTCCCCGTTGATTGCAAAGCAACTGATCTTCTCAAACACATTGCCCAAAAGAGTCGCAATAAACCTAATTTAGCATATCAAGTTTATAAAATCTCGTCCCATATTTATTAAATTTGTACCTTGAGGGAGTGATGTGTTGATAGTGCGGCATCGACAACAATGTACGTGGTGATAATGATTCAAATATTGATAGTTTGCTTATGAATTTATGTGCACAAAACATGAAAATCTTTTATTAAAAATTCTTTGAAAAATTTCTATTACAATGCTGGTCAAGTTGGTTGTTTGCAAGTAATTAATTCTTTTGAAAACGAAGTTACAATTAGAATGTAGATGAAGCTAATTTTTTTTTTTACAAATACCTGTTTATTTTGATAAATTTCAATTGGAATATTGCAGGTCAAGTTTATCTACATTGGAAATTATCCTTCTGAACAGTGTGATAGGTGTTTTCAAACAGTTTATCTCTAAATTGCCAAATTGTTAAATTACTTATTGATACGTAGTATGAGTACATGATGGTTAAGCACGTCCAAGGTGATATCATGCTTCCTGCAACAGCGGCCAAATGAATGCATGATGCCAATCAAATCGGCACTAGAGAAATTGCGTGTCTCATTAAGTTAAACCGCTTTATTTTTGCTCTTTGCCTTGAGATATTGCCACCTGTGTATCTATTATAAACCAATGTTGAAATTACGTGAGTTAAAGAAAGAGGCTAACCAGTATTTCAAGATAGTTTACAACTTTTCTTCCCCTTTTCTTACTAATCTGTCTTTAGAATGAGGAAAAAACTCAATCTTCTTTCTCAAAGTTCCTAATTATAATTTTTATAACTTTTAATGTAAGCGTGAGTGAGTTTTGTCAAGTTAAAAATTTAGCCTTTTAATATTATTGTTTATCTTGTAGACCTAGATCAAATTCAAAATAATAATAATAATAATGAGTACTATACCCTCATCAAGCTCCAATGATTTTTTTTTTCTTATTACAGGGTGATTTTTTTTTACCTTAATTCAATTAAAGAGTCCACAAATAAGACCAAATGGGTGTGATGCAGATGGGTGGTATTGTACATCATATATGTTGGGAAGCTCCTTCTGGAAATTTGATCAAATTGAATGTTGATGCTGTTTTTCTTGAAGAGATTAAAATTGGTTTTGGGTTGGTTTTTAGATATTCTGCGGGTGGTGTTTTAGCAGCTGTCTCCAGATGATTTTTTAAATCTTATGAACCTGCAGTAGCAGAAGCGTTAGCAATCATCCATGGACTGAAGCTTGCTCTTGAGCTATCTTTCTTCGATTTTGTGGTGGAATCAGACTGCAAAACTGTGATGGAAAAATTGCAGTCAGGTATTTTTTTTTTTTTGAGATAGAAATGCTTTAGTTTTTTTTTTTTTTTTTGAGCTAGAAATGCTTTAGGTTTGATACTCAAAGATTGTTTACTGCTAAAAAATTGCTTCAGAACATGTCTTCGGTCTTTTGTTCCTAGATTAGGCAATAAAGTTGCTCATGCTCTTGCAAAAACGGCTCATTCTTCAAACCAAGATCTTGTCTGGATTGTAGAAGATCCTTCTTGTGTTGCCCATTTAATTGTTAAATAGTAAACTTGAAAAATAGAAAAATAAGAGTTATTGTTAGTTTTAAATTAATGGCTTTAAAGACACAAGTTAATTTAAGTAAAAGCTTTTTAAAATTAGATAAAGTTAAATTTATCATGTAAAATTAGTATAAATATGTATTGTATGTTTGTATTATAATCAAACAATTTAAAAGAATACATTAATAAACATTGTATTCTCTTCCTTTCTTCCTTTTATGTGTGTGAATTTAGTGTGAGTGCCCATCACATTTCCAAGAAGCTGGTATCAGAGCCATAAAGTTTTGAAATGGCATCAAAAGGAGCTTCTCTTTCTTTTCAATACCCACAACTTAATAGGACTAATTATGAGAATTGGTCAATTAGAATGAAGGCCATACTTGGTTCTCGAGGAGTATGGGAAATAGTTGAAAAAGGTTTTGAAGAAACTCAAAATGTAAAAACATTAAATGAAACTCAAAAGGATGCTTTGGAAAAGGAGAGGAAGAAAGATCAATGCGCACTCACCATCATTCATCAAGGTTTGGATGATGAGATGTTTGAAAAAGTTGCGAACGAGACCACGTCCAAGAAAGCTTGGGACACATTGCAAAACTCCATTATAGGAGTTGATAAAGTAAAGAAAGTTTGACTTCAAACTCTAACGGCTAAGTTTGAATCACTCTTGATGAAGGAGAGTGAAATTATAATAGATTACACCACACGACTATTGGCAGTGGTGAATCAAATGAAGAGACTTGGGGAAATAATACAAAATGTTTGGGTGGTAGAGAAAATCTTACGTTCTCTCAATACAAAATTCAATCATATATAGTGGTTGATATTGAAGAATCTAAAGACTTAGAGACCATGACAATTAATGAATTAAATGGATCATTGCGAGCCCACAACAGGGTGATTTTTAATATTATTGTTTATTTTGTAGACCTAGATCAAATTCAAATAATAATAATAATAATGAGTACTATACCCTCATCAAGCTCCAATGATTTTTTTTTCTTAATACAGGGTGATTTTTTTTTTACCTTAATTCAATTAAAGAGTCCACAAATAAGACCAAATGGGTGTGATGCAGATGGGTGGTGTTGTACATCATATATGTTGGGAAGCTCCTACTGGAAATTTGATCAAATTGAATGTTGATGCTGTTTTTCTTGAAGAGATTAAGAGAATGAATCGTAGCAAGCAAGAGCAAACTGAACAAGCCTTGTTATCAAAATTATCTATCAAATCTTCTTTCGCTAAAGGTGGTTGTGGTAAACCAAGTGGAAGAGGCCGAGGTCATGGTTATGGACATGGATATGATCAATGGAGAGGAGAGCAAGGTTTCTCCAATGAAAATAAAATTCAAAATTTTCAAAAAGGCCATGGAAGAGGAAGAGGAAGAAACAATTACGAAAGATACAATGAACGAAGAAATGACAAGGCCTAAGTGGAGTGTTATTCTTGTGGCAAGCATGGTCATTACTCCTGGGAATGTCATACCGAAGGAGTTGAAGAGGAAACAAAATTGGTTGAGCATACTGAGGATAGAGAAGAACCAACCTCATTTCTTTCTTTTAAAGAAGAAATTATTAGAGAAAAGAACACATGGTATATTGATAATGGAGCCAATAATCACATGACTGGTGATAAAAGCAAATTTGTAAAGCTCGACACTAAAATTACTGATAATTTACGCTTTGGTGACAATACAAAAGTGGACATCAATGGTAAAGGAACTATCTTGTTTAAGGCAAGAAATGAAAGTCATAAAATTCTTCACGGTGTTTATTACATTCCCAAGTTGAAGAGTAATAATCTTAGTATTGGTCAACTTATGAAAAATGGTTGCAAAATTATCATGGAAGATAACATGCTTTGGCTCAGAGATCGTAATCATCATCTCCTTGCAAAGGTGACTATGACAAAAAATCGGATGTTCAAATTAGATTTGCAAACAATTGAATTTATTTGTTTGAAGACTTGTGCGGAAGACTCATTATGGATTTGGCATATGAGATTTGGCCACCTGAATTTTGAAAGTTTGAAAGCTTTGGGAGGAAAGAAAATGGTGAAGGGAATTTCGACAATTGATCACCCAGATCAATTATGTGAAGGCTGTTTACTTGGAAAACACTCAAGAAAGAGTTTTCCTAAGCAATCAAGGTCAAGAGCTACTAAGCCACTTCAACTTATTCATACAGATATTTGTGGCCCTATTACTCCTCTATCTCTTGGTAAAAGCTCTTATTTTGTATTATTTATTGATGATTATAGTTGAAATTCTTGGGTTTATTTCATGAAAAATAAATCTGAGATTTTTTATAATTTTAAAAATTTAAAGCATTTGTTGAAAAGGAAAGTGGCTATGAGATTAAATCTCTACGAGCAGATAGAGGAGGAGAATTCACTTCTAATGAATTTAAAAGGTTTTGTGAGCTGCATGGAATTCGACAATTTTTGAAAGTTCCTAGATCACCTCAACAAAATGAAGTTGCTAAAGGAAAATCCGGACGATACTGAATATGGCAAGGGCTATGTTAAAAACTAAGAATATTCCAAAAGAATTTTGGGTTGAATCATTGCTTGTGCTGTATATCTTTCAAATCGGTGTCCAATAAAGAGTCTAAAAGATGTAACTCCACAAGAAGCTTGGAGTGAGCAAAAGCCAACTGTATCCCATTTACGAGTTTTTGGATCAGTTGCATATGTGCACATTTTGAAAGAAGAAAGACTCAAACTTGATGATAAAAGTGAAAGATTTGTTTTTATTGGCAATGATGAAAATTCAAAAGGCTACAAGCTATTTAATCCAAATAATGAAAAGATTGTGACTAGTAGAGATGTTGAGTTTGATGAAAGAAAATCATGGGATTGGAGTCCATAAAAGGAAGGATCATGTGATTTCCTACCTTATTTGGAAAATGAAGAACTTGTTGACCAAGAAGTTGAAGCTAATCCACAAGCTTCACCAACTCCAACAACCCAAGCATCCTTATCAACAACTTCACCTTCATCAAGTTCAAGTGGTGGTCCAAGGAGATATAAAAGTCTTACTGACATTTATAATGAAACTGAGAGGATGGATGATACAAACTTATTATGTTTTATGACCGATGCTGAACCTTTATGTTTTGAAGAAGCTAGCAAAGATGAGAAGTGGATTAGAGCCATGAATGAAAAAATTCATTCCACCAACAAGAACGAAACTTGCGAATTTGTTTCTCTCCCGAATGGACATTAACCTATTGGTGTCAAATGGGTATAAAAAGTCAAGAAGGATGTAACAAGCAAAGTAGAAAGATATAAAGCAAGACTTGTTGCGAAAGGGTACAAATAAAGACAAGGAATTGACTATGAAGAAGTATTTGCTCCTATCGCTCATATGGAGACTATCAGACTGTTGATTTCTTTTGCTGCTCAAAACCATTGGAAAATCCACCAACTAGATGTCAAGTCAGCCTTTCTAAATGGCTATCTTGAGGAAGAAGTATATATCGAACAACCTGAGGGGTATATTATTAAAGGAAGCGAACACAAGGTGTTAAAGCCCAAAAAGGCATTGTACAGACTCAAACAAGCACCAAGGGTGTGGAACAGTCGAATTGATAAGTATTTTCAAGATAATGGTTTTCAAAGATGCATGCATGAGTATGCTGTCTATGTGAAGCAAGAGCTAGAAGATGTTTTGTTTGTTTATATCTATGTGGATGATCTTATTTTCATAGGCAATAATTCCATAATGTTCGACAAGTTTAAGAAGGCAATGGCATAAGGGTTTGAAATGAGTGATTTGGGTCTCATGTCTTATTATTTGGGAATGGAAGTGAAGCCCATGGAAAGTGGAGCGAAATTGTCTAAAATAGAAGAAGACGCAGATAAAGTAGATCCCACTTTATTCAAAAGTCTTATGGGAAGTCTACGGTATTTGACTTACACAAGACCAGATATCCTATTTTCAGTAGGTTTGGTGAGCCGTTTTATGGAAAGACCTTCAATAACTCGCATGAAAGCAACTAAGAGGATTTTGCATTACCTTAAAGGTACACTAGAATATGGAATCTTTTATTCATCCTCTAATGAGTTTATGTTGATGGGTTATTGTGATAGCGATTTTGCTGGAGATGTCGATGACAGAAAGAGCACTACTGGGTTTGTTTTCTTTTTGGGAAATAATGCAATTTCCTAGTGTTCAAAGAAGCAACTAGTTGTCACATTTTTAACCTGTGAGTCTGAATATGTTGCAGCTACATTTGTACATGCCATGTTATTTAGTTACGGATATTGTTGAAAGAACTTCACCTAAAGCAAAGTGAATCGATTAATGTTATGATAGATAATAAGTTTGCTCAAGCCTTAGCAAGAAATTCAGTGTTTCATGATCGTAGCAAACATATTGATATAAGGTATCACTTTATCCGAGAATGCATCAAGAAGAAAGAAGTTGAACTGAAGTATGTAAGAACCAATGATCAAATTGCTGATATATTTACGAAGCCACTCAAATATGATAGTTTTCAGCAATTGAGAATGAAGCTTGGAATTATTAAGAGTTCAAGTTTTCAGGGGGATGTTAAATAATAAACTTAAAAAATAGAAAAATAAGAGTTATTGTTAGTTTTAAATTAATTGCTTTAAAGACACAAGTTAATTTAAGTAAAAGCTTTTTAAAATTAGTTAAAGTTAAATTAGCATGTAAAATTAGTATAAATACGTATTATATGTTTGTATTATAATCAAGTAATTTAAAAGAATACATTAATAAACATTGTATTCTCTTCCTTTCTTCCTTTTTATGTGTGTGAATTTAGTGTGAGTGCCCATCACATTTCCAACAAACAATTGCATCTGATGTAAATTCTACATCCTGTTAATGAAAGCCAAGCAATTTCTTATAAAAAAAATAAAGAGTCCATGCACATAAACATTTAATAAATTAAGCTTGAAAAATAATATATAAAATTAATTAACTTTTTGAATGTACACATTTGACGTGATCAAACCAAATAATTATTAGATAATAAATGTTTTGTTTATGTATAATGTTGAAAAAAGTTTTTGTTATTTCAGTGAATGAGAAGGAAATAGAGAGCACCAATGAGCATTAGCTAATCCTCTATCTAGTTTTTCCCTAACCCACCTCTTTATGCCCCTACTCCTCTCCCAAGTATATGGGTAGCCATGCATGGGAATATTATTCAACCCGCATGATAAAGTTATGTCACGAAAGCCTTCAAAGAGAGAGGAAGGATGTTGAGAACCACCAACCTTATTTAACGGTGAAAGCAAGTCATTAAAGTCTCCAATAACAAGCCATGATAGATTGTAAAGTCTAGATAATTCAAATAAAATATTCCAAGAATCCTTCCTTCTGTGTCGCTCAGGGTAGCCATAAAAACAAGAGAGCCTCCAGTAAGAAATATCATCTTTTTTTCACAATATCTAATCATTCTCCAATTACGGTTGAGACTATAAGGAAATTCTATTATGGACCCGATCTATGTCCCCACTCATGGACCAAGCCAATCACAAATTATAATTTGAATTATAATATTTAAAAAATAATTTAAATTAGTTTTTTTTAAATCACGGTTTGTGATTGGCTTAGTCCATGAGTAGGGACATGGATCAGGCCCATTTTAGAATTTTCTGAGACTATAATCTCCTCTCAGGTTTTCAAAAAAAGCAATTTTCATTTTGAGATGCTTGGTTAATGGATGAGGGCATTCATGAGGTGGTTAGTGAGAGTTGGAGGGCTTCATGGGATGATCAGTTATTAGCCAAAATTAGGAGAATGCATCTGACTTGCATCAGTGGGGTCATTGTTGAACTGGGAATTTTAAAACCAAGCATCAGTGGGGTCGTTGCAGGAATGATACGGGTGACGTGGATTTGATGGTTGCTTTACAAGGGGAATATGATCAAGTATTGCGAGAGGAAGAATGTTATTGACGGTAATGCTCAAAAGCCCTTTGGCTTCAATGTGGGGATCACAATACCAAATTCTTCCATTCTTATGCTTCCAGCAGATCTAAGAATAATACTATCTCTACGTTAGGTGGAAAGGATGGTGCATGGGTTCGTAACGAGACTAGATTGGGTAGCATAATTTTTCAGTATTTCTCCTCTCTTTTTGATGATTTTCATAGGGAGTATGAGCCGGTACTTGATGTCATTCATAGTAAAGTTTCTTTGGAGGATAATTGTATGCTTTTGGCACCCTTTACCTTAGAAGAATTCAAGCAGGCAGTTTTTCAAGTGAATCTTGATAAATCTCCAGGGCCGGATTGTATGAATCCCGCCTTCTATCAGAAGTTTTGAGATTTAATTTTAACTAATATCTTCCATAGTTATTGTCAGTGGCTTGATAGTGGACAGTTTCCTGAGTCACTAACTGATACTAAGATAGTTCTAATCCCAAAAAAATCAAATCCAAAAACTCTTAAAGACTTAAGGCCAATCTCTTTGTATAATGTCCTCTATAAAATTATTGCAAAGGTGTTGTCGAACAGACTTAAGAATTTTTTTTTCAGGTATTATTTCTGATGCTCAGTCAGCTTTTGTGTCAGGCAGGCTAATCATAGACAATATCTTTATTGCTTTTAAGCTTATCCATGCTAAGAAGTCAAAGAAAGGCGGGTCAAAGGGTGATGTGGCTTTGAAGATTGATATGAGTAAGGCTTACGACAGAGTTAACTGGAATTGTCTTGAGCTGGCCATACTAAAAATGGGGTTCAATCAGAGATGGGTTTCTTTAGTGATGCTTCGTGTTACCTCGGTTAAGTATTTTGTTGCTTTTAATAGTAGTGAGGTAGGTCCTATTATCCCTAAAAGGGGGTTAAGGCAGGGTTGTTCCTTATCTATCTACCTTTCTATCTTATGTACGGAAGGGCTTTCAGCATTATTCCGTAATGCTGAGCTTCAAGGCCAGCTACATGGTTGTAGGGTATGCAAATGAGCCCCTAGTGTCTCTCACCTCTTGTTTACTGGTGATCATTTTCTTTTTTAGAGTAAATGAAAGAGAATGTGTTAAGGTGAAGGAGATACTGCATGTATATGAACAAGCATTTGGCCAATCAGTTAACCTTTTTAAGTCTGGAATTTTCTTTGGGGCTAATGTTTCAAAAGAAATAAAAGGGAGGATCTCTCGTAGTTTGGGTGGGTCTAATCCGTTAGATACATGTCATTATATGGGACTTCCTTTTCTTATAGGAAAGGACAAGAAAAGAATATTTTCATTCCTGAAGAACCGTATGTTGAAAAAAGTTCACTCATGGCATTGTAAATTGCTCTCCAAATCTAGGAAGGAAATTTTAATAAAGTCAGTTGCTCAATCCTTAGCATCCTACTGTATGGGGGTCTTTATGATTCCTATCTCTACTTGTGAAGAGTTGCAAAGGATCCTTAACTCTTTCTGGTGTGGTTCGAAAGGAAATAATAGGGGATTGATTCACCGTTTTAATTGGGATCATCTTTGTACAAGGACAAGTCTTGGAGGTATGTGGTTCCAAAATTTCCATCTTTTTAATTTGGAAAAGCTTGGGAAACAAGGTTAGAGATGTCTCTCAAATCCATGTAGTCTTCTAAGCCGTATTTTCAAAGCTAGATATTACCCAAGGGGGAATTTTCTTTCTTCTAATTTAGGTTTTAACCCAAGCTATACATGGAGAGGACTTTGGACTTCCCAAAAATTGCTTCAAGAAGGTGTGAGATGGAGAGTTGGTACCGGTACTGACATTAAAATATGGGGTGATCTATGGTTGCCTCGTAAGAATGGCTTCATGGTGTCTAGTCCATGTAACAAAAGTTTAGATAATTTTCTTGTGAAGGACCTATTTGTTGAGGATCATAGCATCTGGACCAAGAGAAGTTGCATGCTTTATTTTTTCTGGAAGAGATTCAATATATTAATTCTATTCCCCTCATGGTTAGAGAAGTACTTGATGCTCTTGTATGGCTCCACAGTAAGAAGGGTTTTTATAGTGTCAAGACTGCATATTTTGTGGCTTGGGATCTATGGGGCACTAAGGATATGTTTGGCACTGATTCTTTTGGCTGGAAACATTTGTGGAATCTGAATCTACCTAGTAAGATTAAGAATTTTCTTTGGAAAGCGGTTAGAAATATCTTACCTACAAAGTTGAGACTTATCCAACGTGGCATGGATTTGGACGAGTCTTGTGATATATGTAACGATGTGTAGGATACAAGTCATGTTCTGTTCAATTGTGTCAAAGCGAAAGAGTGTTGGCTGTTATGGGGTCTGGATAATAATGCATCATTGTCCAATTTTTATAACTTTGGTACATTTCTATCCAGTATCCTTAACAGTTATGATGATGATTTTGCTAGTCTTTTTTGTTGTCCTGTTTGGAGAATATGGTATGCTCGGAATGTGTTGAAATGGCAGGGGATTAACTTGTTTGCGTATGATATAGTTGCTTTCGCTCAATCCTTTTTTGATAATTGGTGCAATGCTGGGAATGCTAATGGAAGGGTTGTGGACACTGTTAGGGATGTAAGAGACACTCAGATTGTTAGATGGGAGAAACCAGTATCGGGATGGAAGTACAATGTTGATGTTGCCCTTTCTGCATCATTCCAGATGGTTTTCTTTGGGGCTGTGGTTCGAGATGGAGATGGTTTCTTTATATCAGCTTGCTCAAGTCCTTTACAGTGTTGTGAGAATGCGGAAATAGCAGAGGTTTTGGCGCTTAGAACTGCTTTGGAGTCGTTGGTATCTTATGTACATGGTGAGGGTCTAGTGGAGATCGATGCAAAGGAAATTGCTGATGCTTTTTCAGTTAATTTCATTGACAATTCTGAGTTTGGGCTACTGTTACAAGACTGTTATGGTTTATTAAATTCTCGGCCAAAGATTTCTCTTTGTTGGGTTCCTCGCTTCGCAAATCAAGTTGCTGATCAATTAGCAAGAAGCTCTTTTAGTCAATCTTCTATTATTTACTGGCTCTATTCCTTGTTCTATTGTTCTTGTACTTTCATCTTATTTGAATTAATATACCAAGTTTTCGTAAAAAAAAGTTTTTGTTATTTGATTGTGGTTTCTTCAAATTAAACCATAAATTAAAATATATTAATTTCGCACATCAAATAGAATAATGTTAAGAATAAAATGAAACCAAATTGTTAAAAATAATTTAATTTAGTTCTGACTATCTAATTCAATAGTGCACATTCTTGTGTGTGTATATGAATAGTTTAATATATATATTTAGAATGGATAATTTAATATTAAAAGTTGTAGAATATAATGCATTATAATTTAATATAAAAGTTGTAGAATATAATACAATATGATAGGTTAAACTCGATCGTCTGATTATAACTTTAGGTATGCATATGTGCACAGTAATTAAAGATATTTTGGGTATTTATGAGCAAGCTTCGGGTCAAGCCATAAATTTCCAAAAGTCATTCATTTTTTTAGTGTCAATGTGTGTAGAGATGATAAGAATATCATAATGCAAGTATTAGGTGTTACATCTCCTCTTGATCATGGAAAGTATCTTAGTCTTCTCTCTCTGTCACATTCCAACTCCTTAAAGCTGTGGTGGACTTAATTTGCTATAAATTTTTATTTATAATTTAAATACTCATATCTCTCATAATCATATAACCATGAATATATATAATATTTATATCACTGTCTAAAATACATATTACTATTTTAACATTATAAATATTATCCATTATAATAAAATACTAACTTCAAATACAATCAAACTGTAAAACTAGCTTGTTGGCTCAACTTCTTTTACATGCAGATTGATTGAAATGGAAAAAAATTTCTACTGAGCTATTCTCCAACTATATCTGAAATGTTTATATAAATAAGAGGTTGGTTCAAATACTCAGTGAGAAGATAATTATATAACAAAGGGGGAATAAATAAAATTTTTCCCATTTACTTATTAATATAAAATTTTATACTACTGCATAATAATTTGTTTCTTAAAGAAACATAAATTCATAATATCATGTCATAAAATATAATTATATAATTTTATACACTCAATGTATATAGTCCATAAATAACATAATACCTTAGACACAAGTAACATATATTTACTAGCAGCCTAAGGGTAAAATATGACATCTTGGGCGTAGTGATGATGCATGGCAATACTAAGAGCAAATATTCATGGTCATACACATGTGCAGAACTGGTCCCAAAGGGAGACCGCCTGATATACTTTCCAAAAGCTATATCTATACCAAGCGTTGTTCCAAAGACAGTATCATAATCATAATCTGTCAATTCCTTTAACATCTCATCATCAAAGGTGTGTCTATTAAAAAACATATAATGAGTGTATTTAGAGCATTTATTTAACTGTATTAATAAATAATTATTATATCATAATTCAAAAAATCAGCATACCATTATTTATTCCAATTTTAAATATATTCATAAATAATATATTATCTTTCTAAATTCTTTTATAAAATTAATTTCATCATAAAATAATTTTAATAAATCATATATGTAATTTGATAAAATACTAATGTTATATAATTACCTACTCACCATTATCAATAACTCAATTTATTTAATTGATTGAATCACCTCTATATTCTATAATTGTAGTTAAATTTATACCTAAAGTGATATAAAAATAATAATTTACTAAAATATTATCTAGAATTAATACTACTATGAGGTAAATGACATTAAAAGAAAACGTGAAAATGATTCCTAAAATTCTATTGAATTTTCAGCGAAATTTCGGCATGACTGAGTCATTCCCAAAATTTCAAAATAATACTCTAATGAGTATTATACAATTTATCAAGCCACTCGCTCATCAAATTTTCTAACAATATTATTAACAACTGAATATAATTTAAGTGTCTATATTATTAAGTATTTATAATATTTTAATATACAATTTTAGTTTATTTATTTTAATAGTTTAATAATTATAATTATAATAATATTTATATTATTAGTTAATTAATTCAATTGCATTTAAATAATATTTATTTAATTTTTGACATTTTAAGAAAAATACAACCTTATATTTATTTTCAATAAAATTAGATTAATTCATATTTAAAATTTGTTTAACTTAGTTTTAGTTTGCAAAAATATGTTTGGGTTTATAATAATAATTATGACAATATATTATAATGAAAAATTTATTAAAATTATAATAATAATATTAATTTAAATTTTATTATGATTTTAAAATATTATTAATAATGACATTATTAATATCATTAGTAATAATATTAATAGTTACTTAGAAATTAACATTATATAATAAGTTTTTTATTATTTAAAATAATCACTTAACTATTTTTAATTGAGCTATAATAAATTATATTAAATTTAGTAGTAACAATATTAATAATGCTAGTTATTGGAATAAATATATAATAAACTTAAAAGCAATAAATGTAACATTTTTATAATAACAGTAGTAGTAAAAATTAATTCTAACAATAATTATAAAATTAACAATTACTACTACAAATAATAATTATAATAAATTTATGATTAATCTAATAATAATATTTTATTTTTATAATAATAGTAATATTAATTAATTACTACCTTGTTATTGATTTAAGTTTTAAAAAATAAATAATAATTTAGTTATTATAGTTATAGCAATAAAAATTTTAATTAAATAATTAAATTTATAAATTATTATAAATTTTAATCCTATTATATTTACCATTTATTTTGATCATTTAATAATTAACTAACTTAAATGAATTCATAAATAATTTAATTAACTTAGTTCAATTTGTAAGTAAAAACTCTTATATAAATAATAATTTAACAGTAGTCTTTAATATATCTTAATTAACAAACTATTAATTTATTGCCTTATAATTAATTTTCTAAATTCATACATCCATGTTCTTATATTTAAAATATTATTTATTTATTTTATAATTTACTACTAAAAATTTATAATTCAAGAATTTAATTTATTTTTATCCATAAGTATTTTTTTATTCTAAAGTTAATATATATATATTTATATTCTAATTACAAATAATTAATCAACTAATAAAAATCTATATATATATTTATATATAAATAAAATTTCTTAAATATAACTAAATAATAACTAATTAACAACTAATTACCAATTCATCAATTCAATGTAATTAATTTATTCTAAAATTTATTAATAAATATTTATCAATCAAATATTAAATTATAATTTATATACACATATGCATAGTTATTATCTAATTATCTTCATTATTTTAATTTTTCATTCCAATTGTAACTATTTAATTAATAAATAAATAGCAACTATAATAATTATTTTTTTAATCATGATTTATTTAAATCAATTAATAAAATAAGTAATTCTAGTAAATAACTAAATAGTAATAAAAATTTTAATCTACTCAGTAATTTACTAATTAAATTTTAGTTTAATATTTATAATTTATAATTTATAATTATAATTATTTTTCTAAATTAATTAATTATTATTTTTCTTATATATACATTTATTATTATTATTATTTTTACTATTTTACTATTTATCAAATTTTTAAATATTCATCTTAAATTAGCAAATGGAATATCAAATTGAAGCTCATGAAGAGAGAATTTCAAAATTACTCGGATCGCCGAAAAAAAAGGTTGCAAATGGGTCGGAATAGTCATCAGAAAGTTATGCCGGCAAATGCTCCGGTTATCGTTTTGGGCGACGCGTGAGGCTTTCTCCGGTGTCCATTCACTGTGGTTTGAAAACCGTTGGAAAGCTCGGCAAGTCTACTTTTCTGGTAGCCAGCGCGTGTCTAAAATCAGTAATCGAAAAGTGTCAAACGGAGCTAAAAGCCGATTGCCCCTCCTTGAGCTAAAAGCCGATTGCCCCTCCTTCTCTTTTACTGTCACTGTCCATTTCAGACTCTCTTCTCTCTCTCTCTCTCTCTCTCGTCCTTTTCTTTTTCTTTCTCAGACCTTCTTTTTCTTTTCTTTTCTTTTCTTTTTCTTTCCTTTTTTTTTATTACAAATACTCCCACCTAACTTTTCAAAAAATCACATTTTTTTTTATTTTTTATTACACATACTTCTCCTCTTATTATTATTATTATTATTATTACTACTACTACTACTACTACTACTACTACTACTACTACTTTATTTAAACATCTATTTAATTTAATAATCTCATCTACCAACTAATTAATTCAAATCATTTAAATCACATTTTTAATTTGATATACCAACTTTAATTATTATATTTATTACTGATTATTTGTACTATATATTTTTTTTATTTAATTATCATAATTATTTATTTATTTAATTATAATTATTATCATCATTATAAGCAATAAGTCCACTGATAACTTAAATATCATTTAGTGTATCATACGAGTAGACACAAGCTACCTAAATTAATGGTAAATTATCCTTTCACTCTCTCTCTTGATCCTGAGTTTGATTCCCTGCAATGAGTAATATATTTTTTATAGGATATTATATTCTTTCTCTCTTAAAAAAAATTCGTCCTCAAATTTTTACTAGTTTGTAGATAGAAACCAATAAGGATACTTAATAATTAATTTTGTTTTCTCTTCAAAATATTTTAAATAAAATTTATATCTATCCTTAGTCTATTTTTTCTTATTTCTTAAATTACTGTACTAATTCGTGAAACAACTTAAAATATACTATTATTTCTTAAGTGTTCATTAAAAAAATAATCTAAACCATTATATAAATAAATATAGTTTTGCACTTATTTCACTATTTCTATTAGAGTATTTAACCTCTAACTTCACAATTTGGCTACATAATTAACTCCATACTTCTTGCTTTTTTTTTTAACTTAATAATCAACTCATGCCAAAATTTTCTTAATATATCATGTCTCCAAGAAAATTTTATTTTCATCTCTTAGATGATCTCAATCTCTTAATTCTTATTTTATTAAATTATTTCTTATACTCTTCATGTATGTAAAACCACATATCCTAATAAAATATTACTAATAAATTTATTTATTTCTCATTAACTAATTCATTTTTTTTTTGCTACTTAATCTTCATTAATTCACCATAATTTGTATAGTTTTACTTAATTATATTGACCTCGTTTACTATCACTATCTTAGATATCATATCACTAAGTATGTTATCAATAGTTATAATTCATTCGTAGTTTATAAATCATCCATATATTTATATGTGTATATCCAAATTCTTAATCCTTTCCTCATTTTTCTAAAACCCAAATATATATTTACCTTCTATTCCTCAAAAATTATTAATAATTTTTTTCTGAAATAGTTATTTAATTTTTCATCTCTCTAAATCTCAAAAAAATCTTGTTAACTCAAATTGATTTATATATAAATTTTTTTAGACTAGGGAACATCAAGTCTGTAAAATTTCAATTAATCATATTAGAAATAGCTTTAGCTATCAAAATATATATATTCATACCATGGTTCAACTTAAAATTCCAATATGTATATTTATCAACTCTATTCTAAAAATATTCTAAAAATTTATATTTTAAATTTTAATAATAAATTAATAACCTATAATCATTTCTTTCTCACTTCATAAATAATGAAGTCAAACATCATATACTTATCATCCATCACATTCCTACTATATCTATATATAAATAAAATATTTATAATCAAAATAAATTATATAAGTCTTGGCCTCTTTGTATCCATATTTAACTAAATCTTCATATCAACATTGATTCAAAACTTAGTATCTAGATTAATTCTACATGCTTATCTAATTTTTTTTTTAAAATCCAACGGTTCACAACTTTATCATTTTCTATCACTATAATTTATCAGTACATTCCATGTTATTTTCATAATCATAAATATGACTCTAGCCACATTATAGTCTTATATTTATTATTTACTCCAAAAATTTTATACCAACTAATATTTTAGTACTCCAATATCACAAATATTTTCATATCCAAACTCATCATACAATATCCCTTAACAAAATTTAAACTTACCATGTTTTTACAATTCCTAGACTATTAACCAATCAAAGTCCTAATGTTATTCTTGATTTATAAATTTAAAATTATTATCCCCGCATGTCACTATTATTATTACTTATTAGTTCGAATACTTCTACTCATATGCTAGCATTAGGAATATGATAAACTCCCCATAAATTCTTAATTATGGATTTTAAACCTTGATCTATCTTAAATATTCTAATTCTTCCATTATTCACCTATATTTATCTTAATTTTCATATCAAAATTAATTCAAAACTTGTTATCTATTTTTAGTTTAATTAATTATACATATTCATATGAATTTTATGAATTAACTTTAGAGTTTGAAAAGATTGATTTTTTTATATCTCTGGTATACAGATAATTTGTTTGGGTATATTTTAAGTATACAAATTATATATTTAAGTACATTTCATGTATACAAAATATTTATTCAAGTATATATATATATATATTTTTTTTTCATGCATATAACATGTATATATATATCTTATTCTTTAAACTCTATTTTCCATAATTTATACAATATTTCTTTCTTTTCTTTTTATTTTTTTATTCTTTTTTTTTATTTGGGGGAGGGGGGAGGTGTCGAACCCGGGATCCTGGGGATCCCAGCCATGAGCTCAACCGCTCGGCTAAAGGTTCTTGACTTATTTTTTTATTCTATTCTATTCTATTTATTTACCTATTTTTAACTAATCATACACAGATGAATATTTCCATTTCAAATATATCGATACTTAACTTTACCTTACATTTTATCCATGCATATATATCATGTATAATTAAAAATTAAAGATAATTATATTTTCTATCAACTTTTTTTTTAAAAATCAAAGACATCAACTTTTTATCCATATATATGACAAATGCTTATACTATGAATGAATGAATGCCCTATGAGGTTAGCCAACATCCTCTAATTTAATGATTTAAACTTTTCACAGTTATAATTACTACCATAGTCTCTATTACCTTATACTCTTAGTAACTTCATCTTATAAGATAATTACAACTAAGATTATAACTTTATTCCTATTTGAAAAAGTAAAAGTCTACAAAATCTATAACCTATATTCCGATATCATTAAATGTCACACCCTAACTCCTTAAAGCTAGGGTTGACTTAACTTGCTATAAATTTTTATTTATATTTTAAATACTCGTATCCCTCATAAGCATATAACTATGAATATATATAATATTTATATCATTGTATAAAATACATATCACTATTTTAACATTATAAATATTATCCATTATAATAAAAAACTAACTTCAAATATGATCAAACTATAAAACTAGCTTGTTAGTCCGACCTCTTTTATATGCCAATTGATTGAAATGGAAAGGAATTTCTACTGAGCTATTCTTCAACTATATCTAAAATATTTATATAAATAAAGGGTGAGTCTAACTACTCAGTATGAAGATAATTATATAACAAAGGGAGAACAAATAATATTTTTCTCATTCAAATATTAATATAAAATTTCATACTACTGTATAATAATTTCTTTCTTAAGAAAATATAAATTAATAATAGCATGTCATAAAATATAATCATATAATTTTATACACTCAATATACATAGTCCATAGATAATATAGTACTTTAGGTGAAAGTAAACATATATTTACTAGCAGCCTAAGGGTAAAATATTGCATATTGGGCACAGTGATGACTCATGGTAGCATCAAGAGCAAATATTCATGATCATACACATGTGCAAAGCTGCCTCCAAAGAATAACCACTTGATATACACCTCAAACACTATATGCATACCAAGCGCTGTTTCAAAGACAATATCATAATCATAATATGTCAATTCCTTCAACACCCTGTTATTACAGGTGTCTCTATTAGAAAATATATAATGAGTGTATTTAGAACATTTATTTAACTGTATCAATAAATAATTATCATACCATAATTTAAACATCAACATACTATTATTTGTTCCCATTTTAAATATATTCATAAACAATATTTTATCTTTCTAAATTCTTTTATAAAATTAATTTCATCACAAAACAATTTTAATAAATCATATACATATAATTTAATAAAATACCAATGTTATATAATTAGCCACTCACCTTGATTAACAGCTTAATTTATTTAATTAACTGGATCACCTCTATGTTCATAATTATTATTGAATCCATACCTAAAGTGATATAAAAATAATAATTTACTAAAGTATTATCTGAGATTAATACTACTATGAGATAAACGACATGAAAAGAAAACGTGAAAATGATTCCTAAAATTCTAACAATTTTTCGGTGGAGTTTTGACATAACTCAGCCATTCCCAAAATTTTAAAATAATACTCCAATAAGTATTATATAATTTATCAAGCCATTCGCTCATCAAATTTTTCAACAATATTATGAACAACTTAATATAATCTGAATGTCTATATTATTAAGTATTTATAATATTTTAATATACAATTTTAGTTTATTTATTTTAATAGTTTAATAATTATAATTACGATAATATTTATATTATTAGTTAATTATTGCGTTTAAATAATATTTATTTAATTTTTGACATTTTAAAAAAAATATAATTTTATATTTATTTTCAATAAAATTAAATTAATTCATATACATATTTAAAATTTGTTTAACTTGGTTTTAGTTTGCAAAAATAGGTTTGGGTTTATAATAATAATTATAACAATATATTATAATGAAAAAATTATTAAAATAAAAATAATATCATTTATTTAAATTTTGTTATGATTTTAAAATATTATTAATAATGACACTATTAATAGAATTAGTAGTAATATTAATAGTTACTTAGATATTAACATTATACAATAAATTTATTTTATTATTTAAAAAAACCACTTAACTATTTTTAATTGAACTATAATAATTTATATTAAGTTTAGTAATAACAATATTAATAATTGTCATACCCCATTCTCTTAATTCTGAGGGTGGACTTACCTTATAATTTACCATAATATTGTTTTATTTTAAAAATATCAATCACAATTTATTCTTTAATATTATTCAAATACACATATTAATATCATCCAATAGATACTAATTTTTTTATTTAAATACAACTTATCTACTGTCCAACATGAAAACATAAATAATTCATAAACAACTCCAAAAAATAATTATATAGGCCCGACCTTATCTATACGTTGAATGACAAGAAAGAAGGGGTGTTATACTGGTTTATTCTCCAACAATATCTGAAGTATTTATATAAATAAGGGGTGAGTCTAACTACTCAGTATAAAAATAATTATATAGCAAAGGAAAAACAAACAAGGTTTTTCTCATATAATTACTAGTATAAAATTTCATAATTACTGCATAATAAATTATTCCTTAAAAGAATATAAAATTTAAAATATCATGGTATAAAATTTAAATCATATAATTTTATACACTCAATATATATAGTCCATAGATAATGTAATACCTTAGACGCAAGTAAACATATATTTACTGGTAGCCTAAGGGTAAAATATGGTATCTTGGGCACAGTATTGACGCATGTCAGTACCAAGAGCAAATATTCATGGTCATACACATGTGCAGAGCTGCCCCCAAAGGGCGACCTCCTGATATACTCCCAAATGCTATATGTATACCAAGCACTGTCCCAAAGACAGTATCATATCATAATCCGTCAATTCCTTTAACACCCTATCATCGCAGGTGTCTCTATTAGAAAATATATAATGTATGTATTCAAAATATTTATTCAACTGTATCCATAATTAATCATCATTTTATAATTCAAACAACATACTATTATTTTTTTCCATTTTAAATATATATAAAAATTATTTCTTTCAAATTCATCATAAACATAATTTCATCATGAAATAATTTTAGCAAAATATATATATATATATATATAATTTAATAAAATATAAATATTATATAATTATCCACTCACCTTGATCAACAACTTAATTTATTTAATTGACCGGATCACCTTTATATTCTACAATTGTTATTGAATCCTCACCTAAAGTAATATAAAATAATAATTTATTAAAGTATTATCTATATTTATTAACTACTATGAGGTGAATTACATAAAAAGAAAATGTGAGAATGATTTCTAAAATTTTAGCAAATTTTCTGCGTAATTTGACCGTTTTTAAAATCGTACAATAATACTCCAATGAGTTTTCTTTTAATTTATCAAGTCAATTACTTACCAAATATTCTAATAAAAATTTTATCAACTTAATATAATATGAGTGTCTAAATTCAATATAAAATTTTAATTTATTTATTTTAATAGTTTAATAATTATAATAATGATAATATTTATATTATTATTTAATTAATTTAATTACGTTTAAATAATATTTATTTAATTTTTATGACATTTTAAGAAAAATACAATTTTATTTTTACTTTCAATGAAATTAAATTAATTCAAATTCTTAAAATTTATTTAACTTAATTTTCTAAAATAGGTTTGTATTTATAATAATAATTATAACAATATATTATAATAAAAAATTTTATTAAAATAACAATAATATCATTTATTTAAGTTCTGTTATACTTTTAAAATATTATTAATAATGACACTTTTAATAACATTAGTAATAATAATAGTTACTTAGATATTAACCTTATATAATAAATTTTTATTATTTTAAAATAATCATTTAACTATCTTTAATTAAACTATAATAATTTATATTAAATTTAGTAGTAATAATATTAATAATTCTAGCTATTGAAATAAACATATAATAAACTTAAAAGCAATAAATATAACATTATAGTAATAGTAGTAGTAGTAAAATTTAATACTAGTAATAATTATAAAATTGAGAATTACTTCTAATAATAATTATAATGAATTTATGATTACTCTAATAATAATACTTTATTTCTATAACAGTAGTAATATTAATTAACCACTACTTTGTTATTGATTTAAATTTAAAAATAAATACTAATTGAATTATTATAGTTATAGCAATAAAAATTTTAATTAAATAATTAAATTTATAAATTACTACAAATTTTAATCCTATTATAGTTAACACTTATTTTGATCATTTAATAATTAACTAACTTAAATTAATTCATAAATAATTTAATTATCTTAGTTCAATTTATAGGTAAAAACTCTTATATAAATAATAATTTAATAGTAGTCTTTAATATAACTTAATTAACAAACTATTAATTTATTTACTTATAATTAATTTTATAAATTTTACACGTACATTTATTCATATTCTTATATTTAAAATATCATTTATTTATTCTATAATTTACTAATAAAATTTCATAATTCAAAAATTTAATTTATTTTAACCCTAAATATTTTTATTCTAAAGTACATATATATATACTTATCCTCATTCTAATTTCAAATAATTACTTAATTAATGTTTAACTATATATATATAATAACAAAGTTCATTACATCTTATTAAATGATAATTTTAAATTTACTAACAACTAACTATCAATTTATTGATTCCTAGATATATATATATATATGTATAATATAAGTAATTTATTCTACAATTTATTAATAAAACATTCATAACTTAATTATTTACTTAATTTAATCATACTCAGTAAATAATTAATAAATTTTAAGTTAGTATTTAAAATATATAATATGTAATTTAATTTTAATTATTCTTTTTTTATCATTAATTATCTATTTATTTATTTTTGTTAATTTCCTCTTAATATAATCAAATTAAAACTTTATTTTTTCAACTTAACCTCATAATATTAACTAATTATGGATATACTTAATTAATTTATAATACTAACATATATACACATTAATCACTAATTAACAACCTAATTATATAAATATAATTATATTTTTTAAAATTTTAATTTTAAATTATAATATATGTGTTTTCTAAATATTCATCCATAATTAGCAAATAAGATATCAAATTGAAACTCATGAAGAGATAGTTTCAAAAATACCCGAGTCGCAGAAAAAAGAGGTAAAAAATGATGGGAATAGTCATTCGAAAAGTTGCGCCTACAGAACTCCGATTAGCTCTTAGGGCGGCGCGTGTGGCGTACTCCGGCTACCGTTCACGGTAGTTTTGATACCGTTGGAAAGCCCGACGAGTCTACTTTTTCGATGGCCAGAGCGTGTCATCGTTCGGTGACCGAAAAGCGATGAACTAAAGGAAAATACGAAAGGTGTTCACTGATTCTCTCCCTCTCTTACATTGTTCTCGTTTCTCTGTCTCTCCCTCTCTGTTTCTGTCTCAGTTTCTTTCTTTTCTTTCTTTACATCTCTCTCATTTTTTTCTTTCTTTGTTTAATGAAAACACCACCTATTTAATACTAATTCTATCCCATTATCAATTTAAAAAAAAATCTACTAATAATTCCCATCAGTAATTTAAATTAATATTTTTTTAATCATCCACACATTTAGTTCTAACATTATTAGTGGATGAAGTTATATTTGTTCACTAATAATTCCACTATTAAAGTTTGTCCCCTATTAAAATTTTTATTATTATGGTTAGTGAATTATAAGAGTTTGTCCCCCACTAATTCTAATAATTTTGAATTTAAATATATATGTGTATATATATATATATATATTGTCTATATATTATTTTTATCATTTTAATTATTATTATTATTATTATTACTACTACTATTATATTTATTGTCATCCAACCACCTTAATTATTAATTCACTTATCTTAAATTATTGTTTGTTATGATGCATTTAACTAACCAACTATTATTATTATTATTATTATTATTATTATTATTATTATTATTATTATTATTATTTTCAATGTATTACAATAATACTAGCTATTGAAATAAACATAAAATAAACTTAAAAGCAATAAATATAATATTTTGGTAATAGCAGTAGCAGTAAAAATTAATTCTAACAATAATTATAAAATTGAAAATTACTACTACTAATAATTATAATGAATTTATAATTAATCTAATAATAATATTTTATTTTTATAACAATAGTAATATTAATTAACCACTACTTTATCATTGATTTACGTTAAAAAATAAATAATAATTTAAATATTATAGTTATAGCAATAGAAATTTTAATTACATAATTAAATTTATGAATCACTATAAATTTTAATCCTATTATATTTAATAGTTATTTTGATCATTTAATGATTAATGAACTTAAATTAATTCATAAATAATTTAATTAACTTAGTTCAATTTGAAAGTAAAAACTCTTATATAAATAAAAATTTAATAGTAGTCTTTAATATAACTTAATTAACAAACTATTAATTTATTAGCTTATCATTAATTTTATAAATTTCATACATACATTTATTCATGTTCTTATATTTAAAATATTATTTATTTATTTATTCTGTGATTTACTAATAAAAATTTATAATTCAATAATTTAATTTTTTTTATCCATAAATATTTTTTTAATTCTAGAGTTAATATACATATGTATATTTATTTCTATTCTAATTACAAATAATTAATCAACTAATAAAAATCTATATATATATATATAATTTCTTAAATATAACTAAATGATAACTAATTAACAACTAATTACCAATTCATCAATTACATGTAATTAATTTATTCTAAAATTAACTAATAAATATTTACTACTTAAATATTAAATTTTAAATTGTAATTTATATACACATATGTATAGTTATTATCTAATTGTCTTCATTATTTTAATTTTTCATTCTAATTGTAATTATTTAATTAATATATAAATAGAAACTATAATAATTATTTTTTAATCATGATTTATTTAAATCAATTAGTAAAATAAGTAATTCTAGTAAATAACTAAATGGTAATAAAAATTTTAATATACTCAGTAATTTACTAATTAAATTTTAGTTTAATATTTATAATTCATAATTCATAATTCATAATCCATAATTATAATTATTATTTTTCTTATATATATGTTTATTATTATTATTATTGTTTTACTATTTTACTATTTATTAAATTTCTAAATATTCATCTTAAATTGGCAAATGAGATATCAAATTAAAACTCATGAAGAGAGAATTTTAAAAATACCTGAGTCGCAGAAAAAAAAAAGTCAAAAATCGGTCAAAATAGTCATCGAAAAGTTACGTGAGGCTTTTTCCGGTGTCCGTTCATTGTGATTTGAATACCGTTGGAAAGCCTGATGAGTCTACTTTTTCGATGGCCAATGCGTGTCTAAAATCGGTGATCGAAAAGTGTCGAACGGAGCTAAAAACCGATTGCCCCTCCTTCTCTTTCACCGTCACTGACCATTTCTCGGACTTTCTTCTCTCTCTCATCCTTTTCTTTCCTTTCTCAAACTTTTCTTTTCTTTTCTTTTCTTTTCTTTCCTTTTTTTTTTTATTACAAATACTCCCACCTAACTTTTTAAAAAATCACGATTTTTTATTATTTTTATTTTTTTATTACACCTACTTCTCCTCTTATTATTATTATTATTATTATTAGTTTATTTAAACATCTATTTAATTTAATAATCCCATCTATCAACTAATTAATTCAAATAATTTAAATCACATTTTTAATTTGATGTATCAACTTTAATTATTATATTTGTTACTGATTATTTATACTATATATATATATATATTTTATTCAATTATCATAATTATTTATTTGTTTAATTATAAATATTATCATCATTATAAGCAATAAATCTACTAATAACTTAAGTATTATTTAGTGTATCATATGAGTAGACACAAGCTACCTAACTTAATGGTAAATTATCCTTTTACTCTCTCCCTTGATCCTGAGTTCAATTTCCACAATGAGTAATACATTTTTTTACAGGATATTACACTCTCTCATTGGTAAGAAAAAGAGGCAGGTTTTTCTTACTTTAAGAAGCGACTTTATAAGAGAATTAGCTGTTGGAAAAATTTATTTCTGTCATGTGCGGGTAAAGAAGTTCTGTTGAAAATGGTTGCTTAATCTCTGCCTACTTATTGTATGAGTGTCTTTATGATACCTATTTCGGTATGTGAGGAGTTGCAGAGGATGATGAATTCCTTTTGTTGGGGGTAATAAGAGTAACGATAGTATATGGATTCGTTGGTTAGCTTGGGATCGAGTGTGTGTTTCTAAAAAATTTAGAGGTTAGGGTTTTTGTAATCTCCATGGTTTCAATCTGGAATTGCTAGCTAAACAGGGTTGAAGGTTGATCTCTAATCCTACTTCTCTTCCGGCTCAAATCTTCACAGCCAAATATTATGGAAATTGTTATTTTTTGGATGCCAAAGTTGGGAACAATCCAAGTTTTGTGTGGAGTGTTGTTTATGCTAAGGATTTGCTAAAATTGGGACTAAGATGGAGAGTAGGGGATGGCTCTTCTATTAATTTTTATACTGACCCATGGCTTCCAGTTGATGGTGAGTTTTATGCTTTTCCAAGAGATGATAATTATGACCCTAATTTAAAGGTGTTTGATCTTATGGTTCCTAACCAACTAATCTGGGATAGGGCTAAGCTCCAAACAATATTTGATAACAATGTTGTCTCCCATATTCTGTCTATTCCTTTGGGTACAGAAGAAGAGAAGATTGTAGAGTTTTGCATTACTCGAAGAATGGATTTTATTCTATAAAATCTGGTTATATGGTTACAATGAATCGACTTTTTTCGATCAAGTTGCTATCTATTCAAGGGGATTGGCTGAAGCCGTGGAATCTTGATTTGCCTCCTTAAAATTTTTATGTGGAGATTATTGCGTAAATTGTTACCAAAAAAGATGGTGCTTATTTCTAGGGGTATGAACATTGATCCGAGGTGTACTACTTGTGGTCATAGTGAAGATACTGATCATATTATGTTGACATGCCCAAAGGCTTCTGGTTGTTGGAGTTTAGTTCAGTTGAATTCTAATAATTTATCTTTTAGCTTTTTTTACAGCTATTATTAGGGAGAATGACCAGCAGAAAGTTTTAGAGGTTTGTTCGATTGCCTGGAGTATCTGGTTTGCAAGAAACTAGTTGCTATGGAAGGATGTGGTGAAAAATGCACATCAAATTGTCAGATCAGCAAAACAGATCCAATCTAATCGGGATATGTCAAGGAGAAGTGATCTGTCATCCTTACTCCAAGTGTGTCCTTGCCTGGTGCGGTCAACTTGGAAGAACCGAAAATTGAACAAGTTATGGTGCTGTTGTGAGGAACCATTATGGAGGCTTTGTACTTGGGTTCTCAGGTTATATAGATGGTGCTTTTAATCCCTCTTCGGCTGAGGCATTTGCTCTTAAGGAGATTCTTTCATGGATAAAGAATGAAGGCTTTGTGAATTGATGTTGAAATGGATTGTAGGGTTCTCTTTGACGCTTTGCAATCCAATGAATTTAACATGCTGAATTTGGGGGTTTAGTTCAAGATTGTTTGCGTATTAGTTTGGAAATAGAAGGTATTATTGCCTTTCAGTGGGTTAGGAGATTTGCTAATTCAGTTGCTCACACTATTGCAAGGATGGCTAAGTTACATGCAAGTCCTTTTATTTGGTATTCTTTTCCTAGTGTTTTTAATTTCGTGTTTGCATCAGATTTGTTGTAGGATAGAAGACAAGGATCTTAGGTTTCTGGGTGTATAGGGTAGGTCTATTGACCTGGGTTAGTTGATCCTTCTCTTTTCATGCGTTGTCTATTTCTTTACTCTTAATAATATTTTATTTTTGATAAAAAAAACTCTCATAATTATATTATGATTATGCATAAGTATGTTGGATGCCATGGATTGCTATCCAATATGGTTGATGTGTTAGAATTAATTTTATATTGATTAAAATTAATCATAAATGTGGGCTAAATATATTTAATATATTTAAATGTGTATTGCAGTCAAATTAAGATAGTCAAATTAAAGTTGTGATCAAATTAGGATTGTTGACTATTGAGGTGTCCTACTCGTAATAGGATTATAAGTGTAGAGACCGATAAGAGTTTCTATTTTGTCGAAGGACCAAAATAGAAACTATCATCATCAGTTATAAATAAGGGGTCGTGGTCTCCAGGGGAACATAACAATTTTGAGAGAACATTACGTTCCTTCAGTAGTGCTTCCGCTAAACTTAAAGTGTGTATCCCCTGGAAGGCGACAAACTCCAAAATCGTCTTCAGCTTCAACATACGATGATGTCAGGTATGCAATTTAGCCCTTTGCAATTTAATTTGAATAATCTAGTGATCTATGCATATTTTAGGTTTTAGGGGGAATCAGGTTTTCTCCCCCTTTCAATTGGTATCAGAGCCCTATGCTAGGTTGCTAGATTTTCCGATTAAATTGCGGTATTAATTATTGTTTTGATTCTAGAAAATTAATTCGGTAATTGTAATTTTCTAGAATTAATTTGGAATCGAATTTGGTAATCTGAAATCAATTTTGGTTTGATTTGTTTTTGGATTAAATTACTGAGATTATTTAATTAATTCTGGAAAAATCGAATTTCTGGACTTGAATTTTGGTTTGTGATTTTTTCTGGAATTAATTAAATTTTTGGTTAATTAATTATGTAAATTAATTAATTAAAGATTAAAAAAAAATTATAGAAAGATCCTACTTTCAAGTTTGAAGAGGTGATGTAAATAGCTGCTAAAGTTACATAAATAGTTTTCAGTACTTCTATTCATGGAGTATAGGGATTCATGAAAACCTATCGTGTTGGTGAACATAATTTTCTTTTGTGTTTGGATCTCTATGCATGCACTTGATTTGGATTGCTGCTGGAAAGGCCTTCTGTGTAGATCGTAATGGTAATTGGTGATATAGTGAAGTTAACAATAACATTGCGCTACCTGTAATGCTTCTGGGTTTTCAAGTACTTGATTTTCTTATCAATTTTTTGCTTGATATCAAATAAAATATCTAAACAAGTGATTGGTGAATGCTATGTTATGCTCAATTATATTCTGCTTTACTTCGCAAGCTTCTAATGTAACATGCATAACAGATTGGTTATGATCAAAGTCTATTCTCAAGCTTTTGAGATGCCTATTTCTCAAAAATTGTAATTTAATATATATATATATATATTTAATTTTAAAATTGCAATTTTGATTGTAATTTAAAATTTAATTCAATTGAGTTTAAATTTTGGTACTTTAGTCCTGATTGTGTTTAATATTTTTAATAATAAATTAATTGAAGCAAAAAGTCACCAAAGTGACCTCTATTGTGTAAATTAATTTATTTGGGATATTAGACAGGTGTATTAAAATTCATTGCGGGTAGTATATCGGCCCAAAGGAAGGTTGCTATCTGGCTGAATTGAGAATACATTGCGGTAATAAATATGTGATAATTATTATGTGTTCATCCATGTGGATAATAAATCGGCCCAAAGGAAGGTTTATTATTTGACAGGATTAAATTATCAATATTTGATTACTGCATTGAGATACCAATTACAGTTAATATTTTATGTCCAAAGATGAGAATATTAATGTTGTGTCCGGTATCTTGTTTCCAATATTTAAACTCTACTTCAGTGATTTGTTTCAATTTTTTGTGGATTGTGAGCTTATGTCATTTATTTATTATTTATTTTCTATGAATTCAGCTAGCATGCCGTATAATCCTAACACTGTCCCTATGCTTGAGGGGTCAAACTTTGGTTCATGGAAATCAAGCATCATGATTTATCTGGGTTGTATGGACTTAGACCTTGCATTCAGGATGGACAAACCTGCTCCTCTTACTGAAGAGAACACAGATGCTCAGAGGGTTCAGTATGAGAAGTGGGATCGTTCTAACCGCTTAGGTCTTATGATCATGCAGCAGGGAATCCCAGAATATGTTCGAGGAGCCATTTCTGCTGAAGAAAGTAATGCTAAAAACTATCTTGCTGAGCTGGAGAAGGTCTATGTCAAAAATGACAAGGCCGAAGTGGGGACGCTTTTAGCAAAACTCACCTCCATAAGGTATACTGGCAATGGTAGTGTTCGGGAGCATATACTGAGCATGTCCCAAATAGCCAAGAGGCTAAAGGTCCTGGATTTGGTTTTACCAGATGACCTGTTAGTCCATCTAGCTTTGAATTCTCTTCCACCACAGTATGGGCAGATCAGGACTTCATATAACTGCCAGCCGAGCAAATGGACTCTTAACGAGCTCATTGCTCATTGTGTGGATGAGGAGGAAAAATTGTTGGCTACTAAGAGGGAGAGTGCTCATCTGGTCTCTTCAGCAGATAAGGGCAAGAACAATAAAAGAAAGAAGACTGCTGATAAAGGTCCGGTGCAAAAGAAGCCTAAGGAATTAAAATGCTTCTTCTGCATCAAGTCTGGACACTTAAAGAAGGACTGTCCTAAATACGCCACATGGCGTGTCAAGAAGGGTAAGTACCTTGTTTTAGTCTGTTCTGAGGTTAATTTAACTTCAGCTCCTAGAAACACTTATTGGATGGATTCTGGTGCTACCGCTCACATAAGTGTTTCATTGCAGGGTTGCCTGAGCTACCGAAAGCCAACTGACGATGAAAGATACGTTTATATGGGAACTGGCGAACCGGTAGAAGTAGAGGCGATAGGACATTTTAGATTGCGTTTAAAAACTGAAAATTTTTTGGATCTAGTAGATACTTTTGTTATTCCGTCTTTTAGGCGGAATTTAATTTCTGTTTTCCATTTGGACAAATCTGGTTTTACTTGTTCATTTGGAAACAATAAAGTTACTTTATCTATGGATTCAAAAAATTTAGGTATCGGTTTCTTGTATGCACTTCATAATCTATATATGTTAGATATCGATGCCTCTTATAATGAGACCATGCAAGTTAGTACTATAGGTACCAAAAGGAAGCTGAATATGGATAACTCAGCTGCTCTATGGCATAGACGTTTGGGTCACATATCCAAATCTAGAATAGAGCGTCTTGTGTCAGATGGTATCATAAATACACTTGATTTCACAGATTTGGACTCCTGTGTTGAGTGTATTAAAGGTAAACAGACTAAACAGAAGAGATTAGGTGCCAATAGGTCATCAATCGTCTTAGAGTTGATACATACGGACATCTGTGGTCCATTCCCTACAGCAACAAGGAATGGTCAAAGATACTTTATATCATTCATAGACGATTACTCACGTTATGGGTACCTATATCTCATTCATGAGAAATCTGAGTCTCTGGACGTTTTCAAATCTTATAAGGCCGAAGTTGAAAATCAACTCGGAAAGAAGATTAAATCTGTTAGATCTGACTGTAGAGGTGAGTACTATGGCAGATATGACGGTTCAGGTGAACAACGTCCAGGACCATTTGCTATTTTCCTACAGGACTATGGTATAGTCCCTCAATACACCATGCCTGATACACCCAGCATGAATGGTGTATCTGAGAGACGTAACAGGACTCTTATGGATATGGTTAGAAGTATGATTAGTCATTCTTCTTTACCTGAGTCTCTGTGGGGAGAAGCATTAAAGACAGCAGTCTATCTTCTTAACAGAGTACCAACTAAAGCAGCTGTAAAGACACCTTATGAGCTTTGGACTGGATGCAAGCCCAGTCTAAAGCACCTTCATGTTTGGGGATGTCCTGCTGAGGCTAGGCCTTATAGGCCTAATGAGACAAAATTGGACTCCAAAACTGTTAGTAGCTACTTTGTTGGTTATTCTGAGCGATCTCGGGGTTTTAAGTTTTATAATCCTACTTCCAGATCTATTTTTGAGACGGGAATTGCAACATTCTTTGAGGATGTTGAGTTTGGGGGGAGAAATAAGGTTAGAAACATTGTCTTTGAGGAGGGATCGAGTCAGGAACACTCAGTGTCGATTCATATCTTTGCTCCTGGGACTGTTCAGGTTCCTAGAAATGTTAATATCCCAGAAGCAATTTCGGATCCAATACAAGACAATGTTGATCAACTTCCCCATCAGGATGAAGAAGTTGTTCTTCCTCAAGAACAAGCTCAACAACCTCAAGAATTTGAGCCAGAATCTGTGCCTTTAAGGAGGTCCACTAGAGAGAGAAGAAATGCTATTCCAGATGATTATGTAGTATATCTTCAGGAACATGAGGACACCATAGACATGGTGGAAGATGATCCAATCAGCTTTCATCATGCCATGCAGGATTCCAACTCTCATAAGTGGATTGAGGCAATGAGTGAAGAATATAAATCTATGCAAGACAATCAAGTTTGGGATCTTATTCCATTACCTGAAGGAAAGAAACTCATTGGTTGCAAATGGATATTTAAAACCAAGAGGGATTCTAAAGGTAATGTGGAAAGATATAAGGCTCGTCTTGTAGCTAAAGGCTTCACTCAGAAAGAGGGGATTGACTATAAAGAGACCTTCTCTTCGGTTTCATCGAAGGACTCTTTTAGGACAATCATGGCTCTAGTTGCACATTTTGATCTTGAGTTTCATCAAATGGATGTGAAGACTGCGTTTCTCAATGGAGACATTGATGAAACCATCTATATGGTGCAGCCAGAAAACTTTGTGTCTGGAGACCCAAAGCGACTGGTATGCAGATTAAAGAAATCCATTTGTGGACTCAAGCAAGCTTCTCGTCAGTGGTACTTTAAGTTCCATGAAGTAGTTGTCTCTTTCGGTTTTGAGACAAATACTGTGGAAGATTGTATGTATCACAAGTTCAGTAGGAGTAGGTTTATCTTTTTGGTCTTATATGTGGATGACATATTGCTTGCTACTAACTGTAAGGACTTGCTGCACGAAACCAAAGTCTTTCTCTCAAAATACTTTGAGATGAAAGATTTAGGTGAAGCTTCTTTTATATTAGGGATTCAAATACATCGAGACCGTACTCGAGGTATTCTTGGATTATCACAAAAGAGCTATATTGAGAAAGTGCTCAAGAGATTTAGTATGCACAACAGTAGACCAATTGATACCCCAGTTACTAAAGGAGATAAATTCAGTCTTGATCAGTGTCCAAAGGGTGAACTTGAGATTCAGGAGATGCAGAAGATTCCTTATGCGTCAGCAGTTGGGAGTCTGATGTATGCTCAAGTTTGCACTCGTCCAAATATTTCATTCATAGTTGGCATGTTAGGGCGATATCTCAGCAATCCAGGAATGGATTATTGGAAGGCAGCCAATAAGGTTTTAAGATATATTCAGAGAATAAAGGAACGTATGCTCACATACAGAAAGTCAGATTAGTATGAGATCATTTGGTATACTGATTCTGACTTTATCGAATGTCTTGAGTAGCAAAAGATCCACATTAGACTACATTCCATGGTTTTGGAATTTGTAGTATGCTATGAGACATTTGATCATGAATTTTTTGACTTTGCTGAATGTCACAGGGCTGCACATTATGGCTAGCATTGAAAATGCTAATAAAGTTTTAAGTGTGACATTAATTCAGCAGTTTGATTCTCCAATGACAGTAGGAGCTATTTGGTATTTAGTTTCTGGCTGTAAATGGAGAAAATACAGAGTGGACAGATATCCATAGAGCATGTTAGAACGAACTCCATAATTATAGATCCTCTTACTAAGGCATTGATACCGAAAGTCTTTCATGAGCACACTGCTCATGTGGGTGTCATATTGTTTGAGGATGTTTAGTTTCAGTGGGAGTTTTGTTCATTATGTTTTGAATGCTCTATTTGGTTTTGGATATGTTAATTCAGTTTCTGCAGAAAATGAAGTATTCACTTTTGTTTATTACACTCTGTGTTATTTTTGTGGTTGATCTCAATTAAGTGTGACCAGTTGGAAACAGACATGTTTGGATCACATTGCATGTAGTTTCCATGCTACACTCCTATTATTGATCTATGTCATTTGAGAGTATTGGTAATGTGATTGATGGTGGTTTGAGTCACGATGAATGTAGCGACTGGCCCTTCAGTCCTTTATCGATATAATCAATGGAAGAGATTGTTTGAGGCACCTTCAGTATGACTGCTTTTATGAGCTCATTAAGGTATATACATTTACATTTAATATATGTTAGCCCAAGTGGGAGATTGTTAGAATTAATTTTATATTGATTAAAATTAATCCTAAATGTGGGCTAAATATATTTAATATATTTAAATGTGTATTGCAGTCAAATTAAGATAGTCAAATTAAAGTTGTGATCAAATTAGGATTGTTGACTATTAAGGTGTCCTACTCGTAATAGGATTATAAGTGTAGAGACCGATAAGAGTTTCTATTTTGTTGAAGGACCAAAATAGAAACTATCATCATCAGTTATAAATAAGGGGTCGTGGTCTCCAGGGGAACATAACAATTTTGAGAGAACATTACGTTCCTTCAGTAGTGCTTCCGCTAAACTTAAAGTATGTATCCCCTGTAAGGCGACAAACTCCAAAATCGTCTTCAGCTTCAACATACGATGATGTCAGGTATGCAATTTAGCCCTTTGCAATTTAATTTGAATAATCTAGTGATCTATGCATATTTTAGGTTTTAGGGGGAATCAGGTTTTCTCCCCCTTTCATGATGTTGATGGATTATGCATATGCATATATGATTATTATTTCATTTATTATAAGTATAATTATTTGTATAGCTCTTTACTATTTATGATAGGAAAATATATGCTATATTAAATATCAACTTTTTTTTATTTTTTTTATCAATAAATATCAACTTATTAAATCAATCGTTCACTCTTATTATTATTTCGTGGATATTTTTTAATAGTACTACCACTCAATTACTACAATTTAATTTTTTTTACCAACTAGCTAGTATTTTATTAATTTATAGATTAAATATATAAAATGTATTTGTTTTTTACCTGCTCTATTTTTTCAAATTATATTTACTGCATTGAGGATATTTTAAAAAATAAGAATAAAATCAACTTATTTAGAAATTTATTTTATTATAAAATATGAAATTCAACTGAATTTCACATTTTAAAACTATATCTTTCAAAGATTCATTTATTAATGAAGTCTAGTGGTGCGCTTGTTTTCATACCCGAGCAAGCGTCTGTTTCATGACTTGTGCAACATTTCAGGCATGGAAAGTGTAGTCTAATATTCACAAATTGGAGTTGATGGATTAATCAAGTATTTATATTTTAAAAAAGATTAAAACACAAAATTGGTCTCTAATATTCGAATTAATATCCAAAATAAAGTTTGGAGAGAATTTAATTCATAACATTTGAATATTGATCCAATCAACATTAACTTTAGAGTCAAATTTGCTCAAAGATTTTTATTTTTAGGATCAATTAGATCTAAGTATAAAATTATGCATTCTTTCTTTAAAACAAAATTTTCTGAAAAAAGAAATAACTGAAAATTTATTATTATTTTGTAACTAAAAAAATTAAAAATCAATATGTATAAGAAAAATAAAATTATCACACCCTAATTCTCCCAAGTTAGGATAAACTTAATCAGTACTGGAACATAATCTTCTCTATATCTTAAGAAAACCACAACATCAAACCTACTATAAAATCTCCATATAAAACTTGATTATTTTACAATCATCACATACTCTTAACTAAAAGTGTATTAAATCCATATTATTATTATTATTACATTATTGAACATTATATTCCTTATGTCATAAATACATCTTTAACAATAATTATCTAAAATAATACACTACTATCTCAATAATATCAAACTATAACTAATCGGGGTCGAATCCGCCAAAATTAATATCTCACTATCAATTTAAAGAATTTGAAGTAAATGGTGAGCAAGGTCGAAATCCACAGAGATTAGAGATTAAAAATCTTGTTTTGAAACCAGAAAATAAAAATAAATTGTGGATGAGAAATTTGAGTTTAAAACCGTTGAATCAAAGAAAAACAATAATTTAAAAGCAGAAAAATTCAATTGGAGAAGTTTTCCAGCCAAGGTCAATTCTGTACTAGTTCTTCTTGTAGATCATTGAAATAAAAAATGACTCATAAACTCAACAATAAATCAGTTATAAATGTTGAAAACGCTTCCAACAATTTAATCTCTCCTTAGTAATGGATTAAACAAGACAACGCGCTATGAGTAATCCCTTACCAAAAATTAAACCCGACACGCGCCTAGGCTTAATTAATTGATAGCTTAAAGAATGAGAGAGACCCGATTCTAACTAACAAACCATACGCATAGCTCATTCAAGTTAGATTATTTATCTTCTTAACATGACCTGAAAATCTGGTTCTAATCAAATTATGTTAATTGCTACTTGCATTAACTTGGTCAAACAATTACGGATTTGATTAAGTTAATTAGCATTTATCATTCTAACTTAACTAAACAATTGATCAGATTATCTAATCAATTAGAATAACACCATCAACCAAAAACCATTAAGCACAGAAAATAGATAAATATTGAAAAGTTTAAAGAGTAAAAAGAAGAACAATTCTCACAACACTTTTATTGAACTAGCACTTGATTAAACCTTAAGCTGGAATTGAAAGAGCTCAGCCACGTAGGACCATTCCCAAGCTTACAAACTAAAGAAAAGAAATATTAACTCTAAAACTATGATATCTAAACTAATAGTCCACCTTCTTATTTATAGAAGAGAAGAGAAGACTATTTCAAAGGAAATTTGAAAAATATATTTACAATCAAATTAAATCCAACAAATTAAAAATCCCATGATCCTCTCTAAGCTTCAAAAACCTTTGAATATATCTTCCAAAAAGAATCCAGCAGCCCCCTCATCTTTGACTTAGCAATTTTATCCCAAAGAAATGCAATAATCAAGTCAAACCAATACCTGCATCTATTTAATCACATAGACCAACAAACCCATCAAAAATACCAATTTATATGACCAAAATAATCTCATTTTAATAAGTTATTGGCACACATAATAAACCCATCAAACTCCCCCACACTTAATATTTGCTTGTCCTCAAGAAAAACTCAATTTACACAAAAGGAAATTCACCCAACTCTTCACAACTCTTACAAGAACATCTTTAAAAAAAACTACCTTAATTACAAAAGTAAAATTAAGTTGAATACTCAAATCTGAAATCCATGGAGAATAAAGGATTGAATTCACATTCTCTCAAACATAATACACAAGGCTTGAACTTTATAAGTTTAAACATGCAATTTTAAGTTCCTATCAATTAAACCATTGCTCAAAGAATTATTTGCAAAATAGCTTGGTCACAGAAAATCATCGCAATTACACACAAAATTAATAATGCTGCACTTTTCATTTATTTACATCTTTATTTATTTTTGGTGCTTGTACATTTATCGAATGCCTGAGTGTGTCATCATATTGGTAACCCGCTTGCGGGTACGTGGAGTCACAAACTCAAGTGGTCGGGCTTAACGCTACTCTTTGCCCATTACCGGACAGCGGAGTACCTCGACTGCACAAGCCTTTTTTGATTTGCCTTTTTTTTTTTTTTTTTACTTTAACAATTCAGTAATCTTAAAAGTAAACACACACACAAACTCATCTCCATAACCAAGCTGTTTATGCTATAATTAGAAAAGCAACGTATGTGAATTATGATCAAGCAATTTTGAAATTTCACCATTATTCATTCAAGCCTCATATATTATATCAAAAAGAATAACTAAATTCAATAATTTATTCTAAATGGACAAGAGATAATCGCTATCAAATTAACTTTACTAAAGTAATTAAGAGAGTTTTTCTATTGAATTCAAAGGGTTGTTCTAAGTCAGGACAAAATTTCCTAAAATTAACTCATGAGAATCCCAGCAATCCAACAACATCAATATCAAATTCAAGCAAATATCAGAACAAATTACTCACATTTTAAACAAATTGGGGCTGATTTTAGGAATACCCAGCAGATTTTAAACAAAACAACCATAAATTGATCTCAGATTTGTCAAAAATTCAGAACCTAAATTTCAAATTCATCATTATTCAAACTCAAATTCCCTCCCCCACACTTAAATTACATTGTCCCAATGTAAAACCCAACACAAATTCAAGCAAACAAAAGCAAAAATTGAAAATTATGATAAAGAAAACTTACCTGTAGTGCTGAATTCGTGTTCTGAAATCACAACAGGGGAGGTTACTATTTGATACATACCCGTTGAAAATTACTGCTTCAAGGAGAGGAATGGTTCTGATGCCACCAATCTGGCTTCGTTTTTGCTGGCGTTGGGCGAGATAAACATACTACTTCGTGAGAGAGAGAAAGAAAGAGAGAGAGAGAGAGGAACGAAATCTGCTGCTCTTTTTTTTTTTTTTTCCGTTTTCACTTTTAACTTGTGAAATTGTTGTGTGGGTAAAAATAAATAAATAAAACAAGACCCCACAAAGCACCTCTTTACGTCTCAATAAAGCTTCTTAAAACATAAAAGTTTAACCACACTACCATTAGAGCTCATTCTCAAAAGCAATCGAATCTGCACTTAAAAATAAACAAATTGGATTAGTTTATTAAAGAAGATGACCAAAAATAAATGAAAAAAAAATTAAATAAAATTAAAATGAAAGGAAAAATAAATTTTATTATTTTTTATTTATTTACTCTTTTTTTTTTTTTCAAACTTCCAACTCTCAAACCTGAACTTTAGGAATTTCCAATGAAATGTCCTCTGTTGCTGCTCGAAATCCCCCATAGAATGGTTTCAATCTGTGCCCATTAACCTTAAAAACTTTATTAGTCTCTAAACTTTGAATTTCTACTGCACCATGAGGAAAAATATTGATAACCACAAAAGGTCCAATCCATCTTGACCTTAACTTTCCTGGAAACAATTTCAATCTTGAATGATAGAGTAAAACCTTCTGGCCAATTAAAAATTGCTTTCTTGAAATTGAATTATCATGAAAGGCCTTAGTTTTCTCTTTGTAAATTCGAGAACTCTCATAAGCGTCATTCCTAACTTCTTCAAGCTCTTGCAATTGTAACTTCCTATGCTCACCAACTGCATCCACTTCCGTATTGCACTTCTTTACAGCCCAATAAGCTCGATGTTCTAACTCTACCGGCAAATGACATGGTTTCCCAAAAATCATTCGGTAAGGAGACATTCCTATAGGTGTCTTATAGGCTGTGCGATACGCCCACAGAGCATCATCTAAACGCAAACTCCAGTCCTTTCGATTAGGACTTACTGTTTTTTCCAGAATTGACTTAATCTCCCTATTCGACACCTCCGCTTGCCCACTTGTCTGAGGATGGTAAGCAGTAGAAGTTCGATGAGTAACCCCATATTTCTTGAAAAGAGCTTCCATTGTCTTATTGCAAAAATGTGTTCCTCGGTCACTAATGATAGCTCTTGGAGTTCCAAACCTGGCAAAAATATTAGACTTCACAAAATCCACAACAGTTTTAGCATTATCATTTCGACAAGCCTTAGCTTCCACCCACTTAGAAACATAATTAACAGCAAGTAATATATAAGTGTAACCAAACGAAGAAGGAAAAGGACCCATAAAATCTATACCTTATACATCAAAAATTTCACAAATTAGTATAGGATTAAGGGGCATTTGATCTCTATGTCCTAAATTTCCAGTTCTTTGACAATTAGCACAAGCTTTACAAAAAATGTATGAATCATGAAACAATGATGGCCAATAAAATCCACATTCAAGAACCTTACGAGCTGTTCTCTTAGGTCCAAAGTGACCACCACAAGCATAAGAATGACAAAATTTAAGAATGGACTCAATCTCATCATTATTGACACACCTTCTAATTATTTGATCTGAACAATATTTCCACAAATAAGGATCATCCCAAGCATAGTATTTGGCATCATTTTTAATTTTATCTTTTTCATGCTTAGTTAAATCATCAGGCAATGATCTAGTAACTAAGTAATTGACAATGTTAGCATACCAAGGAATACTATTACTTAAAGAGAAAAGATACTCATCCGGAAATGCATCATTTAAAGGTAGTGTTTCCTCCCTCAAAGGTACTCGGCTAAGATGGTCTGCCACCAAATTTTCAGACCCTTTTTTGTCTCTAATTTCTATATCAAATTCTTGTAGTAATAAAATCCACCTTATTAGCCTAGGCTTAGCTTCTTTCTTCTTCAACAAATACCGCAAAGCTGCATGATCAGAAAACACAATAACCTTAGTGCAAAGCAAATAAGAACGGAATTTTTCTAAAGCAAATACAATAGCTAAAAGTTCTTTTTCCGTTGTGGAGTAGTTGCTTTGAGCACTATCAAGTGTTCTTGAGGCATAATAAATAACATGAGGTTCCTTGCCAATTTTCTGCCCAAGAACAGCCCCTACAGCATGATTGCTAGCGTCACACATTATCTCAAATGGAAAATCCCAGTTTGGAGCTTGAACAATTGGGGCTGAAATTAACTTCTCCTTCAATATGTCAAATGCTTGCTTGCAGGCTTCATCAAACTGAAAATCAACATCCTTTTGCAAGAGTCTACATAAAGGTTGAGCAATTTTTGAGAAGTCCTTAATAAATCGCCGATAAAATCCTGCATGTCCAAGAAAAGAGCGAACTTCCCGTACACTTACGGGGTAAGGTAAAGATTTTATAACATCGACCTTTGCCTTATCTACCTCTATACCCCTAAAAGACACAATATGACCCAAAATAAGCCCTTGATCAACCATAAAATGACATTTTTCATAATTAAGAACAAGGTTAGATTCTAGGCATCTTTCCAAAACTTTTTCAAGATTTGTTAAACATTCATCAAAAGAATTTCCATAAACAGTAAAATCGTCCATAAAAACTTCTATAATGCTCTCTACATAATCAGAAAAGATACTTACCATACACCGTTGAAATGTTGCTGGGGCATTACAAAGCCCAAACGGCATTCGTCGGTAAGCAAAAGTTCCAAATGGACATGTGAATGTTGTCTTTTCTTGATCTTCGGGTGCAACTGGAATTTGATAAAAACCTGAATATCCATCTAAACAACAGTAATGAGTCCTACCTGCTAGCCTTTCAAGCATCTGGTCAATAAATGGCAGCGGAAAGTGATCTTTCCTCGTTGTTGCATTTAGTTTCCTGTAATCAATACAAACACACCATCCATTTTGAACTCGGGCAGGAACTAACTCACCATCAGAATTTTCTACCACAGTAATGCTTGTTTTCTTAGGCACTACCTGAACTGGACTAACCCACTTACTATCCGAAATTGGATAAATCACACCAGAATCTAAAAGCTTTACAATTTCTTTCTTGACAACCTCCATCATTGGTGGGTTAAGACGCCTCTGTGCTTCTCTCCTTGGTCTGCTATCTTCTTCAAGTAAAATCTTATGCATGCACGTGGATGGACTTATGCCTTTAATGTCAGCAATAGTCCATCCAACAGCACTCTTATACTTCTTAAGAACCTGAATTAACTTCTCCTCCTCCTCCTTTTTGAGTTTATTGGAAATTATCACTGGAAGGGTTTCTTCTTCACCCAAAAATACATACTGATAACATGTAAATCCAACACGTTTTTATTGATTATAATATGCTGATTTTGTGTTAATTGTGCTTAAAAGAGGAGTTTTTAGTTGGATTCTTGTTTTTGTGTTAGGATATACTGGATATGGTGAGAATGAAGCTAAAAGGAGAAGATTCTGAAGATGTTTTTGGGAAGCAGTAGCTGCTGGATTCTGTTTGGAAAATATGAAGCTGTCAAGTCCTTAGCCTTGGGCAAGACTAAGCAACAAGCGAACAGATGCGGATTGATTTATACGAGTTGCTGACCTGCGACTTATTGGGATTGTTTCCAGCGTGTTTTAGACCAGAGAAAGAATACTAAACACTGTTTAGTGGGCCCCTTTTATTGTATTATGTTTTGGCCCCACTTTTAGGAGTATATAAGTTAAAATTAGGTTTTTAAATGGACACTTTTTGATTACGTAAAGGGAGATACGAATTTCAGCCTTCTTTGACAGATTTTACAATGTTTTTCTTCCATAGCCATGTGTGGCTAGTTGTCCTGTTCAGTTAAGGCTTAATCCAAGGTAGAAGTTTGATCATGATTGTGAGATTGAATTGAACTTAATAGAATTCTTTGATTTACATTGCATTTATATTCTTTCTGTGGTTTATTGGGAAAATATATCCCTTAGTGAAATTCTATTGAATGATTTAACAGGGCCCGTTATTTGTTTGATAGCAATTTCCTTGACTATTCAATTGAATCAAATCCGTAATTGTTTGATTAGATTGATGTAGTAGTGATTGGTATAATTTAATTGGGTAGAACCTTTTAGGTTATATTAAGAAAGAATATAATCTGATTTAAATGGATGCTCGTAGTTTCTGTTAATTAGGGCAAGGTCTTACTAGATTTTAAGGCTGTTAACGGTTAAATCATTCGTCGTACTTAGGATTGCTAGTTAATTAGGAGTTGTTATTAGATCGTATCTTAGCAACCTATTAATACGGTAGGATTGGTTGGGTCGACGTTCTTCCTGCCTATAACTTGTCTATAATCTGAATTAAAGGATTATTCTTGAATCAATGATCAATCAGTTTAAACTTCGAACCGCGGTATGCCTTGACTGAATTCTTCCCCATCGTTTCAGGTTTTATATTATTTTTGTTGCTTTCGTTTTTAATTTTAATTAATCTCGTTCCAATCAGTTTAAACTCGCTTTTGTTGCTCTTCCCCCGTTTTAATTTTTAGTTTTATTTTCAGTTCTGGTTAACTTTCGGCAAGCTAGTCCCTAGGGTTCGACCCTTCTCACCCTATTTACAAGTTTTTTTTTGTAGGAAGAGCAGGTTATTATTTTTTGTGGATTCGGCAACCATCAAATTTTGGCGCCGCTGCCGGGGACTAGTTAACTTTATTGTTTGTTGTCTTCTTGGATGACCAGGTCTGAAATTTGCCTATAGAATTTGATCCAGAGATAGAAAAGACAGCTCGTACATTGACGAAGGAAACCAAGCTACGAAAAAGGGCTGCAACTGCTTCTACAGCTGATCCAGAAATTATAATTACTGATTTAGTTGAATCTTCAACTGAATTTGATCCTGAATTAGAAGATTCCTCAACAGATTCTGATAGAGAAGAAGTGATGGCTGATAACCGCACAGTTAGAGAGCTACAGGCTGCCCCTGTAGACCAACAGCCCCTGTGTATTGCTTATCCCAACTTAGATGGGCCGTTTGAGCTGAAATCTGGATTGATACATCAGCTACCTACCTTCCATGGAATGAAGACCGAGAACCCACATAACTTTTTGAAAGAATTCCATGGAGTTTGCTCTAGTATGAAGCCTCAAGGTGTTACGGAGGAGCAAATTAAGTTGAGAGCATTCCCGTTTTCTCTCAAAGATACTGCTAAAGAATGGTTGCTTAACCTACCACCGGGTTCTATAACAACATGGCCCGAAATGGCTCGTGTATTTTTGGAGAAGTATTTCCCCGCTTCTAGGGCTGCCATTATTCGAAGGGAAATATGTGGTATTAAGCAACGAGTTGGAGAGAGCCTTTATGATTACTGGGAGAGATTCAAGAGGTTATGTGCAGCTTGCCCACAACACGGAATGTCAGATCAGTCTTTGATCCAGTACTTTTATGAAGGAATGGTAGATATGGAGAGGAAAATGGTTGATGCTGCAAGTGGGGGAGCAATTGTGAATAAAACTCCAGCCCAAGCTAAAGAGATCATAACTACTATGGCAGCAAATTCACAGCAATTCGGGCAAACTGAAGAGCCTTCAAGGAAAGTCTACCAGGTAAGTAATTCTTCTGTAGATGATAGACTTAATGAACTAACATCTATGTTTAAAACCTTTACTGCAGGATTCAATGCTCGTGCAAATGTGTGTGGATTGTGCAATTCGCCTGATCACCCGACAGACTTGTGTTATCAAATACAAGATGATCAGGAACAAGTCAATGCAATGGGTGAATTTTCCGGGCAGCCCCGAAGGCCATTCCCTAATTCATCTAATGAAGGATGGAGAAATCAGCAGAATTATGGCTATGGGAATAGGCAGAATTTCCAGCAAGCTAGACCGCCTCCTCAACAAGCTTCCAACTCAAGTATGTCTTTGGAAGACATTGTTAAAGCTCTTGCCACTAGTACGGCCACATTTCAGCAAGAAACTAGGAGGGAATTGAGCGGGATTACCACCAACATGAATGCCTTACAGCAGGAAACTAGGAGGAGCATTCAGAACTTGGAGACCCAAGTCAGCCAACTTGCCTCTTCCGTGAGCAGGTTGGAGAATCAAGGAAAGTTACCATCTCAAACTGTTGTCAACCCGAGAGAGAACGTAAGTGCTATCACTTTACGTAGTGGAAAAGAGCTAAATACAACAGCTCCAAAGAAAGGCAGCAGTGGGTCTAAGAAAGAAGCTGAAAAAGAGGTAGAAATTCAGCGGAATGAACCTCCCAAGCAAGTTGAAAAGCGGCAGCCCGAGACGTTTGTTATACCGCCTCCCTTTCCCGAAAGGTTGAGGCAATGCAAGAGGGAGAAAGAAGAGAAAGATATCCTTGACATTTTTCGAAAGGTTGAGGTAAATATTCCTTTGCTCGATTTAATTAAGCAAATACCTCGATATGCAAAGATTTTGAAGGAATTTTGTGTAAGTAAGAAGAGGCAAGCTGAGGTTGAGAAGGTAAGTGTGGGGGAGAATGTCTCCGCTATTTTGCAAAGAAAACTTCCCCCAAAATGCAAGGATGAAGGTATGTTTTCTATCCCTTGTGGAATAGGCAATGTGCAAATTAAGAAAGCTATGTGTGATTTAGGCGCTTCAATTAATTTTATGCCATTGTCTATTTTCTCTTCTTTGAATATAGGTCCTTTAAAGAAAACTAGCATTTGCATTGAATTGGCGGATAAGTCCGTAATCTACCCGGAAGGGGTGCTAGAGGATGTGTTGGTGAAAGTTAATGATTTAATTTTTCCTGCTGATTTTTATGTGGTTGATATGGAGGATGCTAAATCTTCAAATTCTTCTGAAATCATTTTAGGGAGACCATTTCTTAGGACAGCTAGGACTAAAATTGATATTTTTGATGGTATTCTTACCATGGAGCTGGACGGTGAAGTTGTCAAATTTAATATGTATAGTGAAGTTAAGGATGTTAGTGTTGTGTCAAATGTGAATGCTATATCTAATGTTGAGTCTGGTATTGAAAACTCTTCTCAATTGAATGATAAAAATAAGTTAAATGTGGTTTCTTGCAATAATTCTGATATTGATTGTGCTAATAAGTTCAAAGAAAAAGTTTTGTTTGATGAGAAGTTGCAGGTTGAGAATGAGAAGAAGGCAATGAAATTGGGTTTGAGGCGATTGCCGAATCGCTTAAAATATTTGTTTATTGATGATGAAGACCCAATTGCTTTGATAGTGCCCAAAGGATTAAGTAGTGGGCAAGGAAAGAGGTTAATTCAGGTATGCAATGAGTACAAAGATGCGTGTAGAAGGGCAGGACATGCTGCCTATGGAACCTGGATGGAGCTCGGTTAAAGAATTGGAACGTCTAGCCGGAGACGTTAAACTATGGCACTTACTGGGAGGCAACCCAGCACATGCTTGCTAAGTTTGAATTTTTGTTATATTTGTTTATTTTATTTTATTTTATGAAAAAAAAATAAAAAAAATAAAAAAAATAATCTTGATGAACAGTGTCATCTTCTTCCTTGGGTTTAATTTCTGGTTATGAAAATTCTGGGTATGAAAGGTGAAAAATGGTGTTTTAATGGTTGAGAGCAATAAGAGGTGAAAGGTGTTTTAATGGTGTTTTAAAGATGAAAGGTGAAAAATGATGTTTTAATGGTTGAGAGCAATGAGAGGTGAAAGGTGTTTTAATGGTGTTTTAAAGGTGAAAGGTGTTTTAATGGTGTTTTAAAGGTGAAAAATTCTGGGTATGGTGTTTTAATGGGTTTTAGTTATGTTCTACCGTGTAAAAAGAAATGAGAAGGGGTATATAACTTTGAATTTTTTTTTATAAGTGGGTTTATTTGAGCATGTGAGTTTATTTATTTATTTAATTATTTAATTATTTATTTTTTCAGCTAAGAAAAGGGTTAAAATAAACAAATCACTCTACCCCTTCTCTCAAAATCGCAAACCACCAGCAGCCTCTCAAACCCAGAAATCGCAATTCCAGCAGTCGCATCCTGGATCTCTCTCCCTCTCTCTCAATTTCGATCTCCACCAGAAAAAGCAGACCAGAAAACGCAAACCAGAAACCTCAACCCAGAAATCGCAACCCAGAAAATCAAACCCAGAAATCGAAACCACCAGAAATCGCAACCCAGAAAATGCAGACCAGAAACCAGCAACGTTTTCGATCCTCCTCCTTTCATCATGTTCACATTAAGGGGGTGGTGATTCAAGAACATCAGCTTTGCCGTACTTAAGGGGTTTTGGGTTACTGCAATTTCAGATTAAGGTTAGTTTTTCCTTTGTGAAAGAATTTGAAACTAAATAGGTCAGTAATTCCATATCTTTGATTTAGAACTCTGTTGTTTTCGAATGACTGTTCATTATGAGTTCTAGTTGCTGATTCTGTTGGAACATTAATTTGCTGGCTGGAATTATATTGTGTGAAGATAATTTGGATTAGAGTTATTGTTTATGATCAAGCTTTATTTCAAGTCAATAATTACCGTCATTTTTAAGTTTTGTGCTAATGAGAAGACAGCATATCTATGCTTATTTGCTAGCTTAAAAAATTTTTGAGATAACATCTTCACATATCTGCTGGAATTGATTTTTGATTATGGTTGTGATTCTTAGTTGGGTGTAAATTGTTAGAATTCTGAAATTATTGACTATGAGTTATATCAATTTAAGTCGATAGTTTCAATTCTTTATAGGCTTTGTGCAATATACAGGTTACACAATTGATTGGATATTTGCTATTTCTGTGTGATAATTTGGCCAAAGTCAGTTGCTTGTTGTTCTATTGCCTTGGGATTTGTTAGTGGATTCTCTTACAGGTAATCACTTTTGTGATTTCGGTTCATGGCTCGGACCGCAGAGGCACCAACAGGGCAGTGTTTCTTTCCCCTTATTCTTTTTAATTCTGTTTTATTATACCCCACCTTGTGGTTCATTGTGATTTGTCCACATTGAGGACAATGTGTGAAATAAGTGTGGGGAGGGGATTTGGTATGAGAATATTTTTGCTGCAATTTTTGGGACTGATTTATGTGATTGAGCAGGTGTAATTTTGATGTGATTTTACTGAATTTGTGAGCTTTATATGTTATGTAGCTGCTGCCATTGTGTTCTTTACTTGGTGATTTGCTCCTTTTTGGTCAACTTTTAAATATTTAGTTATGGCATATATGCTGGAATCGTGAGTTTTAGTTGCTGCCATGTGTCCATTTTCAATTAAAATTGACCATTATGACAGTTTTTGATAGAGAATGCTTCTGAGTTTTAGTTAGACGCTTATCCCATGATATTTTGAGTAAAATTTTTGCAATTTTGATGTGTTAAACTAATTTTGGGATTACTCATTGGGCTGTTTATGTTTTTAAACATGATTTTGAACTCTTAGGAAGTCTAGAGAGGAGAACTTTGCTATTATTACTTGGTTTGACCGTTGTGAAAATCTTGGACGATAAGACTTAGCGAGCGGAAACCATAGCTTAAAATTGACCGTCATTGCACTCATGAGTCTTAATTTAAATTGTTTACACTTTGAATTCTCAAAATGGTTTTCAAAACTTAGTTTCTTTGGATAGGTGTTTTTGAGAGCAATTTCCGAAGCTAAAAATTTAGAATATCTTCCGAACACTAGAACTTTCTTTTACATTCCCTTGAGGCGAAATCCTAGGCGAGTCTCGACTTTGGAAATGATTTGGGCATTCTCTTGGCCGATTCATTAATCCTTTTATGTTTTTCCCACCTTTACATTACCATTCTCTCACCCCCTTCTAGCCTACGAAGTATGCTAAACGCGTACTCTAAATTCTTTTCATAACCCACGATATAACCATATAACCGAAAAAGCCTTCGCTTACCACCCTTTTTGCGAGAAAATAGTCTTTTCAATTATTTGTTGAGCAAGTGCATATGTTAATAATTTGGGATTGACACAATTGCATTTTGTTTAGTTTTTAGAATTTGAAATCTTGCTACCCATGCTTATTAGATGTAAATTTTTCTTGGGTTCAATTATTGTTGTAAATAGATTTTAGGGTGTTCTTTATGAAAAAAAAAGAAAAAAAATTCAGAAAAAAAATAGAAAAAAAACAGCAAAACAGAAAAGAAAGAAAAAAAATTCAAATGAAAAAAAAAGAAGAAAAGTTGAGTTTGTATATAGAATTTTGTAAGTCTTGTTGTCGTAGTTGTATTCGTATAGAATTTTTATTTTGAGTCGCATTTGTAGTCATTTGAGCATTAATTAAGGGTAAATACATTGTGCATTGCTCGTTTGAGATTTAATATTGGAGACTTATTTTCTTGTTATTCTTTATCCTTACATTATCCTTTCTTTTGTAACCTTCACCCTAGCCTAACCCGAGTAAAAGACCTATTGATCCTTTGTTGAGATTTGTCCTACATTAGTGGAGAGGGAATTTGGATGAGAGCTTATGGTTGTTCATTATTTGGTTTTCTTGAAGCTATGAAAATATGTTTTATATGCTTTGTTAATTGCTCAATAAAATGCCTATCGATTCAAACTTCGTATGTGTGCGTGTGTGTTTTAAGAATTCTTAGTGTAACCTTTTTTGATTGAGTTCATAATGATGGAATGATATTGACGGTTTGGTATCCAATTGCGAGGTTGAGTTGTTTGCGGTTTTTGCATATGTTGGATTGAGTTTCATGGTGACGTTGTGGTCTCCTAATAGATTTGATTTTGAGTCTTAAGTCATGCTTGAGGACAAGCATGGGATAAGTGTGGGGAAGTTTGATAACATGTAAATCCAACACGTTTTTATTGATTATAATATGCTGATTTTGTGTTAATTGTGCTTAAAAGAGGAGTTTTTAGTTGGATTCTTATTTTTGTGTTGGGATATACTGGATATGGTGAGAATGAAGCTAAAAGGAGAAGATTCTGAAGATGTTTTTGGGAAGCAGTAGCTGCTGGATTCTGTTTGGAAAATATGAAGCTGTCAAGTCCTTAGCCTTGGGCAAGACTAAGCAACAAGCGAACAGATGCGGACTGATTTATACGAGTTGCTGACCTGCGACTTATTGGGATTGTTTCCAGCGTGTTTTAGACCAGAGAAAGAATACTAAACACTGTTTAGTGGGCCCCTTTTATTGTATTATGTTTTGGCCCCACTTTTAGGAGTATATAAGTTAAAATTAGGTTTTTAAATGGACACTTTTTGATTACGTAAAGGGAGATACGAATTTCAGCCTTCTTTGACAGATTTTACAATGTTTTTCTTCCATAGCCATGTGTGGCTAGTCGTCCTGTTCAGTTAAGGCTTAATCCAAGGTAGAAGTTTGATCATGATTGTGAGATTGAATTGAACTTAATAGAATTCTTTGATTTACATTGCATTTATATTCTTTCTGTGGTTTATTGGGAAAATATATCCCTTAGTGAAATTCTATTGAATGATTTAACAGGGCCCGTTATTTGTTTGATAGCAATTTCCTTGACTATTCAATTGAATCAAATCCGTAATTGTTTGATTAGATTGATGTAGTAGTGATTGGTATAATTTAATTGGGTAGAACCTTTTAGGTTATATTAAGAAAGAATATAATCTGATTTAAATGGATGCTCGTAGTTTCTGTTAATTAGGGCAAGGTCTTACTAGATTTTAAGGCTGTTAACGGTTAAATCCTTCGTCGTACTTAGGATTGCTAGTTAATTAGGAGTTGTTATTAGATCGTATCTTAGCAACCTATTAATACGGTAGGATTGGTTGGGTCGACGTTCTTCCTGCCTATAACTTGTCTATAATCTGAATTAAAGGATTATTCTTGAATCAATGATCAATCAGTTTAAACTTCGAACCGCGGTATGCCTTGACTGAATTCTTCCCCATCGTTTCAGGTTTTATATTATTTTTGTTGCTTTCGTTTTTAATTTTAATTAATCTCGTTCCAATCAGTTTAAACTCGCTTTTGTTGCTCTTCCCCCGTTTTAATTTTTAGTTTTATTTTCAGTTCTGGTTAACTTTCGGCAAGCTAGTCCCTAGGGTTCGACCCTTCTCACCCTATTTACAAGTTTTCTTTTGTAGGAAGAGCAGGTTATTATTTTTGGTGGATTCGGCAACCATCACATACTTCAAATGTTGGGGCAGCAGCTTTAGCTCCAATTTTGGTGGCTGCAAAATAGAAGGCAGAAGAACATGGTTACATTTAGGTAAATTAATTATAGGTCCATCACTTACCTTAGGATCTTGTGCATTTAATGCAAGCACCACTTCATGCAACTCTTCTTCAATCACAAAATTTTCTTCAAGATTTCCAAGGCTGCCTGAATTTAAATCATTGCAAAGTACAACCTCAAGCTTATCTTCTTTATTCAAATGAAACACTTTTTCAGTCAATGGTTCAATAACATCTATGCCACAAACAGAAGAAACATCATTAGGAAATTTCATGGCATCATAAACATTAAATTTAATCACCTCACCATCAAATTCCATAGTTAATGTCCCCTCATACACATCTATCTTAGTTCTAGCGGTACTAAGAAATGGTCTTCCAAGCAGTAAATTACAAGAATTAGAAGATTTATCATCTTCCATATCAATAACATAAAAATCTGCTGGAAATATTAAATTATTTACCTGAACCAACACATCCTCCAATACTCCCTTGGGGTAAACTATGGATCTATCGGCAAGAACAATAAGTACCCCAGTATCTTTTAAAGGACCAGTATTTAATTGCATATAAATAGAATAAGGCATAACATTTATTGATGCTCCTAAATCACACATAGCCCTATCTATCCCAATATTACCAATTTGACAAGATATGGCAAACATACCTTTGTCTTTGCATTTTTTTGGTAATTTCCTTTGAAGCACAGTAGAAACATTTTCTCCCACATTAATTTTCTCACATCCAGATAATTTCTTTTTATTAGTGCATAATTCTTTAAGAAATTTTGCATACCTGGGTATTTTTTTTATTGCGTCAAGTAGTGGAATATTGATTTCCACTTTTCGGAATATGTCAAGAATTTCCTTCTCTTCCTTTTCCTTCTTAGACTTGGCAAATCTTTGAGGAAAAGGGGGATGAATTTTCAGAATTTCAGGTGTGTCCAATACTGCACCATCAGTTGGCTTGACCTTCTCTACTTCGTCCTCCGGTACCAAGTCACGTCCACATTTTTTTTCTGCTGGAATTTCCAGCTCCTTGCCACTCCTCAAGGTAATTGCATTTGCATTCTGTTTTGGATTCAAAACAGTTTGAGAAGGTAATTTACCTTGAGACTCTAACTTACCTAACGAAGTGACTAATTGGCTGACTTGGTTCTCCAGATTTTGGATGCTAGTTTGTGTCTCTTGCTGAAATTGCTTAGTGTTAGTAGCAAGTGATTTAACAATATCTTCAAGAGACATACCTGAACTAGAAGATCCATGATCAGGTGCTGGCTGCCTATTCTGAAATTTTGGAAAATTCAACGGCTTTGTTCCGTAGCTCAAATTTGGATGATCTCGCCATCCCGAATTGTAGGTATTCGAATATGGATCATATTTTCGTTGAGGACCTGAAAAATTTCCCATAGCACTGGCGTGTTCTTGACCATCATCTTGCAAAGTCGGACACATGTCTGTAGGATGTCCAGTATAGGCGCATATTCCACAAGCTTTAACTTGCTGCCCATTTCCTACAACCAAATTTTGAACCAAAGATGTTAAATCATTAATTTAACTTTCAAGAGAAGAAACACTTACCTCATTAATATTTCTTGAATGTTCATGGCGAGACCCAAACTGTTGAGAATTTGCAGCCATTGTGGAAATTAATTCCCTTGCGGCTTGGGGAGTTTTATTTTCGATTGCTCCACCACTTGCTGCATCTATCATTTGCCTCTCCATATGCAATAAACCTTCATAAAAATACTGAATTAAGGCTTGATCAGAAAATCCATGTTGTGGACAGCTTGCGCACATTTTCTTAAATCTCTCCCAATACTCATGTAGAGTTTCATTGTTCTTTTGCCTACTCCCACAAATATCTCTCCTAATGCTAGCAGCCCTTGAGGCAGGAAAGAATTTATCTAGAAAAGCTCTTACCATTTCTGTCCATGATGTAATAGATCCAGATGGCAAATAGAACAGCCACTCTTTTGCAGAATCAGCTAAAGAAAATGGAAAAGCTCTTAATTTTATTTGTTCCTCAGAAATTCCATGGGGTTTCATGGTGGAGCATACAACATGAAATTCCTTCAAATGCTTGTGAGGATCCTCATTCTGTAAACCTCTAAAAATGGGCAATAATTGAATCAAACCTGATTTAAGCTCAAATGCCACCTCCAAGGCTGGGTACGTGATGCAAAGAGGAGGTTGATTAATAGGAGGTGTTGCCAACTCCCTTAATGTTCTCTGATCAGCCATCTCCTCTTCCGGTTCGAACTCACCTGAACTTTCAGAGAGCTCTTCTGGACGTGAAGTAGTTGCAGGAATTTCAGGATCAATTGGCTTTTCTGGAGTTGCAGTAGCAGCTATAGACAATTGTTTCTTCTGTTTTGCCTCTTTTCTCAATCGTTTAGCAATTTTCTCAATCTCAGTGTCGTATTGGAGTTCACCTATACTATCTGATCTGGTCATAAAAAAAACAATATAATTAATTTACTCTAATCCCCGGCAGCGGCGCCAAAATTTGATCGGGGTCGAATCCGCCAAAATTAATATCTCACTATCAATTTAAAGAATTTGAAGTAAATGGTGAGCAAGGTCGAAATCCACATAGATTAGAGATTAAAAATCTTATTTTGAAACCAGAAAATAAAAATAAATTGTGGATGAGAAATTTGAGTTTAAAACCGTTGAATCAAAGAAAAACAATAATTTAAATGCAGAAAAATTCAATTGGAGAAGTTTTCCAGCCAAGGTCAATTCTGTACTAGTTCTTCTTGTTGATCATTGAAATAAAAAATGACTCATAAACTCAACAATAAATCAGTTATAAATGTTGAAAACGCTTCCAACAATTTAATCTCTCCTTAGTAATGGATTAAACAAGACAACGCGCTATGAGTAATCCCTTACCAAAAATTAAACCCGACACGCGCCTAGGCTTAATTAATTGATAGCTTAAAGAATGAGAGAGACCCAATTCTAACTAACAAACCATACACATAGCTCATTCAAGTTAGATTATTTATCTTCTTAACATGACCTGAAAATCTGGTTCTAATCAAATTATGTTAATTGCTACTTGCATTAACTTGGTCAAACAATTACGGATTTGATTAAGTTAATTAGCATTTATCATTCTAACTTAACTAAACAATTGATCAGATTATCTAATCAATTAGAATAACACCATCAACCAAAAACCATTAAGCACAGAAAATAGATAAATATTGAAAAGTTTAAAGAGTAAAAAGAAGAACAATTCTCACAACACTTTTATTGAACTAGCATTTGATTAAACCTTAAGCTGGAATTGAAAGAGCTCAGCCACGTAGGACCATTCCCAAGCTTACAAACTAAAGAAAAGAAATATTAACTCTAAAACTATGATATCTAAACTAATAGTCCACCTTCTTATTTATAGAAGAGAAGAGAAGACTATTTCAAAGGAAATTTGAAAAATATATTTACAATCAAATTAAATCCAACAAATTAAAAATCCCATGATCCTCTCTAAGCTTCAAAAACCTTTGAATATATCTTCCAAAAAGAATCCAGCAGCCCCCTCATCTTTGACTTAGCAATTTTATCCCAAAGAAATGCAATAATCAAGTCAAACCAATACCTGCATCTATTTAATCACATAGACCAACAAACCCATCAAAAATACCAATTTATATGACCAAAATAATCTCATTTTAATAAGTTATTGGCACAAATAATAAACCCATCAATAACTATTATGTTGCCCAACATTTTCTATACGCAGATGAATGAGAAGAAGTAACATATACTCCAATAGTATCTGAAAATATTAAATGAATAAGCTGAATACAACTTTTCCATGAGAAGATAATTATATAGAAAAAAGGGGAAACAACTAATATTTTTCTCATATACTTACTAATATAAAGTCATACAACTGCATAAATATCATTTTTTTGCTTATCACAGTGCTGTTAATTTAATTCATAATTCTCTTCATAAAATAAAAAAATATATCTTCAAAAACTCAAAATACATAGTCCATAGGTAACATAAGGCCTTAGGTGCAAATAAACATATATTTACTAGCAGTCTAAGGGTAAAATGTGACATCTTGAGTACAATGATGACGCTGGTAGTACCAAGAGTAAATAATCATTGTCATATACATGTACATAACTACCTTTAAAGACAACCACCTGATTTACACTCCAAATATTATATACATACCGAACACTGTCCCAAAGACAGTATCATAATCATAATCCGTTAATTTTTTTAATACTCCGTCATCACAGGTGCATTCTCTATTAGAAAACATATAATGAATATATTCAGAGTATTTATTCAGCTGTATCAATAAATAATCATCATTTTCATAATTCAAATATCAACATAACATTATTTATTCACATTTTAAATATATATTCATAAATAAGATTTTCTCATTTTAACATCCTTTATAAACTGAATTTTACCATAAAATAATTTTAACAAATCATATATATATATATATAATTTAATAAAATACCAATTTTATATAATTATCCATTCACCTAATCCAAAATCTATTATCACTTAACAAACAGAAAATCACCTCTACGATTTGCCACAACAGCTGGATTTACTCTTAAAGTAGCATAAGAATAATGATCAACTAAAATACCATCTAGAATTATAAACTAGTACTATGAGATGGATAACATGAACGTAAGGACGATTCCTAAATTGTAAAGAGGTTTCGGCATATATCGGTTTATTTACCAAATTTCTAAATGATTATTATCTCAATCAATTCACCAATTCAGTTGTGCTATCAATACTCTCTAAAATATTTGGATATCCAATATTACTAAATATTTAAAATATCTCAAAATACAATAAAATTACATTAATTTAGTTCAGAATAAAACCAATAATATTAGTAATGATAATGTTATTATTATTTACTTGGGTTTCTTTTTTTTTAAACATTATTCATTTTTTTATTTTAAAATAATTACTTAATTATTATTATTTCAAATATAACAATTATGTTAAATTCAACATTAAATGACAATAATAATAACAATAATTATTATTGTTATAAACCAAAAATTAATTTAGAAGTAGTAGTAGTAATAATAATAATAATAATAATAATAATAATAATAATAATAATAATAATAATAATATAACTTGTTTATTATAATCATAACAATAAAAGTTTTTAATGAAATATTTAATTTTATAAAATTTTAAGTACATCTTATTTAATTTAATCATTTAATAATCGATTAACTCTATTTAATTTATAAATAATTTAATCAACTCAATTTGATTTGTACATAATTAAAATTTTAATTTAATTAATTTTTTATACATAATAATTTAATATTAATATTAAATATAAATATAATTCAATTTAATAAAATATTAATTATTTCCTCACAATTAATTTACTAACGTCACACATATGTATTTATATAAATTATTATTTATTTATTCAATAAATTTCTAAAAAATTTATAATTCAAAATTTAATTAATTATTAATTTATTTTCATCTTTTATTATTTTTTACTTAATTTAATTCGTTCAAAATTTTATTTCCTTTTAAATTACTACTAATTAATCAATTAATTACAATATTATATCAAATTTCATTTTAAAATTTTAAATTCCTAATTAATCAGAATTTTAATTAATTATAATTAATATTAAATTTTAATTTATATATATATATATGAATTTTTAATAACTTATCCATAATTTACAAATGAGATGTCAAAACGAATCTTATAAAGAGAAGATCTCAACCATACCGAAATCACTTAGAAAAGAAACCGAAAAAAAGTCAAAAAGTCAATTGAAAACAGCTGGACGATGAGTGGCGCGTGAGATGTCCTCAGGTGGCGGTTGACCGCGAGTCACTCCTTCCTGAACTCGTCTCCAACGGACGCAACCAATGGTTTGGCATGTGTTATTGATCGGTGTTGTAACAATGATAGATAGGGAGAAAAACTCGTCCGATGTCTTCCTCTCTTATGTTTTCTTCCTTTCTCTCTCTCTCTCTCTCTCATCTCTTTTTCTTTTTTATTTTTCTAGACTGTCTCTCTCCCTCTCTCTCAATTATTTTCTTTCTTTATTTTTTTATACTATACTTTTAACATTATTTTTATTTATTTATTTTAAAAATATTACAAAAATAAAACTTTATATTTATTAGTTGTGATAGCTAAGAATATTTTGAAATTTAATAAAGTTAGAAAAATGAAATGTAAAATTATTATAGTTTTTGAAATATATAAATAATTCTTTATCTTTATTAAAATGAATTGTTTGTTTTTACTATTTATTAAAATGATTTGTTATTCTTTTTGATAAAACTTAAAAATTCAATTCATCCAAAAAATAATAAAATAGATATAAGAATTAATTTTGTTAGCTCGAATTTAGCCTGAAAAGTACCTTAAGACTCTTTGCTCCACTTTGACCTTTCAAAACGTGGACTTGAAGTCAACTTTGAACTTAAAATAAATAAATAAATAAATAATAGTAAAAGAAGTCGAACTGATCAAGCAGAAATTTCATTTCTCATTCCAAACAGCAAAAACAGGAGAATTTGGTAGCCATGTTCGTAATCCTTTATTTCTTGCTTATTGACTACAGGTTTCCAAACAAGCTAACGCCCAATTACGTTCATCATAACTGCTCAAACACAACTACTTTCACCCACAACAGCGCTTACCAGTCAAATCTATTTTTCGTACTCTCTCTCTTTCGTCAAATGTTATCAACAGCAGTGGATTCAATAGCACCTTTACTGGGCAGGGCCTTGATGCCGTATATAGTCTCTTTCTCTGTCGTGGTGACTTGAGCACCGACGTTTGCCAACTGGGTCAGTTTTGCAATCCAAGACATAGGCCGACTTTGTTCCATCGAAAAAGTGGCCGTAATATGGTTTGATGAGTGTTTTGTTGAATATAAAAAATAAAAAAGAGCTGCACTTCAAAAACAAAACACAGCCAATAAACAAAGATGAGTAGATATGGAACTTGGGTTTTCATTGCACACCAGATTCTAAAACAGAACTTCCAATTTATAGACTACAACAAAACATAAATGCAGAATTTTAGGAACATATAGCAGCCTCATTACTAGATTTTTAGGAATAATAAAAGACTCAATGGCAACTAATCAGAAAATAAGGAAAATACAGCAACCCCACCAATTACTAGAAAATAAGGAACCATTATTTAGTAGAAAATCATATAAAATTACAGCAATAACCAAACTGCAGAAAATCAGGAAATATTACAGCACTAAGTCAACTCTGGATTACTCTTCAACACTCCCCTTTAATTCAAAGTTGCTAACACTAAGCAAGGATCTGAAGTAAACAAACGTCTCTTTTGGCAAAGGTTTGGTCAGTATATCAGCCACCTAATTATTTGTACAATAATGCTTCAACGCTATCTCATCATTTGCAACCAGATCACGAATGAAATGAAAACAAATATCTATATGCTTTGTTCTGCTGTGGAATGCTGGATTTTTGGTCATGAAAATTGTTGCTTTGTTGTCACAAAATATATCAGTTGCTCCTTTTTGTTCCTGATAAAGTTCAGCTAACACTCTCCTCAACCAAATTGCTTGACAAACTGCTAAAGTGGCTGCAACATACTAAGCATCAGAGGATGATAATGCTGTTGTGGCTTGCTTCTTTGAGCTCCAAGTGATTACTCCTGACCCAAGACTAAAGACATTTTCTGAAATACTTCCTCTATCATCTAAAGAACTTGTCCAATCGCTATTGGTGAACCCATATAACCTGAAATTGGAAACTTTGGAGTACCAAATCCCATAATCCATAGTTCCAGCAATATACCTCAATATCCATTTTGCTGCTCCAAAATGAAGCTTTGAAGGATGTTGCATAAACCTGGAAATCATATCAACAGAGAATGCAATATCGGGTCAACTGTGGGTTAGATAAATTAAGCCACCAACCAAGCTCTAGCTGCAATTTTTCATTAATATTCATAGGTGTTGTTGTTGATTTGCAATTTAGCATGCCAAATTTATTGAGAAGATCCTTGGCATATTTTTTTTGAGAAATAAAAATCCCTTCTTCTGCTTGTTGTACTTCAAGACCAAGAAAGTGATGCAGCAAACCCATATCTGACATTTCAAACTCATTCATCATATGTGATTTAAACTCAGCCACAAGAGAGTTAGAGGAACTAGAATAAATGATATCATCAACATAAAGGCAGATAATGATAAAATCATTTTTACCTTCCTTCTTCATGTAAAGTGTAGGCTTATTTTCACTCCTTATGAACCCATTTTGCTGGAAATACGTGTATCAATTCTGCTATACCATGCCCATGGTGCTTGCTTTAAGCCGTATAATGCCTTTCTCAACTTGTAAACCTTCTCCTCTTTGCCTTTAATTATGAAATGCTCCGGTTGGGTTACATAAACCTCCTCTTATAAGTCTCCATTCAAAAAAGTTGATTTGACATCAAATTGATAAACAGTCCATTGCAAATGTGTAGCTAATGCTAAGACAATTCTGACAGATTCAAAACGAGCTACTGGAGAGGATGTTTCTTTGAAATCAACACCATATTGCTGTGTATATCCCTTCGCCACAAGTCGAGCTTTGTGCTTTTGTACACTTCCATCTGCAGAAAACTTTGTTTTAAACACCTACTTTAGTCCGATTGCATCCTTGCCTTCCGATATGTCCACCATCTTTCATGTTCCATTCCTTTCAATTGCGGTCAATTCTTCAATCATTGCTCTTCTCCATTCTTCTTTTTCAGCTGCTTCTTTATAAGTTATAGGATATGATACTAGAACAACAAATTGACAGGACTCATATATGTCTTTTAAAGATTTGAGTTTTCTTAGTGGAGTCTCTTCTGATGATTCTTCTGAAGTGAATGAAGAATTTGGCCTCATAGATGTTGGAGAAGAACTTGGTGTTGCTGAAGGTGATGAATTTGTGAACCAGTTGGTGAATTTGTGGAAGTTAGCCCTTGAATGTCATATAAGGAATCTCTATTAAGCATTGGATTTTGTTGCTGCATCTTCTCTTCATTTTCACTCCACTCCCAGCTTGCATCTTCATCAAATACTATATCCCTACTTATAATTATCTTACCATTAAGAGGATTATACAATTGATATGCTTTGGATTGTGTACAATAGCCAATAAAAATGCATTTTACAGATTTTTCATCAAGCTTATGGAGAAATTGAGAATTTTTCAGAACATAAGCAATGCAACTAAAGATTCTTAAGTGACTTACATATGGTTTTGTGCCTCATCAAGCTTAATATGGAGTTTGATTCATGATAGCTCTTGTTGGGATCAGCCCAAAATTGATTTGATAGCCCTTTTGTATGTAGCAAGCTTCTTGCCACCTCTACAAGTCCATAGCTTTTCTCGGCAATGTCATTTTTGTCCAGAGTGTAAGGAGCTATCAACTCCTTATAAATACCATTTTCCTTACAAAATTGATTGATTTCATTAGACATGAACTCACCACCTCTGTCCACTTGAAGAACTTTGATGCACAAACCGCTTTGCTTCTCAACCATTACTTTGAAGTGCTCGAAATTCTTAAATACTTCTGATTTGTTTTCTAAAAAATACACCCTGCTCATTTGACTACAGTCATTAGTAACTAATAAGAAATAACGACTATCACCAAAAGATTTAGTGTTCATTGGTCCACAAAAATTAGCATGTATCAATTCAGGACATTTTGAAGCCCTCCAAGTCTTTCCTTTTGGAAAACGTTTTCTGGTTTGTTTCCCATAAACATACCTTTCACATAATTCAATTAAATTTATTTATGGCAATCCAAGAGCCATACCTTTTTAGTGTAGCAACTTTAGCCCCTTAATATTAAGATGCCCGTACCGCAGATGTCATAACTTTAAGTCATTTTTTTTACCAGCAGCAAGAATAAATTTTCCACATCTAAAACTTGCAATGGGAACATTTTATTTTGAGTCATGTTAACATTGATCACGGTTTGCCCTGATTGCTTATCTTTAATAATACATGCATCATCTTCAAACAATACTGAATATCCTCTAGCCATTAGTTGCCCAATACTCAATAAATTATATCCCAAATCAGGTACAAATTGAACATTATGCAAGAGTTTTACTTTACCATGACTAGTCTCAAGTGCCATAATACCTCTGCCTTCAACTTGAATATTTTTTCCATTTCTAAGTTGGACTGTCATCTTTTGTGTTTCATCAAGCTCTTTGAACATGAATTTTATGCCGGTTATATGATTTGAACAGCCGCTGTCTACAAATCACACATCGCTGGACTTAAAATTAAAATGAGTCATAAATAGCTTACTTTCTTCTCCATTCTCAGCTGCATAATTCACTTGTTGATCTTTATACCAACAATCAGTATTTACATGGCCATATCTCTTGTAATGATAGCTTTAGATACCACTTTTGATGTTTCTTTGCTCTCCCAGAACTCTTTTCTCATTGGTCTGCCTTTTCTACCCCTCAAAATGACTTCTACCTTTTCCTCTACAGCGGCCACTACCTCGAAAGCCACCTCTTCCTCGGCCTCTACTTGATGAGCCTTCATTTTCTGCAGATTTAATGGCTGCCTCCTTCACCTGAAATGCCTTCTCATCATTCTTTTTCAAGTGATCTATTAATTCTTGCTTCATGAGCTTGCAAAGAATGTAGAAATAAATATGGAATCAAAGTTTAATTTGAGATAAATAAAATAAAAACTCAAACTTCTTTTGTTAATTCAAAACATTAAATCACTCTTACAAAATATGACAATCTCACAAAATATATTTATTTTTTCTCTCCACTCTCTTTTTTCTCTTACTCTTTTTCCTTCTCTCAAATCTACATTTCTCCAAATGTTTAATGGTCATATATATAGAAAATAATAGCCTACTATAATTGACTAATTTCTAACTTTAATTATCTTAATTTTTGGACGGTGCCCATTATTTTTGACCAAGTTTGGCCGGTGCATATTTTTAACACTAAATAAAATATTTTCATTTAAATGTATGGTTGGTGTATGGCCGGTGGATGGACGGTGCACATGTAAATTGAGTTTAATATTTTCCAACAAATCCCCCCTTTAAACTCAATTCTCTTCCATCCTTCATCCCAATCACCACTTTACATTTTTCGAGTAGAATAATCGGTAGTGGCTTTGTGAAAATGTCAGCCACTTGATCATGACTCACAACATGACTCATTCTTACTCGTACTTTCTTCACTTGTTCTCGAATATAGTGAAACCTAACATCAATGTGCTTGCTTCTTTCGTGATGAATGGGATTCTTTGCTAGCTCAATTGTTGACTTATTATCAACTCGAATCTCTGTTGCTTCATGTTGTTGGAGATTCAGATCATACAGCAGATTTTTGAGCCAAATTGCATGACACACACACCATGATGCTGCCACATATTCTGCTTCACACATTGAAAGTGTCACAATTAGTTGCTTCTTTGATTGCCATGTGAATGACGTGTCTCCTATAAAAAATACATATCCTGATGTACTCTTTCAATCATCTATGTCTCCACACCAATCACTGTCCGAATACCCCACCAATTTATATTATTCAGTCTTTGAGTAAAATAATCCGAGTGATTGTGTTCCTTGAATATATCAGAGAATTCTCATCAATGCTTTCTAATGTGGGTGGACTGGTTCTTCCATGAATCGACTTACTACTCCAACACTATAGGATATATTTGGTCTTGTGCATGTAAGGTAATGAAGGCTTCCCACTAGACTTCGATACTTTGTTGTATCTACTCGATCTCCACCATCAAACTTTGAGAGCTTAGCACCTGGTTCCATTGGTGTCGAGACTGGATTGCAATTTGCCATATTGTTCATCTGTAGGATATCCTTTGCATATGCTTCTTGTGACACAAAAATTCCTGTCTTTCCTTGTCTAACTTCCAGACAAAGAAAATACTTCATCAAACCTAAATCTGTCATGTCAAATTCTTGCTTCATCTCCTCCTTGAAACTTTTAATCATCTCTTCATTATTCCCCATAAAGATGAGGTCATCAACATAAAGAGCAACAAACATTAATTTGTCTTTTTCTTTCTTCACATATAGTGCATGTTCATATGGACATTGGATGAACCCATTCTCCTTGAAATACGTATCGATGCGAGTATTCCAAGCTTGAGGTGCTTGCTTTAACCCGTAAAGTGCATTTTTCAATTTCAAAACCTTTTGCTCCTTTTCGATTATTGTGTAATCGGGTGGTTGTTCAAGATAGACTTCCTCTTCTAGCATACCATTCAAAAATGCTGATTTGACATCCATCTGAAATATTGGCCACTCAAATTGTGCTGCTTGAGAGATTAGAAGTCGAATTGTCTCCATTCTTGCAACTGGAGTAAAAACTTCATCATAGTTAATTCCTGCCTTTTGTCTGTAACCCTTTGTAACAAGTCATGCCTTGTATCCCTCAATCTTTCCTTAAGCATTCATCTTTTTCTTGTATACCCATTTTACTCCAATGGGCTGACTTTCTTTTGGCAATTCTGTGAGCTCCCATGTCTTATTTTGCTCGATCGATTTGATCTCCTCATCCATTGTTGCTCGCCATTTCTCATTCTTCACTGCTTCTTCAAAGCTTATGTTTTCAGCATCTGACAGAAGACATACAAGATGTACTTCTGTTGTGGAATCATACAGATCATGCAGACTTCGCATCCTTGGCTCAATTGGTTCTTCCTCACCATCAGTCATTTGTGAACTCCTTGCTTTTGGAGAGTATTCCTGTATTTGAGAACTTGATAATGGAATGCTTAATGATTCTCCTGTTTCCACTGCTATTTCCATAGAATTGTTCCAGTCCCAATTGCTTGCTTCATTCACCTAAACATCTCGACTCACCATTACCTTTCGATTTATTGGGTCTAGCAATTTGTAGCCTTTGGTTTTCTCGTCATAGCCAATGAACACAAATTTCTTGCTCTTGTCTTCTAGCTTTGTGCGTCATTGATTTGGCACATGTGCGTAGGCCACACTGCCAAATATTTTAAAGTGTGAAACTATTGGCTTTTGACCACTCCATACTTCTTGTGGAGTTCTATCTTCCAATTTTGCATGTGGACATCTATTATGTACATAAATTGTGCACTGCACGGCTTCTGCCCAAAATTCTTTTGGCATCTTCTTAGTTTTCAACATTGATCGAACCATGTCGTGAATGGTCCGATTCTTTCTTTCTGCCACGCCATTTTGCTGCGGAGTATACGGTGCAGTTAAGAGCCTTCTTATTCCATGCTCTTCGCAATAGCTCACAAACTCTGTTGAATTGTATTCGCCACCTCTATCAGATCGTAATACTTTAACAAACTTTCCAGTTGCCTTCTCTACCATAATCTTAAATCTTTTAAACACCTCGAATGCCTCTGATTTTTCTTTTAAGAAGTAAACCCAAGTCTTTCTGGAGAAATCATCGATAAAAGTAATAAAGTACTTTTTGCCACTGAATGACTCTGGAGTGATTGGCCCACAAATATCAGTGTGAATTACTTCAAGAAGAGCTTTTGCTCGATATTCTTCCTTCTTCTGAAATGAGTTCCTTGCATGTTTTCCAAAAACACATTCCTCACAGAATTTCTTTGTATAGTATAAATTTGGTAGTCCATGCACCATCTCCTTCTTTGATAACTTTTGTAATCCACCATAATGTAAATGACCAAATCGCAAATGCCACAAAAAATATTTGTCATCAACATTAATTTGCATGCATCTTTCCTTGACATACATGAGGTTAATTTTATACATCCGATTCTTTTCCATCTCGACTCGTGCAACTAGACGACCATTCTTGTCTTTTAGTTGAAGATCTCGATCTTTCATCAACATGGAGTATCCTTTCTCCATGAGTTGTCCCATGCTCAAAATATTATTTTTGAGGTCAGGTACGTAATAGACATTCTGAATTAATCCTTTCATACCATTCTTTTGCTGATAGGATATTGTACCTAGACCTTTCACCTGGATTTTAGACTCATCTCCAAATGAAACGTGCCCATCGATGATTTTCATTTCTGTGAATAAATGCTTATGCCCACACATATGATTACTTGCAGCAGTATCAAGATACCATATTGTCTCATTATTGGTACTCTCATTATCATGGGCCATCATAAGAAGCCCATCATTGGATCCTTCTTCTGTGACTAAATTAGTGTTTTCTTCAACTTTTTTTCAGCATAGCACTCTTTTGCATAGTGCCCAAACTTGCCAGTGTTATAACAATTATCAGAATTACATACTTTTGCATAGTGACCAGGCTTGCCACATTTGTAACACTCAATGTTTGAGTGATTTATCCGACCATCTCTACCACGTCCTCGGCCTCGGCCTCTCCAATTTTGTTGGCTTGTCTGCCCATTTCCTCCATAATAGTCATTTGGACCACGACCTCTACCACCACGAACATTTCCACGACCTCTTCTGCCGCGTCCTCTTCCTCGAGAGTTTTGAGAATAAAATGCTTTTTCATCTACAATTGTTGCCTTTGTTTGAAGAGCCTCTTCAAGAGTCTCCTCCTTCTTTTTCTTCTTACGTTGTTCATGTGCTTCAAGAGAACCAGCGAGCTCATCAACTGTTAATGTGGTGAGATCCTTTGACTCTTCGATAGCGCACATAATATTTTCAAATTTATCTGTCAATGATCGTAGTATCTTCTCCACAACTCGCGAATCATTTAATGTATCACCATTTCACTTGAGTTGATTCACCACGGTTTGAACACGTGTGATATAAGTTGATACACCTTCTGACTCCTTCATCTTCATGCCTTCGAGCTCACCCCGAAGCATTTGTAGGCGAACTTGCTTGACACGATCAGCTCCTTTGAACACTTTCTCTAAAGTATCCCACGCTTCTTTTGAAGTTGTTGAACTGGCAATCTTCTCAAAGCCCGACTCATCTACTGCTTGGAATAGCAGATAGAGAGCCGTTTTGTCCTTTTCTCGTGTCTCTTTTAATGCCTTTAGTTGGTTTGCACTCATGCCTGCAGTATCTGTTGGCTCGGTAAAGCCTGTCTCAACTATCTCCCATGCATCCTGTGCGCCTAGTAGTGCTTTCATTTGTATACTCCAATTATCATAATTCAACTTTGTAAGTCGTGGTAGAGGTATTTGCCCCAACGCGCTTCCTGAACTTGCCATGGCTCTAATACTAATTTGTAGAAATAAATATGGAATCAAAGTTTAATTTGAGACAAATAAAATAAAAACTCAAACTTCTTTTGTTAATTCAAAACATTAAATCACTCTTACGAAATATGACAATCTCACAAAATATATTTATTTTTTCTCTCCACTCTCTTTTTTCTCTTAGTCTTTTTCCTTCTCTCAAATCTACATTTCTCCAAATGTTTAATGGTCATATATATAGAAAACAATAGCCTACTATAATTGACTAATTTCTAACTTTAATTATCTTAATTTTTGGACGGTGCCTATTATTTTTGACCAAGTTTGGCCGGTGCATATTTTCAACACTAAATAAAACATTTTCATTTAAATGTATGGTTGGTGTATGGACGGTGCACATGTAAATTGAGTTTAATATTTTCCAACAAAGAACCCATCAATTCATCAAATGAGAATTTAGACAAGTCTTTGGATTCCTTAATTGCAGCTATTACATGATCAAACTTGGGGGTCAAACTGCTCAAGTTTTTTTCAATAACAGTTTGATCAATAATTTGGTCTCCATATGATCTCATTTAACTGATTATTTCATCGCTCGAGACAAATAATCTTACGCTGATTCTCCGCTCTTCATGAACAAGGTTTCAAAATCCCATCGAAATGGTTGCAATCTCACCACGATCACTTTTGAATCACCTTGAAACTCTTTCTGCATAACTGACCATGCTTGCTTTGATGTAGTTAATGCTATAATTCAAGAGAAGATGCTATTATGAATAGCTTGCTACATAATCACCAATGTCTTCGAATCTTTCTTTTTGTTATCCTTCAATATGTTTTCTTCATCTAGATCTGCATAGCCATGTTCTACCAAGTCCCAGAGATCTTGAGATTTGAGTAGAGCTCATTCTAATACTCCAGAATTCATAACTTCACCTTTAAAAGTGGGAATGAGTGGTTATGTGGCACTTATTGCATTGCCATTGTTTGCCATGATATTTTTCTTTGGTGTTTGCACTAACCTCACATGTTTATCTCTCTCTACTCACTCTACTTTTGCTCCGATACCAAATTTGTTAAATAAAAAAAAGAGAGTTGTACTTCAAAAGCAAAACATAGCTAATAAACAAAGATGAGAGTACATATGGAACTTGGGTTTTTATTGCACACCATATGCTGAGACAGAACTTCCAATTTATAGACTACAGCCAAACATAGATGTAGAATTTTAGGAAAATATAGCAGCCCATTACCAGATTTTTAGGAACAACAAAAGACTCAATGACAACTAATCATAAAATAAGGAAAATACAGCAACCCCACCAATTACTAGAAAATAAGGAACCATTATTTAGTAGAAAATCATATAAAATTGCAGCAATAACCAAACTGCATAAAATCAGGAAATATTACAGCATTAAGTCAACTTTGGATTACTCTTCAACATGTTTCCTACGGTACTCAAATAAATCCATATCTGCCATCCTGGAGACATGTTCTACACTATACTTACCAAGTGGAAAAAATATCAGACACCAAATGTACTCTTCTGATCTAATAGTTGCTCTTATGAAAGATGAAGTTGCTAAGGCCGCAATGGCTTCATTAGTTGCAAAAAAGATTACAGTTGGAAGTAATTCTCAAAGCATTGGTGTCTCTTCTCAAACAGTATACTCCCTTTTGGATTGCACGCCGGACCTAAATGTCTTGGATTGTGATATGTGTCCTCAAACAGCTATCTCTAAATTGCTAAAAAATATCAGAGCGACGCTATGAGGAAGAGTTATATCTCCTAGTTGTAATATTCGATATGAATTTCTTCCATTTTATAATCCAAATTTCTCAGAGGATTTACGTCCGGTCCATCATGGTCACCGTTGTCGTCACCGTTGCCGTTGTCATCACTGTTGTTGTCACCATCACTATTATCGCCGCTGCTTATGTTGTAGTTGTCGGCACCGTCGCCACATCCGTCATCACAACCAAAAGGTACATCAAATTAAGTTAAAAAATAAAAAGAATTGTTATCAAGCAGCATCATCTTATAAACATATGAAAATGATATTTCAGTTGTCAAAGGAGGGGAAGGAGGCAGGATTAGGCGAGTTAGAGTCATTGCAAGTGTAGTCGTATCATTTCTCGGGGTAATATTGTTCAGTATTTGCATTTATACGTTATGGAGAAGGAAGAATCTGAAAAAAAGGTAAATATTAAAATTCTTGCTATCTTCTGCATTTATTTGCAGCAACTATATTCCCCATTCTCTTTAGTTATTAAGACTATTAAACTATTATATGTGCAGAGGAGAGAGAAAATACTAAAGAAGTTCAATCACTTTACGTGGGAGGTGGAACAATTGGTTATAGCCACTTTAATGAAAATATTGGAGGACAAAAGTCTGTGGACTCTGATAATTTTCTTTTTGTCCAATTAGATATTGTAAAACAAGCTACAAATCATTTTTCTAATGAGAATAAACTTGGAGAAGGTGGGTTCGGCCCAGTATTGATAAGTCCATATTGACCATATATTTTCTACCAGATTTAGCATATAATTGATTTGAATTAGTCTATTCTAAGTTGATTTATGTGTTTTTATTGCATTATTCTTGAATTAAAATTAGTTTGAATTAATTTGTTGTATGTTTGTGCAAAATTAGAATTTTAAGCAGAATTGAACCTTCAGATCTTTAAGTACAATTTCGGTGGTTATAAAATGCCAGTTTGGAAAAGTGGTCTTCATAAAGTTGATAGAGGACATCTTAATCTTTTCAAAGAGATTAAGTTTGTAAAATTCCAAGTTCGTTTGTGACTCCAACTTTAAAGTCGAATTCGAGCTTAAATTTCAGAAGCAAAATTTCAGTCCGAGCCATGAGAGTAATTAGGCATAACTTGGGCATCTGAAGTCGAAATGAGGTGATCCAAAGTCTAACAATACCTACTCGTCCGGTGCTACAATCTTTTAGAAGAAGTTAATTCGAGATAAGATATCTATCTGCTAGAAAATTAGTTGTCAAATTTGAATTTGAATTTTGAGCAGAAGTTGAAGAGGAGTTGGAGTCTAAGTTTATGGAGTTATTGAATGTGGTACAAGGAAAAAATCGTGAACAGTAAGAGACACTAGCCAATCTATAGTTTTTACTACACTTTTTCATATTTTTCTAGAGTAGATTAGTTTTTTCACCTTTGGAGATCAAACGAAGAAGAGGATTGAGCTGGAGGACGACTTTGTCGTCTCTACAAGATTCTTCATCTGTTTAGTTTGAATTATCTATTTGGTTTAGATTTTCAAGTTTGCAATTTATTTTAACGCTTTGTTCTTTTCTTGTTTTGAACTTTAGAATTATAAATTTCATGTTTTATTTCTTAATTTCTATGGTTAATGCGTTTAATTTAGCTATTAACAATTAATCTCCATAGTGGGATTAGGTGGATTTAGGATTATGGATTATGGGTAAAAAATAATTCGATGAATATTTCATTTCTTGAAATTCAAGTTTTGTTGATTTTGATCTTAATGCTTGTAATTGATTGGCCACCAATTGTATGTTTAATTGAAATCATATGTTAATTGAAAACTAGATATGATTTTAGATTAAGAAATCAACAACTTAAAAAAATTTTATTTAGAGATAAAAAAAATAATCTTAAGACCAACTTAGTTCCTTTGAGCTTGATAGGTTGTTTTAATTTATTATTCATGAAAATAAAATTTATAAATTACTTCAATTATTAATGTTCTTGCTTGATAAAGAGGAATATTAAAATTTAAGGAATTGGTAACTTTGATTCAAGAATAATTTGAATTAGTTTGAAAAATTATTTTTACCAATTTGAAATTATTCTAATGAAACATAATCATACTTGTTTATCTTAAATAATTGAATTTAAATTTTAAGTTTGAATTATTAGATAATTAACTTGGTTTAATTTCATTTTAAATTTGAATTTAATTTTGAGTTTTAATTTGAATTAGGAATTAAGAATTTAAAATTTGAAAATATAAAGTTAATTAATTATTTTTCAGATAATAGTTTATTCAAATTTTAGTTAATCAAATTAACTCATTCCCTGTGAGATCTACCTTTACTTTTACTATATTACTTATTACGAGTCGTGCACTTACGGTTTAACTAGATACATAAAATCGACTAACAAATTTTTAGCGTCGTTGCCGGGAAAGGAGAATTAATTTGATAACAGTATGTTCGAAGAGACTATTAATTTGAAGTTTATTTTAATTGTTTGTATTTGCTTTTCTGTAGGAGTTTATGCTCAATAATAGACAAGCGATTTTGGAAGAATTTAATCCTGAGATTGAAAAGCAGTGCAGAGAAAATAACAGAGTAAGAAGAGAGAGACTTCGGTCAGAAAGAGCAAAAAGGGAACAAATTCGAGCACAAGAGTCTTTAGAAACAAACAGTAGAATTAAGCTAGAAGAAGCTAATGATGAAGAAGTTAACATGACGGATCCACAATATCAACTTCAATTAAGAAATCTCACTTTGAGAGAACATACCATGCCTAATGCTCAAATTAGGTCAAGCATCACTCGACCAGTAGTGAATGCTAACAATTTTGAACTTAAACTGGTTCTCATCAATGTGGCTCAACAACAGCTTTTCTATAGTTTAAACCAGGAAGATGCTATTGCCCACTTGGCAAATTTCCTAAAAATTTGTGATACAACCAAGATTAATGGAGTCATTGATGATGCAATTAGGCTACACCTTTTTCCTTTCTCATTAAAGGATAAGAAAAATGCTTGGTTGCAAGGTCAAGCTGCTGGAACTTTCACCACATGGGATGAAATTTTTAAAAAAAATTTGGCAAAATATTTTCCACCAGGGAAAACTGCAAAATTCAGAAATGATATCACCAGTTTGTGCAGTTTGATGGAGAGTCACTGTTTAAAGCATGAGAAAGATTTAAAGACCTTCAAATGAGGTGCCCTCACCATGAGATTCCAAAATGGCTTATTTTTTAAACATTTATAATCGGATAACAGGGTCATTAAGGAGTACAATAGATGTAGCTGCTAGAGGTGCTCTAATGAATAAAAACACAGTTGAAGCTTTGGAACTGCTTAAATCCATGGTAGTAAACAATTACCATCGGTCTAGTGAGAGATCTTTACCTAAGAAGGCAGTTGGTGTGCATGAAGTAGATGGAATTTCACTACTTACAGCTAAGGTTGATGCCTTAGCTAAGAAGTTGGAACATGTTAATCTTACCACTACAAGTTGTGAAGGGTATGGTGGAAACCACCAATCTTTTGAATGTCAAGCTCAAGAACAAATGCATTTTGTGGGCAATCAAAATAGAACTCAGCAAATACCTTATAGAAACACATACAACCCTAGTTAGAGAAACCATCCTAATTTGTCTTGGGGTGGAAATCAAGGCAATTAAGGAAATCAAGGAAACTAATTCAATCAAAGAGGAATGTACCAATCATCATTTCCTAATCGGGGTCAAGGTCAAGCTAATTACCAAGATAACAAAACGGGGAATGAAAGTGCTTTAGAAAAATTTATTACTATTTTTAGTGAGAGGTTTGACAAGTTAGATAAGCAATATGATTAATTGGAGGTTAGGATGGATCAAATTGCAAGTCAAATAAGGAACCTTGAAGTGTAAATTGTGCAAATAGCTAGCTCTTCTAATTCAAGAAGTCAAGGGGCTCTTTCTAGTAAAACAGAAATAAATCCCAAAGAGTATTGTAAAGCAATTACACTTATAAGTGGGAAACAATTATAAGAGGTGGTTCCAATGAAGATTGAAATAAAAAACAAAAGGAGAAATAGTTAAAAGAAGATGAGTAAGATAAAGAGGTTGAGAAGGAACAGGAGAAAACTGAGACACTCCCATAAAAAAATGGAAATGAAACCTTATATACCACCTGTACCATTTCCTCAAAGGCTTCAAAAATAAAAAGTGGAGAAACAATATAAAAAATTTCTTGAAGTTTTTAAATAATTAAGAATTAACATTCCTTTTACAGATGCTCTTGCTTAAATGCTTTCATATATCAAATTCTTAAAGGAGATTCTTTCTAGCAAGAAATCCATTGAAGAAAATGCAAGAGTTTCCCTAAATGAAGAATGCAGTACTGTGATCCTAATCAAACTTCCATCCAAACTGAAGGATCCAAGGAGTTTTTCTATACCTTGTATTATTGGTAATTTTAATTTTAGTAAAGTTTTATGTGATTTGGGTGCAAGTGTAAGTCTAATGCCAAATTTTATTTGCAGAAAACTTAGACACACCGACTTGAAATCAACAAGGATGACATTGCAATTAGTTGATCGTTTAGTGAAATTTCATTTGGGAATCATTGAAAATGTTTTAGTTAAAGTTGATAATTTTTTATACCCATTGATTTTGTTATTCTTGAAATGGAAGAGGATATTGAAATTTTTCTAATTTTAAGAAGATCATTTTTAACTACTGCAGAGGCTATGATAGACATTAAGAGAAGTAAGTTAACCTTGCAAATAGGTGAAAAGAAGGTAGAGTTCAATCTTAGTGAGTCCATGAAAGAACCTAGTTTTATGGATGATTATTTTAGAGTTGATATTATCGATGAGTTAGTTCAAGAAGTCTATGAAAAAAAATTTAGAAAGGACTCTTTAGAGGCTTGTTTGACTCTTAGTGAAACTCAAGATGATGACAATCAAGAGATAGCAGCTTACACTTATGCTTTACAAATGACACCACCAATAGCTTTTAGGGAATTTGAAGAGATAGGGAAATTGACACCTTTATCACCCCTTTCAATTGAGAGACCACCTATTCTTGAGATGAAACCGCTGCCTTTCCATTTGAAATATGTCTTTTTAGGACCCAATGAAAGCCTTCTAATAATTATAAATGCTCAATTATCTGAGGACCAATTGGAACAAACATTAGATGTGATTAGGCAATTTAAGAAGGCTATAGGTTATACTATTTAAGATATCAATGGTATTAGCCCATCTTTGTGTATACATAGGGTTTTGATACAGGATGATTGTAAGCCTATTGTAGATGCACAAAGAAGGTTGAATCCTAACATAAAGGAGGTGGTCAAGGAAGAAATTACTAAGTTGTTGGACACATGTATTAGTCCTTGTGTAAGCCCGATACATATAGTACCAAAGAAAGGGGGGATGATAGATGTTAAAAATGAAAGAGATGAGTTGATCCCATTTAGGATAGTTACGAGTTGGCGAGTGTGTATGAATTATAGAAAACTAAATAAAGATACACATAAAGATCATTTTCCATTATCTTTTATTAATCAAATGCTGGAGCGGTTAGCCATTAATTTCTTCTTTTATTTGTTAGATAGATACTTGGGGTATTTTCAAATACCTATAGCTCTAGAATATCAAGATAAGACAATCTTTACTTGTCCATTTAGTACTTTTGCCTATAGAAGGATGTCCTTCGGCTTGTGTAATGCACCTACTATGTTCCAATGTTGCATGATTGCAATCTTTAGTGATTTTGCAAAAAAAATTTATGAAAATTTTGATGGATGATTTCACCATTTATGGTACTTCTCATGAAATTTGTTTGCAGAATTTAGTTAAGGTGATTCAAAGGTGCGAATAAATAAATCTAGTGCTTAATTGAGAGAAATGTCATTTTATGGTTGAAGAGGGGATAATCATTAGACATAAAGTTTCACAAGTAGGTATTGAGGTAGACAAACTAAAAGTCGAAGTGATTGAGAAGTTGCCTCCAACTATAAATGTTAAAGGAATTCAGAATTTTCTTGAACATGCTGGATTTTATAGACGTTTTAGTAAAGACTTTTCTAAAATTTTAAAGCCTCTATGTGATTTATTGAGTAAAGATGTAAATTTTTACTTTTCTAATGATTCTCTTATGGCTTTTAATCGGTTGGAGAAACCATTGACTACGGCTCCAGTTATTGCACCTCTTGATTGGACATTACTTTTTGAGATAATGTGTGACGCCAGTGAATTTGCAATAGGAGTTGTTCTTTGCCAATGGAAGGACAAAATGTGCTATGCCATTTACTATGCCAACAGGTTACTTAATGATGCTCAAGTAAACTATGCTACTATAAAAAAAGAGATGCTAACGGTGATATATTCTTTGGATAAGTTTTGATCTTACATTATTGGATCGAAAGTAATTGTTTACACAGACCACGCTGCCGTTAGGTATCTTATGACCAAGAAAGAGGCAAAGCAACGTTTGATTCATTGGGTACTCTTGATTCAAGAGTTTAATGTTGTGATCAGAGACAAGAAAGGGCTAGAGAATATTGTTGCAGATCATCTTTCTATACCAGAGTTGGGGACATTGGCCATGGAGGAGATCCCAATCAATGAACTTTTTCAGATGAGCATCTTTATTCATTGAGGGGGAATTCTCATTGGTATGCGGACATTGTCAATTATCTGGTAAGTAAAATTTTGCCTTTTGATTTTAATGCTAACAAAAAGAAGAAATATTTCTCTAAAATGAAGCATTACATGTGGGAGGATCCTCTATTGTTCAAACATTATAGTAATGGACTGATACATAAATGTGTTCCAGAAGAAGAGTTCCAATCTATACTCGAGTTCTGTCATTCTAGAGAATATAGAGGACATGATAGTTCCTCCAAAATGATAGCTAAGGTATGGAAATTGGGATTCTTTAGTAATTGGGATTCTTTTGGCCAACAATGTACCATGATGCACATGATTTTATTAAGAAATGTGATCGTTGCCAAAGGATAGGAAATATTTCAAGCAGGAATGATATGCCTTTAAACCCTATTTTAGAAGTTGAATTATTTGATATATAGAAAATTAATTTTATGGGGACATTTCCTTTTTCTTTGAGCAACCAGTATATTCTTGTCGTTATTGATTATTTCTCTAAATGGATAGAAGCAATTGCTAGTCTAACTAATGACTCTAAAGTAGTGATTCATTTTCTAAAGAAATTCATTTTCTTTAGGTTTGATGTACCATGGGCTATATTAGTGATGGAGGTTCACACTTTTGCAATAAAGCTTTTGAAAATCTTCTTAGGAAGTATGGAGTTCATCATAGGATAGCTACACCTTATCATCCATAAATAAGTAGTCAGGTAAAGATTTCTAATAGAGAAATTAAATGGATATTAGAGAAGATTGTTGGGAGTTCTAGGAAAGATTGGGCACTAAAATTGGATAATGCTTTATGGGCTTATAAGACTACTTTTAAGACACCCATTGGAATGTTTCCTTATAGGTTAGTTAATGGGAAAGCTTGTCATCTTACAGTAGAGTTAGGACATAGAGCCTATTGGGCAATTAGACAATTAAATTTTGACATGAAAGCTGCAGGTGAAAAGAGATTGCTTTAGTTGAGCCAACTCGAAGAGTTGCGCCTTAGTTCATATGAGAATGCTAAGTTATATAAGGAACGAACTAAGACGTGGCATGACAGGCATATCCGGGCACATACCTTTCATGAAGGACAACTTATTCTTTTAATTTACTCTAGATTGAAGTTTTTTCTATGAAAACTCAAGTTTAGATGGCCAGGTCCATTCAAGATAGTTAAAGTTTATCCTTCAAGAGTGGTGGACATCGAAAATAGCTTAAATTAAATTTTTATGATTAATGGAGAGAGACTAAAGCCATATATAATTGGTGAAAAAATTGATAAGGCTTTAGTTTGTTATTTTAATGATTGAGCTTCAAAGTAAGAGTCATGCTAAAGACTTTAAATAAGCGTTTTTGGGAGACAACCCAACTTTCTATCTATTATTTATGTTTAATCTTTTTATTTTTAGTAGTTTTAGTTCATTTGATTTAATTAAGTTGAAGTTTTGATTATTAATTTACATAATTTTTGATTTATTAATTTAGTTTGTTGGTTTTTGCAGGTTGATATTTTAAAATCTATATTCTTTAATGTTTAATTTTTGTTTTAGTTCATCAAGAAAATAAATAGCAAAGAAAAAAATATTATAGTTGGAGCACGCCCTTTGTCGCGATAGCGCTGGATCATGTGCGTGTGACAGCGGGTACTAGTGAGCTTGTGTGATAGAGCTCGGCAATGCGAGTTCACAGCTCGCTAGCTGCTATTGTCTCGATAGCGACCCACTGTCACAATCGCAAAAAGAAGAAAGAAATCACTTGGAGGGAGAGTGCCCTTTGTTGCAATCACGACGTTTGTACCGATTGTACCAAAGCCAGCGACCTATGGTCACCTGAGCTGCCTCATGGGCTATCACAATTGCGATAGCAATCACGATTGCTATGGAGGCCTACCGAAACAAAAAAAAATTAATATAATAAAACCTAATCAACCCTTTTTCTCTCCTCACATTTATTTTCTTCTTATTCTTCTTTTCTTTTTCACCCCCAAGCAACTCTCTCTAATCCCTAACACTAAACCCCTAAGAAACTTCACAAATCTACCCAAATCTCTCCAAAATTCATTAAATTTCTTTTTTAATCCAATAAATCCTTACCAAATCCACTTTACCCATTCCTCAAATCATTCAAAATGGCTTCAAAGAGTGTTGCAAGGAAAGCTTCTTCAAGGGAAGGGAAGGAGAAAGTTTCAAGCTCTTCAAGAGAGGAGGTAGATATATCTTCCCATTTTAATGTTCCTTTTCCCATATATAATCAAGAAGAAGGTAAGAAATTTCTCTCTTTATATTTAAGAAATATTAATCATTGTAGATATTTTAGCCATGGTGTTTTTAAGCATTTGGGACTAGATGCTAAAATGAAACAGTTGTTTGGTAGATTAAGTTGCGAGAAATTAGCATAAAAGAGACATGACACATATTAAAAACTTACTCTTGAATTCTTTACAACCCTTAAAATGTCTAAATCTAAAGATAAGAATTTAGATTGCAGAATGTTTGGTGTGAATTATGAAATTGATCATGATGTTATGTTCAAAGCTTTAGGCTTGCGTAAAGGAGGTGCTAGTACTCATTCTAAAGAAATTAATATTGATAAATTCTTGAAAAAATTAACTGGATTTGATTTGTTTAACATTAGAAGTGCACCTGATAGATTAATTCGTGATCATAGTTTACTATTATTGCATAAGTTTATGTGTCATTTTGTGTTTGGAAAAAAGAAAAGTAATAAAGTGTCAATTTAAGAATTATTTATGTTGTATTATGCTTATAAGAATAAAAAAGTGTCTACAACATATCATATTTTTCAAAGTTTAATATTTATTGCTCAACATCCGAAGAACACAATTGCATTAGGTTATATTATTACAGGACTGCATTCTATTTTTAAATATTTTATCCTAAAAATACCTCAATGGAATGCATTAGTGGGGAGCCATATTCATTTGACACTTTATGTCATTCTGAGATTTTGGATGCTAATAGTAATTTAAGAGATCCCATAACAAGGAGGTGCTTCAAGAATCTAATTCAAGTAGGTTCTAGTAGTACTGCACCAAGTGATCAACCAGAACATGAAGAAGAGGACAATGAGGAAGAGGAAAGTGATGATGAAGAAGGTGATGCTAATGCAAATGATGAGCAAGGATTACGATAGATTTTAAGGCAGCTCGATAAAATGAACGAATAAATAAGTAAATAAGCTCAAGCTAAATATTATGAAGGCACAATAGAGGCAATATGAAGATCAATTAGGATCCATGAATCAAAGACTTGTCAACATGGAAAGGAGTCAGACATATCATAATTACAAGCTAATGAAGTATATTGAACTTTTTGGATTATCTATTCCTTCTCTGACTCCCTCACCTTCATCGTTGTCATGACTTAGGGAAGCTTCTATCTTTTATCTTTTTCTTACTACATTTCCTTTTTCTTAATATTTGTTGTGTTTTGTTATGTTCTTGTTTATGGTTGCATATTTTTTATTGGGGACAATGAAAATTTTAAGTGTGGAAGGGGAGTATTTTGCTTGTTTTGTTATTTTGTTTATTATTGTTTTGTTTTTGTTTTTATTTGTGTGAATTTTTCAAATTAGAAAATTAAAATCAAAATTATTATTTAAAAAATAAAAAATTAAAAAAAATCTCTCCCTTCCCAATTCACGCGAGAAGCATCACGATACATCCCTCTGTCACTGGGTTTGATAAAATTAAAAAAAAAGAAAAAAATATTTTTCAATTTTTTTTAAAAAAATAAAAATAGAAAAAAAGAAAAAAAAGAAAAAGAAATAAAGTTTTATTATTATTAGGTTTTATTTAAATTTTAAGTTAGGTATCTTAGTTTATCTAGGATAAAGATTATATCTTTTATTTTTTGAATTTAACTTCTTGCCATAGTAAACTAAGAGTTTATTTGTAATTAATAAACTTCAATAATAAAAGTTTAACTAGAATTTCTGTAGTTGAATAGTTTTATGTTTGGTCTTTATTTCTTCTCTATATAAGGTTAAGTTATTATCACTTTAATTCATTATTAGCATAACCTTAGAAGAGAGAGAGATGACTAATAAAGCGAAAGCATATACTTGGGGTTGGAATGAAGAAGGCATCTCGGATCCCGAAAAACTTTTGTAAATCCACCTATAGAAACACCTGAACAACTCACTGTTTTTTTATGCTTTTAGGTGTGCTTATTCTGATCCTTATGAATACACTATAGATCTCGATGAGGTAATAGAGAGGGAAAAATCAGATAAAGCATGGGAGAAAGTAAGAACCCAACATAATTTAATAGTTTTAGATGATACCTCAAGTGAAGATGATGAACCTAAGCCATCACCAACAAAGAAGAAGAGAGGTAGGCCTTCTAAATTAGAGAAAAGAAAAGAGGAAGACCTTCCAATATCCCTAAAAAAAGTTCAATTTAATGCATAAACTATTAAAAAAGAAGAGGGAGATGCTTAGAAGCTTATAAATAACTCTTATTATTATTAGTTTGATTTAAATAATATTTCTTTTTAGATTGTCTTTTGTTTTTCTTATTTGATTTTATGTCTTTCTATTTTTTTAATTATAGTAGATTTATGTTTTATTAGTTTTTGTCATAGAATTGTATCTTATTTATTATGATGATTATTGTTTTCTTTAGGTATTTTGGTAGTTTTAATCTGTTTATTTAGTGATTTCATCAATTTTGGTAGTTTTAATTTATTCCAGTGTTTATGTCATTTTTGTACTAGTTTTTAGTGTGGTGTTTATGTGTTTTTGGTTAATATTTTATTTGATTCTTGTTTAAAGTTTGTTTCAAGTGTTTGTTTTAGGTTAATATGCAAAAAAATTTCCTTGGAAGAAAGAATAGCATGAGGCAGCAAGACATGGCCAAGCCACTGGCCGTGTCTCACCTTAAGGGCAAAACCAAGGGAACCAAGAAAGGAAGGAAAATTTGGTAGAAGCTGACACTGGCAGGTGACACAGCCAAGCCACTGGCTAAGATTTTGAGCCTCCATCCTTCAGCTGCTTCATCATCACATCCTCCTTCACCGTAGATCAAATTGGCTCTAATCTTTTGAGAGAATTCCTTACTTTCTTATGTTTAGTTATAGCATATTTTTGTTGTTATTTTTCGTTTTTGTTTTTAATGTTAGCATTTTATATTTTGGTTATTTTATATATTGTATTTTGTTTTTGAACAATTGATGTTTGTGATGAAAAGGTAGCGTTTGCCTCACAAGGGAACGATGGAAAACAGGTTGTACCTTAACTCTTTTTCTTTATTATCCTTGTTTCCATTGAGGACAATGTAATTTATAAGTGTGGGGTAATCTTTAAGCTTTCCTTTAATTCTTGTTTTGTTTGTCTTTGTGTGTTATATTGTGCGTTGTGCATGGCATAATTGTTGGAAACTTATTGACTTTTCTGTAATTCTAGCATTATATTTGAGCCTTTAGTATCAGCATAGAGATTAGCATTTGAATTCATTCAGGATCAATTTTCACATTCTGCAATTCATGACATATAAATCTTTGAGAATCCACCCTTTGTGAGTTTTGAGCCTCATAGATTGAATATTATTGTCAATTGATTTTCTTTTCTTAAGTGTGCACCTTCATGATTTTGCATCTCTAGAGCTTGCTTTTGCATACTAATTGAACTCACATTATGATTTCATCTCAAGTTTTAAAATGATGAAGGCAAATTAGGATTACCCCCTTTAGCTTAAAAAGACCTCCCTTAATTATGAATTCCTTAGTGAGCCAAGTTGAGCCTTTGATTTTTTCTTGATTGATCAACACAATTCACAACTCAACATTTTCCTATTATCATCATACCTGCATTAAGGAATGGAGTTTCTTATGATATGACATTATGGTGATTTAATTCATAAGTGTGGGGTAAGCAATTAAAAAAATAATAGTATTGCTTTAGTAAGATTTGGGGCTGAAATGCATACTTTGCATATTGTATTTGACAAAGAGTCAATTATTCTTTTCCTCTACATTTTGAGTTAGATGTTCCATGCAATTTTATATTTTGCATATATATATAAATAAAAAAATAAAAGAGAAGATATATATATATACAAAATTCATATATTTTCTAGCATTAGTCATCAAATAGGAATGTCGACTCATGTACTTTTCTTTAAGTATGCAAGTATGTGAGATTATCAAGGGTTGGTGAATATGCCATTTGAGGGAGTTACGAGTTTCTTAGCAAGAGTATTGTCTAATTTAGATACTCCATTTCTTGATGTTCCAACTTAAATATCTTTTCTCACACCTTCACCTTAGCCCCATTACATTCAAATAAAAGACCTTCGGATTATTTCTTGAGAAAATCAGTGAGAGAATTGGATAATTAAGCAAGTTTATGGCAGTATGCAGTCATGAGTGGTTTGAGTGAATTAACCTTTGAAATTGAGTGAAACACTTAGATGAGAGATGAGATTTGTTATGTCTGGATTAATGAATGAGTTAAGAGAATCTTGATTGAAGTAAATTGCATTTATTTATGGCTGAGTCTTAAAGGATTTCATCTTATATACTTGAATTATAGTTAAGGTTATTTGAGTTTTTAATTTACGCCATGTAAATTTGCTTGAGGACAAGCAAAGTTTTAAGTATGGGGTAGTTGTTTTATTAGTTTTTGTCATAGAATTGTATCTTATTTATTATGATGATTATTGTTTTCTTTAGGTATTTTGGTAGTTTTAAAATGTTTATTTAGTGATTTCATCAATTTTGGTAGTTTTAATTTATTCCAGTGTTTATGTCATTTTTGTACTAGTTTTTAGTGTGGTGTTTATGTGTTTTTGGTTAATGTTTCATTTGATTCTTGTTTAAAGTTTGTTTCAAGTGTTTGTTTTAGGTTAATATGCAAAAAAATTTCCTTGGAAGAAAGAATAGCATGAAGCAGCAAGACACGGCCAAGCCACTGGCCGTGTCTCACCTTAAGGGCAAAACCAAGGGAACCAAGAAAGGAAGAAAAATTTGGCAGAAGCTGACACTGGCAGGTGACACGGCCAAGCCACTAGCCGTGTCACATGACACGGCCACAAGCTTGGCCGATATTTAGCCAAGAAAGAAGAGCAAAGAAAGAAGAAGATCAGTAGGTGACACACCCAGGTGACACGGGCAAGCCATTGGCCGTGTCACATGACACGGCCAGGAGCTTGGCCGTGTTACACTCAATTCTATAGAAGCAAAGAAGAAAGATTACACAGAAGCTAACACACCCACATGACACGGCCAAGCCACTGGCCGTATCACTCCATGGGGCTAAGGAAAGAAAGGAGACGTGGATTTTGAGCGAGGGTTTTGTATAAATAAGAAGATTAGGGTTTTTGAAAGGGTTACACATTTTTCCAGCCGTCAACATAAACTTTTGAGCTATTCTTCATTTTCTTTTGGAATTTTGATTACAATTTCATGCAAACACTCTAGATTAAATTAGTTTTAGCCATTGCATTATTCTTTTAGCAAAGATCTGAGTAAGAGATTCTTCAGAAGCTAAAGGAAGTTTGTAATTTGGTTTTGTTCTCAAACTCTATCTCTTAAGTTTCATTGGAATTGTATTCATGAATTCTCTAATGTCTAAATTAATTTCTTTGAATTTTAATGAGATGAATTTGTTTGATAGCATTAATATGAACTAATTCTGATATAGTCTAGGGTTTGTATGGATCTACTATGATTGTATGAAATGGTTATTACTCTTAACTGAATTATTTCTTTTAACCTTAATTGAATGGATTAATGTTAATATATAATTGATTGGCCACCAATTATGTGTTTGAAGTATTAGATGAAGGATTAAGAAATGAAGTCTAATGCTAGAACAATTCAATTAGGGACTTAGGTGAATTAGAAATATAAACCTAAGAAAAATATCATATCAATTGTAACAGGATTATTTGAAAGAGGTTTGAATGTGAGAGCTTATTTTCTTGATTCGATTAATTAAGTTGCTTGAAATCTGATCTTTGAAATTAAATTGGTTGAGAGGAATAGCCGTTCATACATATAAGTTAGTAGAGAAGTGTAAACCCTAGACCTTTCTATTAAGTGAATCAATATATCAGCTCAGTTTACTTTCATTGTTTTTAAATTCAACTCGATCTGTCTTCATTAGTTGTTTAGAAATTTAAATTTATTAATAATTTATTATATTCAATTTGATAAACAATTAGCTTATCTAGCTTCCTTGAGAGACGACCTTGAGGTATTCACCAAAATACTACAACAGCCTCGTATACTTGCGAGTGTAGTTCTAGTAGTGTTTATTAGAACGCAATAATTTAAATTCTAGTTTTTGATAAAATAGAACTTGTTCTACTCCTACTTTGCAATCTATGTAGTTTTTGATCCCCATTTATTCTTTAATTGTTATTAAGTAAGTTAATTTTTGTTATTTTAGATTTTAACTTGATAATTGAATTCTTTTATCTTGATTGAAATAATTCTTAGTTATTCTTAATTTAACTCGTGGAATGGATAAGATTGTGATCTTGAGAAATTTTACAAATTAAGAATACTTATTTTTAAAGAATATTTAAAATTATTTTTATTATAATTTTTTTAGTTCATTGTAATGTAATAGATTCTTGAATTAGTATGTATCACTAAGGTAGTAAATTTCTTAATTATATAAAGATTTGATATGAGAATTATGCATAATCAATATAGTGATTATATTAAAAAATTTTGTGAGATAGAGCGTTAAACGCACTCGTTTTAGATAATTAAGGTGGAATGGAGCGTTAAATGCATCCGCCATATATATAAAAATAAGAGAGAAAAATATTAAAAAAAGCAACAATAATGGAATGAAGTATAAAATGCACCCACTGAATATATATATATAATAATAATAAAAATGATAAATACATAGTTCTTATTGATTCCAAATTATTGTAAAAAATTGGCTACGTAGTGATGCTATATTCTTAGATTAATTAGTTATGGTGAATTTCTTATAACTATGATTTGTTACAAAAAGTTTTTGTTAATCACATTAATATATAAGTGTGCTTAGTTTGTGAAGTTAATTAAGATTATGAATATTTGAAGTTTAGAGTTTTAAGTTAAGAATAAGTGATTATTATTTTTCTTTGGTTGATTGTGTTTGATTAATTGTTGAAATTTAATTTAATAATGTTAATTTGCTTGAGAACAAGTAAAAGTTCGCTTATAGGAGAGTTTAATAAGCTCATATTGACATGATATTTTCTATCAGATTTAGCACATTATTGATTTGAATTAACAGGCAGCATCATCTTATAACATATGAAAATGATATTTCACTTGTCAAAGGAGGGGAAGGAGGCAGAATTATGCGAGTTAAAGTAATTGTAAGTGTAGTCGTATCATTTCTCGGGGTAATATTGTTTAGTATTTGCATTTATACGTTATGGAGAAGGAAGAATATGAAAAAAGGTAAAGAATAAAATTCTTGCTAGCTTCTACATTTATTTGCATTAACTATATTGCCCCTACTCTTTAGTTATTAAGACTATTAAGCTATTATATGTGCAGAGGAGAGAGAAAATACAGAAGAAATTCAATCACTTTACGTGGGAGGTGGAGTAATTGGTTATAACCACTCTAACGAAAATATTGGAGGACAAAAGCCTATGGACGATAATTTTCTTTTTGTCCAATTAGATATTGTAAAACAAGCTACAAATCATTTTTCCAATGAGAATAAACTTGGAGAAGGCGGGTTCGACCCAGTATTAATAAGTGCATATTGACATTATATTTTCTATCAGATTTAGTATGTAGTTGATTTGAATTAATCTAATCTAAGCTAATTTATGTGCTTTTATTACATTATTCTTGAATTAAGATTAGTATGAATTAATTTCTTGTATGTTTGTGCAAAACTGGAATTTTAGGCAGAATTAGACCTTTAGAGCTTCAAGTACAATTTCGATGGTTATAAAGTACAATTTTGGAAAAGTGGTCTTCATGAAGTTGATAGAGGACATCTTATGATTTTCAAAGAGGTCTAGTTTGTAAACTTTTGAGTTTTTTTGTGCCTCCAACTTTAAAGTCAAAATTGGGCTTAAATTTCAGAAGCATAATTTCAATCCGAGCCACTGAGAGTAATTGGGCCATAACTTGGTCATCTGTCTTTCAAATGAGATGATTCAAATCCATAACATTATCTAATCCTCCGAGGATACAATTCTTCTTAAGAAGTCAATTTGAGATAAGGCCTCTATCTGATAGAAAATTGGTTGTCAAATTTAAATTTGAATTTTGAGTAGAAGTTGAAGAGGAGTAGGAGTCTAAGTTTTTGGAGTTGTTGAATGTGGTACAAGGAAGAAAACGTGATCAGTAAGAGACAACAACCAATCTAGAGTTTTTACTACATTTTTCATATTTTTCTAGAGTAGATTAGTTTTTCAACCGTTGTAGACCAAAGGAAAAAGAGGATTGAGCTGGAGGAGGACTTCATCGTCTCTACAAGATTCTTCATTTGTCTAGTTTGAATTCTCTATTTGGTTTAGATTTTCAAGTTTATAATTTATTTTAATGCTTTGTTCTTTTCTTATTTTCAACTTTAGAATTATGAATTTCATATTTTATTTCTTAATTTCTATGGTTATTATGTTTAATTTAGCTATGAACAACTAATCTCAATAGTGGGATTAGATGGATTTAGGATTATGGATTATGGGTAATAAATAATTTGATGACTATTTCATTTCTTAAAATTTAAGTTTTGTTAATTTTGATCTTAATGCTTGTGATTGATTGGCCGCCAATTGCATGTTCAATTGAAATCATATGTTGAGTGAAAACTAGGTATGATTTTAGATTAAGAAATCAACAACTTAAGAAAATTCTATTTAGAGATAAAAGAATAATCTTAAGACCAACTTAGTTCCTTTGAGCTTGATATGTTATTTTAATTTATTGTTCATAAAAAGAGAATTTATAAATTACTTCAATCATTAATTTTCTTGCTTGACAAAGATAAAGATTAAAATTTAAGAAATTGGTAACTTTGATTCAAAAAGAATTTGAATTAGTTTGAAAAGTTATTTTTACCCATTTGAAATAATTCTAATGAAACATAATCCTACTTTTTTATCTTAATTAATTGAATTTAAATTATTTGAATTTTAATTTTAAGTTTGAATTATTAGATAATTAACTTGGTTTAATTTCATTTTAAATTTGAATTTAATTTTGAGTTTTAATTTGAATTAGGGATTAAGAATTTAATTTTTGAAAATATAGTTAATTAAATTTTTTTAGATAATAGTTTGTTCGAATTTTAGTTAATTAAATTAACTCCTTTATGATATCGACCTTTTCTTTCACTATATTACTTGTTATGAGTCTTGCATTTACGGTTAAATTAGATACACAAAATTGACCAATAAGTATACAAGGTAATCCTCGGTTTGTTAATAAACTGAATAAATAACTCTTAAGATATATATATATATATATTGGTTCTCATAATTGTGGCATTTTAATTAATTTAAAGATGCTTCCTGTAGTGTATATTAGAAGACGGACAAGAAATTGCAGTTAAGATGCTTTCAAAAACTTTTTGTTAAGTATTGGATGAATTCATAAATGAAGTCAATTTTATCGCGAAACTACAATGCAAAAATCTTGTCAGACTGTTAGGATGCTGCCTGGAAAAAAAAAATGAAAAGTTGCTTCTCTATGAGTACAACCAAATAAAAGTCTCGATGCCCTTATATTTGGTAGTACTCTTAATTCCTCATAGATATTTAGTAAGGAATACAACTTAGCTAAATAAGTTTGATGGCAATTCAATAATTTTTTCAGATCCAAGTATGGGTGTATAACTGGATTGGCAAACACGCTTTAGCATTATCAATGGAGTTGCTTGTGGCCTTATATATTTGCATGAACATTCTCGACTAAGAATTATTCACAAGGATCTAAAGGCCAACAACATTTTGCTAGACATTGATATGAATCTAAAGATATCAGATTTTGGAATGGCAAAATTTTTTAGCAGAAATGACAATCAAGTTAATAAAAAGAGAGTTGTTGGAACTTAGTAAGTCTAAACATGTGTACCTTCCATGTCTCTCCAATATCTTAATTTTGATAGTTTTAGCATATAATTTAAGAATTTTTTATGAATTAGTGGATATATGGCCCTTAGAGTATGCTATGGAAGGACTATTTTCTATAAAATATGACATTTTCAGTTTTGGAGTTCTGCTATTAGAGATAATTAGTGGAAAAAAGAACAATGGCTTTTATCTTTCATAAGAGGCTGAAAGCCTCCTCACTTTTGTATGTTTACATTTCTTAATTTGTCTTTTCTCTTCTTAAACATGCAAGAATACTAGTGGCGACTAATTTTCTATCTACATTTTGGATTCCTTCTATGATGTCTCAGACATGGAAGCTATGGGCTAATGATCGAGGATTGGAGTTGATGGACCAATTAATTGTGAAGTCAAGTGTGGTTGCTGAGGTTCTAAAGTGCATCCACATTAGATTGTTTTGTGTACAGGACAAGTTGGCAGAAAGACCCATAATGTCATCTATAATTGTCATGTTGGCAAGTGAAACAATAACACTTCCTCGACCCAGACAACCTGTATTTTCTATTGGTCAATTTGTTGCAAAATCAACTTCATCCTCAATTCCTGAAATTTGTCCTCTTAATGCTGTAACAATTTCAAATATATCTTCTAGTTGATTGCAACACAACTCACCCAAAAGTCTAGCAGGAAACCTAATTTAGCATAATATGATATAGATATTAACATTCATATATTACGTGTTTGATTAGGTTAACTTGGTAATTGTCTATATGCTCCTTATCCCATTTTTAGGGTAATTTAGGTATTTGTTATATATATATTATTTCCATTATTTTGGTCTTCTGCCACTAGGCTGCTACTCTGTGCTGCAACCTTTTTGCAACCAAAGAGATACATTTGACACTGGTTACCTCTTTAAATTCTATAATCTCTTTTGTTGTAACCAACCAATCTAAGAATTCCTCTAGCTTAAGGCCGCCATGGAATTCTAGTATTTCTTTTCTCATTATAGATTCTCAACACCTATCTTCAATAGGGGCTTTGTATTATCTGCGTGGCACCTCCTTATAATAAGCTCATACTTTAATATTAGAGCCTCCATCAGATCCATCTACATTAGGGTTTTTTCGCTAGTTAGGGTTCGTCTTTTTCTAATCTTGCATGAGTTGCACCATTCACTCTATTAATTGATCCACATATATCCCATCTGTTCAAGTTGTTGCTCCAGGTGGACCATGTGATCATATTCATAAACCTCCTTTATATGTTACTGTAGTTGTCTTCGTGGTACCATATCTGTCAAAAAAATGAGCCAGACTCTGATATCGACATAGTAGAGGTTTATGAATAAGGGATTTAAAGTGCTAATCTGTTTAGTCTAAGAATTCCTGGTAAAAAACATAATAAAAGAGAAAAATTTCTCTACTAAATTTTTATTAAAAAAATCTAAATGCTCCCTCCACTTTTCTCAAAGGTTACAACATATAGTATTAGGGTTATAGAAACCCTAATTTCAAATAAGAAAACTTTAACAGACTAAAAAAATAAAGGGGAATTATATATATAGAAAGATAATATTTAACGTGACAGATAAAATGCCCAAATAGCACCTTGATCTGAGATTTCTACCAAAAATAAATACTGAAATAAAAATTTGTCAAAACTACTATAAATAGAAAAATACATTTTCGAAGATCTAAATGTTAGAACTTGGTTGAAAAGTGATGGACCACACCGTAAATCTGTGATTTTGACTCGTTGGCCTATTTTTTATTAGGCTAGGCTCAAGAAACACCCAGTTTGTAACTTTAACTTTTGGTGATAATTACCAAACTGTCACTAGAGCAGTTTTCTATCAAACCACTTCATAAAAGCTATAGCTCTTTGTTCCATATCATTTCCCCTAGGATAGAGAAAATTTACCCTTAAATTATCAGCAATAGCATCATCATCAGAGGAAATCAATGCTTCATATTAAAAACATGAGTAATATGAATATGTTTGACAATTTGAGGCTGTAGGCATTAGGATTAATCTTTTCAATGATCTCTACAGGACTAAACTTTTCGACAGAAAGCTTGTTATACTCTGCACTCGAGAAGCATTCTTTAGTAAGGATAGCCCACATGAAATCTCCCACCTCAAACTCAACATGGCAGTGAACTACTTATACTTCGCATTGGCTTGAAGTAAGTTGGCATACACTGCCTTATGAAAGTCCTATAAATGAGTCAAAACATATGTTACCTTGCCATGAACTCCAGTTTTGTCAAGAAGCAGAATAAGATCCAAGGTTCCCTTGAGTACATAATCTGAAATGGGCCAAAACCCAAACTTTTGTTAACAGCATGATTATGGGCAAACACAGTCTAACATAACTTTTGGTCCCAACTCTTCACATTATCACCAACCAAACTACGAAGTAGATTACGAATGATCTATTGAACAATTTAGTTTGACCGTCAACCTGTGGGTGATAGGCACTGCAGAAATTTAGTTTTGTATTCACCATTCTCCATAAACTGTCTCAGAAGTGACTAATGAAGCAAGTGTCTCTATCATATACGATGGATGTAGGTAGGCCATGAAGGTGGTACACCTCTCAAAAATACAACTGGGCCACGTTGACAATATTGATCATCCGCTTGCATGGGATAAAATGAACCATTTTAGAAAATCGATCAACAACAACAAAGATGAAATCATTACCGCACTCTTTATGGGGTAAGCCAATACAAAATCCATGTTGACGTTCACCCAAGGCTGAGTAGGTCCTAGTAGAGGAATATATAGGCCAGTATTAATGGTTGTTGATAGGCTGCAAATCCAACATGTTTATTACTTTGTTTTTGTGCTTAATTGATGTTATTCACATTGAAAAGAAGAGCTTTTACTTGGTTTTTATTATTCTGGACAGGAACGGTGGATTTGCAATAAAGAGGCTTATTTGGAGCTGGATTGGAAGTATTGGAACAAAGGACATGAAGCTGAATTTTCGTTATGACAGATTGTCAGATTGGCAGCAGAGGCCTTAGCCTTGCCCAAGGCTAACGGCCAGGCAGACTTGAACGGGCTGATTTAATTAAAGTGGCGGGCCCATACGATTTAGTTGTATTTGAGGACTTCTAAACCGACTTGTAATAGGATTTAAGTAGTTTTTAGTGGGCCTTTTTGTTATATTAGGATGGTCCCACTCTTTATTAAATATTTAAGTTATTTTTAGGGTTTTGGGAGGACACTTTTTACCTCCTCTTTGATTATTTCGAATTTACATTATCTTTTACAGAATTTTTGTTGTTCTTCCATGGCCATGCGTGACTAAATTCATTCTTTCAGTCGAAGGTTAATTCAACGTTGATTTTCTAATGGATTGTGAGATTTAATGTGCTTCATCTTTGCTTTTTGATTCATATTGTATTTGTGTTTTCTCTTTGATTATTGGGGTGAGAATCATCCATAGTGGATATCTATTATTTGTTTTAACAGGGCCCGTTATTCATCTAATAGGTTTCTGCACTACCAATCAATTAGGTTTAATCCGTAATTGTTAATCCGATTTGATAAAAGTGGTAGTCAATATAATTCAATTGCGTCAAAGCCTTGGGATTATGTTGTGGGAAAATATAATCTGATCTAAATGGATTCTCGTAGTTTCTGTTGGTCAGGGCAGGGTTCTACTAGTTTTTAGTGCTGTTAATGGCTAAATCCTTCGTCGTACTTAGGGTTGCTAGTTAATTAGGGATTATTATTAGGTCGTACCTTAATAATCTAATACTAAGGTAGAATTGGTTGGGAAGACGTTCTTTTTTTACTATAACTTGTCTACAATAGTGAATTGAAAAGCTATCTTAGAATCGATGATCAATCCGAATGAATTTCATACCGCGAATTACCTTTGACTGAACTCGCTTCCTATTGTTTCCGAATTTTATTTCTTAAATTTATTTTACTTCTGTTTTCCTTCAGTTATTTTATTTAAATTTTCATTTTTATATTTTAGTTGGTAAAATCCTCCATTTTCATTTTATTTCTCTTGAATTTCAGCAGGTCAGGTTTTGGTTAGCCTTGGGCAAGGCTAGTCTCCAGGGTTCGACCCTTTTCACCCTATTTACAATATTTTTGTATTGTTTTGTTAGGAAGAGCAGGTTATTTATTTTTGGTTGCTTCGACACCCATCAAATTTTGGCGCCGTTGCCGGGGACTAGTTTACATTACTGTTATTGCTTCTTTGAATGACCAGATTTGAAAATTTGCAATTGGAATTTGATCCTGAAATAGAAAAGACAGCCCGTACATTGACGAAGGAAATCAGGCTACGAAAAAGGGCTGCAACTGCTTCTACAGCTGATCCAGAAATTATAATTACTGATTTAGTTGAATCTTTAACTTAATTTGATCCCGAATTAGAAGAAACCTCAACGAAATCTGAAAGAGAGAAACAGATGGCTGATAATCGGACTGTTAGAGAGCTGCAGGCAGCCCCTGTGTAGCAGCAGCCTTTGTGCATAACTTATCCAGATTTGGAGATGCCTTTTGAGCTAAAATCGGGTTTAATCCACCAGCTTCCTACCTTCTATGGGTTGAAGAATGAGAATCCGCATCACCACTTGAAAGAATTCCATGGAGTATGTTCGAGCATGAAACCGCATGGTGTAGCGGAGGAGCACGTGAAGTTGAGAGCATTCCCATTCACTTTGAAGGATGCCGCTAAAGAATGGTTGCTTAATTTGCCACCCGGTTCCATCACCACATGGCAAGCTATGGCCCGAGCCTTCCTAGACAAGTACTTTCCCTCTTCTAGGGCAGCAGTCATTCGTAGAGAGATTTGTGGAATCAAACAAATTGTTGGAGAGAGTCTTTATGATTATTGGGAGAGGTTCAAAAAGCTATACGCAGCATGCCCACAACATGGGATGTCCGAGCAATCCCTACTCCAATATTTCTATGAAGGGATGCTAGAAATGGAGAGAAAAATGGTTGATGCGGCTAGTGGAGGGGCACTTGTTAATAAAACCCCAGCCGAAGCAAGAGAGATTATATCAACCATGGCAGCCAACTCACAACAATTTAGCCAAATTGAAGAACCTTCAAGGAAGATATATCAGGTAAGTGATATTTCATTTGAGTCTAAATAAATGAACTAACTTCTTTGGTTAAATCTATGGCTGCAGGTCAAGGAAAGAGAACAGCCCCTTGTCAAGTATGTACGGCTTACGACCATCCGACTGAGGCGTGTTTGTCATGGCAAGATGATCAAGAGCAAGTGAATGCTATGGGAGGTTATTCCGGGCAGCCCTAGAGACCGATGGGTAACACCTACAATGATGCTTGGACAAATCATCCCAATCTCAGCTATGGACCCAAAAACCAAAATTTCCAACAATACAGAGGGTTCCCACCAACAACACGTTTCATCTTCAAAAATACCATTGGAAGATATAGTCAGGTCACTTGCCACTTCCCAACAAGAATTTCAGCAAGAAACAAAGAAAAATATGCAGAATATGGAGAATCAAATCAGCCACCTAGCCTCTTCTTTGAGTAGATTGAAGACACAAGGGAAGCTACCATCTCAAACTATTGTCAACCCAAGAGAGAACGTAAGTGCCATCACTTTACGTAGTGGAAAAGAGCTAAATACAACATCCCCGAAGAAAGACAGCAGTAGGTCGAAGAAAGAAGATGAAAAAGAGGTAGAAATTCAGCAAAAGAAGGTTCCCAAGCAAGTTGAAAAGCGGCAGCCCGAGAAGTTTGTTATACCGCCTCCCTTTCCCGAAAGGTTGAGGCAATGCAAGAGGGAGAAAGAAGAGAAAGAAATCCTTGACATCTTTCGCAAGGTTGAGGTAAATATTCCTTTTCTCGATTTAATTAAGCAAATACCTCGATATGCAAAGATTTTGAAGGAATTTTGTGCAAGTAAGAAGAAGCAAGCTGAGGTTGAGAAGGTAAGTGTAGGGGAGAATGTCTCTGCGATTTTGCAAAGAAAACTCCCACCAAAATGCAAGGATGAAGGTATGTTTTCTATCCCTTGTAGAATAGGCAATGTGCAAATTAAGAAAGCTATGTGTGATTTAGGCGCTTCAATTAATGTTATGCCATTGTCTATTTTCTCTTCTTTGAATATAGGTGCTTTAAAGAAAACTAGCATTTGCATTGAATTGGCAGATAAGTCCGTAATCTACCCGGAAGGGGTGCTAGAGGATGTGTTAGTGAAAGTTAATGATTTAATTTTTCCTGCTGATTTCTATGTGGTTGATATGGAGGATGCTAAATCCCCAAATTCTAGCGAAATCATTTTAGGAAGACCTTTTCTTAGGATAGCTAGGACTAAAATTGATGTTTTTGATGGTATTCTTACCATGGAGCTGGATGGAGAAGTTGTCAAATTTAGCATGTATAGTGAAGTCAAAGATGTTAATATTGTGTCCAATGTGAGTGACATGTCTGATTTTGATCCCAAAAGTAATAAATTTTCTCCAATAATTGATAAGAATGAGCTTAATGTGGTTTCTTGTAAGAATTTTGATAATGAAGGAACTAATAAGTTTAAAGAGAAAATTTTGTCTAATGAAAAGTTGCAGGAAATTGAGCTGGAAAAGGCACTAAACATGGGACTACAACCATTGCCTAGCCATTTGAAGTATGTGTTTTTAGGTGATGGAGATCTAATTTCATTAATTGTCTCCAAAGAGCTAAGCAATGAGCAAGAAAAGGAGCTGATTCGAGTGCTAAATGAGTACAAGGATAATTTTGGATGGGAGAAGAATGTAGCTTTTGGAAGTCCGACGGAGTTCGGTTAAAATTTCGGGAAATGTCGAGCCTAAGACATTAAACAAGGGCGCTTTTGGGAGGCAACCCAGCTAGGCTTGTCCAAGCCTAATAAATTTTATGTTTTTTCTTTTTATTTGAATTTTCTGCACTTGTTTTTACTTTTCAAAAACAAAATATAATAAGTGAATAGTGTCATCTTCTTCCTCTATTAGTTTCTGGAAATGCTGTGTCTAAAAGAAGTTAAAAGTTGATCTTTAATGGTGAACGGATTTCTAATGATGATGTAAAAGTTCTATTCATTATATTTGTTGAGCGTTAATGGGTTAAATAAGAGCTTCTGCACTATTTACTTTTACCACCATATGTTTATTTACTCTAATATTTTAACTAACTTAAGTTTTTATTATTTTACAGATAGAGTAAAACAAACAAAGGCCAAATTACTCTACCCTTTTCTCTCAAGACCACGACCAACCCTCCACTTCCTTAGGACCATAGCGTTCACTTTCATGACACCAACTTCACCGCCGTCCAGCCTAGCCACCTGCCGCCGGTCATCCTTCTGAACTCTCCACCAGCCACCATCTTCTCTTCCCCATCCAGCAGCCCCAACAAACCCGAAAAACAGCAGCCCCAACAATTTTAAAATCCAGCAGCCTCTCAACCGAAACTCTAGCATCTCAAGCCCTCACTTTCGGCAGCCACCAAATCTTAATCTTGGGGGTTTTCAATTTTTTCAATTTTTCATTTTGGGGGTTTTCTTCTAAGTGTGGGGATTTTCAATTGGGTGAGCAATCCCTTTAACAATTTGAGTTTCGTAAGATTCACACGTTCACTTTCCTTTTCTGATATCGAAACATCAATTCCAGGTTAGTTTCTGAATTTCTCTCAAATTGACTTATTTCTTGTGTTTGTGTTTTGCGAAAATGAGTAATTGTTGGCTGAATTATTCTTTTTAATTACTCTTTGATACTGATGTAGATAATGAATTTGAGTTCTGATTGAATGTTGAGTATATGCTTAAACAACTGAAGGGTGTGTGATGGGTTGTTGGGTTCATAGTTTTGGATGCCTAAGTTTTTAAGTTTCATTCTCTTGAGGTAGGTACTGAACAGAATTTCTGAACTAAAATTAAAATTACTTTTGTGAGAAATTCAGTTGCATTTTTGCTTCTAATTTATTGCAGTGCTGTGTGTGTGTGTTTTTTTTACTGTGATTATCTGCATTAGAACAGGACCTAAATTCTGCTCTAATATGCACTTTTTCCATAATGCATTATTGTTGTTGGAGAGTTAATTGATGGAATTTAATTAGCTGAATCTCTTTGGAAGTCATGCTATTGTGAGCATTAATTGGTTGTTTACCTAAATGCTTCAAGATTTAGTTTAGGCTTAGTCAAGTAACAAGTGTTGACCAAATTTTGATAATAATTTTGAGCTTACCTGTTTAGTCAATCGCTTGTTTGCTTGTTCGTTTTGGTTTGCGTTTGGTGCTTGAGTTTCTTGCAGGTAAGTTGTGACTTTGGTAAATCGCTTGGTTCAAAACTAACTTATCGCTGAGGTTTGACAAGCAATTGTTCGGCAATAACAGGGCAGTATCTCTACACCTCCACTCTCTTTTAATTTTATTTGCTAGAGACCCTCTTCTTGTGGTTGATTATGATTTCTCCACATTGAGGACAATGTGTGAAATAAGTGTGGGGAGGGGATTTGATATGAGAATGTTTTTGCTGCAATTTTTGGGACTGATTTATGTGATTGAGACAGCTGAAATTTCTGCAATTTTTGGGACTGATTTATGTGATTGAGACAGCTGAAATTTTAATGTTATAGTGCTGAAATTTTGAGCTTTCTGTTGATTAATAGCTGCTGCCATGTTGCTTGTTTGATTGTTATGCGTTATAGTTCGCTATTGTCAAGTTTTCCCTTTTTAATGATGGCATTTGATGATATTTTTTGTGTGATTCTGCTGCTGCCATATGCTTAATTTCTGGTATGAGACTTGACTTTTGAAAATGTGACTTTTGAGTTAGGAAGATTAGACACTTATCCCATGACATTTCGAGTAAATTTTTGCAATTTTGATGTGTTAAACTGATTTTAGGATTACTCATTGGGCTGTTTATGTTTTTAAACATGACTTGAAACTTTTAGGAAATTCTAGAGAGGAGTAATTTGCCTTTGTAATTTAGTTGAACACATGTGAGAACCTTAAATAACAAGACTAGTGAGCGAGAATTCTAACTTGAGATTGACCATCACTGCACTTGTGAATCTTGATTGCAAACTGTTACACTTTGAATTCTAATAGTTTCATATTGCAAAACTTAGTTTCTTTCGATAAGTGTTTTTGAGAGCAATTTTCAAGGCCAAAATTTAGGATAGCTTCCGAACACTAGAACTCTTTTCTACACTCCCTTAAGGCGAAATCCTAGGCGAGTCTCGACTTTTGAGATTATTTAGGCGTTCTTTTGGTCGATTCATCATTCCTTTTACGTTTTCCCCACCTTTTCGTTACCGTTCTTTTCACCCCTTCTAGCCTACGAAGTATGCTAAATGCGTACTCTAATTTCTTTTCTTAGCCTACAATATAGCCATATACACCAAAAGCCCTTTGCCTACCACCCTTGAACAAGAAAATAGTCTTCTTAGTCATTGTTAAGCATGCACACGTGTAGGTTATTAAGAATTGGCGCAAATTGCATTTTTGCTTAATGTCATTGACTTTGTTTAGTTTGTGGAAATAAATGGTCCTTGTGGCTTATGTGTTTAAAGTTTGTTGGGTTTAAGTTGGTTGTAAGTAATTTAGTTATGTTTTAGTTTTCCTTAAAAAAAACAGAATGTGAAAAAAAAAAGAGAAGAGAAAAATGAAAAAAATCAGAAAAGAAAAAAAAAGAAAAAAAAAGTGTATTCAATTTCAGTTTTAGTTTTTCTCTAGTTTAAGCTTTTCTCTGGTTTAAGTCGTATTTGTCGCCATTAGTTAGTTCGTGCATTGTTCTTTTGAAATTAATTGTAAAAGACTTATTTTCTTGTTATTCTTAGCCTTACATTATCCTATCTTTTGTAACCATCACCTAGCCTAACCTATGTAAAGACCTAATGATCTTTGGTTGAGACTTGACCTACATTAGTGGAGAGGGAGTTTAGAGGGGAGCCTATGGTTGTTCTTTAATTCTGTTTTAATGAAGCTATGAAAATATTTTTATATGTTTTATTACTTGCTCGATAAAACACTTGTTGATTCAAACTTCGAATGTGTGCGTGCGTGTTTTTAAGAATTTTTAGTGTAACCTTTTTCAATTGAGTTCATAATGATGGAATGATGTTGATGGTTGGATTCTTAATTGCGACGTTGAGTTGTTTGGGGAACATGTGTGTGTTTGATTGGGTTTTTGGGTGAAGTATGTGGTCTCCTTACAGATTTGATTTTGAGTTTTGAGTCATGCTTGAGGACAAGCATGGGATAAGTGTGGGGATATTTGATAGGCTGCAAATCCAACATGTTTATTACTTTGTTTTTGTGCTTAATTGATGTTATTCACATTGAAAAGAAGAGCTTTTACTTGGTTTTTATTATTCTGGACAGGAACGGTGGATTTTCAATAAAGAGGCTTATTTGGAGCTGGATTGGAAGTATTGGAACAAAGGACATGAAGCTGAATTTTCGTTATGACAGATTGTCAGATTGGCAGCAGAGGCCTTAGCCTTGCACAAGGCTAACGGCCAGGCAGACTTGAACGGGCTGATTTAATTAAAGTGGCGGGCCCATACGATTTAGTTGTATTTGAGGACTTCTAAACCGACTTGTAATAGGATTTAAGTAGTTTTTAGTGGGCCTTTTTGTTATATTAGGATGGTCCCACTCTTTATTAAGTATTTAAGTTATTTTTAGGATTTTGGGAGGACACTTTTTACGTCCTCTTTGATTATTTCGAATTTACATTATCTTTTACAGAATTTTTGTTGTTCTTCCATGGCCATGCGTGGCTAAATTCATTCTTTCAGTCGAAGGTTAATTCAACGTTGATTTTCTAATGGATTGTGAGATTCAATGTGCTTCATCTTTGCTTTTTGATTCATATTGTATTTGTGTTTTCTCTTTGATTATTGGGGTGAGAATCATCCATGGTGGATATCTATTATTTGTTTTAACAGGGCCCGTTATTCATCTAATAGGTTTCTGTACAACCAATCAATTAGGTTTAATCCGTAATTGTTAATCCGAATTGATAAAAGTGGTAGTCAATATAATTCAATTGCGTCAAAGCCTTGGGATTATGTTGTGGGAAAAATATAATCTGATCTAAATGGATTCTCGTAGTTTCTGTTGGTCAGGGCAGGGTTCTACTAGTTTTTAGTGCTGTTAACGGCTAAATCCTTCATCGTACTTAGGGTTGCTAGTTAATTAGGGATTATTATTAGGTTGTACCTTAATAATCTAATACTAAGGTATAATTGGTTGAGAAGACGTTCTTTTTTTACTATAACTTGTCTACAATAGTGAATTGAAAAGCTATCTTAGAATCGATGATCAATCCGAATGAATTTCATACCGCGAATTACCTTTGACTGAACTCGCTTCCTATTGTTTCCGAATTTTATTTCTTAAATTTATTTTACTTCTGTTTTCCTTCAGTTATTTTATTTAAATTTTCATTTTTATATTTTAGTTGGTAAAATCCTCCATTTTCATTTTATTTCTCTTGAATTTCAGCAGGTCAGGTTTTGGTTAGCCTTGGGCAAGGCTAGTCTCCAGGGTTCGACCCTTTTCACCCTATTTACAATATTTTTGTGTTGTTTTGTTAGGAAGAGCAGGTTATTTATTTTTGGTGGCTTCGACACCCATCAGTTGTACCCTTAGAAACTTTGCAAATCAAACATCTCGGCGCATCTTGTCCACCTCTCATTGTATGGTTAGCCAGAAATAAAAAGCTTGAACTAGCTGAAAGGGTCTGTCACGACCGACATGTCCTTTAACATGCAACTGCTAGATGATCTTGGACCTAAATTAGAAGTTATAAATCATTAAGTTCAATCTACATTTTCAATCTCTATGGATTTAGAATTAGGAGTCTACCATCAAAAGTGTATAGTGCCTCCTTATTACTCTACATTTCTCATCCTCATTATCAAAGTTACAAAGGACAACATTATCTTTAGTTCACTGATTTAAGTACGGAGTGTTTCCATCTAGAGCATGCATAGCTCTCCATATGAAAAAAAAAAAAAATCTAAGGGAGCATCAAAGACACTACCAATAAGTGTAATTTTCCATAGATGAAATTCTGATTGTGCCTCTAAAGAGAGGAATCTCATGACTCTTTGACCATCAGTAATTCTCGATGACACATATCAAAGCTTGCATTTAGGTCAATGGCTCCGCTTATTAGCAGAGAGTTTGACTTAACTCCTTTGAATCTTCCTCTTTGGCACTAGAGAGTCTAGTCTTCTTTGGTCTTGGCTTGAATGTGACTATTTGGTTTCTTTATGTTTCTTATTAAGCTCTGATGTCTCAGTCTAGCTTATATTAACCTTCCTTCATGCCTCTTGAGGGGTTTGTCCTTGTCATTCCTGCACTGTGAGTTATCACGCTATTCCTCCATGTTGACATTCTCCTTCACTATTCTCGATTAAAGATGATTTTCTCAGCTCTAGTATTCTCTTTTCTCCTAACCTCCTCACTAATAGCTTGGTTACCATTAAAGTAGCTTAATGCAGGCCAAGGACCATGGATTTTCTGTTCACGTAAGGTTTTCCCCAACCAAATAAGGTTTTCCCCAACCAAATTGACCTCCAATCTCACTTCGGTATTGCTCATTTCTTCCAATGAGACATTGTCATGCTTATTTTTGTTCAGCTTAATTGTCTTTGATGATGACTATAGTGATGTGTATGGAGATTTTCTCACCTTCCTTCCCATATGGAAACATGTGTTAGCATTTTGCTAATGTGCACCGAAAAAAGATGAGAAAGCCCGTTTATAATTTAATATTATATTATATTATATATATATAAATCCTCTAAATCCATAATCTATTTATTATACTAAAATGACAATCGTTATACAATATTATACCACGTGTTTTACTAACATTTTACAACGTATTTTAATTTCTTAAAATTTTAAATTAAAATTTAAAAATATTAAATTTATTATTTATTAAAATAGATAATTAATTAATTATTATAGATATTTATTTGAAGAGTTCAAATATAATTAGAATATCCTATGATATTGATAACAATTAGTTTTATCTAATAATATAAATTAATTTTTTTAGAAATTAAATTAAAATTATCTATATTAAGTTTTTCCCTTAATTTTCAAAATAAAATTTTAAATTATTAAATTTATTATTTAATAGAATAGATAATTTATTAATTATTATAGACAATACAAATAAGATTATGAAAATCTATTTGATATTAATAATAGTTACTTGTTGTCTAATAAAATAAATTAAATTTAAATTGAAAAATCTATATTGTATTTCAAATTAAAATTTTCAAAATATTAAATTTATTAATTTTTTTAAAAAAATTAATTATTATAGATAGATATTATCTATATTAAGCTTCAAACTGATTTTTTAAAATATTAAAGTTAGTATTTATTAGAATAAATAACTAATTCATCTATGTCTATATATTATATTAAAACTGCTAACGTTGATATTATATTCTGTCATATGTTGTTGTCTCAATCTTGTCATGTGACTTAATTTCTTAATATTTTAACTTGAATTTATTATTTATTATATAATATATATATGACATTTATTTGAAGAATTCAAATAGAATTATGGTATCCTATTTAATATTGATAATAATTAGTTATATATAATCAAAACTATTACTTTATACAAAATTGCAATATTTTTATTCAACTATCACACTATTGTTCAATTGAAGCATATTTAATATTTTTTTTATGTTTTTACAGATATTTTTTATATTTTATTTGATCTATTATTTATTTTTTTTTATTTTTTTCATTTGACCATCATGTTTACAATTATAATAGAGAAAATTTTCATTCTTCGTCTCATCATTATTGCTTCCTCTCATAGTCATGCCTCGCTTTCTTCCTTGCCTTTCCTCCATTGTCGATGGTCGTTTAATGCAATTCTTTTTAGTATTTTGTTATGTGATTATTTTATAAATAATTTATTATGTTGTTTGATTTTGATTTCTTGATTTTTTTGGATTTTTCCACCTTTTTTGTTATTTTTTTTTGTTAAGTAATTTTTGGGTTGATTTTGTATTATCTAGTTGTTATATGATTTTTTTTTTGTATTTTTTTGTGATGTTTTGAGTTGATTTTTATTTGTTTATTTTCCTCTAGTATTTTTAATTTCCTTTTGATTCTTTTAAATTAATTATTTTTATTTAATTTTGGGTAAACTATAATTTTATTTTAATTTATGTTAAGATTTTTAATTTCTGTAATTTAATTTATTATTAGAGTTTTATTTTAATTTTATTTATATTAATTATTTTATTATAATTTATTATTTAGATAAATTTTATTTATTATTTTGATAAATTTATATTTATGACTAATATTTATAAATAGATCAAGATACAGATACACATTGTTAGAATTGAAAAAAAAAATTTCCAAGTCAACTTGGCTGTTTCATAGGAATAACAGGCGTTTAGGTTTACATTTTTATTTCCTCTGTTATTATTGTCTTTTTCTTGAAAATGATTCTCTCATTATCTGAATGATATACATTGATGTGAAAGGTAAAGAGTAACATGTAGCTTATGAGTGAGGGAACATGGGAACCTTGCTGTCATTATCACAGCAAAATGAAGCCTTGGATATTTCTGGATTCTTTAGTTAGTTGAGCTATGTATTAGCTGGCATTTAACTTATTCTGTTGATTAGAGGTTGTAACAAATTTAGAGAAAGTTTTTTAGTTATTTAGAAGCTAGTGAATAGATATGCTCCATGTATATATGTACAACAACACCTTTGCTTTCAGTGTGATATACAGATTTTTCCTCATTTTTTAGTATTGTTGCCTTCTACTTTTACTGTTTTCTTCATGGTATTAGAGCTAAGATCCATGAAGTCTAATTTGTTTTGTTATTAATCAATGTTGTTGCTTTGAACAATTAATCTAGTGCTTCTTTTCTTCTTCCTCAATACGGTTTGAAATGGCAAATGCACAAGAAGCGAAAACTTCGCAAGCTGGAGATCAGAAAAATCCAAGAAGTTTACAAGTGAAATTACTCAAGGTATAGAGAGTAGAAGTCAGAAGAATGCGATTGGTAACTCATCCTTTTAATGGAAACAATTTTATGCTGTGAAGTAGATCTGTTAAAATTGCTTTGAAAGCTAAAGACAAGTTAGGATTTCTTGATGAAACTAATGAATGGCATGATGACAAATCTAAAGTTTTTGATTAATGGAGTAAAGAAGATTCCACGGTAACATCATGGATATTAAATGCTATTTCAAAAGAGAGAGTAGAAGCCTTCATCTATCGTGCAACTTCCAAGATCTTTTGGGATGAGTTGCAGCAACGTTATAGAAAGTCTAATGGACCAAAACTTTATCATATTAAGAGGGAAATAGCTATAATGGCTTACGAAAATCAAACATTGGTGGTTTATTTCAATAAGCTCAAGAAACTGTGGGATGAGCTTGATTGCTTTAAGCCTATTACACATTGTACTTTTTTTTTTTGATGAAGTTATATTATTATTATTATTATTATTATTATTATTATTTAATTTTTAAATGGGAAAAAACATATTTAGGGGATGGAAACTACCCAAAAAGACCCACCGAACCGAACCTAAGACATTCCAAAAATATATGAAAAAACCACAGAGCATCGTATTACAGAAAAAGAAAACATAAGAAACTAACAATAGAGTAGCAAACAAATATCACAAATCCAACCAAGCTTCAAGGCTAGAGTCTGTAGACTCTCCGGATTTAGCTAGGTGATCTGCCACGATATTAGCTTCGCAAAATGTATGTTAGAATAGGGACACATTCATTTTCAACAATAAGGCATCTATCTCATATTTAATGTCTCTGAATTTCCAAGGGACCCCATCAATAGAAGCATATTACACGTTGTACTTATGGCTATATATGTGGTGCAACTAGTAATATATAGAAAAACAACTTGTCTAATAGAGTCATGCAATTTCTCATGGGACTTAATGATTCTTATGATTAGATTGAGAACCAGATCCTTCAAATGGATCCTTTACCCAACCTAAACAAGGTGTATGCAATAATCAGTGGGATTGAGAAGCAGAGATAAGTCCAAATGACTTTTGGTGAGACAATAGAAATACTATGTTTGCTAGAGCTAGAACCCAAGCTAGGATTAGAGGTGGCTTTAGATTTTAAGGAAGAAAGAGTGATCAATTTTGCACATATTGCCATACAGCAGGTCATGTTGTAGAAACCTATTTTAAGAAGAATGTGTATCCTGAATGCTCTAAGAACAGACAGCAGAAAGAATAAGGCCTGGTCAGAATGCCTATGCTAATTTTGCAAATTCTTCAATTGGTGAAGTTGCCGAGCAAATATCACCAACGCTAGATATGAGGTTAATTACCGAATCATCCAACAAGAGTTTACAAAGATGTGAAAGAGCAAGAATACAGCCGAGGAAGAGGCATGACTTGTTAATGCAGTGCATTTTGGACACTTTGCTGGTATGAACACACATTATGCTTGTAGTTTACTTGATAATATCATATCTGGTTATTGGATTTTAGATATAAATGCCTTAAGTAACATGTGTGCAAATTTGATACTTTTTACGAGTCACCATACCCTTGCCACACCAAATGAAGTATACTTACCTGAAAATACTGTTGAACATATATACAGAATTGGAAAAGTAAAACTTTACTCAAAATTAACTCTTGATGATGTTCTACATACCCCAAGTTTCAAATAATACAATATGATTTCTATCAATAAACTCTCTTATGTATAACAGCATTACATTTATCTTTTTACTTTTTACTCTTTCTATTGTGTTTTGTAGGACTAGAAAAATAACTAAGTAATAGAGTGGGGAGTGGTTAAAAGCCTTTATATACTGGATCATAACTCATTTAACCCTCAAACCATGCACCCCTTTTATAAAAATCTTCATACTAGTACTATACGTACTCTTGCTTTACCTGTTGCTTGCAATAATATTTGTTTCATAAGCAATCAATGTAATAGTAGGGCTTCTTTATGGCATGTGAGCTTAGGACATCCAACATTAGTAGTCTTAAAGCATTTACTTCTTGATAGTAAAATTGTTTTTTTTTTTTTTTGTGAAGTATGTCCATTGGCTTAGCAAACCAAATTCAAATTCCCGTTGAGTTCCATCAAAAGCAGTAGGTATTTTGAGTTACTATATATAGATATCTGGAGGCTTTATAAAGCACCATCTATTTCTGGTGCCAAGTATAAACTTACTATTGTGGATGATTTTACAAAAGCCGCCTGGACCTTCTTAATGCAGTATGAGACACAGACAAAGAGTACTTTAAGATTTTTTTTTAAAATGATATAAAATCAATTCAATACCAATGTGAAGAACATTAGATCAAATAATGGGGGAGATTTTGCTGGTTATAAATGTCAGAAACTCTTTACAGATCATGGAATAATACACCAAAAATCTTGTGTCTATGCACTACAATAAAATGGTGTAGTAGAAAGAAAACATAGATCTCTTTTCCAATTAGCTAAGGCCTTCATGTTTCAATCCAAACTACTAATTAAGTTCTAGGGTGATGTAATTTTGACAGTAACCTATCTGATTAACAAGTTGCCCTTTTGTTGTTCGAAGTTGGAAAACACTATATGTATCGTTGTTTCATAAGAATCCAAATTACTCTTTCCTTAAAACTTTTGGTTCATTGTGTTTTGCTACCAATTTTCAACCTAATAAATCAAAATTTGATGTTAGAGCAAGTAAATGTGTTCTTATACACCATGCATAAGGGCACAAAGGCTATAAATTGTACAATATAGACACTAATACAGTTTTGGTATTAAGAGATGCTGTATTTCATGAAACCATCTTTCCTTTTGCTTCTATTAACCAAAATTATTCATCTCCAATACACTGTGCTATTAAGGAATTAACCGATAATAGTAACAATCACTCTCTCCCAACTGCTTCACCACTGCCACCGTCACTAAATTCAAACACACCAATGTATTACACTAGTTAATTCACATACAACAGTTATTCTTATTCCTACTATATCAGACCAGCCATCAACACATTCCCATAAACTAACAATTCATTAGACCAACAATCATTCCCTCACCAATCAAACAATTTCTAAACACAGCCAAGGAAAAGCTACAGAGCTAGAACCAAGCCCAATTAGCTTAAAGATTATGTTTCTAATACAACACACATATCCCCTCACATTCCGCCAACCTTTTCCTCTGTGAAACCATGATAACATGTAAATCCAACACGTTTTTATTGATTATAATATGCTGATTTTGTGTTAATTGTGCTTAAAAGAGGAGTTTTTAGTTGGATTCTTGTTTTTGTGTTAGGATATACTGGATATGGTGAGAATGAAGTTAAAAGGAGTAGATTTGAAGATGTTTGTGGGAAGCAGTAGCTGTTGGAATCTGTTTGGAAAATATGAAGCTGTCAAGTCCTTAGCCTTGGCAAGACTAAGCAACAAGCGAACAGATGCGGACTGATTTATACTAATGGCTGACCTGCGACTTATGGGGATTGTTTCCAGCGTGTTTTAGAGCAGAGGAATGATATTAAACACTGTTTAGTGGGCCCATTTTATTGTATTATGTTTTGGCCCCACTTTTAGGAGTATATAAGTTAAAATTAGGTTTTCCAATAGACACTTTTTGATTACGTAAAGGGAGATACGAATTTCAGTTTTCTTTGACAGATTTTACAATGTTTTCTTCAATAGCCATGTGTGGCTAGTCGTCCTTTTCAGTCAAGGTTTAATCCAAGGTAGAAGTTTGATCATGATTGTGAGATTGAATTGAACTTAATAGAATTCTTTGATTTTCATTGCATTTATATTCTTTTTGTGGTTTATTGGAAAAATATATCCCTTAGTGAAATTCTATTGAATGATTAACAGGGCCCGTTCTTTGTTTGATAGTAATTTCCATGACTATTCAATTGAATCAAATCCGTAATTGTTTGATTAGATTGATGTAGTAGTGATTGGTATAATTTAATTGGGTAGAACCTTTTGGGTTATATCAAGGAAGAGTATAATCTGATTTAAATGGATACTCGTAGTTTCTGTTAATTAGGGCAGGGTCCTACTAGATTTTAAGGCTGTTAACAGTTAAATCTTTCGTCGTACTTAGGTTTGCTAGTTAATTAGGGGTTATTATTAGATCGTATCTTAATAACCTATTAATAAGGTAGGATTGGTTGGGTCGACGTTCTTCCTGGCTATAACTTGTCTGTAATTTTAATTAAAGGATTATTCTTGAATCAATGATCAATCAGTTTAAACTTCGAACCGCGGTATGCCTTGACTGAATTCGCTCTCCATCGTTTCAGGTTTTATATTTAATTTTGTTGCTTTTGCTTTTAATTTTAATTAATCTCGTTCCAATTTTAAATACCCCGTTTCAATTTTTAGTTTTATTTTCGGTTCTGGTTAACTTTCAGCAAGCTAGTCCCTAGGGTTCGACCATTCTCACCCTATTTACAAGTTTTCTTTTGTAGGAAGAGCAGGTTATTATTTTTGGTGGCTTCGACACCCATCAAATTTTGGCGCCGTTGCCGGAGACTAGTTTACATTACTGTTATTGCTTCTTTGAATGACCAGATCTGAAAATTTGCAATTGGAATTTGATCCTGAGATAGAAAAGATAGCTCGTACATTGACGAAGGAAACCAGGCTACGAAAAAGGGCTGCAACTGCTTCTACAGCTGATCCAGAAATTATAATTACTGATTTAGTTGAATCTTCAACTGAATTTGATCCTGAATTAGAAGAAACCTCAACTGAATCTGAAAGAGAGGAACAGATGGCTGATAATCGCACCGTTAGAGAGTTACAGGCATCCCCTATAGACCAGCAGCCCCTGTGTATTGCTTTTCCAAACTTGGATACACCATTTGAGTTGAAATCTGGTTTGATTCACCAGCTCCCTACCTTCCATGGGATGAAAAATGAAAACCCACATAATCACTTGAAAGAATTCCATGGTATGTGCTTAAGCATGAAGCTACAAGGTGTGGCGGAAGAACAAATCAAGTTAAGAGCATTCCCGTTTTCATTAAAAGATACTGCCAAAGAATGGTTACTTAACTTACCACCAGGTTCTATAACCACATGGCCCGAGATGGCTCATGCATTCTTGGATAAGTATTTTCCCGCCTCTAGAGCAGCCACCATTCGTAGGGAGATTAGTGGGATCAAACAAAAAGATGTAGAAAGTCTTCATGATTACTGGGAGAGATTCAAGAGGTTGTGTGCAAACTGCCCACAACATGGGATGTCCGAACAATCACTTCTCCAGTATTTTTATGAAGGGATGCTGGATATAGAAAGGAAAATGGTCGATGCTGCAAGTGGGGGAGCTCTAGTTAACAAAACTCCAGCCCAAGCAAGAGAGATCATATCAACCATGGCTGTAAACACGCAACAATTTGGACAAGTTGAAGAGCAATCACGCAAGCTCTATCAGGTAAGTAATTCTTCCGTTGAAGCTAAACTTAATGAGCTAACTTCTGTGATTAAAAATTTTGCTGTAGGACTTAATAGTCATAAAAGAGCATGTGAAGCATGCACTTCTTATGAACACCCAACCGATGCATGTCCATCTTGGCAAGAGGGTCAAGAGCAAGTCAACGCTATTGGAGGTTTTTCCGGGCAGCCTCAAAGATCCAACTTTCCCATCTCCAACACTTTTGATGATAGTTGGAGGAGGCACCCGAATCTTAACTATAGGAATAGGCAACAGAATTTTCAGCAAGCTAGGCCACCTCCTCAATAATCTTCCAACTCAAACATGTCTTTGGAAGATATAGTTAGGTCACTTGCCACTTCCCAACAAGAATTTCAGCAAGAAACAAAGAAAAATATGCAGAATATGGAAAATCAAATAAGCCAACTAGCCTCTTCTTTGAGTAGGTTGGAGACACAAGGGAAGCTACCATCTCAAACTGTTGTCAACCCAAGAGAGAACGTAAGTGCCATCACTTTACGTAGTGGAAAGGAGCTACAAACAGCAGCTCCAAAGAAAAACAGCAGCAGGCCCAAGGAAGAAGATGAAAAAGAGGTTGAGATTTTGAAGGATGAGCCTACCAAGCAAGTGCAAGGATGGATGTCCGAACCAATTGTCATTCCACCTCCTTTTCCAGAGCGGTTGAAGCAATGCAAGAAGGAACAAGAAGAGAAAGATATCTTTGAAGTCTTTCGCAAGGTCGAGGTAAATATTCCCTTACTTGACTTAATTAAGCAAATACCTCGTTATGCAAAATTTTTGAAGGAATTCTGCACAAGTAAGCGAAAGCAAGCTAGTGATGAGAAGGTAAGTGTGGGGAAGTTTATCTCTGCTATTTTACAAAGAAAGCTTCCCCTGAAGTGCAAGGACGAAGGTATGTTTTCTATCCCATGTAGAATAGGCAATGTGCAATTTAAGAAAGCTATGTGTGATTTAGGTGCTTCAATTAATGTTATGCCATTGTCTACTTTTTCTTCTTTAAATGTGGGTGAGTTAAAGAAAACTAGCATTTGTATTGAATTGGCAGACAAGTCCGTTATCTACCCGGAAGGGGTGCTAGAAGATGTGTTAGTTAAAGTATATGGTCTTATCTTTCCTGCTGATTTCTATGTTATTGATATGAAGGATCCTAAATCCTCAAATTCTTCTGAAATCATTTTAGGGAGACCATTTCTTAGGACAGCTAGGACTAAAATTGATGTTTTTGATGGTATTCTTACCATGGAGCTGGACGGTGAAGTTGTCAAATTTAATATGTATAGTGAAGTTAAGGATGTTAGTGTTGTGTCAAATGTGAATGCTATATCTAATGTTGAGACTGGTATTGAAAACTCTTCTCAATTGAATGATAAAAGTGAGTTAAATGTGGTTTCTTGCAATAATTCTGATATTGATTGTACTAATAAGTTCAAAGAAAAAGTTTTGTTTGATGAGAAGTTGCAGGTTGAGAATGAGAAGAAGGCAATGAAATTGGGTTTGAGGCGATTGCCGAATCGCTTAAAATATTTGTTTATTGATGATGAAGACCCAATTGCTTTGATAGTGCCCAAAGGATTAAGTAGTGGGCAAGGAAAGAGGTTAATTCAGGTGTGCAATGAGTACAAAGATGAGTGTAGAAGGGCAGGACATGCTGCCTATGGAACCTGGATGGAGCTTGGTTGAAGAATTGGAACGTCTAGCCTAAAACGTTAAATGAGGGCGCTTTGTGGGAGGCAACCCAGCACAAAATTTAAATTTTTCTTGAGTTTTTATTTTATTTTCGTGTTTATTTTTATTTTTGTTTTAGTCTACAGTGTCATCTTCTTCCTTGGGTTTATTTTCTGGTTCTGAAAATTCTGGGTATGAATGGTAAAAAATGGTGTTTTGATGGTTGAGAGCAGTGCTATGGGCAGTAAAGCTTTTATTTTACTAAGTTTTGACATGTTTTTTTTTAAGTCATACATGCTTTTGGGTTCATTTGTTCTTTAACTGTTGCTTATATGGTAACTGAAATTAATTTCTCTTATTTTTATTTTATTACAGCTAGCAGTAAAATACGAAGCTTCCCTTTCTCTCTCCCCAGATGCGTCTTCCTTCTCCACTCTAGGTTTCCAATCGGAACAACAGCCACCACCTTCTCTTCCCTATCCAGCAGCCCAAACAAAATCGAAAACCCAGCAGTCCCCTTTTCCCTTTCCATTTCCGAAAACCCAGCATCTCTCTCTCTCTCCCTCAATCGAAAATCCAGCAGCCCCTCAATCGAAAACCCAGCAGCTCCAACAATTTTTATCTCTCTATTCGAAAACCCAGCATCTATCTCTCTCTCTATTCGAAAATCCAGCATCTATCTCTCTCTCTCTCTATCCGAAAAACCCAGCAGCCCCAACAATTTCGAAATCCAGCAGCCCCTCAACCGAAACTCCAGCATCTCAAGCCCTCACTTTCAGCAGCCACCAAATCTTAATCTTGGGGGTTTTCAATTTTTTCAATTTTTCATTTTGGGGGTTTTCTTCTAAGTGTGGGGATTTTCAATTGGGTGAGCAATCCCTTTAACAATTTGAGTTCAGTAAGATTCATACGTTAACTTTCCTTTTCTGATATCGAAACAGCAATTCCAGGTTAGTTTTCGAATTTCTCTCAAATTGACTTATTTCTTCTGTTTGTGTTTTGCGAAAATGAGTAATTGTTGGCTGAATTATTCCTTTTAATTACTCTTTGATACTGATGTAGATAATGAATTTGAGTTTTGATTGAATGTTGAGTATATGCTTAAACAACTGAAGGGTGTGTGATGGGTTTTTGGGTTCATAGTTTTGGATGCCTAAGTTTTTAAGTTTCATTCTCTTGAGGTAGGTACTGAACAGAATTTCTGAACTAAAATTAAAATTACTTTTGTGAGAAATTCAGTTGCATTTTTGCTTCTAATTTATTGCAGTGCTGTGTGTGTGTGTTTTTTTTACTGTGATTATCTGCATTAGAAGAGGACCTAAATTCTGCTCTAATATGCACTTTTTCCATAATGCACTACTGTTGTTGGAGAGTTAATTGCTGGACTTTAATTAGCTGAATCTCTTTGGAAGTCATGCTATTGTGAGCATTAATTGGTTATTTACCTAAATGCTTCAAGATTCAGTTTAGGCTTAGTCAAGTAACAAGTGTTGACCAAATTTTGATAATAATTTTGAGCTTACCTGTTTAGTCAATCGCTTGTTTGCTTGTTCATTTTGGTTTGCGTTTGATGCTTGAGTTTCTTGCAGGTAAGTTGTGACTTTGGTAAATCGCTTGGTTCAAAACTAACTTATCGCTGAGGTTTGACAAGCAATTGTTCGGCAATAACAGGGCAATATCTCTACACCTCCACTCTCTTTTAATTTTATTTGCTAGAGACCCTCTTCTTGTGGTTGATTATGATTCGTCCACATTGAGGACAATGTGTGAAATAAGTGTGGGGAGGGGATTTGATATGAGAATGTTTTTGCTGCAATTTTTGGGACTGATTTATGTGATTGAGCAGCTGAAATTTTGATGTTATATTGCTGAAATTTTGAGCTTTCTATTGATTAATAGCTGCTGCCATGTTGCTTGTTTGATTGTTATGCTTTATAGTTCCTTATTGTCAAGTTTTACCCTTTTTAATGATGGCATTTGATTATTTTTTCATGTGTTTTTGCTGCTGCCATATGCTTAATTTCAAATAAAACTTGGCTGTTCAGTTTGTGTTTAATGAGTTAGAAGTTAAGACACTTGTCCCATGATATTTTTGAGTAAAATTTTTGTTTGGTTGATACTATATGCTGATTTTGGGATTTACTCAATGGGTTTACTGTGTCCTTAAATATGATTTAGAGCTTTTAGGAAATTCTAGAGAGGAGTAATTTGCCTTTGTAACCTAGTTGAACACATATGGAAACCTTGAATGACAAGATTAGTAAACGAGAATTCCAACTTGAGATTAACCATCACTGCACTTAGGAACTTTAATTGCAAATTCTAAAATCTGTTTTTTTCTCAAAACTTAGTTTCTTTCGATAAGTGTTTTTGAGAGAAATTTCCAAAGCCAAAATTTAGGATAGCTTCCGAACACTAGAACTCTTTTCTACGCTCCCTTGAGGCGAAATCCTAGGCAAGTCTCGACTTTTGAGATGATTTAGGCGTTCTTTTGGTCGATTCATCATTCCTTTTACGTTTTTTCCACCTTTACGTTACCGTTCTTTTCACCCCTTCTAGCCTACGAAGTATGCTAAATGCGTACTCTAATTTCTTTTCTTAGCCTACAATATAGCCATATACACCAAAAGCCCTTTGCCTACCACCCTTGAACAATAAAATAGTCTTCTTAGTCATTGTTAAGCATGCACATGTGTAAGTTATTAAGAATTGGCGCAATTGCATTTTTGCTTAATGTCATTGACTTTGTTTAGTTTGTAGAAATAAATGGTCCTTGTGGCTTATGTGTTTAAAGTTTGTTGGGTTTAAGTTGGTTATAAGTACTTTAGTTATGTTTTAGAATTTCTTAAAAAAAAAAACAGCATGTGAAAAAAAAAGAGAAAAATGAAAAAAAAATCAGAAAAGAAAGAAAAAGAAAAAAAAAAGGTGTATTCAATTTCAGTTTTAGTTTTCTCTAGTTTAAGCTTTTCTCTGGTTTAAGTCGCATTTATCGCCATTAGTTAGTTCGTGCATTGTTCTTTTGAAATTAATTGTAAAAGACTTATTTTCTTGTTATTCTTAGCCTTACATTATCCTATCTTTCGTAACTATCACCCAGCCTAACCCATGTAAAGACCTAATGATCTTTGGTTGAGACTTGATCTACATTAGTGGAGAGGGAGTTTAGAGGGAGCCTATGGTTGTTCACTATTTTTGTTTTCTTGAAGCTATGAAAATGTTTTTAAAACGCTTGTTAATTGCTCGAGAAAACACTTGTTGATTCAAACTTTGAATGTGTGTGTGCGTGTTTTAAGAATTCTTAGAGTAACATTTTTCAATTAAAGTTCATAATGATGGAATGATGTTGATGGTTGGATTCTTAATTGCGATGTTGAGTTGTTTGGGAAACTTGTGTGTGTTTGATTGGGTTCTTAAGTGAAGTACGTGGCCTCCTAATAGATTTGATTTTGAGTCCTAAGTCATGCTTGAGGACAAGCATGGGATAAGTGTGGGGAAGTTTGATAACATGTAAATCCAACACGTTTTTATTGATTATAATATGCTAATTTTGTGTTAATTGTGCTTAAAAGAGGAGTTTTTAGTTGGATTCTTGTTTTTGTGTTAGGATATACTGGATATGGTGAGAATGAAGCTAAAAGGAGTAGATTTGAAGATGTTTGTGGGAAGCAGTAGCTGCTGGAATCTGTTTGGAAAATATGAAGCTGTCAAGTCCTTAGCCTTGGGCAAGACTAAGCAACAAGCGAACAGATGCGGACTGATTTATACTAGTGGCTGACCTGCGACTTATGGAGACTGTTTCCAGCGTGTTTTAGAGCAGAGGAATGATATTAAACACTGTTTAGTGGGCCCATTTTATTGTATTATGTTTTGGCCCCACTTTTAGGAGTATATAAGTTAAAATTAGGTTTTCCAATAGACACTTTTTGATTACGTAAAGGGAGATACGAATTTCAGTTTTCTTTGACAGATTTTACGATGTTTTCTTCAATAGCCATGTGTGGCTAGTCGTCCTTTTCAGTCAAGGTTTAATCCAAGGTAGAAGTTTGATCATGATTGTGAGATTGAATTGAACTTAATAGAATTCTTTGATTTTCATTGCATTTATATTCTTTCTGTGGTTTATTGGGAAAATATATCCCTTAGTGAAATTCTATTGAATGATTAACAGGGCCCGTTCTTTGTTTGATAGTAATTTCCATGACTATTCAATTGAATCAAATCCGTAATTGTTTGATTAGATTGATGTAGTAGTGATTGGTATAATTTAATTGGGTAGAACCTTTTGGGATATATCAAGGAAGAGTATAATCTGATTTAAATGGATACTTGTAGTTTCTGTTAATTAGGGCAGGGTCCTACTAGATTTTAAGGCTGTTAACAGTTAAATTCTTCGTCGTACTTAGATTTGCTAGTTAATTAGGGGTTATTATTAGATCGTATCTTAATAACCTATTAATAAGGTAGGATTGGTTGGGTCGACGTTCTTCCTGGCTATAACTTGTCTGTAATTTTAATTAAATGATTATTCTTGAATCAATGATCAATCAGTTTAAACTTCGAACCGCGGTATGCCTTGACTGAATTCGCTCTCCATCGTTTCAGGTTTTATATTTAATTTTTTTGCTTTTGCTTTTAATTTTAATTAATCTCGTTCCAATTTTAAATACCCCGTTTCAATTTTTAGTTTTATTTTCAGTTCTGGTTAACTTTCAGCAAGCTAGTCCCTAGGGTTCGACCCTTCTCACCCTATTTACAAGTTTTCTTTTGTAGGAAGAGCATATTATTATTTTTGGTGACTTCGACACCCATCAAACCAACATATTTCTCATATGCATATTTTGATTTTTTGGCTAATGTCTCTACAGTCTCAAAACCAACATCATATTCATAAGCTAAACAAAGTTCTAAGTGGTTTCTTGTAATGGAATAGGAGCTAAATACTCTTGAAGCAAATTAAACTTGAGAGATTATTGACTTGCCTAAGGATAAAAAGCCTATTAGGTGTCGTTAGGTGTACAAGGTTAAGCTGAAATCAGATGGTGGTGTAGATTGTTACAAAGCTAGGCTAGTGGCAAAAGGGTACAATCAGCAAGAAGAAATTGACTATGTTGATTATTTTTCACAAGTTGCGAAGGCCATGACAGTGAGAGTTATCTTTATTATTGCAACATTTAAGTGTTGGCCTCTAACATCAATTAGATGTAAAAAATGCTTTCCTCCAAAAAGGCTTGAATGAAGATGTGTTTATGATTCCACTTGAAGGATATGATGTACCAAAGATTGGACAAGTTTGCAAATTGAAGAAGTCACTTTATAGCCTCAAACAAGCCTCATCCCAATAGAATATTGAGCTAACTCAAAAGCTGCATAACCATGGATTTCAACATAGTCCATATGACAACTTCCTATTCATAAGAGTACAGTAAGTTCTCAAGTGTTTCTCTTTGTTTATGTGGATAATATCCTTTTAACCAGTAATTCAATGTCTAAGATAGAGAATGTGAAAAGATATCTTCATCAAGAGTTTACTATCAAGACATTAGGCCAACAAATTAAATATTTCTTATGTCTTGAAATATCTCAGTCAAGGAAAGGTACTTTTGTTAATAAGAGAAAATATACTTCAGACCTAATCAGGGAAGCTGGTCTCATAAGGGCTAAACCTGCTCTGACTCCTATACATAAAAACATATATCAGTTTAATGATGATAGTCCCAAATATGATAATCCTGAGGCTTACAGAAGATTAATTGGTTATGTGCTGTATCTTAATTTTACCAAGCCTAATATAAGTCATGTTACACAGTAGTTAAGTCTGTTTGTTCACTCTTCATGTGTTTCAAATTGGCAAGCAGCATTGTATATCCTCAAATACTTAATTGGATCACCATCAAAGGGGTTGTATTTTCTAGCAAATATTTTAATGAAATTAGAGGATTTTTATTATGCTAATAGGGCATCTTGCAAAGATACCAAGAGGTCGTTGACAAGGTTTTACATTTATCTTGGCAATTCTTTAATTTATTAGAAAACTAAAAAGCAATTCACAATGTCATGGTCATCGGTAGAGGCAGAATACAGAAGCCTTGGTTCTATCACATGTGAATTACAGGTGGATAGCTTATCTTCTGAATGATTTGCATGTTAATGTTAGCTTCCAATTAAGGTTTGGTATGATAATCAAGTTGCAATTCACATCACAACAAATCCTATCTTCGTTGAATGCACCAAACACTTGAAAGTTAACAGTCATCTGGTTCGAGATAAATACAAGCAAGGTTTCATCCAGCCACTTCATATTGCCTGCTCAATAACCTGTTGATTTGTTCACCGAAGCTCTTTTTGCACCGCACTTTTACTCTTTAGTGTCTAACTTGGGGAGGAGGGGGATGAAGAGTAACCTGTAGCTTATAAGTGAGGGAACATGGAAAGCTTATTGTTCATCATCATAGCAAAATAGAGCCTCAGATATTTCTGGATTCCTCACTTAGTTGAGCTGTGTATGAGCTAGCATTTAACTTATTCTATCAGTTAGAGGTTGTAACAGATTCAGAGAAGTTATTTTGCTAGTTTTCAAGCAGCTAGTGAAGAGATAAGCTCCATGTATATATGTACAATAACAACTTTACTTTCGGTGTCATATACAGATTTTTTCTTTTTTTTTTCAATATCGTTGCCTTCAACTTTCACTGTTTTCTTCAAAATGACCAACTAATTAATTATAGGTTGAGTGGAAAGTTATTATTATGAGTGGCTAAATATCCAAACACAAATAATAATTTTTAATGTTGGATTATAAAATAATTAAATGACTATCATATTTATCTTATAAAAATAAAATTACATACAATTTTTACAAGCTGGGGAAATAAAATAAAATGACTATCTTATTGCATGGAACATTCGCAGGCTTTTCATCTTTCAAACCATCACAAGACATCATGGTTCGATAATCACCTGAAGCTTCTAAATTTGGATCATCCATTTTGTCATAATAAATAATGTTTTCGAAAAAAAAATATGATGGAGATGTCAATTACACAACCATTACAAACTGGTGATGATATCTTGTGAGAAATAGATGAGTTTCGATTAATGAAGGTAACAGAACCTGATGCTGAAGCAATAAATAGTCAGATATGTCCGCAATGTGGTTGGAAAAATGAAGCATTTTCTTGGATTTGCCTTATTGGAGTTCTCTGCATATTCTGTATAGCTTAGATGTAATGCACATTCAAAAAATGTGTTTGAGAATATCTTTAACATTACGATGGACATTGAAGGTAAAACGAAGGATAATGCAAAATCACGAGAGGATTTGAAGTTGTTTTGCAATCGTAAGGACTTGGAAAGGAATGCTGTTATAGGAAAGTATCTAAGAGCTTGTTACACTTTAGGCAGGCTAGAGAAAAAAGTGTTGTATGAATAGATGAAAAATATAAAGTTTCAGATGATTAAATCTCAAATATGGGTTGTTGTATGGATATGAGGAAATACAAGCTTTTTGGAATGAAAAGTCTGTTGGAAAATATTAAACTCAATTTACATGTGCACCGTCCATCCACCGGCTATACACCAGCCATACATTTAAATGAAAATATTTTATTTAGTGTTAAAAATATGCACCGGCCAAACTTGGTAAAAAAAAATAATGGGTACCGTCCAAAATTAAGATAATTAAAGTTAGAAATTAGTCATTATAGTAGGCTATTGTTTTCTATATATGTGACCATTAAACATTTGGAGAAACGCAGATTTGAGAGAAGGAAAAAGAGTAAGAGAAAAAAAAAAGAGTGGAAAGAAAAATAAATGTGTTTTGTGAGATTGTCATATTTTGTAAGAATGATTTAATGCTTTGAATTAATAAAAGAAGTTTGAGTTTTTATTTTATTTGTCTCAAATTAAACTTTGATTCCGTATTTATTTCTACAAATTGGTATCTGAGCCATGGCAAGTTTAGGAAGCGCGTTGGGGAAATACCTCTACCACGACTTACAAAGTTGAATTATGATAATTGGAGCATACAAATGCAAGCACTACTAGGGGCACAGGATGCATGAGAGATAGTTGAGACAGGCTTTACCGAGCCAACAGATATTGCAGGCATGACGGCAAACCAACAAAAAGCGTTAAAAGAGATACGAGCAAAAGATAAAACTGCTCTCTACCTGTTATTCCAAGCAGTAGACGAGTCAGGCTTTGAGAAGATTGCCAATTCGACAACTTCAAAAGAAGCGAGGGACACTTTAAAGCAAGTCTTCAAAGGAGCCGATCGTGTCAAGCAGGTTCGCCTCCAAACCCTTCGAGGTGATCTCGAAGGAATGAAGATGAAGGACTCAGAAGGTGTATCTGATTACATCACACGAGTTCAAATTGTTGTGAATCAACTCAAGCGAAATGGCGAGATGTTAAATGATTCGCGAGTTGTTGAAAAGATATTGCGGTTACTAACAGATAGATTTGAGAATGTAGTATGCGCTATTGAAGAATCAAAGGATCTCACGACATTAACAGTCGATGAGCTCGCTGGTTCGCTCGAAGCACACAAGCAATGTAAGAAGAAGAAAAAGGAGGAGACACTTGAAGAGGCTCTTCATTCAAAGGCAACAATCGTAGATGAAAAAGCACTTTATTCTCAAAATTCTCGAGGAAGAGGGCGCGACAGAAGAGGTCGAGGAAATGGTCGCGGTGGCAGAGGTCGTGGCCAAAATGATTATTTGGAAAAAATTGGCAGTCAAGTCAACAAAATTGAAGAGGTCGAGGACGAGGACGTGGCAGAGGTGGTCGAAAAAACCACTTAAATATCGAGTGTTTTAAATGTGGTAAGCCTGGTCACTATGCAAAGGACTGTAATTCCGACAATTGCTATAATTGTGGCAAGTCTGGGCACTATGAAAAAAACTACTATGCTGAAAAGAAAGTTGAAGAAAACACTAATCTAGTCGCAGAAAATGAATCAAATGATGGGCTTCTCATGATGGCTTATGACAATAAGAATACCAACAACGAGACAATATGGTATCTCAACACTGCTGCGAGCAATCATATGTGCAGGCATAAGCATTTATTCATAGAAATGCAAATCATTGAAGATGGGCACGTTTCATTTGGATATGAGTCTAGAATCCAAGTGAAAGGTCGAGGCAGAATTTCCTTTCAGCGAAAGAATGGCATGAACGGATTAATTCAAAATGTCTATTATGTACCCGATCTCAAAAGTAATATTTTGAGCATGGGACAACTCATGGAGAAATGATACTTAGTGCTGATGAAAGGTTGAGATATTTAACTAAAAGACAAGAATGGTCGTCTAGTTGCACGAGTCGAGATGGCGAGAAAACAGATGTACAAAATCAACCTTAGTTATGTAAAAGAACGATGCATGCAAGTTAATGTTGATGACAAAGCTTCTTTATGGAATTTGCGATTTGGTCATCTACACTATGGCGGATTACAAATGTTGTCCAAGAAGGAGATGGTGCATGGATTACCAAATATAGACTATACAGAGAAGTTTTGCGAGGAGTGTGTTCTCGAAAAATATGCGAGGAACTCATTTCAGAAAAAGGCAGAATATCGAGCAAAAGCTCCTCTTGAAGTAATTCATACTGATATTTGTGGGCCAATCACTCCGGAATCATTCAGTAGCAAAAAGTACTTTATTACTTTTATCGATGATTTTTCCAGAAAGACTTGGGTCTACTTCTTGAAAGAAAAATCGGAGGCATTTGGGGTATTCAAAAGGTTCAAGATCATGGTGGAGAAGGCAACTGGCAAGTTTATTAAAGCTCTACGATAAAACAGAGGTGGTGAATACAACTCAACAGATTTTGCAAGCTAATGCGAGGAGCATGGAATAAGAAGGCTCTTAACTGCACCGTATACTTCACAGCAAAATGGTGTGGCAGAAAGAAAGAATAGGACCATTCTCGACATGGTTTGATCAATGTTGAAAACTAAGAAGATGCCAAACGAATTTTGGGCAGAAGACGTGCAGTGCGCAATTTATGTACAGAATAGATGTCCACATGCAAAATTGGAAGATAGAACTCCACAAGAAGTATGGAGTGGTCAAAAGCCAACAGTTTCACACTTCAAAATATTTGGCAGTGTGGCCTACGCACATGTGCCAAATCAACGACGCACAAAGCTAGAAGACAAGAGCAAGAAATTTATGTTCATTGGCTATGACGAGAAAACCAAAGGCTACAAATTGCTCGACCCAATAAATCGAAAGATAATGGTGAGTCGAGATGTTCAGGTGAATGAAGCAAGTAATTGGGATTTGAACAAATCTATGGAAATAGCAGTAGAAACAGGAGAATCATTAAGCATTCCATTATCAAGTTCTCAAATACTGAAATACTCTCCAGAAGCAAGGAGTTCGCAAATGACTGATGGTGAGGAAGAACCAATTGAGCCAAGGATGCGAAGTCTGCATGATCTATATGATTCCACAGCAGAAGTACATCTTGTATGTCTTCTGGCAGATACTGAAAACATGCTTTGAAGAAGCAGTGAAGAATGAGAAATGGCAAGTAGCGATGGATGAGGAGATCAAATCGATCGAGCAAAATAAGACATGGGAGCTCACAGAATTTCCAAAAGAAAGTCAGCCCATTGGAGTAAAATGGGTATACAAGAAAAAGATGAATGCTCAAGGAAAGATTGAGCGATACAAGGCACGACTTGTTGCAAAGGGTTACAGACAAAAGCCAGGAATTGACTATGATGAAGTTTTTGCTCCAGTTGCAAGAATGGAGACAATTTGACTTCTAATCTCTCAAGCAGCACAATTTGAGTGGCCAATATTTCAGAAGGATGTCAAATCAGCATTTTTGAATGGTATGCTAGAAGAGGAAATCTATCTTGAACAACCACCCGGTTACACAATAATCGGAAAGGAGCAAAAGGTGCTGAAATTAAAAAAGGTACTTTACGGGTTAAAGCAAGCACCTCGAGCTTGGAATACTTGCATCAATATGTATTTCAAGGAGAACGAGTTCATCCAATGCCCGTAAGAGCATGCACTATATGTGAAGAAGAAAGAAGGTAACTTGATGTTTGATGCTCTTTATGTTGATGACCTCATCTTTATGGGAAATGATGCCAAGATGATTGAAAGTTTCAAAGAGGAGATGAAGCGAGAATTTGACATGAAGGATTTGGGCTTGATGAAGTATTTTCTTGGTCTGGAAGTTAAACAAGGAAAGACAGGAATCTTTGTGTCACAAGAAGCATACACAAAAGATATCCTGAAAAAGAATAACATGGCAGATTGCAATCCAGTCTCAACACCGATGGAACCAGGTGCAAAGCTTTCGAAGTTTGACTGCGGAAATCGAGTAGATGCGACAAAATATCGAAGTCTTGTGGGAAGTCTTCGTTACCTCACATGCACAAGGCCAGACATATCCTACAGTGTTGGAGTAGTAAGTCGATTCATGGAAGAACTAGTCCACACACACTGGAAAGCATTAAAGAGAATTCTCCGATATATTCAAGGAACACAATCACTTGGATTATTTTACTCAAAGACTGAAGAATATAAATTGGTGGGGTATTCGGACAGTGATTGGTGTGGAGAAATAGATGATCGAAAGAGTACATCGGGATATGTATTTTTTACAGGAGACACGGCATTCACATGGCAATCAAAGAAGCAACCAATTGTGACACTTTCAACGTGTGAAGCAGAATATGTGGCAACATCATGGTGTGTGTGTGTCATGCAATTTGGCTTAGAAATCTGCTGTATGATCTGACTCTCCAACAACATGAAGCAAAAGAGATTCGAGTTGATAATAAGTCAGCAATTGAGCTAGCAAAGAATCCCGTTCATCACGAAAGAAGCAAGAACATTGATGTTAGGTTGCACTATATTCGAGAACAAGTGAAGAAAGTACGAGTAAGAATGAGTCATGTTGTGAGTCATGATCAAGTGGCTGACATTTTCACAAAGCCACTACCGACTATTCTACTCAAAAAATGTAAAGTGGCGATTGGGATGAAGGATGGAAGAGAATTGAGTTTAAAGGAGGGATTTGTTGGAAAATATTAAACTCAATTTACATGTGCACCGTCTATCCACCGGCCATACACCAGCCATACATTTAAATGAAAATATTTTATTTAGTGTTAAAAATATGCACCGGCCAAACTTGGTAAAAAAAATAATGGGTACCATCCAAAATTAAGATAATTAAAGTTAGAAATTAGTCAATTATAGTAGGCTATTGTTTTCTATATATATGACCATTAAATATTTGGAGAAACGCAGATTTGAGAAAAGGAAAAAGAGTAAGAGAAAAAAAAAAGAGAGTGGAAAGAAAAATAAATGTGTTCTGTGAGATTGTCATATTTTATAAGAGTGATTTAATGTTTTGAATTAATAAAAGAAGTTTGAGTTTTTATTTTATTTGTCTCAAATTAAACTTTGATTCCATATTTATTTCTACAAAGCCATGATTGCCATGTATTTATGCAAAGGCTACTCCCTGTTGCATTCCATAAGCTTCTACCAAGTAAAGTGTGGGAAGCACTAACTGATTTGAGCAATTTTTTCAAAGAACTCACATGCATCAAGATAAGAAGCATGAACAGCTTTTTTTATAGTATAGAACATCTTCCCGTCCACTAGCTATATGAAGCATGAATAGCTAGTCCAGTTCAATATAAGTGGACGTATCCTTTTGAGAGGTATCTTCGACATCTAAAACATAATGTGAAGAATAAAGCTAAAGTTGAAAGTTCAATATGGAATGCATAAATAGTGGAAGAAGCATCAAGTTTTTGTTCACATTACTTTAAACCACACGTGTGTACAACGGAGCACAAATTTCCTCAAAATATTAATGGTGGGTATTTGCAAGATATAGAAAGAATCCATATTTACATATCTTGATAGAGCATATAGATGATCAAAATCAAGATCGTTGTTAGAAGAAGAATATCAAGCCACACAATGTTATATTACACTTAATTGTAATGAGATTCAATTGTATGTCAAGTAAGCAGCTGTTAATTCAACTCAATTTTTTTATTTGTTTATGTACATAATCTTTTATATCTTATTAAATAATCTATCATTTATAAAGTAAATTTATTGATTAGTGACTTAATGCAATACCAAGCATCACTCTACCAGAGATTGATTATAACCTTGAAACACATCTTGCTCAATGGTTCAGAAATTATGCAAGTAGTGGACTTTAGATTTTTTACACCAACATTTATAATTATGTCTATATAATTGAGAATAACATTAAATTTTTTATATTGGATAGGCATGTTATAATACTATTGAAAACAAGTTCATATAAGCTCTTGCACTAGGGCCTTTACACACTGTGAGATCATATCTTGTGTATTTTGTCAATTGCTATAAATTTCATATGAAATCTCATGGCTCATTAAGAAATACGGCCAGTAGTAGAGTATGTATAAAGGACACTAACTATATGGTGGATGCAGATGACTATTATTGTCGATTGAATGAAATTCTAGAGCTAGAGTCCCCTGCACTTCCTATAAGGAAGACTGTGCTATTCAAGTGTAATTGGTTTGATCCCACAACAAATATTAGCATAAGGGTTCACAAGAGAATGTAATCTAGTGGATGTCAATCAAAAATGTAAATTTAATAAGTATGCACCTTTCATCCTCTCCATGCAAGCAGCCCAAGTATATTATTTGCCATATCGTATCTTAAAAAGAGAAAATCATATTGGATTGCAGTGTCAAAGGTTAAGCCGAGTGTTTTAGTGGAATTGGCAATGTGTCAAATATTTCATTTCAAGAAGAAGAAGAAGATACAGGTTATGAAATCCAAACAATTGATGTAGATGATGAACCTAAACCATTGAATGACCAAAATCATACTTTTATTGATTCAGATATGAATAATGTGGTAAAATATGTAGATGAGTAAGAAGTTGACATAGAACTGATGAAGGAGAGAAGAAGAAGATGATGATCAATATATTGATAGTGACTAATTTATTAAACTTGTATGATGTTAATATTGCAAATATATTAAATAAATATATTTTTTTTATATAGATGAGAGGTATAGGGCGAAGTTCTTCAGAGAATCAATCCAGACCACTTGCTGCATCAACTCCTTCTAAGACCCAAATACACCCTCAACTGGCTTACATCCTGATCCATCATTTGCTAGCTCCCCTCTTAATCTAGCCACAACTGCATCACATCCATCCACTGGAGGAGCTGACTGATATGCAATCACTGTAGTTCCAGGAGTTAAGTGTTTTTTTTATATTATTTTTTAAAAATTGATATTTTTGTTAAGCTAATTTTTAGCATGTGTTAATTATTGTGTAGATTACATCTTTAAGTAGATTGTGCCTATAGGATCACTAAGATCTTTTCAGTGAGAACTGATCTAGAAGGATATAGTTAGTCTAATGTCTTGTAGGAGATTAGAGAGTTTTATTGGGAGGAGTTCAAGGTGTAATGTAAACTTTTACTTTTTAATTGTTCTTGTAAGTTATCAATTATTACACTATTTCTATATAAAGATTTATAATTCTAGATGTTGTAGAAAAATCTTTATTAGGATGACAGAGAGGAGCAGAAAATTAAGATGGCTCGGGAGAAGAAAACAGTTCGGAGATTTTCAAATATGCATACTAAGTTGAAGAAAAAGGGGAACAGGCATGCTTGTATGACTCGGGATATATGGCGGAGTTTTTTTTTTTTTATAGAATATGATTATTGATTATTTTAATATTGCAGATAGGACAGCTGAAACCCAACATTACAAGAAGTTAATGATCCCGAAAGCCCGCGTTTGCTCATACTATTAAAACACCAAATAATAGATTTAGTCTAAGATTTCAAAAACTCAGTGGCACAAATAGCAGAAAAAAAAAAAAAAACTAAGCTATTAAGCTCCCAGCAAAAAAAGTTTGAAATGTCATCAGCGGATGGCATGGAAAAGACCAGGTGGAAATTCTTCTAATACAGCAAGAAAACGCTTCATTCTAGCTTGGGGTGTACCTTCGTGGTGATCAAATAGACATTGCAGCTCTATATACAAAGCCAGAAATAGATTGCCCAGTCCTGCGTATCCACATTCAATTTGGCATGTATCCACATTCAATTTCCACACCCTACATGAACAGTACGTGCAAAAACCTCAAGCATGAAGCTCAATCATCCTCAAATTTCTTGTTACTCGATAGTTGGAGCCGCTAGGTCCGAGTTACATCCAGATCAGCCATAGCAGAGACGTTATTCCCAACAGAGAGGCCACTTCATCAGTTGATAGAATACTACAGAATTGTATCCTAGGTTACAGGAGACAGCTCCAATCCACACATTCTACGCCTTGAGCAGTAACACGGGTGCAGCAACAACATTTGAATAGAGCTCCAAACAAATTTAAATGAGCTCCAAACACATTTACATATATCTCCATTAACCACAATTCACCAACTAAACTCCATAGTAAATCAGATTAACAAGAAGGCAGCATTTAAGATGAATAGAGAGACATTTCCCTAGTTAAGAACGCGCTAAGGAAACACTTCACGCTTCAAATCTCCAGAGCCACAAAGAAATATGCCACTCCAACCTGTTCTTGTCCAGAGTCTAACTCCAACCTGTTCTTGTCCAGAGTTTAACTCCAACATGTATGGTATCTTGATTTTTGAGAAGAGAAGCTCCGGCAAGTCCGCAAGACCAGATCGTTGATTCAAGTATCCTTTGGGTCAGCAATGAACATGTCCATATTGTGAGGGAATAAGAGTCAAAATCGAAACCCTAACAGAAATCGCCACGATCCAGAACGCAAACAAAACATCAAAACAAACAAACAGAGTCGTTTTACTTGGTTCACCTTTACACACAGTAAAGGCTACATCCAAGGCGAGGAGACAAAAAACCCCTCAGTCAATCCCTTAGAAACTTAGAATCGGCAGAAACAGATACAAGCCAAAGTCTCAGATCATCCCTCTCTCTCTCTGTTTACAAACAGTAAAGCTCACCTCTCTAACAAAATCACAAGAAAAACAAGCTCTCAAAACAGATCAAAGAACTCAGTACAGAGAACCAGAGGAAACACAGAAAGAATACTCTAGAACGCACTGACGGCCGAGAGAGAGAAAAAAATTACACAGCATACAGATAACAAGAGTATTTATATCAACCCTAAACACGTGCACAGGAGAACCACACTGAGGCAGCTCTTCAATACTGCACACACACAAAACGCACCGTATGGAATAAGAAAGGCATGAATCATCACGTGACTTTGAGTCACTTAAGACTCACAATCTCCACCTTGACTCCAAGTCTCCAAAGGGAATGACATCAGGAAATTGCCTCTTCACGGGTAATCACCAATCAGAAATATAATTTTAAGCTTTCAAAACTCCAAGCATACCCAGGGCATCCTGAAATTTTGAAACAGAAACAGGTTTAGTCATAATATCAGCTGGATTAATATCAGTATGAATTTTTTCAACACTTACCTCACCTTTTGCAATAACATTTCTTATAAAATGCAGCCTGACATCTATATGCTTTGTTCTTTCATGAAACATATTATTTCTGCTCAAATGTATGGCACTTTGAGAATCACAAAACACATAAACCTTACCATTCAGTAGACCCAACTCTGAAACTATACCTTTCAGCCAAATGGCTTCTTTAATTGCCTCAGTCAAGGCAATGTACTCAGCTTCAGTTATAGATAAGGCTACAATATGCTGCAAGCTGCTTTTCCAACTTACAACATTATTAGCAAAGGTAAAACAGTAGCCAGACAGAGATCTTCTTTTATCAAGATCTGCTGCAAAATCAGAGTCACAGAATCCAGCAATATCATACATATTACAATCAGACTTTTTAAACAGCAAACCAACATTACTTGACCCTTTAAGATACCTAGACAGCCATTTAATAGCTGACCAGTGTTCTTTACAAGGGTTAGACATGAATATGCTAACCAGACTCACCCCATAGGCTAAATCAGGTCGTGTGCAGACCATAGCATACATAAGACTACCAACCACATTCTGATATGGAACACCTGACATATAGCTTGATTCAGTCAAGTTCAAAGGTTTAATGGTTGAGCACAACTTAAAATGAGCACCAATAGGAGTAGAAACAATTTTTCCCTTATTTAAATCAAAAGTTTCTAGGAATTTCAGTATATAGTCTTTTTGATTTAAAAACAGTGTACCTTTATTTCTATTTCTCTCTATGTTCATGCCTAATATCTTTTTAGCAGGACCAAGATCCTTCATGTCAAATTCAGTATTAAGCATGCCTTTCAACTTAACAATCTCATTCATATTCTTACATGCAATTAACATGTCATCAACATAAAGAAGCAAGTATACATACACATTTTCAGACACAACAGAATAGTACACACAAGGGTCAAAACTACTTCTTTTAAAATCATGACTAATCATAAAGTCATCAAATCTTCTATACCACTGCCTAGGGGACTATTTAAGACCATACAAAGATTTTAATAGCAAACACACATGGTTTTCCTTACCCTTTTCAACAAAACAATCAGGCTGTGACATATACAGCTCTTCCTCCAGATTACCATGGAGAAAGGCAGTTTTAACATCCAACTGTTCAAGCTCAAGGTCAAGCAAAGCAGTAATTGTTAATAGCAGTCTAATGGAAACATGTTTCACAACAGGACTAAATACCTCATTGTAATTAATACCTTCTCTTTGAGAGAAACCCTTAGCAACTAACCTGGCCTTGAATCTTTCCATCTCAAGACCAGGAATAGGTGGTTTTCTCTTAAAGATCCACTTACATTTAATGATCTTTCTGTCAAATGGTTTGGGTACTAATTTCCAGGTTTGATTCTTCCTTAGGGAAGACATTTCTTCTTCCATTGCCCTTTTCCACTTATCCCAGTATATACTCTGCTTTGCACCTTTGTAATCAAGAGGTTCATCCTCTTCAACAGCAGCTGCAGTAACTAGAGCAAAGGAGGTCAGTTCAGAATTAACAACATTGTAAGAGTAATCCTCAAACCTAACTGGTCTTCTGGTCTGTCTCCTCTGTCTATCTCTTGCTAACTGGTAGTTATCCAGTTCAAGCTCAGGAACCTGTTCAGGTTGTTCCTCTTCTTGATCAGATTCTTCTGATCTGTCATGTGCCTGTATATCCATCCCTGCACCTGCATTAATTACTTGAGGTGGATTTTGATCAGTTTGTACAAACCTATCTAGCTCCACCTCAATTTGAGACTTCTCTAACTGTACCTCAGATTTGAACTCCTGCATGTTAGTACTAGGAAACAGTAATTCATTGAATGTAACATTTCTACTAACAGCAACCTTATTATCTTTTGGTAACCACACTTTATACCCCTTGACCCCACTAGGATAACCTAAAAATATGCATTTCTTAGCTCTAGGATCAAGTTTGCTTTGTGTATCATGAATATAAGCTATACATCCAAATACCCTCAAGTGTGTGTAGGTTATAGGTTTATTATTCCAAGCCTCATTTGGACATTTCAAACTCAGAACAGATGTTGGAGATCTATTGATTAAGTAGCAAGCAGTATGTGCTGCTTCAGCCCAGAATTTGGTATTTAAGCTTGATTCAACAAGCATGCATCTGACCTTATTTAAAATAGTCCTATTGTACCTCTCAGCTACTCCATTTTGCTGTGGAGTATAGGTACATGTCCTATGTCTAAGGATCCCATTTGTTTTACAGAAGTCATTGAACTGTTGATTAACAAATTCAAGCCCATTGTCAGTCCTAAGTACTTTAATCTTTTTATCCTTTAGGTTTTCAACTAATAGCTTCCATTCACAGAAAGTTTTAAACACATCATGTTTATTCTTTAGGAAATAAATCCATACTTTCCTAGAAAAATCATCTATGAATGTTACAAAGTACTGTGAACCTGACAGAGACTTTGGGACATAAGTAGAACCCCACAAATCACTGTGTACATACTCTAGACACTCTTTAGCCCTATAGCTTGATGATGTGAAGCTATGTTTGTGTGATTTACCTAAAATACAACCTTCACAGGAATCTGGTTTCACAAACTGTGTGATTTCCAGATTTCCCTTCCTACTTAGGTGTTCTAAGGCTTTAAACCCTATATGACCTAACCTTTTATGCCAAAGAACCGTGTCATTTGTTGCTGACACAGTAGCTTTAACAGTGCCAGTAGCAACTCTGCCATCTAAGTGATATAACCTATTTGCCCTATGACCAGTTAACATACATTTATCCCCTTTGAATACTCTCAGAATTCCATTTCTTGCAGTATGGTATAGACCTTTTTCTTCTAGGAACCCTAAGGAAATGAGATTTCTCCTAAGGTCTGGAATGTGCCTAACCTGCCCTAATTCTATTTGTCTCCCATCATCTAATAGTAACCTCACAGTGCCTATACCAATGACATTACAGGAAGAATTATTACCCATAAGAACATTGGAACCAGTTAAACTATTATAACTAGAGAACCAATCCATGTTAGGGGTCATATGATATGAACAAGCTGAATCTAGGATCCAGACTTCAGTATTTCTTGTACTAGATATAGTTAAAGCTTCAATATCATCATCTTGAGATGATGTATTGACTGCTCCAACCTCACCACTGTTCTGCCCTAACTTTTCTAACCTTTTCCTGCAAAATCTTCTAATGTGACCTTTCTTTTTACAATAAAAACAAGTTCTCTCAAACTTAGAACTGTTGTTATTATTTTGACTAGTTACATTACTAGATTGAGCACTGTTATTAAGTTGACTAGGCTTACCATTTCCAGTTTTAAACTTATCCTTTTTCTTTTTGATTTTAGATTTCTCCTTAATTACTAGACTTTCTGACTTACCATTCTTTTCAATGTTTTTCATCTCCAATTCCCTAAGCTTCAAAGCATTCGTAATATCCTCAACTTCTATAGTAGTTCTACCATACTTTAAAGCATCTTTTACATTCTAAAAGTGTTCTGGTATAGAGTTAAGTAATATTATAGACTGGTTTTCATTACTTAACTCTTCACCATTGTCAGCTAGCTCTAAAACAAGTTTTTGAAAATTATCACAGTTATCATCAACAGATTTTAAAGGATCCATTTTAAAACTAAATATCTGTTCTTTCAAATAGGCAGTTCTAGACACAGATCTAACCAGATATAAAGAATTCAATTTATTCCAGAGTTCAGGAGCAGTCTGTATACCTCTAACCTTTCTGAGCACTGCATCAGAAAGGTTAAGTACTATTGTACTGTATGCAAGATCCATCATATCTTGCTTATCATCCGCACTGAGTGTCTCAGGCAATGATTCGATGCCACTAAGTGCTCTTTTGCACTTCTGTTGTACCAGGATCGCGGTCATTTTCTCTTTCCAGATGGTAAAATCAGCTTTACCATCGAATTTTTCTACGTTTATCTTGGCAAAAGACATGCTTCACAAACTTAGGGTTTTCCAAGAGAGCCTCAGTTCACTTCCTTTTAATCGATCTTTCCTGTCACAAAAAACAAATAATCGACAGTACCAGATCTAAACAGAAAACAAGGAAAGAAAACTCGATCTTTTAAGAAACAAGCACTCTTCACCAAACAGTAACCCTAAAACAGATAAACAAGAAAATCAAAGAGAAAGTTTAACAGAAAAGAAAGATACCACCTGTTCGATCTTCTTCTGATGATGGCTCTGATACCACTTGTGAGGGAATAAGAGTCAAAATCGAAACCCTAACAGAAATCGCCACGATCCAGAACGCAAACAAAACATCAAAACAAACAAACAGAGTCGTTTTACTTGGTTCACCTTTACACACAGTAAAGGCTACATCCAAGGCGAGGAGACAAAAAACCCCTCAGTCAATCCCTTAGAAACTTAGAATCGGCAGAAACAGATACAAGCCAAAGTCTCAGATCATCCCTCTCTCTCTCTGTTTACAAACAGTAAAGCTCACCTCTCTAACAAAATCACAAGAAAAACAAGCTCTCAAAACAGATCAAAGAACTCAGTACAGAGAACCAGAGGAAACACAGAAAGAATACTCTAGAACGCACTGACGGCCGAGAGAGAGAGAAAAATTACACAGCATACAGATAACAAGAGTATTTATATCAACCCTAAACACGTGCACAGGAGAACCACACTGAGGCAGCTCTTCAATACTGCACACACACAAAACGCACCGTATGGAATAAGAAAGGCATGAATCATCACGTGACTTTGAGTCACTTAAGACTCACACATATGAATAAAGTGCAGCAAGCAATTGACAAATCATTATAAACAATTATCTTATCCAAGCAATTAGATTTGAGATTCTGGATACCCCTGTCTTTGCGAGATGATCTGCCACAAAATTAGATTCGCGGTAGATGTTTTGGAATTGTACTAGAGGCAGAGTTTTAATGAGATTCTCTATGTTGCATAATATACTCCACAACTCTTATGGGGCTTTATCAAATCTGTTTTGAACCCAGGTGATGACATTTGCGGAATCTGACTCAATAATTACAGATTGGGATTTTCCCTACTCGTAACTAGTTTGCATCTCCAATGCTTTCATGATAGCCAGTAATTCAGCTTTGTTAGAGTCCATCACCCCTGCCGAACAGGAAACAAAGCCACAAAATTGCCAAGATGGTCTCTTAACACACCCCCAATACCAGCTGGGCCTGGTTTCCCGAAGGCAGATCCATCCACATTCCATTTGAATAGGCTAGAAGGTGTAGAAATAAATATGGAATCAAAGTTTAATTTGAGACAAATAAAATAAAAACTCAAACTTCTTTTGTAGAAATGGTACTGGATTGTGCTCGCTGGCTCTCTTAAGTGGGAGGTCAGGTGTTCGATCCGGGGAGGCGACTCCTTAGGGAGCCAAATAAATAAATCCTGCTAGAGGGCCCGTGAGGGCAGTCCAGTACTGTAGCGACTGGCGAGATTCTGGTGCTGGCCCAATCCCCCAGCAAGACCAGTCTGGCCCGACCCCTCTGAGGGCCTGGTAGAAGTGGTACTGGATTGCGCTCGCTGGCTCTCTTAAGTGGGAGGTCAGGGGTTCAATCTGGGGAGGCGACTCCTTTGGGAGCCAATTAAACAAATTCCTGCTGGAGGGCCCGTGAGGGCAGTCCAGTACTGTAGCGACTGGCGAGATTCTGGTGCTGGCCCAATCCCTCAGCAAGACCAGTCTGGCCCGACCCCTCTGAGGGCCTGGGGCAGGGGGGTTCAAAATATTAAATCACTCTTACAAAATATGACAATCTCACAAAATACATTTATTTTTTCTCTCCACTCTCTTTTTTCTCTTACTCTTTTTCCTTCTCTCAAATCTATATTTCTCCAAATGTTTAATAGTCATATATATATAAAACAATAGCCTACTATAATTGACTAATTTCTAACTTTAATTATCTTAATTTTGGACGGTGCCCATTATTTTTTACCAAGTTTGGTCGGTGCATATTTTTAACACTAAATAAAATATTTTCATTTAAATGTATGGTTGGTGTATGGCCGGTGGATGGACGGTGCACATGTAAATTGAGTTTAATATTTTCCAACAAATCCCCCCTTTAAACTCAATTCTCTTCCATCCTTCATCCCAATCGCCACTTTACATTTTTCGAGTAGAATAGTCGGTAGTGGCTTTGTGAAAATGTCAGCCACTTGATCATGACTCACAACATGACTCATTCTTACTCGTACTTTCTTTACTTGTTCTCGAATATAGTGAAACCTAACATCAATGTGCTTGCTTCTTTCGTGATGAATGGGATTCTTTGCTAGCTCAATTGCTGACTTATTATCAACTCGAATTTCTGTTGCTTCATGTTGTTGGAGATTCAGATCATACAGCAGATTTCTGAGCCAAATTGCATGACACACACACCATGATGCTGCCACATATTCTGCTTCACACGTTGAAAGTGTCACAATTGGTTGCTTCTTTGATTGCCATGTGAATGCCGTGTCTCCTATAAAAAATAAATATCCCGATGTACTCTTTCGATCATCTATGTCTCCACACCAATCACTGTCCGAATACCCCACCAATTGATATTCTTCAGTCTTTGAGTAAAATAATCCTAGTGATTGTGTTCCTTGAATATATCGGAGAATTCTCTTCAATGCTTTCCAGTGTGTGTGGACTGGATCTTCCATGAATCGACTTACTACTCCAACAGTATAAGATATATCTGGTCTTGTGCATGTAAGGTAACGAAGGCTTCCCACTAGACTTCGATACTTTGCTGTATCTACTCGATCTCCACCATCAAACTTTGAGAGTTTAGCACCTGGTTCCATTGGTGTCGAGACTGGATTGCAATTTGCCATATTGTTCCTCTGTAGGATATCCTTTGCATATGCTTCTTGTGACACAAAAATTCCTGTCTTTCCTTGTCTAACTTCCAGACCAAGAAAATACTTCATCAAACCTAAATATGTCATGTCAAATTCTTGCTTCATCTCCTCCTTGAAACTTTTAATCATCTCTTCATTATTCCCCATAAAGATGAGGTCATCAACATAAAGAGCAACAAACATCAATTTGTCTTTTTCTTTCTTCACATATAGTGCATGTTCATATGGACATTGGATTAACCCATTCTCCTTGAAATACGTATCGATGCGAGTATTCCAAGCTCGAGGTGCTTGCTTTAACCCGTAAAGTGCCTTTTTCAATTTCAAAACCTTTTGCTCCTTTCCGATTATTGTGTAACCGGGTGGTTGTTCAAGATAGACTTCCTCTTCTAGCATACCATTCAAAAATGTTGATTTGACATCTATCTGAAATATTGGCCACTCAAATTGTGCTGCTTGAGAGATTAGAAGTCGAATTGTCTCCATTCTTGCAACTGGAGCAAAAACTTCATCATAGTCAATTCCTGCCTTTTGTCTGTAACCCTTTGCAACAAGTCATGCCTTGTATCGCTCAATCTTTCCCTGAGCATTCATCTTTTTCTTGTATACCCATTTTACTCCAATGGGCTGACTTTCTTTTAGCAATTCTGTGAGCTCCCATGTCTTATTTTGCTCGATCGATTTGATCTCCTCATCCATCGCTGCTCGCCATTTCTCATTCTTCACTGCTTCTTCAAAGCTTATGTTTTCAGCATCTGCCAGAAGACATACAAGATGTACTTCTATTGTGGAATCATACAGATCATGCAGACTTCGCATCCTTGGCTCAATTGGTTCTTCCTCATCATCAGTCATTTGCGAACTCCTTGCTTCTGGAGAGTATTCCTGTATTTGAGAGCTTGATAATGGAATGCTTAATGATTCTCCTGTTTCTATTGCTATTTCCATAGATTTGTTCCGGTCCCAATTGCTTGCTTCATTCACCTGAACATCTCGACTCACCATTACTTTTCGATTTATTGGGTCGAGCAATTTGTAGCCTTTGGTTTTCTCGTCATAGCCAATGAACACAAATTTCTTGCTCTTGTCTTCTAGCTTTGTGCGTCATTGATTTGGCACATGTACGTAGGCCATACTGCCAAATATTTTGAAGTGTGAAACTGTTGGCTTTTGACCACTCCATACTTCTTGTGGAGTTCTATCTTCCAATTTTGCATGTGGACATCTATTCTGTACATAAATTGCGCACTACACGGCTTTTGCCCAAAATTCTTTTGGCATCTTCTTAGTTTTCAACATTGATCGAACCATGTCGAGAATGGTCCGATTCTTTCTTTCTGCCACGCCATTTTGCTGCGGAGTATACGGTGCAGTTAAGAGCCTTCTTATTCCATGCTCTTCGCAATAGCTCATAAACTCTGTTGATTTGTATTCGCCACCTCTATCAAATCGTAATTCTTTAACAAACTTTCCAGTTGCCTTCTCTACCATAATCTTAAATTTTTTAAACGCCTAGAATGCCTCTGATTTTTCTTTTAAGAAATAAACCCAAGTCTTTCTGGAGAAATCATCGATAAAAGTAATAAAGTACTTTTTGCCACTGAATGACTCTGGAGTGATTGGCGCACAAATATCAGTGTGAATTACTTCAAGAAGAGTTTTTGCTCGATATTCTGCCTTCTTCTGAAATGAGTTCCTTGCATGTTTTCCAAAAACACATTCCTCACAGAATTTCTCTGTATAGTCTAAATTTGGTAGTCCATGCACCATCTCCTTCTTTGATAACTTTTGTAATCCATCATAATGTAAATGACCAAATCGCAAATGCCATAAAGAAGATTTGTCATCAACATTAATTTGCATTGTTCTTTCCTTGACATACATGAGGTTAATTTTGTACATCCGATTCTTTGCCATCTCGACTCATGCAACTAGACGACCATTCTTGTCTTTTAGTTGAAGATCTCGATCTTTCATCAACATGGAGTATCCTTTCTCCATGAGTTGTCCCATGCTCAAAATATTATTTTTGAGGTCAGGTACGTAATAGACATTCTAAATTAATCCTTTCGTACCATTCTTTTGCTAATAGGATATTGTACCTAGACCTTTCACCTGGATTTTAGACTCATCTCCAAATGAAACGTGCCCATCGATGATTTTCATTTCTATGGATAAATGCTTATGCCCACACATATGATTACTTGCAACAATATCGAGATACCATATTGTCTCATTATTGGTACTCTCATTATCATGGGCCATCATAAGAAGCCCATCATTGGATCCTTCTTCTGTGACTAAATTAGTGTTTTCTTCAACTTTCTTTTCAGCATAGCACTCTTTTGCATAGTGTCCAAACTTGCCACAGTTATAACAATTATCAGAATTGCATCTTGCCACATTTGTAACACTCAATGTTTGAGTGATTTATCCGACCACCTCTACCACGTCCTCGACCTCGGCCTCTCCAATTTTGTTGACTTGTCTGCCCATTTCCTCCATAATAGTCATTTTGACCATGACCTCTACCACCACGAACATTTCCACGACCTCTTCTGCCGCGTCCTCTTCCTCGAGAGTTTTGAGAATAAAATGCTTTTTCATCTACAATTGTTGCCTTTGTTTGAAGAGCCTCTTCAAAAGTCTCCTCCTTCTTTTTCTTCTTACGTTGTTCATGTGCTTCAAGAGAACCAGCGAGCTCATCAACTGTTAATGTGGTGAGATCCTTTGACTCTTCGATAGCGCACATAATATTTTCAAATTTATCTGTCAATGATCATAGTATCTTCTCCACAACTCGCGAATCATTTAATGTCTCACCATTTCGCTTGAGTTGATTCACCACGGTTTGAACACGTGTGATATAAGTTGATACACCTTCTGACTCATTCATCTTCATGCCTTCGAGCTCACCCCGAAGCGTTTGTAGAAGAACTTGCTTGACACGATCAGCTCCTTTGAACACTTTCTCTAAAGTATCCCACACTTCTTTTAAAGTTGTTGAACTGGCAATCTTCTCAAAGTCCGACTCACCTACTGCTTAGAATAGCAGATAGAGAGCCGTTTTGTCCTTTGCTCATGTCTCTTTTAACGCCTTTAATTGGTTTGCACTCATGCCTGCAGTATCTGTTGGCTTGGTAAAGCCTGTCTCAACTATCTCCCATGCATCCTGTGCGCCTAGTAGTGCTCTCATTTGTATGCTCTAATTATCATAATTCAACTTTGTAAGTCGTGGTAGAGGTATTTGCCCCAACGCGCTTCCTGAACTTGCCATGGCTCTGATACCAATTTGTAGAAATAAATATGGAATCAAAGTTTAATTTGAGACAAATAAAATAAAAACTCAAACTTCTTTTGTTAATTCAAAATATTAAATCACTCTTACAAAATATGGCAATCTCACAACAACAACAACTAAGCCTTAGTCCCAAACAAGTTGGGGTCGGCTGTATGGATCCTCAACAAAATAAGCTCAAAAGACACCAAAAAAGATACAAAATACATTTATTTTTTTCTCTCCACTCTCTTTTTTCTTTACTCTTTTTCCTTCTCTCAAATCTACATTTCTCCAAATGTTTAATGGTCATATATATAGAAAACAATAGCCTACTATAATTGACTAATTTCTAACTTTAATTATCTTAATTTTGGACGGTGCCCATTATTTTTGACCAAGTTTGGCCGGTGCATATTTTCAACACTAAATAAAACATTTTCATTTAAATGTATGGTTGGTGTATGGCCGGTGGATGGACGGTGCACATGTAAATTGAGTTTAATATTTTCCAACAGAAGGCGCAGATAACCAAAAGGTGGCTGGCCGCAATTTCCGCACTCTGCCCCAATTTCTAACCGAAATGGAAGATTCAGAAAAAGATGCAACCGAATAAGGAAAGGTAGGGTCAAAAGCTTTTATCCAGCTAGCTAATCTAATTAGCACCAGATCAAAACTTTTTTTCACTGATAAAATCGAGTTGTTAAAAACCCTATTGTTTTGCTCAAGCCAAATGGTCCAAGTGATTACCAAAAAGGACGCAAACCAAGCATGTGACTGAAACTTGGAGCCGACCTAATATCCCAATGATGGAAAAGTTCAGTGATCCTTCCAGGGAAACACCAATGAAGTCTCCACCACTTGATTAATTTTAACCATAAAGCAAAAGCAAAGGGATAAAGGAGAAAGAGGTGATCAACCTCTGCTGGAGCATTTGTACAGAATGAGCAAATGTTTAGGGACTGGTCTAATATGCCAAGCCTGACCAAGACTGATTCAACCTTCAATTTTCCTTGCAGGAGCATCCATCCAAAAACTTCCACCTTAGGAGGTGATACATTCCGCCAGACATTGAAAGTGAATAAGTTCAAAGTGGTAGATCTACAATGAGCAAGCACTTGCTTGAAGGATTTGACAGAGAAAATGCAATTTCTATTAAACTTCCACACCACTTTATCTGATCTATCCTTAAAGATTTCAGATTTATTCAATAAGGCTAGCAGTTCCCTAAATAAGTTAAGTTCTCATTCGAAAAAGACTCTTCTCCACGAGAAATTCCATTCCCGATTTGCTTCGTGCCAGCTACCCATATTGCAGATGAACGAATTCTATTCCAAAGATAAGGAAACTAGCCTAGGAAAGCGATCAACCAGTGTTGTTTGCTCAATCCAGACATCCAACCAAAATCTAACACTTTTCCCATCACCCACCCAGAAACACAAGCCTACCTTCATAACTGAACTACAAGTGGAGTCTTTGACAACATTAGAAACCATATCTTTCCAAACTATCGAAGAATGAGTATTTAGCTCTATTGAATTAAGAGAGAGTGCCCCATATTTATCTAAAGGACTGATTTCCAAAGTGCATATTTGTTTTCCGCAAGCCTCCAAATCCACTTGACAAGAAGCGCCTTGTATGTGTCTATGATATTCCCAACACCTAGCCCACCGATAGGCTTTGCTTTTTCAATAGCTAACCAGCTAATAAGGTGTAGCTTTTTTTTTGAATTTTAGTTATCTCATGTGCAGCACTTATCGGTTTCTTGAAAAGAGACATGTAGTACATTGGGAGACTATTGAGGACAGTTTTGATAAGGAGAAGCCCGCCTGCAAAAGAAAGGTGCCTAGACTTCCAAAGAGCTAGCTTATTTTTAATCTTTGCAATCACAGTCTCCCACGTGGAAATTCTTCTCGGGTTTGCACCTATAGGAAGACCCAGGTACTTGAAAGGTATCTTATCATTTTTACAACCCAGAGCGGTTGCAGCACCTAGAACCCATTCAGAATCAACATTAAACCCAATTAAGGCACTTTTTGAGAAGTTTATTTTTAACCCTGAGATGAGTTCAAAAAATCTTAAAATTCTTTGGATGTTTCGAAGACCATTCTGCTTTTCTGGGCATAAGATTATGGTGTCGTCTGCATATTGTAAACATGAGATAACCAAGTTTTCGCCAACTGGGATGCCTTTGATCAGATTTGCATCCATACCTCTGCTTAACATGACACTCAAGCCTTCTGCCGCAATAGTGAACAGGAGAGGCGAGAGAGGGTCACCTTGCCTTAGCCCCTTGCCTAGAGAGAAGAATTCTGTATTTGCTCCATTTACCAAAACTGCCGATGATGCATGTCTTATACAGCGGTCAATCCATTTCACCCATTTTGATTTGAAGCCCATGGTCTGCATAACATTGATGAGGTAGTCCCATGAGATCGAATGGAAAGCTTTCTGAAAGTCTAGCTTCAGCTGAAATCCTTGGAATTTATTTCTATTGCAGGAGTCCATTACTTCATTTGCTATGAGTACTCCATCAAGTATGCTTCTCCCATTCACAAAAGCCAACTGTCAATTGCTAATAACTTCACCAATCACTGAACTCAATCTCCGAGAAAGGACTTTGGCGATGATTTTATAAATTTTCCATTGACAAGGCTAATTGGCCTGAAATCTGCCACATGATTTGCTCCTTCGCATTTTGGAATCAGTGTAATAAAGGAGGTACAAATATCTGCTGGTAGGAATCCTGTGTCATAGAAAGCCTGAAACAGACAAACCAGATCTAATTTAAAAATAGGGAAGAATTTCTTAAAGAAACTGAAGTTGAAACCATCTGGCCTAGGAGCTTTTCCGCTCTCACAACTGCTTATGGCTGCTGATATTTCATCCTCAGTGAAAGGGAGTTCCAAAAGTTCTGCCGACTCATCTGCAAGTTTTGAGAAGGAGAGTCTATTAGGGGGAGGTCTCCACGCTACGTCTTTAGAGAACGCTTGTTTAAAATTCCCCACAATCTCCTTTTTTATGTCATTTGAATTGGTGATGACACCAGTGTTTGTTTGCAGGCTCCATATACTATTTCTTTTGTCTAATTGTGGCCGTGAGATGGAAGAAATGGGTGTTTTTATCCCCATCCTTTAGCCACCTGGCCCTAGACATCTGACGCCAGTATATTTCTTGCTGCCTGTATTTTTGCCATAATTCAGCCCATTTCAGCCTTCTACTACTATATAGCGATGCTATGTTCAAGGTCGATGGATTCTCCAGTTGTTTATCAATGTCACCAACTTCCTTCTCTAGTTCATTTATCTTAGCCTCAAGTTTCCCGAAATGCTCTATGTTCCATCATTTCAGTCGAGCTCTGACCACTGATAGTTTTTTAACAATGTTACATGGGTCTTCTGCACCACAGTCAACAGTGGACCACCATTTCTTAATTAGCTCATCAAAACCTGGTTGGAGAAGCCAGCAATCCAGAAATCGAAAGGGCTTAGGTCCCCAGTTAACCTTACTTGAATCAAGCAACAGAGGCATGTGGTCAGATAATCCCTTATGCAGACCTATAAGCTTGCAATTCGGGAACTTAATTAGACACTCTTGGTTAACCAACATTCTATCCAGTCTACTTTGAGTTATTATTACCCCAGGTATATTTAACTCCCGACAGAGGTAGGTCTATAAGCTCACCTTTGATAAAAAAAAAATTCACGTAGTTTATCCACCCCAGAAGAAGAGAAAATCCCAACTCCTTTCCTCCGCTCCTAACACTTTGTTGAAGTCTCCCAAAAGAAACCATGGGCTTTTAAAGGTAGGCTTCAGAGAGAGAACCTCTTTCCATAATTTTGTTCGTTTTGATTCAATATTTGGGCCATAAATCACAACAAAACAGCAATCAAAAGACGGGTTAAACCAATTACCTTCAACGACGACCCAATTTGTTCCCTTGGAAGATCTACTACAGGTGAACACAGTTTTATTCCAGCAAATGAATATGCCCCCAGCAGAATTGTTTGCTTCGACGCAAGTCCAACTAATATCATTCCCCCAGATGCTTCTAATGACATAACTATCCACTGAGATGAGTTTGGTTTCAACAATGGCTACTAAGTCAAATTTTTTCCTAAATATCCATCTCTTGACTGAAAATTTTTTTTGCTCTAGACCCAAGCCCTCTTATATTCCAAAAGAGCAAATTCATTCTTGTTGAGCTGACTCTCTGGTCTTTTTCTCCTTTTCAAGGATCTCTATTAGATATTATAGATGATTCCCTTATCCTTCACCTAAAATGCCCCGACTTCAACACCCACCTTCCATGTGAGGCTACATTACTCAACATGAGCATCGATATAATTATGTAAGAATTATCTTTAGATTATATATATTATTTCATTACCGATAAGTTATAAAAAATTATAATATATTCACAGATCAAGCAGCATGGCAAGGAGCCTACTTTGCATGAGCTTTTTCTACTCACTGATACTGGAAATCATGACAGATATACATTGGTGAACCAGAGATCTAGAGAAGTGAATGTAAGTTAAATTCTCAATTCAATTATAAATACAACTTATCTGTCGTGGGTGTTATTTATATAAATCTATTATGTTGTGTGATATAAATTATAAAAGTGCTTGTTGTTGTACGATTTTGTGTATCAATTTTAACTCCAAGTGTACAGCTAAAATTATACTTAGTTTTCACTCAACATATGATTTCAATTAAACATGCAATTGGCGGCCAGACAATCAGAAGCACTAAGAACAAAATTAATAAAACTTCAATTTCAAAAAATAAATAGTTAATCAAATTAATACATTCTCATTATACATAATCCTAAATCCACTTAATTTTACTTAGGAGATTAGTTGTTCATAACTAAATTAAACATAAAAACCATCAAAATTAAGAAACTAAACATGAATTTCATAATTTTAACGTTCAAACTAAGAAAAGAACAAAACATTAAATAAAATGCAAACTTAAAAATTTAAACCGAAAAGAGAATTCAAACTAGACGGATGAAGAATCTTATAGAGATGATGAAGTCCTCCTCAAGCCCAATCTTCTTTTTCCTTTTATCTTTAATGGTTAAAAAACTAATTTACTCTAGAAAAATATGAAAAAATGTGGAGAAATTTTTTAGGATGGCTTCTGTATGTTATTGTTCACACCCTCTTCCAAGTTGTATCACATTCAATAACTTAAAACTAGACTCCTACTCCTACTCAACTTCTACTCCAAAATTCGAATTCAAACTTGCTAGCCAATTTTTTATCAGATAGAGCTTTTATCTCAAATTACTTCCTTTAGAAAAATTGTAGCCCCATAAGAGTATAGGCTTTTGAATCACCTCATTCGGACTTCAGACGTCCAAGTTATAGCCCAATTACTCTCAGTGGCTTGGACTGAAATTTTACTTCTGAAATTTAAGTCCAATTTTAATTTTAAAGTTGGAGGCCCAAATGATCTCGAATTTTGACAAACCAGGCCTCTCTAAAAAACTTGAGATGTTCTCTATCAACTTCATGAATACCACTTTTTCAAATCTTGAGATGTCCTCTATCAACTTCATGAAGATCACTTTTTCAATCTTACACTTTATAACCACCGAAATTATACTTGAAACTCCGAAGGTCCAATTCTGTCCAAAATATCAGTTTATACACACAATTATAAGAAAGTAATTCAAACTAAGCTTAATTCAAAAATAATAAAATAAAAGCACATAAATAAGTTTAGAATAGATTAATTCAAATCAATTACATGCTAAATCTGATAGAAAATATAAGGTCAATGTGTGCATATCAAATTCTCCCACACTTGAATTTTTGCTTGTCCTCAAATAAATTACCATTATTAAATCAAATTTCAACAATCAATCAAACACAATCAATCAAAGAAAAATAATAATCAATTATTTTTAACTTAAAACACTAAACTTTAAAGAATCATAACCTTAAATAACTTCACAAACTAAGTGCGCTTATATATTAATGTGATTAACAAAAACTTTTATAACAAACTATAGTTATAAGAAATTCACCATAACTCATTAATACAAGAATATAGCAAGCATCACTAAGTAACCAATTTTTCACAACAATTTAATATCAATAAGAACTATATATTTATCATTATTATTATATATATTCAATGGGTGCATTTTATGCTCCATCCCATTATTGTTGTTATTATTTTTATCTTTTTTAATATATATGGTGGATGCATTTTATATTTCATTCCACCTTAATAATCTAAAACGAGTGCGTTTAACGCTCTATCTCGCAAAAATCTTAATATATTAATTATATTAATAATACATAATTCTGATATCATATCCACATATAATTAAGCAATTTACTTCCTTAGTGATACATATTAATTCAAAAATCTATTACACTACAATGAACTCAAAAAAAAAACTATAATAAAAATAATTTTAAATATTCTTTAAAAATAAGTACTCTTAATTTGCAAAATTTCTCAAGATCACAACATCATCCATTCCATGTATTAAATTAAGAACAACTAAAGATTATTTCAATTTAGCTAAAAGAATTCAATTATCAAGTTGAAATCTAAAATAACAATAATTAACTAAATTAATAACAATTAAAGAACAAGTGGAGATCACAATAATCAAGTAGATTGTATCATAGGAGTAGAAAAAATTCTAGTTTTTATTAAAAATTAAAATTTAAATATACTATAATTAAAAAATAAAAAACATAAAAATAAATAAAACTAAAAAGAAAAGACAATCTAAAAAGAAATATTATTTAAATCAAACTAATAATAATAAGAGTTATTTATAAACTTCTATGCATCTCCCTCTTCTTTCTTAATAGTTATTGCATTGAACTGAACTTTCTTAGAGATCTTGGGAGGTCTTCCTCTCTTTTTTTCTCCAATTTAGAAGGCCTACCTCTCTTTCTTTTTGTTGGTGATGGCTTAGGTTCATCATCTCCACTTGAGGTATCATCAAAAACTATTAAATCAAATTGGGATGCTACTATCTCTCATGCTTTATCTAATTTTTCCCTTTCCACTATCTCATCGAGATACATAGTGCATTCATAAGGATTAGGATAAGCTTGCCTAAAAGCATAGAAGTCAGTGAGTTGTTCAGGCATTTCTATAGGTAGATTCACAAAAGGTTTTTCGGGATCCCAGATGTCATCTCCATTCCAACCACAAGAATATGATTTTTCTTGATTATTCATCTCTTTTTTCTCTAAGGCTATGCTAATAATGTATTAAAGTGATAAGAACTTAACCTTATATAGAGAAGAAATAAAGACTAATTCTAAAATCATTCGACTAAAGGAATTCTAATTAAACTCTTATTATTAAAGTTTATTAATTAAAAACAAGGTTTTAGTTTACTGGGATAAAGAATTAAATTCAAAATAAAATATATAATCTTAATCCTAGATAAACTAAGACAACTAACTACAATTTAATTAAAACCTATTAATAATTTTTATTTATTTTATTTTATTATTTTTCTCTTTTTTCACAAAAACTGAAAATTATTTTTTTAATTTCAAATTTTTTTATTTAAATATTTTTTTTTCTATTTCTTCTTTTCCTCCCTTTTTTTTAAACTTGAAAAATATTCACAAAAATAAAAACAAAATAATAATAGAAGAAACAAAACATAAATTAAACAAAATAATAAAATAAAACACAACAAATACTCCCCTCCCACACTTCAAATTTTCATTATCTCCAATGAAAAATATATAACCACAAACAAGAACACAACAAAACACAACAAATAACAAGAAAAAAATATATGATAAGAAAAAGGTAAAGGATGGAAGCTTCTCTGAGTCATGATAACGATGGAGGTAATGGAGTCGGAGAAGGAACAGACAACCCCAAAAGTTTAATATATTTCATTAGCTTGTAATTTTGATAAGTCTGACTCATTTCCATGTTGATAAGTCTGTGATATATGGTCTCTAATTGATCTCCATATTGCCTCTGTTCTGCCTCCATACTGTTTAGTTGCGAGCTCATTTGCTTATTTATTTCGTCCATTTTATCGAGCAGCTTTAAAACATATCGCCATCCTTGCTCATCATTGACATTATCATCACCTTCTTCATACTCACTTTCCTCTTCCTCATTGTCCTCTTCTTCATGTGTTGGTTGATCACTTAGTGCAGTACTAATATAACCTTTTTGAAGTAGATTCTTGAAGCATCTTCTTGTTGCGGAATCTCTTAAATTAGTGTTAGCATCCAAAATCTCAGAACAACATAAAAGGTTAAATGAATATGGCTCCCCACTAATGCACCATTGAGGTATTGTTAGGATCAAAAATATTAAAATAGACTATCAATCCTATAATAATATGACCTAATGCAATTGTGCTCTTGGGATGTTGAGCAATAAACATTAAACTTTGAAAAATACGATAAGTTGTAGACACTTTTTTATTCTTATAAGCACAATACAATATAAACAATTATTGAACTGACACTTTATTACTTTCCTTTTTTACAAACACAAAATGACATATAAACTTATGCAATAATAATAAACCATGATCACGAATCAATCCATTAGGTGCATTTTTTATATTGAACGATGCAAACCCAGTTAATATTTTTCAGAATTTATCAACGTTAAATTTCTTAGAATGAGTACTAGCACCTCCTTTAGGCAAGCCTAAAGCTTTGAGCATAATATCATAATCAATTTTATAATTCACACTAAATATTCTGCACTCTAAAACTTATCTTTAGATTTAGACATTTTGAGGGTTGTAAAGAATTCAAGAGCGAGTTCTTTATATGTGTCATATTTTTTTGCACCAATTTTTCCCAACCTAATCTACCAAACAATTGTTTCATTTTTGTATCATACCTAAATGCTCAAAAATACCATAGCTAAAATATCTACGAGGAGTAATATTTCTTAAACATAAAAAGAGAAATTCCATACCTTCTTCTTAATTATAAATGGGAAAAGGAGCATCAAATGGGAAGATATATCTACCTCATCCCTTGAAAAGCTTGAAACTTTCTCCTTTTCTTTCCTTAAAGAAGCTTTCCTTGCAACACTTTTTGTTCTTGAAGCCATTTTGAGTAATTTGAGGAATGGGTAAAGTGGATTTGGTTAGGATTTATTAGATTAAGAAAGAAATTTAATGGATTTTATAGAGATTTGGGTAGATTTGTGAGGTTTCTTATGGATTTAGAGTTAGGGATTTGGGAGAGAGGTTAGGGGTTTGAGAGAGAGTAAAAGAAGAAGAAGAATATAAAAGTGAGGAGAGAGAGGGTCTAATAGGGTTTTGTTATTGTTTTATAATTTTTTTACGAGACCTATCGTGATTGTGACATATGTTAAGATTGCAACAGAAGGACGTGCGTGCGTTGTTGCTCGTGTGAATTAGGGGGGCACTACTGGTATGATCTCGCGAGGTTGCACAATTGCGACAGTAGCTCGGTAACATCTGAGATATTTTTTTAAGCGGACCATGCCCGTTGCGATCGCGACAGGCCCATAGCATGCAGCAGTGTGATTGCATTGCTACTTGCGCCATCAAAGGCTGCTGCCTCTGGCATTATCACGACACTCATCGCAATTGCGATAGGGGGCAGTCCTCTCCTTGCTTTTGATTTTGCAATTTTTTTTCAAGAAATAAATAACTACCCAATTCAAACTGACCTCTCCTTGTTCTTTCTTTTTCACATTTGCTATTTACTTAACAAACAAAAATAATAATTCATCATTAAAGAACATATCTTTAAACACCAACCTGCAAAACCAATAAACTAAATTAATAACTCCAATATTATGTCAAACAACAATCAAAAAATCAAATTAACTAAATCAAATGAACCTAAACTACTGAAAACACAAAGATTAAAATTGGGTTGCCTCGCAAGAGTACCTTATCTAAAGTCTTTGGCTTGACTATTACTTTGAAGCTTAAACATTAAAATAACAAAGTAAAGCCTTATCAATTGGTTCACCAATTATATATAGCTTTAGTCTCTGTCCATTAACCATGAAATTTTAATTTGAGTTATTTTGAATGTCCACTACTCCTAAAGGATGAACCTTGATTATCTTGAATGGCCCTGACCATCTAGACTTGAGTTTTCTTGGAAAAAAATTTAATCTAGAGTTAAATAAAAGAACAAGCTATCCTTTATGAAATGTATGTGCCCAGATATGCCTATCATGCCATGTTTTGGTCCTTTCCTTATACAATTTGGCATTCTCATAAGAATTAAGTCGCAACTCCTCAATCTAGCTTAAATGAAGTAATCTCTTTTCACCTGCAACTTTCATATCAAAATTTAATTGCCTAATTGCCCAATAGGCACTATGTTTTAATTCTACTAGAAGATGACAAACTTTCTCATACACCAACCTATAAGGAGACATTCCAATGAGTGTATTAAAAGCAGTCCTATAAGCCTGTAAAGCATCATCCAATTTTAGTGCCTAGCCTTTCCTAGAACTTCCAACAGTCTTTTCCTATATTCACTTAATTTCTCGATTAGAAATCTCTACCTGACCACTCGTTTATGGATGATAAGGTGTAACTATCCTATGATAAACTCCATATTTTCTAAGAAGAGTTTCAAAAGCCTGGTTATAAAAGTGTGAACCTCCATCACTAATAATAGCCCTTGGTACACCAAACCTAAAGAAAATGAATTTCTTAAGAAAATGGATCAATATCTTCGAATAATTAATTGAACTAGTAATTACTTCTACCCATTTTGAGATATAATCAACAGCTACAAGAATATATTGGTTGCTCAAAGAAGAAGAAAATAGCCCCATAAAATTAATTCCCTATACATCAAATAATTTAACTTCTAAAATATGATTCAAAGGCATATCATTTCTTCTTGAAATATTCCATACCCTTTGGCAATGATCACATTTCTTAACAAAACTAAGCACATCACGGTACTTTATTGGCCAAAAGAATCTCGATTTTCATACCTTAGCTATCATTTTGGAGAAACTAGCATGTCCTCTACACTCTCTAGAAAGACAGAACTCGAGTATGAATTAGAACTCTTCTTCTGGAACACATCTACGGATCAATCCATCACTACACTATTTAAATAATAGAGGATCCTCCCACATGTAATGTTTCACTTCAGAAAAAAAAAATTCTTTTGGTTAGCATTAAAATCAAAAGGCACAATTTTACTTACCAGATAATTCACAATGTCTGCATACCAAGGAGAATTCCCTTTTAATGAATAAAGTTGCTCATCTGGAAAAGTTTCATTTATTGGAATCTCTTCCTTGGCCAATGTTCCCAACTCTAGTCTAGAAAGATGATCCACAATAATATTCTCTATCCCTTTATTGTCTCTAATCTCAACATTAAACTCTTGAATCAAGAGTACCCAAAGAATTAAACGTTGCTTTGCCTCCTTTTTGGTCATAAGATACCTAATGGCGGATTGTTCTGTGTACACAATTACTTTCGACCCAATAATGTAACATCAAAAATTATCCAAAGAATAAACCACTGTTAGCATCTCTTTTTCAGTGGTAGCATAGTTTACTTGAGCATCATCAAGTAATCTACTGGCATAGTACCTTTTGTCCTTCCTTTTGGTAAAGAACAACTCCTATTACAAACTCACTGGCATCACACATGATCTCAAAAGGTTAAGTCCAATCAGGAGGTACAATAACTGGAGCCATGATCAATGCTTTCTTCAACCTATCAAAAGCAATAAGAAAATCATTAGAAAAGTAAAAACCAACATCTTTACTCAATAAATCACATAAAGGTTTTGAAATTTTAAAAAAAATTAATAAAATGTCTATAAAATCAGCATGTCCAAGAAAAATTCATATTCCTTTGACTTTTGTAGGTGGAGGCAACTTTTCAATCACTTCAACTTTACCTTTGTCCACCTCAATGTCTACTTGTGAAACTTTATGCCCAAGGATTATCCCCTCTTCAACCATAAAATGACATTTCTCCCAATTAAGCACTAGATTTTTTTCTTCGCATATTTGAAGCACCTTAGCTAAATTTTGCAAACAAATTTTAAAAGAAGTAACATAAATATTGAAATTATCCATAAAAATTTTCATAAATTTTTCTGCAAAATCACTAAAGATTGCTATCATGCAACGTTGAAATGTAGCAAGTACATTATACGAACCGCAGGGCATCCTCTTATATGTAAAAGTATCAAATGGGCAAGTAAAGGTTGTCTTATCTTGATATTCTAGAGCAACATATATCTAAAAATACCCTTAGTATCCGTCTAACAAATAAAAGAAAGAATTACCAGCTAACTGCTCCAACATTTGATCAATAAAAGATAATGAAAATGGTTCTTACGAGCGGTTTTATTTAGTTTTCTACAATCTATACACACTCGCCAATTCGTAACTATCCTAGATGGAATCAACTCATCTTTTTTATTTTTAACAACTTTCATTTCCCTTTTTTTGGTGCCACATGTATCGGTCTTACCCAAGGATTATCTAAAATTGGGTAAATAATCCATGCATCTAATAGCTAGTAATTTCACCCTTAACCACCTCTTTCATATTAGGGTTCAACCTTCTTTATAAATCCACTACTTGTTTACAATCATTCTCTATCAAAATCCTATGCATACACAAAGATGAGCTAATCCCCTTGATATCTAAAATAGTCCAATCTATAGCCTTCTTAAATTATCTAATCACACCTAATATTTGTTCTAATTGGTCATCAGATAATTGAGCATTTATAATTATTGGAAGGCTTTCATTGGGTCCTAAACAGACAAATTTCAAATGGTAAGGTAATGGTTTCATCTCATGAATGGGTGGTCTCTCAGTTGAAGGGAGTGGTAAAGGTGTCGATTTTCCTATCTCTTTAAATCTCCTAAAAGCTATTGGTGGTGTCATTTGTAAAGCATAACCGTAAGCTGATATCTCTTGAATGTCATCTTCTTGAATTGCACTAAGAGTCAACAAGCCTCTGAAGGTCCTTTCTAAACTCTTTTACATTGACATTTTGATCTAACTCATCAATAACATCAACTCTAAAACAATCATCCAAAAACTAAGTTCTTTCATGGACTCACTAAGATTGAACTCTACCTTCTCTTCACCTACTTATAAGATTAACTTATCTCCCTTAACGCCTATCATAGCCCTTGCAGTAACTACAAATGGTCTTTCTAAAATTAAAGAAATTTTAATATCCTCTTCCATTTCAAGAATAACAAAATCAACAAGTATAAAAAATTTATCAACTTTAACCAAAACATTTTTAATAATTCCCAAAGAGAATTTCACTAATCGATCCGCTAATTGAAGTGTCATCCTTGTATATTTTATGTCTATGAGTCCAAGTTTCATGTAAATGGAATTCGATATTAGACTTATACTTACATCCAAATCATATAAAGCCTTACTAAAATTAAAATTACCAATAGTATAAGGTATAGAAAAACTCCCTGGATCCTTCAATTTGGATGGAAGTTTGTTTAGGATCATAGCACTGCATTCTTTGGTTAGGGCAACTCGTGCATTTTCTTCAATGGATCTCTTATTAGAAAGAATTTCATTTAAGAATTTGATATATAAGGGAATTTGAGCAAGAACATCTAGAAAAGGAATGTTAATTCTTAATTGTTTAAACACTTCAAGAATTTTTTCATATTGTTTCTCCAATTTTTGTTTTTGAATCCATTGAGAAAATGGTACAGGTGGTACATAAGGCTTCACTTCTGATCTTATGGGAGTGTCTCACTTTCCTCTTTTTCCTTCTCAATCTCTTTATTTTTCTCATCTTCTTTAACTACTTCGCCTTCTATTTTTTATTCAATCTTTATTGGAACCACCTCTTGTAGTTGTTTTCCACTTCTAAGTGTAACTGCTTTATAATATTCCTTGAGATTTATTTTTGTTTTACTAAGAAGAGACCCTTGACTTCTTGAATTAGAAGATCTAACTATTTTTCCAATTTGCACTTCAAGGTTCCTTGTTTGACTTGCAATTTGATCCATCCTAACCTCCACTTGATCATATTGCTTATCTAACTTGTCAAACCTCTCACTAGAAACAGTAATAAATTTTTCTAAAGAAGCTTATATTCCATCTTGTTATCTTAGTCATTAGCTTGACCTTGACCCCGATTACGGAATGGTGGTTAGGTATAACCCTCTTTGATTGAATTGGTTTCCCTGATTTCCTTGATTGCTTTGATTTCCACCCCAAGATAAATTTAGATGGTTTCTCCAACCAGGGTTGTATGTGTTTCCATAACGCATTTGTTGAGCTCTATTTTGATTTCCCACAAAATGGACTTGATCTTGAGCTTGACATTCAAAAGATTAGTGGTTTCTACCACACCCTTCACAACATACAGTGGCAAGATTAACATGTTCCAACTTCTTAGCTAATGCATCAACCTTAGCTGAAAGTAGTGAAATTTCATCTACTTTATGCACACCAACTACTTCTTAGGTAATGACCTCTCACTAGACAAATGGTAACTGTTAGATTCAAGTAGTTTCAAAGTTTCAGCTATATTTTTATTTATTAGAGCACCTCCAGCAGCAGCATCTATTGTACTCTTCAAGGGTCATGTTATCCCATTATAAAATGTTTGAATAATAAGCCAGTCTAGAATCTCATGGTGAGGGCACCTCCTTTGAAGGTCTTTAGATCTTTCCCATGCTTCAAAAAGTGACTCCATCAAATTGCACAAAAATGGTAATGTCATTTCTGAATTTTGCAATTTTTCTACGTGAAAAATATTTTACCAAAAATTCTTTAGAAAGTTCATCCCAAGAGGTGAAAGTTTCAGCAACTTGACCTTGCAACCAAGCTTTTGCTTATCCTTTAATGAGAAAGGGAAAAGGCTTAGCCTAATTACATCATCACTAACTCCATTCATCTGGATCATGTCACAAATTTCTAGAAATTTTGCTAAGTGTGTAATAGCATCTTCATGGTTGAAGCCATAGAAAAGTTGTTGTTGAGCCATGTTGATGAGAGCTGGTTTAAGTTCAAAATTGTTAGCATTCACTGCTGGTCGAGTGATACTTGACCTAATTTTAGCATTAGGCATGGCAGATTTCTTAGTTAAAGTTGATCTTGTGGATATACTATATTAACTTCTTCGTCACTAGCTTCTTCTAGCTCAACTCTACTGTATGTTTCTAGAGAATCCAATGCTCGAATTTGTTTCCTTTCTTCTCTTTCTAAATGAAGCCTCTCCCTTCTTGCTCTGTTATTTTCTCTGCACTACTTTTCAATTTCAGGATTAAATTCTTCTAAAATCGCTTGTCTATTACTACACATATAACTCCTACAAAAAAAGTAAATGAAAATAGTTAAAATAAAATTTCAAATTAATAGTTTCTTCGAACTTACTCTTATCGAATTAATTTCTCCTTCGCCGCAGCGGCGCTGATAGGGGCATATTAACCCTATGTTTTCTATCATATTTAGTATCCAATTGACTTGAATTAATCTATTCTTTATGTGCTTTTATTTTATTAATTTAGAATTAAGCTTAGTTTAAATTAATTTCTCAAAAGTGTGTATAAATTGAAATTTTTAGGTATAATTTGACCTTTATAGCTTCAAGTAAAATTTCGGTGGTCTTAAAGTGCAAAATTGAAAAAGTAGTCTTCATGAAGTTGATAGAAGCATCTCAAGATTTGTAAAAAAGTCCTGGTTCATTATATTCTGAGTTTATTTGGGCCTCCAACGTTAAAGTCAAAATTGTGCTCAAATTTCAGAAGCAGAAGTCCAGTCTGAGCCACTGATAGTAATTAGGCCATAACTTGATCATCTGAAGTCCGAATCGGGTGATTCAAAGGCCTAAAACCGTCTACCCTTCTGGGGATACAATATTTTTAAAACAGTAAATTGGAGATAAGGACCATATCTGATAGAAAATTGAGGGGGAATTTTGAATTCAAATTCTGAAACAGAGGTTAAGTAGGAGTAGGATTCTGATTTGAAGGAGGGAGTGGCTGGATACCAAGGGGGGACATGAATAGTATAGAGGTGTAGCCATTCTAGAGTGTTAGACTACATTTCTTCATATTTTATCTAGAGTAAATTAATTTTGGCTCAATTGGAGATTAAAGGAACAATGAGATTACGCTAGAGGAAGACTTGGTATTCTCTGTCGAATTCTTCATCAACCTCGTTTGAACTCTCTATTTAATTATATTTTTAAGTTTACATTTTATTTAATACTCTGTTATTTTCTTGTTTTGAATATTAGAATGATGAAATTTTTGTTTTGTTTCTTAATTTTTATTTTATCTAAGTTAAATTTAGTTATAAGTAACTAATCCCTTTATGGGATTAGGTGGATTTGGATGTTTGAACTATGGGTTTGATTATAATATATTAATATACATAGATTGATTTTCTTTTATCCTTGATTTGATGATTTTGGTTTAATTGATTAGCGATTGTTTGGCTACCAATTGTTAAATTTAAAGAATCATATAAAATACAAAAGTTGAATGTGATTTTTGATGTGGAATTATCAACCTTAAGTGATTAAGTTTAGAGATAAATTAAATCATTAGGGATCCAGAATTAATATCTTGATTAATTTGAATTGGTCTTTGATTATTTGACATAAGAATAGTAATTTAATCATTGCCCAATTATATTCCCCTTGCTTGAAAGAGAAGTGGATGAATTGAGTGATATTGGATATCTAGGATTTAAGAATTGAAACTTAATGCTTCATTAATTAGACCCATAGTAAAAACTCCAATGAAACCTAATCCTACTCCTTTACTGTTGATTATTTGAACACTTAATTTAGAGTAATTGACTTAGATAGATTTAGATTAATTAGGCAAATTAAACTGTTACAATTTGCTAATTTTCATATAATAATTATATTGAATTTTAGTTAATCAAATTGATAATTCCCTGTGGTATCGACTCTTACCTTCACTATATTACTTGTTATGATCCGTGCACTTGTAGTTTTAAAATTGATATACACAAATCGACCAATAAGTTTTGGCATCATTGCCGGAGAAGAAAAAATTAATTTGATAACTTTAAGTTCAAGGAGATTATTAATTTAAAATTCATTTTAATTATTTTCTTTTGTTCCTTCTGTAGAAATTTTATGTGCAGTAATAGACAAGCGGTTTTAGAGAATTTTAATCCAAAAATTGAAAGGCAGTGCAAAGAAAATAATAGAGCAAGAAATGAGAGACTTCCCCTAGAAAGAGAAGAAAGAGAATAAATTCATATACAGGAGTCTGTAGAAGAAGAAAGTAGGATTGAAGAAAGAGAAGCTAGTAAAGAAGAAGTTAACATGGCGGATCCACAAGATTAAATTCAATCAAGAAATCTAACTCTGAGAGAACATGCCATGCCTAATGCTCAAATTGGGTCAAGCATCACTCGACCTGCAATGAATGCTAACAATTTTAAACTGAAACCAGCTCTCATCAACATGGCTCAACAACAGCTTTTCTATGGCTTGAACCAAGAAGATGCTATTAATCACTTGGCAAATTTTCTAGAAATTTGCGACACGATCAAGATGAATGGAGTCAGTGATGATGCAATTAGGCTACGCCTTTTTCCTTTTTCATTAAAGAACAAGGCAAAAGCTTAGTTGCAAGGACAAGCTGCTGGAACCTTCACCACTTGGGATGATCTGTCAAAGGGATTTTTGGCAAAATATTTTTCTCCTAGTAAGACTGCAAAATTTAGAAATGACATAACCAGCTTTGTGTAGTATGATGGTGAATCACTTTATGAAGCTTGGGAGAGATTTAAAGATCTTCAACGGAAGTGCCCTCACCATGGGATTCCCGAATGGCTGATTGTGCAAACATTCTATAATGAAATAATAGGGCCATTGAGAAGTACAATACATGCAGCTACTGGAGGTCCTCTTATGAATAAAAATACAGCTGAAGCAATGGAGTTGCTTGAGTCCATGGCAGCAAACAACTATCATTGGTCCAGTGAAAGGTCTTTACCTAAGAAGGTAGTGGGTGTACATGAAGTAGATGGAAATTTATTACTTACAGCAAAGGTTGATGCATTAGCTAGGAATTTGGAGCATGTGAATCTTGCCACTACAAGTTGTGAAGGATGTGATGGTAATCACCAGTCTTTTGAATGCCCAGCTCATGATCAAATAAATTTTGTGGGAAATCAAAATAGAGCTCAACCAATGCCTTATGGAAACACATACAATCCCAGTTGGAAAACAATCCTAATTTGGCATGGGGTGGAAATCAAGATAATCAAGGAAATCAATTCAACCAAAGAGGACTATACCAACCTCCATTTCCTAATAGGGGTCAAGGTCAAGCTAATTATCATGACAACAAAATGGATTATGAAGTAGCTTTAGAAAATTTATTACTGTTTCTAGTGAAAGGTTTGACAAAATAGATAAGCAATATGATCGATTGGAAGGTAGGATGGATCAAATTGCAAATCAAACAAGGAACCTTGAAGTGCAAATTGGGCAAATAGCTAGTTCTTCTAATTCAAGAAGTCAATGTTCTCTTCCTAGTAAAACAGAAATAAATTCCAAGGAGTATTATAAAGCAATTACGCTTAGAAGTGGGAAAGAGTTACAAGAGGTAGTTCCAATGAAGGTTGAATTAAAAAGAGAAAATGAAATAGTTAAGGAAGATAAAAAACATAAAGAAAATGAGAATGAAAATGAAGAAAGTAAGACACTCTCACCAAAGAAAGAAGTTAAGCCTTATGTACCACCTGTACCATTTTCTCAAAGGCTTCAAAAGTAAAAAGTGAAAACAATATGAAAATTTCTTGAAGTGTTTAAACAATTGAGAATTAACATTCCTTTTACAAATGCTCTACCTTAAATGCCTTCAAATGTTAAATTTTAGAAGGAAATTCTTTCTAACAAGAGATCCATTGAAGAAAATGTCAGAGTTGCCCTAACTGAAGAGTGTAGTGCAGTGATCCTAAACAAACTTTCATCCAAATTGAAGGATCCAGAGAGTTTTTTCATACCTTGTACCATTGGTGATTTCAATTTTAGTAAAGTTTTATGTGATTTAAGTGCAAGTGTTAGTCTAATGCAAACTCCATTTACAGGAAGCTTAGATTAACCGACTTGAAATCAACAATGATGACATTGCAATTAGTTGATCGTTCAGTAAAATTCCCTATGGGAATTATTGAAAATATTTTGGTTAAAGTTGATAAATTTTTTATACCTGTTGATTTTGTTATTCTTGAAATGAAAGAGGATATTGAAATTCTTCTAATTTTGGGGAGACCATTTTTGGCTACTGCAGGGGCAATGATAGATGTTAGGGGAGGTAAGTTAACTCTGCAAGTAGGTGAAGAGAAAGTAGAGTTCAATCTTAATGAATCCATGAAAGAACCTAGGTTTATGGATGATTGTTTTAGAGTTGATGTTATTGATGAGTTAGTTCAAGAAGCCTATGAAAAAGAGTTTAGAGAGGACCCTTTAGAGGCTTATTTAACTCGCAGTGCAACTCAAGAAGATGACAATCAAGAGATTTTAGCTTGTGCTTATACCTTGCAAATGACACCGCCCATAACTTTTAAGGGATTTTAAGAGATAGAAAAATCTACACCTTTACCACCCCTTCAATTGAGAGACCACCTATTATTGAGATGAAATCATTGTCTTCTCATTTGAAATAAGTATTTCTAGGGCCCATTGAAAGCCTTCCAATAATTGTAAATGCCAAATTATCTGAGGACTAATTAGAATAAACATTGGATGTGATTAGGCAATTTAAGAAGGCTATAGGATGGAGTATTTTAGATATTAAAGGTATTAGTCCATCTTTATGTATGCATAGAATTTTGATGGAGAATGATTGTAAACTAGTTGTGGATGCACAAAGAAGGTTAAACCCTAATATGAAGGAGGTGATTAAGGCTAAAATTACTAAGCTATTAGATGCAGAAATTATTTACCCAATTTTGGATAGCCCTTGGGTTAGTCCAATACATGTGGTACCAAAAAAAGGGGGGATAACAGTTGTTAAAAATGAAAAAAATCAGTTGATCCCATCTAGGACAGTTACAGATTGGCGAGTGTGTATAGATTATAGAAAATTAAATAAAGCCACTCATAAGGATCATTTTTCATTGCCTTTTATTGATCAAATGTTGGAGTGATTAGCTGATAATTCATTTTTCTGTTTGTTGGATGGATATTCAAGGTATTTTCAGATACCAATAGCTCCATAAGATCAAGATAAGACAAACATTTACTTGTCCATTTGGTACCATTTCTTATAGAAGGATGCCCTTTGGTCTGTGTAATGTGCATGCTATATTTCAATGTTGCATGATGGCATTATTTAGTAATTTTGTAGAAAAAATTATGGAGATTTTTATGGATGATTTTACTATTTATGGTACATCTTTTGAAATTTATCTGCGGAATTTAGCTAAAGTGTTTCAAAGGTGCGAAGAAAAAAATCTAGTGATTAACTAGGAAAAATGTCATTTTATGGTTGAAGAGGGAATAATTCTTGGGCACAAAGTCTCTCAAGCAGAAATTGAGGTGGACAAGGCAAAAGTTGAAGTGATTGAGAAGTTACCTCCACCGACAAACGTCAAAGGAATCCGGAGTTTTCTTAGACATGCTGGATTTTATCGATGTTTTATTAAAGATTTTTTTAAAATTTTAAAACCTTTATGCGATCTATTAAGTAAAGATATTGATTTTTATTTTTCTAATGATTGTCTAATTGCTTTTAATAGGTTAAAGAAAGCATTGACTACGGCTCCAGTTATTGCATCTCCTTATTGGACCTTACCTTTTGAGATCGTGTGTGATGCTAGTGAGTTTGCAATAGGAGTTGTTCTTTGTCAAAGGAAGGACAAAAGGTGCTATGCCATTTGCTATGCCAGCCGATTGTTGGATGAAGCCCAAATCAATTATGTCAATACTGAGAAAGAGATGCTAGTAGTGTTATATGCATTGGACTAGTTTAGGTCTTACATCATTGGGTCCAAAGTGATTGTGTTCATTGATCATGAGGCTATCCGTTGCTTAATGAACAAGAAGGAGACAAAGCAACGTTTGATCCGTTGGATTTTACTACTTCAAGAGTTTGATGTTGAGATAAAAGATAAGAAAGGAGTGAAAAATGTAGTTGCAGACCACCTTTCTCGATTAGAGATGATGAATAAAGATAAAGAGGATGTGACAATTAATGAGACCTTTTCGGATAAGCAATTGTGTGCAATGGAAGGTAGGTTGCCATGGTATGCAAATATTATGAATTATTTGGTAGGCAAGGTCATTCCCTCTAAGTTTAATTCAAATCAGAAAAAGAAACTTTTCTTGGAGGTCAAGCACTATATGTGGGACGACTGATTATTGTTCAAGCATTGTAGCAATAGGATAATCCGTCGTTGTATTTCGGAGGAAGAATTCCAAGATATTTTAAAATTTTGCCATTCTAAGGAGTGTGGTAGACATTCGAGTTCGTCAAAGACAAAAGCTAAGGCATGGCAATCGAGATTATTTTTGGCCAATGATATAAAAGGATGCACATAAGTTTGTTAAGAGGTGTGATCGTTGCCAAAGAATGGGAAATATTTCTAGAAAAGATGATATGCTCTTGCACCCAATTTTAGAAGTTGAGTTGTTTGATGTGTAAGGCATAGATTACATGGGATCCTTCCCATTTTCCTTTGGAAAACAATATATACTTATTGCAGTAGATTATGTGTCTAAATGGGTTGAGGCTATTACTAGTCCAACTAATGATTCAAAGGTTGTAACAAGATTTATGAAAAATAATATTTTCACAAGGTTTGTGTACCTCGAGCTCTCATTAGTGATGGTGGATCTCATTTTTGCAATAAGATTTTTGAAACACTTCTTAAGAAATATGGAGTCCATCATAGATAGTTAATCCATATCATCCTCAAACTAGTGGCCAAGTGAAGATTTCCAATAGAGAGATTAAGTGGATCTTAGAGAAAACAGTAGGGAATTCTAGAAAGAATTGGGCAATGAAGCTTGATGATGCACTATGGGCTTACCGGAATGCTTTTAAAACACCCATAGGGATGTCTCCTTATAGGTTAATTTATAAGAAAGCTTGTCACCTTCCGATTGAATTAGAACATAGAGCTTATTGGGCAATCTAAAACTTGAACATGGACATGAAAGCAGCAGGAGATAAAAAGCTTCTTCAACTCAGCCAACTGATGAACTCTGGCTTAATTCTTATAAAAATGCCAAATTATACAAGAAATGAGCAAAGGCATAGCATGATAAGAATATCTGGGAAAGAAATTTTCATGAAGGACAACGTGTACTTCTTTTTAATTCTAGATTTAAGCTTTTTTCGGAAAAACTCAAGTCAAGGTAGTCCGACCCTTTTAAGGTTGTGAAAGTATATCCGTCCGGAGCAGTGGAAGTTCAAAATGATTTGAAAGAAACATTTACTGTGAATGGTCAAAGATTGAAGCCTAACTTCATTGGTGAACCAATTGAAAAGGCATCAGTTTGCTACTTAAACGGTTGATCCTCATTGATTAAGTCGAGTTAATGACTTTAAACAAATGCTCTTGAGAAGCAACCCAAATTTCTATCCCTTAATTTTTGAATTCAGTAGTTTAAGTTCATTTGATAAATATTTTACATAATATTCATTAATTTCATTTGTTGGTTTTTGTAGATTAATATTTTAATTCATTAAGCAAATAGCAAAGTTAGAGAAGAAAGGGACAAGAAAAGGTAAGTAATTTGTCTCTTTAAAAAAAATAAAAAAAATGAAGGTTACATGTCTATCACGATTACGATGAATGTCGCGATCGCGGCAAAGGGAAATTAGTCCTATCGCCGCTGTTACGGTAACAACCTATGTGGCGCGATCGCAATAGACGGGGGAAGGCCCATGACGTGAACAGCAGCGCTATCGCACTACTGCAGCTAAGACGCCTGTCACAATCGCGACGGGTATCACAATCACGACGGGACTACAATTCTTTAAAAAAAATATTTCAATTCATTAAAACCAATAAAGCCTTTCTCTCTCCTCACTTTACTTTTCATCTTCTTCTTCTTTCTCTCACTCGCAAAATAGTCTCTCAAATCCCTAACCTTTCTTCTCTCAAATCCACTCAAATCTCACCCAAATACTTTAAAATTTTTTCTTGATCCATCAAATCCTATCTAAATCTACTTTATCCATTCATCAATTTCTTCAAAAATGGCTTCAAGAACTAAGAGTTTTGCAAAGAAAGTTTCTTCAAGGAAGGGGAAAGAGAAGGTTTTAAGTTCTTCAAGGGATGAGGTAGATATATCTTCTCATTTTTGAGGCTACTTTTCCAATTTTTTTTATCAAGAAGAAGGTAAGAAACATCTCTCCCTATGCTTGAGAAATATTACTCCTTGTAGATATTTTAGCCGTGGTGTTTTTGAGCATTTGGGCCTAGGTGATAGAATGAAATAATTATTTGTTAGATTAGGTTGGAAAAAATTGGTTCAAAAGAAATATGACACATATTGAGAACTCACTCTTGAATTTTTCACAATACTTAAAATGTCTAAATCTAAGGATAAAATTTAGAGTGTCGAATGTTTAGTATTAATTATGTAATTGATCATGATATTATGTTCAAAGCTTTTGGCTTGCCTAAAGGAGGTGCTTGCACACATTTGAAAGAATTTCATGTTGACAAATTTTAAAAAAACATTAACTAGATTTGATTCATTCAATATAAGGAATGCACCTAATGGACTGATTCATGATCATAGTTTACTTTTATTGCATAAGTTTATGTGTCATTGTGTTTTTGGTAAAAAGAAAAGTAATAAAGTGTCAGTACAAGATTTATTTATGTAGTATTATGCTTATAAGGGTAAAAAGTGTCTACAACATATAATATTTTTCAAAGTTTCATGTTTATTGCTCAACATCCTAAGAATATTATTGCATTAGGAAATATTGTTACTGGATTAGCAGTTTATTTTAATATTTTTTATCCTAACAGTACTTCAATGGAATGTATTAGTGGGAAGCCATATTCATTTGACACTTTATGTCGTGCTGAGATTTTGGATGCTGACAGTAGTTTAAGAGGTCCCATAATGAGAAGGTGCTACAAGAAATTAATCCAAGGAGGTTCAAGTAGTACAACACCAAGTGATCAACCAGTACATGAAGAAGAGTACAATGAGGAAGACGAAAGTGATGATGAACAAGATGATGATAATGCAAATGAGGAGCAAGAATGGCGACAAGTTTTAAAGTGGCTCGATTAAATGGATGCAAAGAATCAGGAGATGAACATGCAATTAAACATTATAGAGGCGCAACAAAAGCAGTATGGCGATCAAATAGGAGCATGAATCGCAGACTTATCAACATGGAAAGGAGTCAGACATATCACAATTACAAGCTCATGCAGTATATTGAACTTTCAGGATTGTATGTTCCTTCACCGACTCCCTCACCTCCATCGTCGCCATGACTCAGGGAAGCTTCCATCCTTTCTCTTTTCTTATTATATTTTCTTTTCATGTTATTTGTTGTGTTTATTGTGTGTGATTTCATGTTTTTTATTGGGGACAATGACAAATTTAAGGTGTGGGAGGGGAGTATTTGTTTTGCTATTTATTTTATTAGTTAGTTTAATTTATATTTTGTGAAGTATGTTTCTTTATTGTGGTTAGTGTTTTCTTTGTTTTTGAAAGTTTAAAAATTTAAAATTAATAGAAAAAAAAAAAGAAGAATTTTCAAAATTAAAACATATATATATTTTATTTCAGATTTTGAGAAAAAGAAAATCAAAAAAAATTCTAGATTTTTTGAAAAAAATATATATAATTATTATAATTATTATTAGGATTTATTTAAATTTTATTTAGCTATCTTAGTTTATCTAGGATTAAGTTATTATCTTTTATTTTAAAATTAAATTCTTATCCTAGATAGATTAAGGGTTTGTTTTTAATTAATAAACTTAAACAATAAGAGTTTAGTGATAGTCTCTTTAAATTTATAGTCTCTTTAATTTGTATTTTATTAGTTTAAACAATAATAGTAAACAAAATTTTAAATTAATAGTCTCTTCGAACTTACTATTATTGAATTAATTTCTCTTTCCTCAGTAGCGGCGCCAAAAACTTATTGTACGATTTTGTGTATCGATCTTAATTGCAAGTGCATGACTCGTAACAAGTAATAAAGTGAAAGTAAATGTCGATCCTACAGAGAATAAGTAATTTAATTAACTAAAATTTAAATTAACTATTATATGAAAACTTATTTAATAAATTTTATATTTTTAAAAATTAAATACTTAATACCTAATTCAAATTAAAACTAAAAATTAAAATCAAGTTTAAAATGAAATTAAACCAAGACAATTATCTAATAATTCAAACTTAAAATTAAAATTCAATTAATTTAAATTCAATTAATTAAGATAAACTAGGTTTCATTAGAATTATTTCAAATGGGTAAAAATAACTTTTCAAACTAATTCAAACCTTTCTTGAATCAAAGTTATCAATTTCTTAAATTTTAATCTTTCTCTTTCTCAAGCAAGAAAATTAATTATTAAAGTAATTTATAAATTCTATTTTTATGAACAATAAATTAAAATAATCTATCAAGTTCAAAGAAACTAAATTGGTCTTAAGATTATTCTTTTATCTCTAAATAGAACTTTTTTAAGTTGTTGATTCCTTAATCTAAAATTATACATAGCTTTCACTCAACATATAATTTTAATTAAACATACAATTGGTGGCCAGACAATCACAAGCACTTGGAACAAAGTAAACAAAACTTCAATTTCAAGAAATAAATGGTAATCAAATTAATCCATTCTCATTATCCACAATCCTAAATCTACCTAATCTCACTTAGGAGATTAGTTGCTCATAACTAAATTAAACATAAAAACTATAGAAATTAAGAAACTAAACATGAATTTCATAATTCTAACGTTCAAAACAAGAAAAGAACAAAGCAATAAATAAAATGCAAACATGAAAATTTAAACCGAAAAGAGAATTCAAACTAGACGGATGAAGAATCTTGTAGAGATGATGAAGTCCTCTTCAACCCAATCTTCTTCTTTCTTTTATTTTCAATGGTCAAAAAACTAATTTACTCTAGAAAAATATTAAAACGTGTGGAGAAATGTTTTAGGATGGCTGTTGTATATTACTATTCATGTCCTATTCCAAGTTGTATCACATTCAACAACTTAAAACTAGACTCTTACTCTTACTCAACTTCTACTCCAAAATTCAAATTCAAAAGTTCCAGCCAATTTTCTATCCAATAGAGGCTTTGTCTTGAATTGACTCCTTCCAAAACATTGTAGCCCCAGAAGAGTAAATGATTTTATGCTTTTGAATCATCTCAATCGGATTTTAGACGCCTAAGTTATGGCCTAATTACTCTCAGTAGCTAGAACTGAAATTCTGCTTCTAAAATTTAAGCTCAATTGCAATTTTAAAGTTAGAGGCCCAAACGATCTTGGAATTTTACAAACTAGATCTCTCTAAAAATCTTGAGATGTTCTCTATCAATTTTATGAAGTCTACTTTTTTATTCTTGCACTTTATAACCATCAAAAATTGTACTTGAATGTCTGAAGGTCTAATACTGCCTAAAATATCAGTTTACACACAATAAATTAATTCAAACTAAGCTTAATTAAAGAATAATGAAATAAAAACACTTAAATAAACTTAGTATAGATTAATTCAAATTAATTACATACTAAATTTGATAGAAAATATAAGATTATTATGCGTTTATCACTTGTGTGAATAGTTAAAATCAATAGTTTGGATGTTATAAGGCCGGTTCATAGAAAGTATTTTTTTTAAATGTAGGAACATTAATAATATTGACCTCTAAATGTCTAGTACATTTAGGTATAGCAAAAATGCTGCCAAAATTCATTTAATTTCATTTTTAGTTGTATATATGTATATATATTACAGAATTGTTATAAAATGTTATTAGTATAGGAACATATTGTCACCATTTGTGAGCAAGCAACACAAAATAATGAGAGAATAGATAACTCTTAGATGTACATACAGGCTGTGGGTGGATTGCATAATGGATGTGTGTATGGGTTGGGCTCTGAGGCTAGTGTCTACTATAAGAGATCTCAAGGAGCTTTCACTTTCGTAACTTTTAATGTTATTGACCAGGATGTTAATAGACAATAGGAGTTAGATGCTATGCGTTAGTAATTTGCGAAGCAGATCCAACAGATCAACTAGAAAATAGAGGATAGACTCCAACAGCAATTGGAAGAAATGACCATGGAGCAGGAGTAGCTAATACAACAAATGCAAAGACAAATGAAGAATCAGATGAAACAACTCCAACGGCAAATGCATACATTCCAACCCTTCTCATCCACCTCAGGGTGATTGATTATATTTTGTCTTATTTATATTTAATTTGGCATTGAATGGTCAATATTTAGGTTATCGTAATATTTTTTTTTACTATTGGAACATAATATGTTATAGATTTTAATTATCAGATTATTAGATTATTGCTTTTAACTTATATTTGATATTTAATTATCAGACTATTACTAGAGATTTTTATTTTGCTAATTTTTAATTAGATTAATATATATAATAAACTAGTGATAGAAAATTTGTGACGAATTTTTAAAATAAAAATAATTAAAAATAGCAACAATTTTTAGCAATGAAATTTTAATTTTTGATAAAATATATAAAATTTTGGCAATAACTTTTAGTGATGGAATATTTATTTTAATTTTCAAAAATTAAAAAATATTTGGGCTTCCTAGCTTTTCTTTTTCTTTTTTTCCTTTTTATATTGTAGAAAGAATTGAGCTTGATCACAATGGATAAGTTGATGCTAGTTCACTTTATTACTTAAAACTATTGTTCAAGTGTAAATGCATTTACTATAATTAGGAATATAATTGCAAACATTGATATTTATAATTGTAAAATGTTTGTGATTAATTGATGTTGTGTTTTAAATGTTAATGGAATGGGATTGGAACCCCAAGGTTGATAAAGTTTGAAGTCAATCGTCTTATTATAACTTTAGGCATGGGTTAGAGAAATTAAGACACTAAGGAAGGAAATTGATGTAAGATTTTAGTACTGAAATTAACAAATCTATAACACAGTTGAATTCAATGCATCTTAAGAAAAATTATTAAAATTAGAGATAGATACCGTTTAAAAATGAAGCATTCATTGTTAAATTAAAGACTCTCCTTGATTTAAACTTTTAATTCTAAACACTCTTCTTCTCCCTATCTATATATTATACATAGAAATTTTAGAACTTTAATTGATGGAATATGATTACTGTCAAAAGAGGTTTTATGTGCTTTTTTATTGATAAGAGAAGAGGGCTAGAAAACTATTCAACAAAAACTGAACATGATAGCCGTTTTATTTATTATTATTTTAAAAAAATTATTGACTCCATCAAGACATTATCTTTCCTTAATAAACGGTTATTTGTAACTTAATGGGTAGTTTAGTTAGCTACAACTATTATAAGTTGATAAGTTTAAAAATTAAATAATATGTTAGTGGGTCATCCACTTAATTTATGTGAATTTAAAATTCTCCCACTTAGTCTACTAAACTAATTATGAAAATTATAATATAATATATATATACATTTTATATTAAAATACATTTATAAAACTTAATAATAGAATTTGACACGTGATCATGAATTTTGATAAAATTAGCCAACAAATCCAAAATACTATACTATAATACTAAAATAAACTTAGATTATAAATACAAATCATAGCAGTCATATGACTTCAAGATCATATTTCCTTCTAAGTATTACACATCAATAACCCTTGCAAATTCAATCTATTAGGCCAAAATAGCCCTTATAATTTGTCTACTCATGGTGATTCCTAATTTATCAAATAACCAAGATATGCACCTATAATTGAAAAATAGGAATAAATAGAAACAAAATTTCATTGTACAAAATGTCAATTACGTAACCACTATAATATTTATTATCATATATATTATGGATGACTCAAAAGACCCATCCTTATAACATATTCCGTATATGTTTTTGGAAGTAATCTTTTAGTCAATGGATCAGAAACCATAGGTGTGGTACTAATATTTTCAATTGACACTTATTATTTCTAGACTATTTCTCTAACAACGAGGTACTTTAAGTTCATGTGCTTCGATCCACAAGGTATTTTAAGTTAATGTGTTTTGCACTCTTCCATTAGATTGCCCCATTTGCTAGCATAAAGATAAAAACTAAAGTAGACTTTAAGCTATCAAGGCAACCACCATAATCTGAATATGAGTACCCTATCTCTTTTAATTATTCTGATATTTTATATGTAAGCATATAATTCTTTGTTCCTTGTAAGTAACTCATACCCTTCTTTGCAATCTTCCAGCATTCGAATCCTGGATCACTTTGATATCTTTCTAATATACCAATAGCATAACTGATATCCAGTCTAGTACATGATTGAGAGTACGTCAAACTTCTTATAGCTAATGTATAAGGATTTTTCTTCATTTTCTCCATTTCAAAGTTATTCCTTAGGCACTATCATTTACTTAATTTGTCAAATTTTAGAATAGGTGCAACACATTTTGAACATGATTGCATACTAAATCTCTCTAAAACTCATTAATATATAACTGAGACAAGCCTAGCACTTCTCAAGATCGATCTCTAAAGATATCTATGCTAATAACATAATTTGCCTAACCTATATCAACCATTGAAAGTTTTTAGAGAGATATTCTCTGGTTTCATGTAATAAACCAAAATCACTACTTACTAGCAAAATATTATCCACATACAATATCAAAAATATAAATTTGCTTCCACTAACTTTTAAATATATAAATTGATCGACAGTATTTTTTATAAATCCAAAAGATATGATGATAGCATTAAACATAATATAACATTGCCTAGAATTTTATTTAAGATCATAAATGGATTTCTTTAATTTGCAAACTAGATGTTCCTTTTCTTTATTTGCGAACCCTTCAGGTTATTCCATGTAGATACCTTTATCCAAATTTCCATTTAAAAATGCAGTTTTTACATCCATTTGATGTAATTCTATATCAAAATAAGGTACAAGTATCATGATGATTCTAAGTGAATCCTTTTTAGAAAGTGAAAAGAAAATATCTCTGTAATCTATTTTCTCCTTTTGATTGAAACTTTTGATCACTGATCTAGATTTAAATCATTCGATATTACTTTTAGCATCATGCTTCATCTTACAGACCCATTTATAGCAAACAAGTTTATAATTAATAGTCAAATCAATAAGATTTCAAACACCATTATGGTCCATAGATTTCAACTCTTCATTCATCGCTTCTATCCATTTATTAGAATCATCTTTCCATAGCCTGTGAAAATAAAATCATATCTTTCTATATCCCAATATCAAAATCAGATTCTTATAGATACACCATATAATCATCTAAAATATTTTGCTGGATAACCAATAAAATATCAAGAAAAAGTTCTTGAATCTAATTTTTTCTCATATAGGTTGAAGATTCTTACCTCTGTTGGATAACCCCATATATGTATTGTAATATCTAAAAATTTTAAAGAATAATTTTCTGTATTAAGTGTATATATAAGTATATTTCATACTAATTATACTATTATATATGATTTGAGTATTTAGAATTGGTAGAAATAAGGCTGATTAAGCCTTAATAAGTTGAAAATTAAATCCATATATGGATTTAATCGGTATTTCCAGAAAAGAATTTTTAAGGGGTAAGAAATTATAAAAATACCCTTATGATTCTGAAATAAAATTATACCCTAATTGGAATATAAAAGTAATTATTTTTATAATTTTACAGTATTAAAAATTGGATTAAGGGATGATTAAAGAAAGTAGGTGTATCGAAGCAAAGGTATAAGCATTATATTGAATGAAAATCCTAAATACTATAAAAAGAATCCTTCTAGTGTCTTCTTCACCTTCTTGGCCAAAATTTTCACCTCTCCACCGTCATCTTCTTCTTTTTTCTTCTTCCTCCATTCTTTAACTAAGAAACCATGGAAACTTTAGAGATAAAATATGATTTTGGTGGAAATTAGCTACTTTTAACATGAATCTTCAAGAAAATCATCATCAAATCAAAGGATTGAAAGGAAGAGTGATGAAAGAGTTATTTTAATGAGGTTAGTGCTTGTATATTACTTATTTTTGTATTAATTGAATTAATTTTGAATTTGTTTAATTAAAAATCTTGTGATTTAAAAAAGTGAAGTTATTTATGAGGAAGGTATATATTGAATGTTTTGTAAAGAAATTGATTGTGAAACTTTAATCTTTTAAAAACAAAATTAGTGGAAAAATCACTATTGAGGAGGAAAAGATTAGTATTAAACTTAATTGAAGATGGTGTAAGTGTATCAAATTATGTTTAATTGGTTTGCATATGGAGGTTTATGTTTGAATTTAGTAATGTTCTTAGAATGTTGGCTATTTTTTTTTTTTTTGGTTAATTGAGTGTCTTTAGCAGTGTATTATAGAGTAAATCATGGTAATATAAATAATTGATGAAAAGTTGTGTATAAGGAAATTGATGGAAGATTAACCTATTGTTTAGTAACAACTTAGAAAGAGGAAAAGACTTAAGGAAACTTGTTGATAAATGTATTTGAACATTCAAAATGAGAGTCTAATTAAAGAATGAGGAAGTATTAATTGTGTATGATTAACAAATTATTATAACAAATTACTTGGGGAAGCAAGTAAACCTAATAATAAAGCTAGGGTAATTGATAAATGATCGATCATCAATTACTTCAAATAGTTTAGAAGAGAGTTAATGAAAAATAAGAAAACATGAAATGAATGAATCAAATAAGTTGTAATGGTTAAATTTTATAACTAATGCTTAGATATACAAACTGTATACCTATTATATATATGCCATCAACACCATTTGGAGTATTAGGATAATTTGTAATTTGTATATGGAAGCAATTGGTAAGTTAAATTATATTAATTGTTAATAGTTAGAGGGAAAGAAGTAGGTATAAGCAAGGAAAATCTATTGAGAATTAAGTTAAAATAAGTTGTTATGCCATTGGAATTGAAGAAAAAGTTGTTTAAAGATTGGGTTTATTGGATAAAGAGAATTAATAAGGAGGTGATAGAGTTTTTAGTGGAAATGTATAAACTATAAAATATATATATACATGGGATATACATAATATATACATAGAATATATATTTTTAAAATGAAGTTAATAATTGGTAGAATTCATATAGTTGGAAAGAATTATATGAGAAATATTAGAGTTTTTATACAGAACTTGATCACTATAAGTAGAATGTGAAATATGGGATGAAGAAGATGCAATTATTGAATATGAAGTGTGTGTTGAAAAGTTAAAAATAATATAAGAACAAAGTTAGGCGAATTATTCTAAAATATGTATATTTAATATACAAAGCAAGTGAAATTAAAAGAATTGTCTATAATAGATAAACTTTATAAAGATGTGCAATTTAGATCAAAAGGGAAATTAAATAAACAAATAAGTGTAATAAGAAGTGGTGGATAACAAATGAAAACATTGAACATATATGTGTGTTTACTTGTTATGTACTTAAAAGTAACGTCGTGCAATTAAAAGATAATTTAAGAAGCATATTTAGAATTAATTAAAATAAACACTATTTTATTGTATTGCTAAAGTAGAAAAGATTGATAACTAGTGAAAAAGAAATATTTTTATTTAAAGTTAATATTATAATTGTGAAATTATTTGAAATAAGGAAATAAATTAATTGTCCGATTGTACTTGTGTTAAATCCATTTATTGGATTGAACAGCTAGCCAGATAATTGATGTCTATACTATTACTAGACACTATGTGTCATTATTGTTATTGGATATTTGTGTCATTATTGGGCTACTGGCCATATTGACTAATATATTTAATTGAGAAAATTACACTGTATAGTACACTTTTTAATTTTTTTTTTTTAAATATCCTATATTTTTTATATACTTTTGATATACCAAATGTATACTTTTAAAAATTGAGCATACTTTTAATATACCAAATATATACCTAAAATATACCTCTGAAAGGAGTATTTTTAAAATTAAAAAATGAGAAAAGTGTAATTTTGAAATTAAAATTAAAAAGAGGTATTTTTTAAACTATTTTTTATTTTTTAGGGTATTTTTAAAAAACCCCATATTTAATTGCCATTACTAAGCACATTATCCGAGTCTAGAATTTGATACTAAGTATACGAGGGCAAAAATATAAAATATATACAACTTATTAAAATATATTAAAAACAAATAAAATGAATGTTTGTACTAAATTGTACTAGAAAACGTAATTTACTCAACTTTAACTAAAAGTTTAATTGTATAAAATATTATCAAAGTGTTAAATTATCGAAAGTATTCAAAGTGTTATACTGAATGATAATGCTCATCATATTAAATTCACGAGTGATATTTATATAAAATATAAAAAGTGCAATATGCATATAACTAAGAGTTGTATATTAAATTATAAGTGAAGAATATAATTTGTAAATAAAAAATGCAAATTGTAATAAAAATAAATAAATTGTAAGTTGGAAATATAATTGTACAATTGCAAAGTTGAAAATTGCAAAGATTGAGAAATAAATGTATTATATCTATTCCTTATTTAGTTAAATTGAATTATACCTTATTTATTTAAATTGATTTTGAAATGTGAGTATGTAAATAGTGCAAGAACAGTAATATTTTTAATAAACAATTGCAATGAGATTTTTTTATTGAATTATTTTAAATTTGAAATTTACTACTTGAGAATAAGTTTGATTGAAAATATTTAATTTATTAATTTTTTTTCCATTAATATTGAGGTTTATTGTTTTTATTATTGTAATTATCTTCTTTTAATATTGAGTGGCAAAATAAGTATATACAAGTACCACTAAGCATTATACTTAGTGTGTTAGATTTTTCTAACACATAGATAAGACGGACTGGAGTAGATTTATCAATTGAAGATTTAGGGTTTCAAAGATCAACTATAGAATAAATGATTTTTTTTGTAAATTTATTGTATTAAATATTTTCTCATAGTTTTCATGGTGGTATTATGGTTTAAATGATATTTGTATAATTATTGGCTAAGTTTATAGATTGTAAAAGTTATAAGAGCCGATTGAGATTTTTATTTATTTTAGAACTTGAATTTACATTATAATAATTAATTTTGGAGAATGTATATATATATGCAGGTTGACATAGTATATGATATGTGACTTGGATTGTGATTAATTGTTGATTATCTGAAGAAATTGAAGTTGAATTTGATTGAACGGAAGATAAAAGTATTTTCCTGCAAGTGGAGTTAGGTTGATGTAATTAAGACAATGAATATTACAAATAAGACTCTGCCAAAAATTTTAGTTGGATTGCTATTATAATATATTTGGAATTAGCTATTGGATTGTTATATGATTGTTTAGTATATTGAGTAACATCTTTTGATAGTTCTCTATGAGGATTGTTAAAAGGTTTTATATTTATATGTCTCAAACTGGATTTTTTACCATTTCATAACTTGAAAGGAGTTTTTGGGGCCGCTTTACTAGAAACTTTATTTAAAATATATATTGTAGTCTTTAAATCTTCACCCCACAAGCAAATATGTACAGTAGAGTAACTCATTATACTCCTAACTATTTCCATTAATGTGCAATTATGCCTTTCAGTAACACTATTCTGTTGTGGCGTACCTGACATTTTGTATTAAGCATGAATGCCATAACCCTTATGGAAATTGGAAAAAAAACTAGGATTTTGTTCTGATTCATCATATCTACCATAATATTCACCATCTCAATATGATCTCACAATCTTGACCTTTCTATTAACTATCTCTCAACCTCTATAATATACATCTCAAAGATGTCAATAGCTTGAGACTTTTCAAGCATTAGATATACATAACCATATCGAGATAGATAATCCATAAAGGTGATAAAATACTTTTCACCAGTGAAACATGGAACCGATAATGGTCCATAAATATCTGTATGAATGAACTCAAGAAGCTCATTACTTGTTATGGCACCTTTCTTTTGTATGCTTAGTTTGCTTTCCTTTTATACAATCCACACATATTTGAAAGTCAATGAAGTCAAGATTTTGTAAAATTTCATCCTTTACAAATCTCTCTATTCTTTCTTTGGAGATATGCCCTAGTCTTTTCTGCCATAAGAATGAAGAATTTTCATCAATTAAGCCTCGTTTTGAACCAATATTTGAATGTAAGGTAACAAAAACTTGTACAAATTAAAGATTCAGATAAATTTTATATAAACCATCATATAAAATACTAAAATCAACTATCATTGAATTAAACACCAAACTTAGTTTTCCACAACTAAAATAAACTGAATATCTAACAACATCTAATTTGGATAAAGAATTTTAATTCCTAGAAATCAAAGGTATATAAAAAGTGTTCAAAAGATCCATCTGATGACCAATCTCTAATGTAAACAGTAGGTGCCAATAGCTACCTCTTATATTTTGAGATAGTTTTTCATATAGAGAAACTTTTCACTTTTCTTCTGTTTTGGGGTTATAAGGAATCACTGCATTAAATTAGTAACCTGAGTTGTGGCTCCAGAATTAATTCACTAAATATTAGAAGGAACTTCAACAAGATTTAATTTATAACATAGAAAAGAAAGAATTATACCTCTCTTTTCGAATTAAGTCTTACGCTTGTTCCATTCATTCTTCATGTGTCTCTTATTGCTACAAAGTGGCATTTTACTGTGAAATTATCTTTATGACTCTAACTACTTTCTTTAGGTCCAATTTTTTTTTGGTGGAATGTGCTTTCTTTTTTTGAATTTGCTTTTATTCGTCATGGCTCCACGAGTTATAACAAGGGCAAGATTATATTCATTTTGTCTTAATCTCACTTCTTCCTAAAAGTACATTTACTAGTAAGCTCATTGTTATTATTATAGTGGATCTTGAATGGAGAAAACTATGATGGAAGTGAGTTAAGGACAAACTACACCAAGAATGACTTATCCATATTCTACCTAGTGCTTTCAGTTTTGTACCCTTTTCAATCATGTTCAGAATATACTGCTAAATACCTTTATGACCATCATATTTCATCTTGGTCAAGTCAGCCAGTAATGTGCTTACGAGGGACTTATCAACACATTTAAAGCATTCTCAACATATTTAAAAAAAAATCCAATGCTATCTTGATTCGAGGGAGAGAAGTCTTGATATTATTGGTAATGGTCATTCTCATGAATATAAGATGAAGTTTGTTTGATCTTTTCCAAGCTTTTAATTGTTTCACCTGCTCCGAAGTACTATCATTGGTAGCGTAGCTTTTTAGTTATCAAAGTTAGGTCAAAATCCAGTATATCCAATAAGAATTGAACCCTTTTATACCACTCAAAAATTTGATTCATCAAACTTTATCATTTCAGATATAAGGGACTATAAAGAAGTGAAAATTATACAAAACAAAATAATGCTCTTAATAAAGTCTCAAATACAAACTTAAAATATATAACGTTGAAGTATTGATATCACTAAAGTCTTCCTTTGGGTAAACTTCGACATATTTAGTGTCTAATCGGAGGGAACTTAAAATTATATTACTATTTTATGTTATTCATATGTTTCATTTGGGTATCCATATTACATTTTTAAATAACATAAAGTAAAACTATTATTTTATAATTGTAGAATCTGACTCTTCTCTGGGCTAGTCTCAATTTCTTAATTATAAATATTCTTAAAATATTATTTCTTTATAAGTCTCTCTTAGTTCTTTTATGTAATTTAATAAATATATGGTTCACTAACTTAGATCACTTTGGCAACTATCTAAACTAGCGAACTTTATATTTATAAATTATCTAACAACATTTTATTCTTTTATTTGTGTCATGTATTTATACTCAAATTATTTCAATATAGTTACATATTTAAAAAATACTATCATCAATTTAATATTGCAAATAAGTAGTTTAACTATTACAAGATTCATCAATTTAGGTTTCTTTAGTATCAATCTAAGTTAATAAATTTTAAGTCATAAAACTACTTAAATAATTTGCCTTAAAATTCAAAAATTAATTATGTGAATAATACCTCATATCTATATCCCTTTAAAAGCATATAAAGCAATGTAAATTACTAAGCATATAATATACATATATACTAAGTATATATATATATATATTTTTTGTATTCTTTTATGTATCCAAAATAAAACTAATGGCATACATAAATATATGTAATATACAGCAATATGATTCAATATGGTAATCATTATGTTTGCTTTATGGTACCTGACAAAAGTGATGGATGTATGATGGTATATAAGTGCAACATACATACATATCAAAAGTCATTTTGTATCCCCTTTTTTTTTTTTGAAGGTCATTTTGTATCCCGTTGAAAACAAATTAACCAATAAAGGTACGCAAATCGAAGTAATAAAATGTTAAAGAAATCAATAAAAGACAAAACTTTATGAACAGATATTATGGACACGTTTCAACTTATCTTAGATTGCTTTGGAAGCATGATGGCTCATACAGTAATTGCAACATCATATAAAAGTTATATTAATCACCAAAGTTCGTGGCGAAGTTGCAAAAGGTTAAAGAAATCAAAAAAAAGAAAAAAACTCCGTTCACATGTATCATGGTTACTGTCATAATATCATAGATGGTCTTCAAACTACAATGGCCCATTATATAATATAATTGGACTTAACACGTTTCTAGCCTCTTAATATATTTTTAGTCCTTTTAATTTAATATATTATTTAAACCCTTATATTTTTTTTTTGAGTAACCACCTGAACTTTCAACTCAGATTTTCAATAACTAATTACCCTAAAATGTTATCACAAATTACAATGTGTGTGACACTCACTCGAGTTGGCATTGATATACATCTCAGCAAAAATTAAATACCTGTAAGTCATACAACGAAGACAAGTATCCATGTCATTAATCAGATTTTTTTCAAAATTTTTCTCAATATAGAACCCAAAAATAAATTTTCTTCCGTTAAAAAAATCTATAAAAATCAATTTGAGGAAGAAGACCCCAGCGCCTTCTCTGAGCTCTCTCTCTTTCTGTGCAAGTAGTAGCTAAGGTCTTGAAGCAAGAGTTTGGGTTCGTTTGGCTACCGAGAAACCAAAATAAATTTTTTTACTTTTTTTCCCTAGAAATTTCTCGCAATCATAACTCAGTTTTTGTCTTAAAAAAACAGAGAGTAAAATAGGAAAGAGCTTTTAAAATCTGGTACTTTCAACAGCAATATAAACCCTCAAATATTGATCTATAAGTGTAATTTATCTTCTAAATTTAATTTGTATTGGCAAATAGATGTGAAACTTTTCTTTAATTCTTCTCTTTGTTTATCAAGGAAAGGATAACAAATTTTGAATTTAGATTAGATTCACATCAAAATTTTTGTTGCTACAGGAATCATTATTGATGATTGTGTGTTATACCAATAACAAATTTTCAATTTAGATTAGATTCATAGAAAATCCTTTTTTTTCCTTTTTGCTCACTTGATAATTACTTTTGAGTTTTTTATTACTGACTATAGATTTCAACACCATTTTTTTGGTTAATGACAATGGAGGCTAGGGTTTATATTGCAATTTTGAGGAAGAAGGTGAACATTTTGGGGAAGAAATTGAATGAAGGCTGTTATTGTAATTTTATGGTTCATATCAGCAAACTTTACTGCAGTCACGCGCGTTAGGAATGTTCAATATAAACAATATGCCACTTCCGCGTATAAAGATTAACTTATGAAAAATATAAATTTTAGGGATAAATAGATTAATCGAATAGTAAATAAGGTAAAATAATTAATAGTGCTAAGTTTAGATGACAAATATATTAAGCCATATAATTACAAAATTATATAATTTTAATCTGTAAAACTACAATGTCTCAGTATCAACAAAATCGTTTTGTAACAATTGATCAAGAAGAATGCCCAAACAAAGCCACAAAACTTTTAATTCCTTTGTGCATAAATTTAATCATAATGAAACCAATTAAAATCAACAAATATTACAATAAATTAACAATTATAAAATTATATTTTTAAAATGTGTGAATTCATTTTGCTCTAATAACAACGGTAAAATTTTAATATGAAAATTAATAAATAAACAACACTATTGAATTCAATACATATTAATAAAAGATATTAAAATTAGGAATACTTAGCGATTAAAGATGAATGAGTCATTATTGAATTGAAAAATCTTTTTAATTTAAGTTTTTAATTTTAAATACTTTTATTCTCTCTATCTATTTACTATGCACATAAATTTTAAAACTTTAATTAAGAGAATATGATTACTGTCAATAGAAATTTTGGATGCTCTTTTATTGATAAGAAAAGAGGGCTAAAAAATTATTCAGTAAAAATTAAATATGATAATTATTTTATTTATTATTATTTTGAAAAGATTACTTACTCTATTAAGCATTATCTTTCCTCAATAAATGGTTATTTGTTGTTAATATCTTTTCCTAATGTTGCTATCCAACATGTTGATGTTTATGGATTATGCATATGAATATATGATAGCTATTTCATTTACTATAAGCATAATTACTTGTTATTTATGATATGAAATATATGCTATATTAAATAACAACTGACCAAATCAATCGATCATTCTTATTATATTATTTTGTGGATTTTTTATAGTAGTACTACTAGCTATGTACTTTATAATAGTGCTATTTATAATATTAATTATAACTATAAAATATATTTATTTTTTACTTGTTTTATTTTTCAAATTATATTTACTGCATTGAGAATATTTTAAAAAGCAAGGATGAAAACAACTCATTTAGAAAATTTTTTTAATCTAAAATATGAACTTCAGTTGAATTTGACATTTTAAAACTATATCTTTCAAAGATTCATTTATAAATGAAGCCTAGTGGCACATTTGTTTTCATACCTGACAAAACGTCTGTACTCTTTTTCTTAATATTTCATGACTTGCATAACATTTCAGGAGTGGAAAGTGTGGTCTAAAATTCACAAATTGGAGTTAATGGATCCATTACTTGGAGAGCAATGATGGATCTAGCCTCGCAGGTGTTGTAAAAATGGACCAGATAAAGCAAGAATACAGCTAAAATTTTGAGAAAAATAAAGATAAAAGAGACACAGAATTTACGTGGAAAAACCTTAAACGAATTAAGGTAAAAACCACGGACAAAGATAGAAGAATTTTATTAGAAGGAAATAATAGGAATTACAATATAACTCTCAATTTTTCCTCTGCCTCTCTCTGTTTTGGGATGCTCAAATGCTTAACATCCCTTGCCTATTCATAAGCAAGGGAAAACGCGTATGAGCAAAATGAAAATTTCATTTTGTCTTTCCCTTTTTTTTTTAATCAAACATTTCGGCGCCTACACTTTGATTTCCTTGGTAAACATTTCGGCGCCTACACTTTGATTATTTCCTTGGACAAAGTGTGTTGGCGCCCACAATCTCCCACTTGAAGATTTGATTGAGGATCAATCATATCTTCACACCATTCTTTCTTCCTTGTCTTTCCATGCTGCTTATGCTTCCGTCAGGCCACTAGAGGATCGACACCAAATAAACTTGTCAGTGTTAACTGCTTTTGTCAAAAAATCTGCTAGGTTGTCTTTCGTATGAATTTTCTGCATATCCACAATGCCCTCTTCCACTTTCTCACGAACAAAGTGATACTGGACTCGTATGTGTTTTGATTTAGAATGAAAAGCTGGATTTCTTGCAAGATGCAAGGCACTCTGACTGTCACAAAATAGAGAAATTTTCTCTTGTTCATGTCCGAGTTCCTCCATGATTAGTTTCAACCAGACTGCTTCCTTACTAGCTTGCGTAGCTGCAACATATTCTGCTTCTGTTGTTGAAGTTGCCACAACTGACTGCAGTTTTGATACCCAACTTACTGCTCCACCAGTAAGAATGAACACATACCCTGTGGTAGACTTACTTTTATCAAGATCACCTGCATAATCTGAGTCAACATATCCTCTGACAATAAAATCTGATCCTCCATAACATAATGCAACATCTGAGGTTCCTTTAATATATCTTAGGATCCTCTTTTACAGTACTCCAATGCTCTCTACCAGGATTCGCCATGTACCGACTTACAACTCCCACTGCATGTGCAATGTCTGGTCGTGTACAAATCATTGCGAACATCAAACTCCCCACTGCTGATGCATACGGTACTCGAGACATTTCCATCCTTCCTTCTTCATTGCTAGGACACATACTGGAGGATAATTTGCAACTAATAGAAAGTGGGGTAGAAATTGACTTACAGTCTTGCATATTGAAGCGTCGTAAGACCTTCTTTAAGTAATTCTTCTGAGAAAGCCAAATCTTCCTATTGTTTCTGTCTCGGTGAATTTGCATCCCTAGAATCTTGTTTGCTGGTCCCAAGTCCTTCATTTCAAATTCCCTAGCCAACTGTGCCTTCAAATCTTGAATATGATCTTTGTTGGGGCCTGCTACCAACATGTCATCTACATACAACAGCAAAATAATGAAATCACTTTTATCAAACCTCTTGAAGTATGCACAAGGGTCTGCATTAAGTCTGTTGTATCCAAGGCTCATGATGAAGGAATCAAATCTCTTATACCAACACCTCGGCGCCTGTTTTAGACCGTATAGAGATTTGTTCAACCTACAAACCAAGTTCCGCTTTCCTTTTTCTTCAAAACCTTCTGGCTGGAGCATATAGATTTCTTCCTCAAGATCTCCATGAAGAAAAACTATTTTCACATCTAGCTGTTCTAAATGTAAATCAAGTGTAGCACACATTGCCAAGACTACACGAACTATTGACAACCGAACTACAGGAGAAAATATTTCGTTGAAGTCAATCCCTTCTTTCTGAGCATACCCTTTTACCACCAATCTTGCACGATGCCGCTCCACCTGATCATCACTATTTCTTTTGATCTTATAGACCCATTTATTGCCAATAGCTTTTCTTCCTTGCGGTAATGGCATAAGCTTCCAAGTCTTGTTCTTATGCAGGGCTTCAATTTCCTCTTGCATTGCTGCCATCCACTGAGACGCATCTGAACTACTCATTGCTTCCTGGAGAGTTGATGGTTCTCCTTCCTCTGTTAGAAGACAATAAGCAACATTACTGCCCATAACATAATCCTCTTGTCAGGCTGGTGTATGTTTTGTGCGTTTTCCCTTTCCAAGCTCTGACTCTTCAGACTCAGTTTGCTCTTCCTCCTCCTCGTGCTCTGGTTCTGCTTCAGAAGAATCTTCTTCTGTGGACTTCTTTTCTACTTGTACCATTGTAGTCTCTGAATTTTCTTTCAAAGTGCTATCACCTTCTTTTTTCAATTTATCTTCTAAAAAGATAACATCCCTGCTAACTATAACCTTGTGAGCAGTGGGCTCCCACAGGCGATACCCCTTTACACCATCAGCATATCCCAAGAACAAACACTTCCTGGATTTTGGATCCAACTTCGTAGTTTCTTGGGCATTGTACATCACATACACAGGACTTCCAAATATATGGAGGTTTGAATAATCCACTGGCTTCCCTGTCCACATCTCCATTGGAGTTTTTAGATCAATTGCTGTAGATGGAGACCGGTTAATCACATAACAGGCGGTGTTGACTGCTTCTGCCCAAAATGCCTTATCAAAACCTGTAGCTCCCAACATTGCTCTTGTTCTTTCTAACAGAGTTCTGTTCATCCGCTCTGCTACTCCATTTTGTTGTGGAGTGTACGCCGTAGTGAACTGCCTTTTGATGCCTTCTTGTTTACAAAAGCTATCAAATTCATTCCCAGTATATTCTCCTCCATTATCTGACCTTAAACACTTGATCTTACTGCCTGAATCAAGTTCAACCCGCGCTTTGTATATTTTGAAAGTTGCAAATACATCTCCCTTGCTCTTGATAGGATACACCCAACATCTTCTGGAGTAATCATCGATGAAGGACACAAAGTACTTCGCTCCTCCTAGTGACGAAACTGGTGCTTGCCATACATCAGAGTGGACCAATTCAAGAATATTCGTGCTTCTAGAATTGGATATGCTGAACTTTAGTCGATGCTGCTTGCTTGTTGTGCAATGCTCACAAAAGGGTAATGACACCTTTGTAAGGCCTGGAAGTAACTTTTTCTCAGCAAGAATTTTCATACCTTGTTCAGACATATGTCCAAGCTTTTGATGCCACACCATTGCAGATCTTTCACTCGAACTATTTGAAGCAACAGATGCTTCTGCTTCTTGCACAGTCTTTCCCAAAAGCATATATAACTTTGCAGCAATCTTTTCTCCTTTCATAATTACAAGCGCTCCTCGGCTAATCCTCATGATTCCTTTTTGAACTTTGATAATACAATCAAGATCATCGAACTCTCCCACAGATAATAAATTCTTCTTCAGACCTTCCACATGTCGCACTCTTTGAATAGTGCGAACAATACCGTCATACATCTTCAATTTGATGGATCCAATGCCTATGATCTTTAAGGCATTATCTTCACAACTATACACAGATCCTCCTAAGATAGGTTCATAATGATGGAACCATTCTCTTCGAGAGGTCATATGATAAGTTGCTCCTAAGTCAAGAAGCCACACATCCGCAAATTTCTTCCTGCTCTCCGTTGATATTGCTGCTTCACAACACAACACGTTTCCATCTTCTGAAGTGCTTGCCACGTTCCCTTGAGAATTAGAATTCTTCAGACTCCAACAATCCTTCTTCAGGTGACCTTTCTTGCCACAGTGGTAGCATTTAAAATTCTTCTTACTCCTTGATTTTGATCTCCCATGATTGTGACTCCCACTTGGGCCACGTTCTGTTGATCTTCCTCTCATCACCGTCAAAGCTTCCACTTGTTGTGAACCTGCCTGCTTGTCCTCCTTGTTCTTCCGCCGATTCTCTTCTTCCAAGATGGCAGAACAAAGATGGCAGATGCTATATCATCAAAGACCAAAGAATCGGGCTGAACATTATTTGTCAAGTTGATGACGAGTTGATCATACGAATCAGGTAGACTTTGGAGTAGAAGTTCTGCACGTTCTTGTGACTCTATTTTATGATCCAAAGATGTAAGCTGAGAAAATAGAGTATTCAAGACATTAAGGTGCTCTGTCACTGAAGTAGATTCTGACATCCTCAAGGTGTAAAGTTTCCTCTTAAGGAAAATTTTGTTATGTAATGACTTGGCCTCGTACAGTTTGATGAGGTGATCCCATATCTCCTTTGCCGTTTTCTTTTCTGCTAAGCTGGACAAGATCTCATCTGCAAGTGCTAGATGAAGGTTTGCAATAGCATTCCCATCCATCTCGTTCCATTTAGTATCATCTGTGAATTCCTGCGGCCTTTCACTGATTGCCGCTAGACAACTATCTTTTCGCAAGATAGCTTTTATCTTTAATTTCCACAGTGAGAAATTTCTCCCGTTGAACTTTTGAATCTCAAATTTTGCCGCCATCGCTTTTATCTCCAAAAATTAGCTCCCACTATTTTACGTGAACAATACCTCGCTACAGTGATCCGCTACAGTATTCCTGCTACAGTACGTGCTACAGTGCTCCTGATTATAGACTCATTTGATTGGTGCTTTATGACCTGCTACAGTAATATGCAATTACTTTTCAAAATTTCTGCTACAGTACTATTCAAAAAACCACGTGAATAGTGATGATTTACTATTCACAACTTTCGCATTTTTACGCCCGTTTTTAAAACGGATCACACCAAAAAACTCCACGTAATTTTCTCTTTCTCGTGGTATATTTGGTTTTTCAAAATACCACAGCTCTAATACCACTTGTTGTAAAAACGGACCAGATAAAGCAAGAATACAGCTAAAATTTTGAGAAAAATAAAGATAAAAGAGACACAGAATTTACGTGGAAAAACCTTAAACGAATTAAGGTAAAAACCACGGACAAGGATAGAAGAATTTTATTAGAAGGAAATAATAGGAATTACAATATAACTCTCAATTTTTCCTCTGCCTCTCTCTGTTTTGGGATGCTCAAATGCTTAACATCCCTTGCCTATTTATAAGCAAGGGAAAACGCGTATGAGCAAAATGAAAATTTCATTTTGTGTTTCCCTTTTTTTTTTAATCAAACATTTCGGCGCCTACACTTTGATTTCCTTGGTAAACATTTCGGCGCCTACACTTTGATTATTTCCTTGGTCAAAGTGTGTTGGCACCCACAGCAGGTCCCGCAACATTTTTCTTTTTTAAAAAAGAAATTAATGGTGGAAGTTATTTCTTCTAAAAATTGGAGCAAGAATCAATTCCGGTTCCTCCTATTTTAATATCGAGTCCAAATCATGACAAGCGGTTCTAGATCTAAACTTTTAACATTAAAAGAAATAATATATTAGTTGTTATTAATAATTTTATTTGATACTATTATTTATTATTGTTGCTGTTAATGATATTATTTATTGTTACTATTACTATTATTATTATTTAACAATTAATAATAATGTTTTATTTGTTGTTAATAATATTGTTTGTTAATATATATTTAATAATAATAACTTATCATTATTGTTATTGAATAATTAATATTATAAAAAATTATGAGTATTTAATTTCATGAAAATTTATGGATAAATTTAAGAAAGGAAAATGAAAATCGATTTGAACTAATAGATGATTTGAATTGAACCAAAATTAACAAACATTATACATATCTGAATTATAATAGAATCTTTTTTAAAATTATGGTTCAAATTATAATTTAGGGGTAGACATTAATCGACCGATCAAATTCAACTTTAATAGAATATTTTCAACACTAGATTTATTGTCAGAATCAATCAATTTTTAATTTTTAGTCTGATTGATTAATCAAATTAAATTAGTCAGTTCGATTAATTAATGAAATCGATTAATTTGTTATTTTATAATAAAAATATTAATATAATTAAATAACTAAATAAAATAAATATAACTTTATTTTGTAAAAAATATATATTTATAATAAGGATTTGGTGCGTTAGTGCTGGAATGATCGCGTTAATGCTGCAATCTTTAGAAAGCTTGTATGAGAAACTTGGAACAAAAAAAGGAGAAAAAGCTATCTATAAATTGGTTAAGATAAGAGAAAAGAAATGTCGTGATTTAAATCAAGTTAAGTGCATTAAAAATAAAGAGAATAAGGTTCTGGTTCAAGAAGAGGATATTAAGGAACGATGGAGAAGCTATTTTGAGGAACTTCTTAATGGTAACCATAATGATAATATTGAGGGTTTAGACGTTAGGCCGAAGAAAAATGTGAAATACACTAGACGGATTAGATTTTCGAAAGTTAAAGAAGCTTTGAAGAAGATGAAAGTTGGTAAAGCCTGTGGACCAGATGAGATACCTATTGAGGTTTGGAAATGTTTGGGAGATACAGGAGTTACATGGTTGACATCTTTGTTCAATAAGATCTTAAGTTCAAAGAAAATGCCTAATGAATAGAGATAAAATAATTTGATACCTATATTTAAGAATAAAGGAGATATTCAGAATTGCTCAAATTATAGAGGTATAAAGCTTATGAGCCGCACTATAAAATTGTGGGAAAGAGTTGTGGAATACCGTTTGCGGTTAGATACTTGTGTCTCTTCAAATCAGTTTGGCTTTATGCCTAGTCGATCAACTATGGAAGCTATTTTTCTTATAAGAGATTTGATGGAAAAGTATAGAGAGATGAAGAAGGATTTACATATGGTTTTTATTGACTTGGAAAAGGCGTATGATAGAGTCCCTAGAGAAGTTTTATGGTGGGTCCTAGAGCGTAGGGGAACATCTATATGATATATCCAAGTCTTGAAGCATATGTATGAGGGAGCTACCACCAGTGTCCGCACCGTGGGAGGGGATACTAAGGATTTTTCCGTTTCTATTGGATTACACCAAGGTTCAGCTTTGAGCCCTTATCTTTTCGCCTTGGTCATGGATGAGCTAACAAGACATATACAGGATGACATCCCTTGGTGTATGATGTTTGCAGATGATATTGTATTAATAGATGAGACTCAAGCAGGGATAAATCAAAAGTTTGAGTTATGTAGAAGCACTTTGGAATCTAAGAGTTTTAAGCTAAGTAGGACTAAGACTGAGTATATGCATTGTAGATTTAATAGCGAGAATAGAGAAAGAGGCAAAATTATTTTAGATGGAATAGCAGTGCCTCATAGTACTTATTTTAGATATCTTGGCTCTATTCTTCAAGAAGATGGAGGTTGTGAAGAAGATGTAAATCATAGCATTAAAGCTGGTTGGATGAAGTGGAGGGGTGCTACAGGAGTTCTATGTGATCGAAAGATGCCAATTAAATTAAAAGAAAAATTTTACCGCACTGTAATACGGCCTGCTATGATGTATGGTAGTGAGTGTTGGGCAGTAAAAGGACAACACATGAGTAAAATGCATGTTGCAGAAATGAGAATGATAAGATGGATGTGTGGTCATACTAGAATGGATAGAATCCGCAATGAGTGCATTAGAGAAAAAGTAGGGGTAGCACCTATTGATGATAAGATAAGAGAGCATAGATTAAGGTGGTTTGGCCATGTGAAACGAAGACCTAGCGATGCGCCAGTTAGAAAAATCGAACAAGTTAGAGTAGATATAGCTAAGAGAGGCAGACGTATGCCTAAACTGACTTGGTCAAAAGTGGTCCAAAATGATCTTAATATGTTACATCTACCAGAAGAGATAACCTTAAATCGTATTGAGTGGAAAAGAAGAATCCATATAGCCGACCCCAATTGACTTGGGATTAAGGCTTTGTTGTTGTTGTTGTATATATTTATAATAAAAATTTATATAACTAAAGAATTAATAAAAAAATTAATAAATAACTAAATAAAAATTATTTTTTAAAATTTTTAATTAATGGTTAACCGACCGAATTAAATCTATTAATTATTAATCAAATCGAAAACTGAATTAATTTAAATTTTTTAAATAAATCAACCGAATTAATCTATGGTTGTTTAATCGAACTAAATTTTTAATTGATAAATCAAAATTTTAATTAATTTATCGAATTATATCTACCCCTAAAATTATCTAACTAGCTAGATTACAAATCAAAATCGGTGGATCCAATTAACCGGCCCGTTGCCATTGTCAGTGATCCCCACCCATATGATTCCACCACTGTTGGGGACTCACTGAAATGTATTCACATTGGATTGTTACGTTTGTGGGCAAGACTACCCAGCAGATAGACCTGCTATAATATTGTCATCTGTTGTCATGTTGGAAAGTGTAGAACAATAAATGTAAAGATTGTTTTGTCCCTACAATAAAAGTAAAGTTGAGCCATAATAAAGTGCTTTTTTCCATTATAATAAAGTGATTCCAAAATAACAATTTTCTGTAGACCAAGTTGTAGCAAGACCAGCTTCCTCCTTAATTTAAATAGAAATCTTGTTACTATACGTGTATGATTACTCTGTATAAAACTATTACTCAAAAATCGTATTCATTAATTACATGAAACTCACAGAATTTGCTTATATGTATTTATATTTTCTATCAATTTGAAATTTGAGATGCACCCTAAAAAAGTTCCAGTATTTATATTATAATAAAGATTACAACACAAAAATGGTCTCTAATATTTGAATTAATATCCAAAATTAAATTTAGAGAGAATTTAATTCATAACATTTGAATATTGATCCGATCAAACCCAACATTAACTTCAGAGTCAAATTAACTTAAGAATTTTTATTTTTAGGATCAATTAGATATTTGGTAGCCAGGATTATAATCCTTCTCTTCTTGCTGATTAACTAGTTGTAGGTATACAATTAAAGCACAACCTCCCACATACGTGTATCATGACTGCCCAACTACAATTAATTTCACCGTAAACAGCACCTATCGGTCAAATCGAGATCTCCTATTCTATTATCTTTCCTCAAATGTTACCAACAGTAATGGATTCTACAACGCCTCTGCAGGGCAGGGCGTTGGTGCTGTAAATGGCCTTTTCCTCTGCCGTGGGGACTTGAGCACCGACGTTTGCCAAGTTTTTGTCAGTTTTGTTGGCCATCATTGTTGACAAAAAGAAAGGAAAAATATAAAATATAAAACTTAAACAATTTCACATCGGGAAATGATGCAAAAGGAAGGGATGAAATTTCCTATATAAGAGAGTTTAGGTTTTGGTTTCAAAACACACCAAAACACAACAAGTGTTTTATATTAGAGATTAGAGTTGAGCTCTTAGAGTCTCTTGGAGTATAAATATTCGGGGTATTTTGGGTGTCGGGTATAAAAATATTTTGTATTTGTGGTTGTAACAATTTTCCACATAGTAAATATTTTTCTTGGTTGTCGTTAGGCAACGGCCGTGGTTTTTCTCCATTTGGAATTTTTTCACGTTAAATCTTTGTGTCTTTATTCTCTTTAATTTCTCAATTGTTATTTTATTTTCTTATTTATTCCTGCTTAAAGACGGTCCGAGGGGCGGGAAAATAGCGATTTTCCCAACAAGTGGTATCAGAGCTTAGGTGTTATAATTTTTGTCAAAAATCTTAGTATGCTCTGTGGTTGCAGCTTGGTCTGATCTTCCACATCAGAAAAGATTTTGTTAAAAAATTATTTTTGTTTTTAAGCTGGTGGAGCCTTTGGAGCTAGTGGAGCTTTGGAGCTGGTGAAGCTTTGAAAAAGGTGGAGCCATTTTGCTTTGGTGTGCTTGAGTATTGGTGGTGAGATAAATAATTATATGTCTAAGTAAATTCTGTCAAACGACACGAATTTAGTCTAAGGCAAGTGGATTTTAAGTGAGACCATTGTAACTCCTCCTCTTACTTGGAAATTTACCTGGTGTAATTGTTTATTTCTAGTCCTTTATTAGCACAAAGTAAGCATGTCGACGATGAGATTTGATATTGAGAAATTTGACGGGAGAATGAATTTTGCACTGTGGCAAGTGCAAGTCAAAGATTTGTTGATCCAGTCTGGACTGCATAAGGTTTTGCAGGGTAAACCGACAAGTGGAGACTCAGGAAAATCTAAAATTAGCGACGAAGAATGGAGTGAGCTAGATTTAAGGACGGCAAGTCAAATCCGCATGTGTCTAGCAAAAAATGTTCTTGCTAATGTGGTTGGATTGTCCACGACAAAGGAGCTGTGGGAGAAATTGGAAGAATTGTACGAAGGAAAAAATATATCCAATAGGTTATATTTGAAAGAGCAATTTCACACGTTGAAAATGGAGGAAAGTACAAGGCTATCAGATCACCTGAGTGTCCTTAACGGCATCGTTTCTGAGTTGGAAACTCTTGGAGTGAGAACCGAAGATGAAGATAAAGCTCTCTGACTCATCCTGTCACTTCCTTCGAAATATGAGCATATGAAGCCTGTTTTAAAATATAGTAGTAAGGAAGTGGTGTCTGCGGATGTGGTTAGTAAGTTAATTACTGAGGAGAGAAGATTGAATGAAATGAAAAATAAAACATATGAAGATTCAGCTTTGTCTGTCGGTAGCAAGAAAAAGAACAAAAGCTCCGGAAAGAGAAAGGTTGTCTGCTGGGGTTGTGGTCAAATTGGACATGTGAGAAAGGATTGCCAGAACGGTGGAGCTGATTCGGCTAGAAGCTCTAACGTTGTTGCTACCAATGTGATCTCATGTGGTGAAGGAGATAATACGTTCTCTCTGTAGTTGAGAGATGTGTGTCCTCATGGCATGATTGCTACCCGTTGAGATTCCATGGAAGAGGACGGATTATTGGTAGCTGGTCCACGAAAATACGCGCTGCATTGGTTGACAGTTGTTGCAAGGTGCGTGGTGAAAAAATTATGTCGATGGTTAATGAACTCTCGGTAAAATCAACAGGAGGGTTGCACCATAAACTATTAGTGGGATCTCGACATGGCCGGTGAAAAATTCTTGGAGTTTGTGAAGTAATTTCAAGTGTGTATACTCTTTTATGGTGGAGTATGATAACTATTGTTATTAGAATTATGATTGTCGGTAACAGATAATGTTGTATTTTTCTTTATTTTGTCAAGGTGGAGATTGTTGGCCATCATTGTTGACAAAAAGAAAAGAAAAATATAAAATATAAAACTTAAGCAATCCCACATCGGGAAATGATGCAAAAGGAAGGGATGAAATTTCCTATATAAGGGAGTTTAGGTTTTGGTTTCAAAACACAACAAGTGTTTTATATTAGAGATTAGAGTTGAGCTCTTGGAGTATAAATATTCGGGGTGTTTTGGGTGTCGGGTAGAAAAATATTTTGTATTTGTGGTTATAACAATTTTCCACATAGTAAATATTTTTCTTGGTTGTCGTTAGGCAACGGCCGTGGTTTTTCTCCATTTGGGAGTTTTTCACGTTAAATCTTTGTGTCTTCATTCTTTTTAATTTCTCAATTGTTATTTTATTTTCTCATTTATTCCTGCTTAAAGACGGTCCGAGGGGCGGGAAAATAGTGATTTTCCTAACAAGTTTTGCAACCAATGATATTGCCGGACTTTGTCCCATCGAAAAAGTGGCCGGAATATGGTATGATGAGTGTTTCCTGCTGTACTCAAATAAATCCATATTCTCCACTCTAGAGACAAGTTCTGCTGAATACAGACGGAGTATAAAAAATATCAGAGACCAAATGTACTCTACTGATCTAATAGTTGCTTTTTTGAAAGACAAAGTTGTTAAGGCTTCAAAGGCTTTATCAGGTGCCAAAAAGATTGCCGCCGGAAATTATTCTGAAACAAGCGGTGTCCCATCTGAAACAGTGTACTTCCTTTTTGAGTGCACACCGGACTTAAATGTCTCGAATTGTCAAAGGTGTCTTCAAATAGCTGTCTCTCGATTGCCAAATTATTACGATGGGAAGCCAGGAGGAACAGTTATATCTCCTAGCTGTAATATTCGGTACGAAGTTAATCTATTTTATATTTCAACTTTCTTTGAGGATTTCAGCTGCGGCCGCGTCCTCCGCCAGCAGTACCAATATCACCGGCAAAAGGTACGTACAATTAATTAAGTTGAAAAATAACAGAATTATTATCATGCAGCATCATCTAATTTTAACATGAAAATGATATTTCAATTGACAAAGCAGAGGAGGGAGGCAGAATTAGGTGAAAAAGAGTCGTTGCAGGTGTCATCGTACCGTTTCTCGGGGGTAATACTGTTCAGTTTTTGCATTTATACATTATGGAGAAGGAAGAATATGAAAGAAGGTAAAGAATTACAACAACTATATTACCCTCTCGCTTATTAAGACAAATAAACTATTATATGTGCAGAAGAGAGAGAAAATAGTCAAGAAGTTAAAGCTAGTGGAACAATTGGTTACAGCCACTCTAATGAAAATATTGGAGGACAGAAGCCCGCGGACTCTGATAATTTTTCTTTTTGTCCAGTTAGATCTTTTAAGTCAAGCTACAAATAATTTTTCCAATGACAACAAACTTGGAGAAGGCGGGTTCGGACCAGTGTACAAGGTTAATCAACTGATCAATTACTTAAGTCTTGTGTGTTGTCTATACTATCTGTATACACCTGCTATACTATTACTAAACACTTAGATCTGCATGTATTTCTTGAGTTTCTTGAACTCAATCCCCTAAAATGATATTTAAAGAATCAAAGATAATGTATTTTCCAAAAAAAAAATACACCTAGATCCAGTAAGAGATAAAGTATTTTCAATAAACAATGACTTCATTTATGATCAGTGTTTTCAGAACCGGACCGGTCATTGAACCGGTCTCCCTACTGGTTCACGGTCAGATCAGGTTGAAACGTTGAACCGGGTTTTTAATTTTTTTTTATTTTAATATTTTATTAGGAAAATATATTTTTTAAGTGAAAAAAAATAAAATTTTATTTGAAAAAATAATTTTTCAACCGGTTTTTGGTCAAAACCGGCCGGTTTTGACCGGTTTAATTTAAAAACCCGGTTTTAATCTATTTTGAAAAAAAATATGAAAACCGAACCGAACTGACAGCCGGTTTCCGGTTTAACCGGTCCGACCGGCCGGTCCGGTCCGATTTTAATAACACTGTTTATGATGATCGAACTTGCGAAATCTAATTTAACATAATATAATATAAATATTAACATTCATGTATAACATTTGTTTGATTAGGTTGACTTGGTAATTGTCTATATGCTTCTATCCTCGTTTTTAGGGTAAACAAGTTGGATATTTGTTTGTTTCAATTTTTTTTCAATTATTTTTTGCTAATTTTTATTTTAATTATTTTCTATTTTACATGAAATGAAAATCATTTAGACATAATATTGGATAAAAAAAATCCATAATACAATCCAAAAATATAATATATTCATAAAATTTAATAAAAATAAAAAAATTACTCAAAAAAAATATATAAGGTAAAATTATAAAAATTATTATGAAAACAAATTCTTCTCTATAAAAAAATTAAAAAATTATCTAATTTCCTAATTATTTGCGTATAGAAGATGTAAAAGAATAAAAAATTATTAAATTTCTTTATTTATTTTTTCCCTCATTCAAACTCATAACCACTTAATTTTTGCATTTCTAGTTTAGGTCAATCTAATTTTTTTATGGGGTTAAGGGTCTAGCCTAATTGGTTAGTGCGTTGTGATATGACCAGTTGGTCACAAGTTTGATTCCCCATTCCGTCACATTTGCGGTGAGTGTTGATCATCCTTGTGGTGAGTGTTGATCATCGTTGTGATGAGTGTTGATAGGGGAGGACTACCCCCTGTTGTGTAGTTCATGGGTTCAATCCCTCCAATAAATTAAAAAAAAAATCTAATTTTTTTATGGTCCAAATTTATCCTATAATTGAAACTTATTAAATTACTTAACCTCTTTCTTAGATATTTATTATTAGTTTCATCCCCCTTTCTTTCAAATAACTTATCTTCTAACTTGAAATAAAAATATATAATTAATCATATTTTTATGCATCAAACTAGGCCAATCTTAGTGAACAAAAAAATCAACATAAACAGAATTTAAAAAATTAAAAAAAAATTACACAAGTAAAAAATTTATGCCCTAAACATATTAAAAATAAAATTTAAATGTACATAAATTGTTTATTTATTCTTTAAAAAATAATAGAAAAATTAAAGCCTAGTCAGCTTTAGCTTTAGTGTAAGGGTTTTGATTCAACAAGAATCGAGATCAAAAGATATAATCTCTTAAGGAATTCTGAATTTTCATTCAACCAAAAAAGATGACTCCCTATTACAATTGGACTCAGAAATGCTTATATTATGTTACAAAGGATAGGCAACCTAGCTTAGTTGTTTGGCAATGGAAATAGACTCAAACTTATAACTAATAATTAAGCATGTCCTCTGCTCTTGAGCTTAAACAACAAGGAGCCCACTACACAATAGCACACTTAAGTCCATCATACAAAATTCCAGTAAAGTAACCAAGTAGCAAATTGAAAATACAAATGGACTAAAAACAAGTCAAATCCCAAAGGGATATTTACAAAATTAACTTAAAAATACACCTTAAAAAAGTTTTCAAAAATACCTCATTCCTTTTTAAAATAACTTTTTTTTTTCAAAAATATCTCTTAGCTGCAATATTTTACCACAATTTTTTTTTCAAAATTTACTATTAAATAAAAATATTCCAATCAAAAAATAAAATTTAATATTTTAAAATATATTTTCAACTAATAAAATTTATTAATTTTTCTTAAAAGAAAAATTTTAATTTTAATTACAAATAACAAATAACACTAAAAAAAATAAAAAAAAGGTAAAAAATATAAGAATATATTAATGAAAATTATTAAATTTATTTTTAAATAAATTTTACATATTATAATAAAAAATTTAAAAAATATTAATTTTATTATGTAAATGTTATATGTATGTTATATATATGTTATATAGATATTGTGTAGATAATATGTTTCATCTTATATATTTATTATGTACATCATGTGTATATTATATACATATATATACTATGTGGATGTTGTGTGTATTTAAAATTAAATAATATTAAATAATATTAAATAAATTATGTAAATATTGTGTATATATTTGGTATATATTATATATGCTACTATTTGTTATATATGTATTGTGTATATATTATGTATATATATATTTTTGTGTTTATATTGAAAATATGAGAATAAAAAAAATCTATGAATAAAAAAATATAAATACAAATAAAAAATTAAAAAATGAAAATTACAAAAACACAGAAAAAGAAAAATCAAAGTTTTTTTAGATAAATTTGAAAAAAATAAACTAAAACCGTACTTTTGTAAACAGTACAAATGTTGGCCGTAGAAATGAAACCCAAAGCTGATTTTGGGTTATTTCATGTAATTTCCTCAATCCCAAATGAGCCCTAAACATGATTAACCCAAATGATCGGTTTGAACTTGTAATAGATGAATTAGGCCTTGACAATTTGCAGTTGGAGTGCTCTTTGCAGTGCTCAATGGTTACTAAATTAGTCCATAGGAGTTGCAACATCCCAAGTACTGCATCCTTATAACCGGACTCTAATAACCAATCCATAAATTAGGCAAATTGGATCCTTAGGCATAAGCTTGGATGCTTCTTCATTATATCATACTTAGCAGGATTTTTCTTTTTTTTTTTAGTTTAATTTAGGGACAATTACATAAATGCCTTAAAAACAAAATTACTTTTCAAAAATACTGTGCTAAAAATTTTTTTCACTTTTACAGTATACTGCTTTTATAATTACGAAAATACGAAAGTGCCATCCTACACTTATTCTTCAGCTTCTTTGACTTTAACGGTGGTCCAAAAAAAAATTATACCTTGTGAATGTATATTTTATTTGCTAATTCATGTAATTTGTCAAAAAAAAAAATATACTGTTAACATATGGCATAAAATAATTTAAAAACATCACTGTCAATTATTATTTGTTTTTATATATTTTATTTAATTTATATTTTTAAAAATAATTTTAATACATGGTATAAAAATTATTTAAAAATATTTTTTTATATACAACATAATTTATATTTATAAATATATATCTAGTTATATGTAACATATATTCATATATAATTAAAAATATGCTCATATATATCTAGTTATATATAACATATACCTATATATAATTAAATGCTAATTACATAAATAAATAACTTTAAAGGTAATTTTTTTAAATTAATTGTGCTTAAAAAATTTCAATTTTACTATAATAACATTTTTATATATTTTTATTTTATTTATATTTTTAAAATAATTTTAACATATACTATAAAAATTATTTAAAAATATTTTTAGTATATAACATAATTCACATTTTATACTCATATATATCTAGTTAAATCTAACATATACCTACATATATTATTATTATTATTAAATTTAATATATATATTTAGTTATATGTAATATATACTCATATGTAAATTAATATATAATAGTTATATTATGTTATTCTTTTTAAATTTAATTATATCTAATTATAAATAACGTATACTAATATATATCGGCATATACTAATATATAATATTATTTTTTTAGTTAAAATATATATAACATATACCGATATATACCATAAAAACTAGAATACTCTAAATTAATGATAATCAAACTAAAATAGTTAAACTTGAGATATTCAAGTAAAAATATATATATCTAAATTATATGCAAATAATTTTTTGATATTTATTTTTTATAAAATAAAAATTTTAAATAAAATTTAGTTCTAAGTTATTATATGTTATATATTTAGAAATATATGTATATATTATATTATTTATTTTTGTATTTTTTTATTTTTTAACCTTTTTTTTTGTTTTTGAGCTAGTTTTTTTTTCTTTTTTATACTATTTACATTGTTTATATTATTTTATTTTTTATAAAGATTCAAATTAAATATTTTAAATATTAAATTAAAAATATTTATATTAAATCTTTTACTTATATATAATATATACAAACATATAACTAAAATATATTTAATAACATGTACCATATATTATTTTTATACTATATTCTTTTAAATTTTAATAATTCTATGTTATTATATATATATAACATGTATCATCATATAACTAAATATATTATATGTAACATATACAAATATATATCTAAATATATATCACTTTTATACTGTTATTTTTTAAATTTTAATAAGTATATGTTATTATATGTAACATATACCGACATATAACTAAACATATATCACTTTTATATTATTATTCTTTTGAATTTTAAGAAATATATGTTGTTATATATAACATACCAACATATAACTAAACATATCATTTTTATACTATTATTCTTTTAAATTTTTAACAAGTCTATGTTATTATATATAATATATACCAACATATAACTAAAAAATATATAATAGTTTTATACTATTATGCTTTTAAATTTTTAATATGTATATATCGTTATAGGTAATATATACTAATATATAACTAATTATATATAATTTTTATACTCTTTTTCTTTTGAATTTTCAACATATATATCGTTATATGTAACATATATCGATATATAACGAAATATATATCACTTTTATACTCTTATTCTTTTAAAATTTAATAAGTATATGTTATTATACATAACATATAACGACATATATTACTAAATATATATTACTTTTAGACTGTTATTTTTTAAAATTTAACAAGTATATGTTATTGTATGTAACATATACTGATATATAACTAACATATATTACTTTTATGCTCTTATTCTTTTGAATTTTAACAAGTATATGTTATATGAAATATATATTGACATATAACTAAATACATATCACTTTTTTTGCTCTTATTTTGTTTGAAATTTAATGTGTTTATGTAACATATATTGACATATACCCATATATATGTAACATATATTGTTTTTTTTTTTTTTGCAGTATATATCCACATATATCTAGTTAAAGTATATGTAACATATACTAATATATACTCACATATACCCACAAATACTAGTTATATATAACATATATCAATATATATTATTATTCTTTTGGTATATCTAGTTATATGTAACATATATCCACATAGAAATAAAAATAAAAAATAGTTATATACTAATTAATATATATTTATATATACCCACATTCTTTATTTAAAGTATATACTTACATATATCTAACATATATAATTATTCTTTTACAATATATACACATATATATCTAGTAATATGTAACATATATCGATATATAACTAAACATATAATAATTTTATAGTTTTAATCTATTTAAAATTTTACACATATATGTTATCATATGTAACATCTATTACTTTTATATCCTTATCACTACAAAAAAAAGCGCAATCAGCGACGCATTCTGCGGTAACTCTATTTCGTCGCTGATTAGCGACTTTATCAACGACAACTTTACGACAAAGAATCAAGATAAGCGTCTTTCCAACATTCCGTAGCTGAATGGGTCGCTAAATGTGTCGCTGATTAACGACAAAAACAATGGTCGTAGAATCTGTCGCTGAATAGCGACAAAAGGTCGTTTCTCGCTGAATGTGTCGCTGAATTTTGCGCCAAATTTTGGCTCCAACAATCACCGACGACATTACGACTAATTTACGACAACTTAGCAAAAGAATGTGTTAATTTTCTATTTCAGAGTGATTGGTCACTAATGCGTCGCTAAATGGGTCGCTGATTTGCGAGAAAAATAATTCGTCGCAGAATTGTCTTTAATTTGCGAGAATATTGCGACGGATTAGCGAGAAATTAAATTTATTTTTCTATTTCAGAGTGATTGGTCGCTAATGCGTCGCTAAATGGGTCGCTGATTTGAGAGAAAAATAATTCGTCGCAGAATTTGTCGTTAATTTGCGAGAATATTACGACGGATTAGCGAGAAATTAAATTTATTTTCTATTTCAGAGTGATTGGTCGCTAATGCGTCGCTAAATGGGTCGCTGATTTGCGAGAAAAATAATTCGTCGCAGAATTGTCGTTAATTTGCGAGAATATTGCGACGGATTAGCGAGAAATTAAATTTATTTTCTATTTCAGAGTGATTGGTCGCTAATGCGTCGCTAAATGGGTCGCTGATTTGCGAGAAAAATAATTCGTCGCAGAATTGTCGTTAATTTGCGAGAATATTGCGACGGATTAGCGAGAAATTAAATTTATTTTCTATTTCAGAGTGATTGGTTGCTAATGCGTCGCTAAATAGGTCGCTGATTTGCGAGAAAAATAACTCGTCTAATATTTATGTTGAGCTGTTTATTATTTTATTTTAACAATATTTTTTTAGTTATTTTGCTCGTATAGACTCTATGTAGTTATATTTATCTAATATTATACCTAAAAAATATAATAAAGTTTAGCTTAATTTCTATACTTAAGTAAAATATTTTTATATATTATATACTATTTGTAAATTTTAATAGTTTTCTTAATATGATTTAAAGAATTGAATATGGTTATGATAATAAAAATATATATAGTATGATAAAGTTATATATGCCAATTTTTAGAAATATAAAATAAAAAATTAAAAAATAATAAAAAGCTTATGATTAAGTTATTAAAATTAGATATCAATAATTTGGAAGTAACGCCAAAGTTTTCTTCTAGTATAATAACGAAAAAAAAAAGCTAAATATTTTTTTATTGATATTTATTTATTTGTTGATTGGGCAAGTTGCAGCATACAAATACAACTCCGCTAGGGCTTGTTTTTGGGTAAAATGGATCGGATTAACTTGTGGTTTTGGCGGGAATAGCTTTGGTCCCTCCTCCTGAAATCCCCAAATCACACTTACCCATCCACATGCCCAATTTCACACCGCACCCGAAACCCTAGCTATCACTCTGTAGCGGATTAAATTGAATCAAAAATTGGAGAAGAATAATGGGGAAAGACGAAGCCGAAATGAGAGAGGAAATAGAGGAAAGACTCATAAATGAAGAATACAAAATATGGAAAAAGAATACTCCTTTTCTTTACGATCTGGTCATCACCCATGCCCTTGAGTGGCCCTCCCTTACAGTTGAGTGGTTACCTGACCGCGAGGAGCCTTCTGGCAAGGACTACTCCGTCCAGAAAATGATTCTCGGCACCCACACCTCCGAAAACGAGCCCAACTACCTCATGCTTGCCCAAGTCCAGCTTCCGCTTGATGATGCCGAGAACGATGCCCGCCACTACGATGACGATCGCTCTGATTTTGGTGGTTTTGGAGCTGCCAATGGCAAGGTTTCTTTCTTTTAAATTTTCTTTACCGCTTTCTCTTTCTAAAAATTTATTATTTTTTCTGTGAAATTGTTGTGTTTTGTAGGTCCAAATAATTCAGCAAATCAATCACGAGGGAGAAGTTAACAGAGCTCGTTATCTGCCTCAAAATCCTTTTATTGTTTTGAGCTTTGGAATTTCTACCTTTTTTTTTTGGTTCTTTATGTCTTGCATTTTCTCGGCAGCCAAACACTGCGCGACAACTCTACATCTCTGTTTTTTTGCTGTTGATTTGAAATGTTCTTTTATTTCTCTCTTGAAATTTTTGGTTAGATGGTCAGATCTGCTTTCTTTTTTCTTTCTTCATGTTTGATTTTCTGTTTCTGATACTTGCCAATGCTGTAAAGCCATAAATTGGTAAAGTCTTTTTTTAAAGATCTTTTAAACCTCCCCTGTCAGTTTCAACTGCCTGTAGTTCTTTTTATTTGTATTTCCTATATTCATGTAATGGAGCGAGGAACCTGATTCCAGCTATGGAATGAAGGATCGCACCTTTGCTTACAGCATAAACTTTAATTTTGAATCTAAACCAGCTGTTTTCATGTCATTCAATCATCTGTAAATTTTTCTTATCAGTTATCATTTTTTATACAGAAGTCTGCTCCAGTAAATTGTGCAACAAAGAAGATTTTGAAATTTGCTTTTCCTGTTTCTGAAATCGAACCAATAAGTTGTCAAGCTCCAGCGATTCTTCCGCTACAGCATGGTTGCTACTGCTGCTACTTCCTCTTTTTTTCCCGTTCCTTTTCCATCTGCAGATGCGAAATTTGCCAAGACAGGCAGCGCGTCTACAAGTTTGGGAGGAGTATCGAAATCTTCTTCTTCTGTAGGCTTGCAGGTTAAGGCAAATGCCCAAGCCCCTCCCAAGATAAATGGATCCACAGTAGGTTTCACTAAACCTATGGAAAATGTGAAGAAGGAGGATGACATGCCATCACCGCCCCCAAGGACCTTTATCAATCAATTACCTGATTGGAGCATGCTTCTTGCTGCTATTACAACTATATTTTTGGCTGCAGAGAAGCAATGGATGATGCTTGACTGGAAACCAACGCGACCTGACATGCTCATTGATTCCTTCGGTCTAGGTAGAATTGTTCAAGATGGTCTTGTGTTCCGAGAGAACTTCTCCATCAGATCTTATGAAATTGGTGCTGATCGTATACCATCCATAGAGACATTAATGAACCACTTACAAGTATGGTTATGTTTTTAGTTTAATCCATTACTTGGAGATGCATTGCTTACAAAATTATGTAGTAACACATGAAAAGGCAAAGCAATAATTATTTTCCTTGTAAGTTTGAATTATCCTCTTCAATCCATTTGGTTGCAGGAAACGGCCCTCAATCATTTTAAGACTGCTGGACTTCTTGGTGATGGGTTTGGTTCAACCCCAGAGATGAGTAAACGGAACCTGATATGGGTGGTTGTTCGGATGCAGGTCCTGGTGGATCGTTACCCGACGTGGTAAATTTGCAATTTTTCCCTTTCAATGAATCAATTTATGATTGTATATATATATATATATTTATTTATTGTATGATTCTTGTTTTTTTTGTTTTTTGTCTTTCGAGAATGGAACTCTTTGGGCTATTATTTCTGATCCCACAAATGCTTGCCTCGTTCCTGGTTGTTTGATCTTAAGACGTTCTCTTTTGAATCTGAAAGTTTTAATCAGGGTGCCTTGGAATCATGTTGTAAACAAAATTAGCTCTGCAATTTATTACTTGCTGCTTGTTTTATTAGATTGATACATATAGAGAGCTATAGTTTAGACATGAAAAACTTGAGCTCTATCATTGCACAAATCATGCTTTTTGTAGCATGGAACCAGGCAACCATCAATATCTCAAGCTTATTGGTGAATACTGCCAAGCAATTGGTATACTGCAATTTGTAACTGTTTTCAAATGCTTTCTCTTCCTGTTTTTTGAAGTGGGTAATCGATGTATGTCACTGGATATTATTCTTGTGAATAGAATCTACTACAGTATTATTTTATTGAGAGGTAATTGACCTGTGTCTTTAGCTTTTTATTTTTTTTTTTACCTTTTAGTGTTTCTCCTGTTTTTCACCTTTTGTCAGTGGTTTGCACTTAACATTCATGGATTATAATCATTGGTTGACACTTGACAACTATAAGTTTTCCTACAAGTAATGGTCAAATATGGCCACAACAATTTTACGAAGCGATTTTTAATTTTTTACTGTCAGACAAGGCATTAAGAAATTGCCATGAAAAGCTTAGTTTAATTTGGCACGCCCTAAGATGCTGTCTGCAATTCAGTTACACATGATTGTTCAGTGGCTGAAACCTTTGGCTGCTTTTCTAGTTTTAATATCTATTTTGGGAGAATTATTTAAGCTGGCATTCAGTAATCTAAATTTTTAGCTGGTTGTGGATATGATAATCAAAGTTTGATTGGATGAATTTGTTCTTTCTTGCAGGGGTGATGTTGTTCAAATAGATACTTGGTCGAGTGTATCGGGAAAGAATGGTATGCGCCGTGATTGGCTTGTCCGGCATACTAAAACTGGTGAAACTCTAGTAAGAGCTTCTAGGTAGAAAATCAATTTTAGAATATCTTTCCTAGTGTGTGTTTGTTGTTTTCCTCAAGCTGGTGCTAATTAATTTGGAGCGTTTGATTTTGATATTTTGCAGTGTGTGGGTGATGATGAATAAACTGACAAGGAGGTTATCTAAAATTCCGGAAGAGGTTAGAGGAGAAATAGAGCCTCGTTTTTTGAATTCTGATCCTGTTGTGGATGAGGATAGCAGAAAACTGCCAAAACTTGATGAATTCACGGCAGACTATGTTTGCAAAGGTTTATCTGTAAGTAAACTTACCGAATATATTTGTTGCTATATTTACTAAAGGTCTTGTAGCTAATAACTATTCCTCATGTGCTGTTTTCATGTATATGTGCTCTTTAATTTGCACAGCCTAGATGGAGTGATTTAGATGTCAACCAACATGTTAACAATGTGAAGTACGTTGGCTGGATCCTTGAGGTAAATCTTTTTGACCTACAAAATTCCAGTTTTTGTTTTAGTTGCATTAGCACACATTAGTAGCTGTAGGCATGAAGCTCTTTGATTAGAAGTGAAATAGCCGGTGTGATGAACTTCTGTCTAGATTTGCTTATTTGGAACGGGATTTAAGGAATAATAAATTTTTGTTCAACTAAAAATCATAGAACATATCAGTTAAATATCTTTATTCAATCATTGAAAATTTCTGTTATTTTGCCCATTTTGGATTTCTTATGAGATGAAAGTGCGTGCTTCTATATGTTTAAATTGTTTGTACTGCATAATTTTGGTAATAATAAATAATTGTGAAAAAGTTAAGGTTGATTGTTGCCAAAGCCTGCAGAAATTTTGACATCCAGGTATCTGTTATTCTGTACTATGACTTTTATACCCTTCAATTTTCTAATCTTCTGGACTAGTTAGTCGCTTTATCTCAAATCAACAGCTGTGCTGGATAAGCTTAGTGTTATATTTTTCCTTTTCAATGATTGTCTCTTGACACAAGAGCCAATATTTTTCTTTTAACTTGTCATTTTTAGAATCTTAGCTGGACTAATTTAGAGAAAGGAGACCACCATGAGCCAGTTCACATGTTTGTGCTGCTTAATTTAAAGGTTTTATTTTGGGCTTAGTGGGTTGTGGGAACTCAAACGTCAAATTCCCTGTCTGGTTCAATATTTTGGGCTTAGAGTTGTGTTTTGCTCGTGCTAATATTTTGCTCCTGCTCTATAAGCTTACCGAGAGTTCTTTCATTGAACAGCTATCAGTGTCAGTGAAAAAGCGTTGAAGTCTCAGGTATGATGGAGAAGAACAAGTGAATTCTGTTGATCAGTGCTTGAGAATATGCTCTACACTTAAAATATTGCAAACTAGAAATGTCTATATTGGACTTTGAAATTTGTATTGTGATAATCTGAGAGTTTGTTTTAGGAAAATGGGACCACTTTAAAATAGTGGATTGTGGCAGCACATAAAAGAATGGGACCCATCTTCATTTTCATTTTTATATATTATTTTTTTTATTAGAAACATTTTTATATTCTTTGTTTTTGGCATTTTTTTTTAATAATTGTGCTTTACTATTTGTTATTACTCTTGTTCTCTTTCTCTCTTTGCAAATAAAAAAAAATGATAGTAAAAAGTAAAATAATAATAAACCACAGTGGCTTTTAGTTTGCTTCCTTACAAGTTATACTACCACACAACATGCAATTCCTATTATAACATATCTATAAAACACAACTCCTTTAGCTTGTTTCTTTTATGTTCTCAATTCTTTATTACATATATTACCATTTTCTCTCTTTTTTTTTTTAATTTGGTTAACCCTATCTTTTTTTCATAACTTTACTGTTTCAAATTTACACTTATAGTTGTCCATAATTTTTAAATAATTTTAATATTATTAAGTAAAATTTATTAAGAAATTAATAAAAGTTTAGTATACTTATTGCCACTAATAATTTAATTATGAATGTTGTGTTATTTGATTATTATTATTATGAATGACTATTTTATAAACATGTTTGATTATTATATTTGAAATTCAACAGGTTCTTGAAAATGAGTAAACAAAAAAAAATTTGGATTACTGGAAAAATATAGCCAAACAATTACAAAATTGCGACAAAATCAGCGACCAAAGGTGTGAAAAAAAAATATTGAATTCTGCGACGAATCAACGACTGAAACAACGACAAAAATATTGCGACATATTCTGTGACACATCAGCGACAACATTTAGAGAGCAAAATAGCGACAAATTCAGCGACCAAATTAACGACACAAATAGCGATGAATTCAACGACCAAAGCTAAATCAGCGACGAATTTCAGCGCGAATAAATAATTACCGCCAAAAATGAAAATGTCGTTGAATTTGTCTCTGTTTTGTTGCTGATTTGTCACTAATCAACGACACGCACAATTGGTCGCTGATTTGTCGTTGATTTTTTAGCTACCTGGACATTACCGTCCGCTCGATTTTTCTCGCTGTTCGTCGCTGATATTGTCGCTATCGTATTTTGGTCGTTGATTTCGTCGTTAATGGTGTCGCAGATTGCGTCGCTGATTGCTGTTTTTTTTGTAGTGTATTTTTTTTTAAATTTTATCAAGTATATATTATTGGATATAATATATACTGACATATAACTTGACATATATCACTTTTATACTTTTATTGTTTTTAAAATTTAACATATATATATATATATATTATTTTATGTAACCTATGTCACTTTTATACTCTTTTTCTTTTAAATTTTAATAAGCATATATTGATATATGTAATATATACTGACATATAACTAAATATATAATATTTTTACACTCTTATTATTTTAAAATTTAACATGTATATGTTATTATGTATAAAATATACCGATGTATAATTAAATATATATCACTTTTATATTCTTATTCTTTTAAAATTTAATACGTATATGATGTTATATGTAACATATACCGACACATAATTAATTATATATTACTTTTATGCTATTATTCTTTTAAAATTTAACACATATATATTGTTATATGTAACATATACTGATATATAACTAAATATATAAGACTTTTATACTCTTATTCTTTTAAAATTTAACATGTATATGATATTACATGTAATATATATAGGCATTTAACTATACATATATTATTTTTATACTGTTATTTTTTTAAAATTTAATACATATATACTGTTATATAAAACATATACCGACATATAACTAAATATATAATAATTTTATACTCTTATTCTTTTAAAATTTAACACGTATATATTATTATATGTATCATATATGGATATAAATTAAATATATGTCACTTTTATACTCTTATTCTTTTAAATTTTAACTGGAGAATTAATTAATTCATTAAAATAAACTAACAAATATATGGGACTCGGTGTTGGGAAAATTACACAGATTTTCTTATAAATTAGATTCGAGAGAATGAGAAATAACAATAAAAATAATACACACACAAAATTGATAACAGAGTTCGGCCAATTGTGCCTACGTCTCCGGACTTGTTGCAGATCCTTTTACTAAAAGGAGAAAAATTACATGAAGTGTTTACAACACTCACAACTCACAACCCACACCCAATTACACCTAAGAATTTTTCTTCACAAAAAAAAATTCTTTTACAAGCCTTTTTCTCAAGTTTTTCTCCCAAACTCTCTTAAACTCTCAAACTCTCTAATTTTTGGGATGATCTTCCAAATGAGATATAAGGGGTTTATATAGGCTTCAAAAATTGGATTGGTGAAATTTAATAATGGTTAGGCACCTCCATTTTTGACAAAATTAGGCACCTCCATTTTTGATAAAAAAAATTAAGCACCTCCATTTTTGACTTTGCAATTTACTCAACAATCTACCACTTGAAGACTGATTTTAATCTGTCTTCACACCACGATTTATGCAGCAGGTCTTTCCAGTCTTGTTATTCTTGTAAGCCAACTGAAGTTGAACACAACTTCAGTTTCTCAATAGCCACCGTATTTGTCAACATATCTGCTGGATTCTTACTTCCTTGGATCTTCTCTAGTATTAATACATCATCCTCTAACAGAGTTCTGATGAAGTGATAACGAAGTCCAATATGCTTGGTTCGAGAATGAAATACAGAATTTTTCGCCAAGTGTATCGCACTCTGACTATCACTGTATAAGACATTCTTCTCTTGTTTGAAACCCAGCTCAGTTAACAAACCTTGAAGCCATATCATCTCTTTACTGGCTTCAGTCACTGCTACATATTCAGCTTCTGTAGTGGAGTGACAATCTTTTGTAACTTCGACATCCAACTAACAACTGTATTTCAAACAGTGAATATATAACCGGTGGTACTTTTTCGGTGATCGACTTCACCTCCAAAGTCTGCATCTACGTAGCCTTGTACTTTTAACTCTCCTTTACCAAAGTACAAACACTTTTTTATGGTGCCCCGTAGATATCTCAAAATCCATTTTACAGCTTCCCAATGAACTTTTCCTGGATTTGACATAAACCTGCTTACAACTCCCACTGCATAGCCAATGTTTGGTCTTGCACAAACCATTGCGTACATCAAACTTCCAATGGCTGAAGCGTAAGGAACCTTAGCCATGTGTTCTCTCTCTTCCTCCGTCTGAGGGGATTGATCCTTAGATAGACGAAAGTGACTAGCCAAGGGTGTGCTAACTGGCTTGGCATCACTCATGTTGAATCTCTGCAAAACACGGTTGATGTACTCTGCATGAGATAACTGCAAAAGTCCTTTCTCCTTATCTCTTGTGATTTGCATTCCAAGAATCCTTTTTGCTGAACCTAAGTTTTTCATGTTAAATTCCTTTGACAACTGTTGCTTCAACCTTTTTATATCCTTCATATCTGAACCTGCTATTAACATGTCATCTACATAAAGTAGTAAAATAATATAACTGGAGTTACATCTCTTGAAGTAGCAACAGTGGTCGGCATTGCACCTCTGGAATCCTTCCTTATGCATGAAGCCGTCAAACTTTCTGTACCACTGTCTTAGGGCTTGTTTTAGTCCATACAAGCTCTTCTTAAGTCTGCACACCATGTTTTCCTTCCCTTTTTCTTGAAAACCTTCTGGCTGGTGCATATATATCTCTTCATCTAAATCTCCATGTAGAAATACAGTCTTCACATCTAATTGTTCAAGATGAAAATCTTCAATAGCAACAATGCTTAACACTAATATGATAGTATTGAGCTTCACAACATGAGCAAAAATTTTGGTGTAGTCAATTCCTTCCTTCTGCTGGAATCCTTTGACAACTAATCGGGCTTTGTATCTCTTTGAACCATCATATTCCTCTTTTACCCGATACACCCATTTGTTGTAAAGTGCCTTCTTCCCCATGGGTAACTCAACTAGTTCTCATGTCTGTTTAGAGATCAGAGACTTTATCTCGTCTTTCATGGCAAACTCCCACTTGTTAGCATCTCTAGTCTGACCAGCTTCATCATAGCATTCAGGCTCTCCTTGATCAGTGAGCAACAAATAATTCATGTATCTCTTGTTAGGCACATGAGGCCGAGAAGACCTTCTCAATATAGGAGCTGGAGTAGGAGGTTGCGGTGTGTCGGATTGCTGCACACTGTTTCGCCCAACGAGTTCCTCTTGATGAGGATTTACTACAATCGGCTCCGTCACGGGACTTTCTGGAACATCATCTATATCTGCAAACACTGGCTCACTCTGCTCTGTGTTGTTGGTATCAGATTTATATATGTCATTGTACATTACTTTTTCATTGAAAATCACATCTTTGCTGCGAATCACCTTCTTGTTTTTGTCATCCCAAATGCGATAGCCAAACTCATCCTCACCATAGCCAATGAAGATGCATTTTTTAGATTTGGGATCAAGTTTATTCCTACCTTGATCACTAATATGCACATATGCTACACAACCAAAAACTTTTAGATGTGATAGTTTTATCTCTTTTCCGCTGCATACCTTTTCTGGTATTTTATGCTCCAATGGAATCGATGGGCCTCAGTTAATCAAGTAAGCTGCTGTGTTGACTGCTTCTGCCCAGAAGTATTTTGGTAGACCTGACTATATACGAATGCTTCTGGCTCTTTCTATCAATGTTCGGTTCATACGCTCAGCTACACCATTGTGTTGAGGAGTACCCGACACGGTTCTCTCCATTCTAATCCCGTGCTCATAGCAAAACTTTTTGAATCTGATGTCTTAATATTCACCTCCATTGTCGGTTCTGAGCCTTTTAATCTTTAAACCTGTCTCATTTTCCACCATAGCTTTCCATCTCCTAAAAGTCTCAAACACTTCAGATTTATGCTTTAGAAAGTAAACACATACTTTCCAAGAGTGATCATCGATGAAAGTCACGAAATAGTATTTTCCAGCAATGGATGAAGTTGCCATTGGTCCCCAAACATCAGAGTGAATGAGCTCTAGTCTTTCCTTTTTTGGTGCTCTTCCACTTGTCTGAAAGCTGACCCTCTTCTGCTTTCCAAGTATGCAACTTTTGCACATGTCTATGCCAACTGACTGTAGACATGGAAGTTTTCCCTTTGAGTGCATAATTTTCATCCCTTTCTCACTCATGTGGCCAAGTCTCTTGTGCCACAAATTAGAATTTTTATTTTCTGCTGCAACTGCAATTGAACAGCATGCTCCTACTGTCATGTAAAGAGTACCACTCTTTTTGCCCCGAGCAATAGTCATTGCTCCCTTTGAAATCTTCCAATCATCACCACGAAAGATTATAGTGTAGCCTTCACTAGCCAACTGCCCTACTGAGATTAAGTTCTTTCTTAGGTCGGGAATATGTCTGACATCCTTCAGCTCCCAAATAGACCCATTTAACTTAATCTTCACTACACCTTTACCAATAATATCACAAGGTTGATCATCACCAAGATATACCTTTCCAAGGTTTCCAGGGACATACCTCTCGAAGAATTCCTTTTGCGAAGTGGCATGGAATGATGCTCCAGAGTCTAATACCCAAGACTCCTCTTTGCTCTCCAAAGAGCATATCAACGCATCATCTGTTCCTGAGGTGGAAGCAATATTTGCCTCTATCTTCGGCTCCTGGTCCTTCGATGCACTCTTGCACTGATTTTTATAGTGTCCAGTCTTCCCACAGTTCCAACACTCAACAGTCTTCGAGCTTTGTGAATTATTGGGATTTCTAGATTTGGACCTTCTGCTCTTTGATCTACCACGATATTTGCCACGCCCATTTTCTCTGGTTGAATTTCTTCCTCTTGACTCTGTATGCAAAACTGAAGAGGTTGATGATTCACCCGACTCTCTCCGTCGAATCTCTTCACTGAGAACCAGATCACGAACATCATCAAATTTTAACTTATTGCTTCTCGATGAGCTACTCACAGCCGTGACAGTAGCATTCTAACTTTCTGGTAGAGAAGACAAAAGTATTAATGCTCGTATTTCTTCATCAAATTCGATTCCAACTGAACTCAATTGGGTTGTGACTGTATTGAGTCCATTTAGATGTTGAGCTACCGATGCGCCTTCCGTCATCCGCAAATTAAATAACCGCTTCATCAAGTGAACTTTGTTAGAGGCTAATGGCTTTTCATACATACTAGAGAGAGCCTTCATAAGTCCTGCCGTGGTCTTTTCTTTTGCTATGTTGAAAGTAATATTACGGGATAACGTCAATCGGATAACTCCGAGAGCTTGTCTATCTAGAAGTTTCCAATCTTCTTCCTTCATATCATCTGGCTTCTTATCAGAAAGAGGTTGATAAAGATTTTTCTGATACAGATAATCTTCGATCTGCATCTTCCAAAAACCAAAGTCTGTACCATCGAATTTTTCAATTTTCATATTTCTTTCATCTGCAGCCATCACTCCCACTCGAATCTAATTTTCTCTAGATCTTTTCTGACAATTCTTGCAAACTACTCACAGAAAATTGACAGAATTCACAACCAGCAGCTCTGATATCAGTTGTTGGAAAAATTACATAGATTTTCTTATAAATTAGATTCGAGAGAATGAGAAATAACAACAAAAATAATACACACACAAAATTGATAACGGAGTTCGGCCAATTGTGCCTACGTCTCCGGACCTGTTGCAGATCTTTTTACTAAAAGGAGAAAAATTACATGAAGTGTTTACAACACTCACAACTCACAACCCACACCCAATTATAGCTAAGAATTTTTCTTCACAAAAAAAAATTCTTTTACAAGCCTTTTTCTCAAGCTTTTCTCTCTAACTCTCTTAAACAGGCCCGGCTCTCAAGGGGAGCATCCTGAGCGGTTGCTCAGGGCCCCTCAAATCCCAAAAAAAATTATGCAATCAGCAGTCATATATGGGCCCTCAAATATACAATTCATGTATTTGAATCTGATTACTGTAACGACACCACAGCTCTTCTTTATTGCAGAGCTGACTCAGCCAAGCTTTGTATTTCATGCGACCATGAAGTTCACTCAACTAATCAGCTTTTCTCCAAACATACTCGGTCTCTGCTTTGCGACGCTTGCGATTCTTCCCTTGCTTCAATCTTCTGCGAAACAGAGCACTCTGTTTTATGCCAAAACTGTGACTGGGAAAGGCACAATCTTTCTTTGTCGTCCGTCCATAATCGGAGGCCAATTGAAGGGTTTAGTGGTTGTCGTTCACTGAATGAGCTAGTTAGTATTTTGGGTTTTGATGATATCGGTGATAAGAAAGCTCTTCTTTTGAATGAAGAAAGTAATGGCTTAGTCGGGTCTAGGCTCGGTGGATCCGGTTTTGGAGATGGGTATTCGGATTTATTAGTTTGGGAGAGTCCTACTGTTGTTAGCATTGATGATTTGATAAGTCTGAGTGATTTGGGTCAAAATTTCCAGGCCTTAGAAGTCCCTCCTCTTCCCAAGGCAAGTTCCCTCTTCACCAATTGAGTTTTTGGGTTTGAAAGTGATAATATGCCTTTTATTTTGTCTTATGCTTCTTAAAATATTGTTTTGAAATTTAAGCAGTGAGACTAATTTGGTGTGTTAAGTTAAGCTTATTTTAACCCACAAGGGTTCCAACATTGCCTGTACTTTGTAGTTGGTATTGTTCTTTGCCTCTCATTGGTGACGAAGACGTGTAGTTGCTGGCTTCCCTTTGTTGAATTCACTAATAAATCATACTGGTTTGTTGGCAACAAAACAAAAGTTAGTGGCCTCTTTGGTTTGCTCAGGGCAGGAAATGAAATGCAGATCCTTGAAACATTTGTTAATTGGTATACAAGGAAATTTGTGATTCACCAGCTTCAATTTAGGTGAATGTGAAATATAATTTTGAATATAGTTTTTAAAATTACAGTTAATCCATGTTTAATACACTGAATATCAAAAACTATGTTGGAATATGAATCACAGTAAGATCTCTTAGTGCATTTGTTCTGTTTTTACTGTAGTGTTGAATAAGATATGCGGATTGTGGTTCTCTTTTAAGTTCCTTTATTACTATTTGCTTCATTGGATGGATGTTTATTTAGTATGATTTGAAAATTGCTGTGTATCATGGCTGTGACTTGAAATTAGGCATGTGGCAAAATGTGAAGAGCTTGTTTCTCAAATTTGCTATCTTATATCAGAATCTAAACAAATACATTTCATTAAATGTCAATCATTAATGAAAAAGTTATGTATGTTTGGTTAATATATATGGGCCCCTCAAACTTAATAGTTGATGTATTTGAACTTAGTCATATTTGAACTTAAACTTAAAAGTGAAGTCCATCGGCTCCTCCTTCATTTTCATGTTGTGAAAATTTTCGCTCCGACACTGTTTTTTAGGGGTCCATATCTTAATTTCTGCTCGGGGTCCCTAAAATGTCCAAGACGGCCCTGCTCTTAAACTCTCTAATTTTTGGGATGATCTTCCAAATGAGATATAAGGGGTTTATATAGGCTTCAAAAATTAGATTGATGAAATTTAATAATGGTTAGACACCTTTATTTTTGACAAAATTAGACACCTCTATTTTTGACAAAAATTAGGCATCTCCATTTTTGACAAAAATTAGACACCTCAATTTTTGACTTTGCAATTTACTCAACACTCGGTACATAGCTCTTCTATATATATCCATATATATACATATATAGTTTTATATATAGATATATAATTTATTTATTTTCACCCTTTTTTACACCAGCCATAGAATTAGTAATAGTGGCCCCAGAAATCATCAATCTGCTTCTCACTTGTCATACACTAATTATTGATCTTCCAATAATTTAATTACCATCTAAGCTTTGACGGGCTATACTGCAACAGATTCAATTTTCAAGTTTAGTAAAATTAATATTAATCACAAAATAACAATTTTATTAAGGATATATATATATATATATATATATATACAAAATTATTATTTGTGACCTTCTCAATGAGGGATGATAGTCTGGCTTCACTGCATCAACATCGACAAGAACCTTGCTCTTGCAGTAGAGATCATATTCGCTGCAATTTGAACAATTATCATTTAAATATGTTATTAAAGACAATGAAAAATAAATCTAGACGAATAATAATATTGACTAAATTAATGAAGCTTGATCAATTACTTGAATATCTTAAAAGCAATGTCTTAATAGGTTAATAAAAAAATATCACATTAAACTGATTGTTTCAAAAAAAAATTTCATTAATAAACAAAATGTTGGCATCAGAAACAAAGTATACTGGTTATATGGTCCAAAATTAAAAAATTACAAAAACTATTTCTTTGAAATATTTCATCAAATATGTGGTATGCATTAGATAGAAGAATAAAAAAAACCCTCAATTATTATCATTCATACCTAAAACACAATTCAAACCAACAAAAAAAAATTACAAACAAAAATTAAAAAATAAGAAAATCTGAATATTAAACTCTTAACAAGAGTTTAGAGGATTTGAAACTTGACTACTAGTCATTAACCTTTTTTTTTCAAGAATTCTGTTTTTACTAGGTTCAATATTTAACTCCTCTGTCCCATCCACTTCATCATCATTATCATCAAGTTATAGCCTTCTTTGTTTATCAATAAAACATCGACAATCCTTTGCTAAGCAGCGTAAACTCTTTGGACTCACAGCTTCAATTTTAAGCATGCCGATGCTCTTACAAGGTCTTATATATTCCAGCTATGTTATTCGACTCCAATTTTCTCTTCGTGTCATCGTTTTCTTATTCTTCTTTTTCTTCTTCTTCTTCATTTTGTGACTCCATTATCCCCAAAATCATCACTTTTACCTCATTATCTCCAAAATCATAAAATCTAGACCCAATAAAACTAATTTGGATTCAAGAGATAGAGTGGTCTTCAAAACTAACTTGATTTTGATTCAAAAGGAAACAAATAAAAAAAAAACTTTTAAATGAGATTTGCAATGAAAATGAAGAAGGACCAATTAATGGAGAAGAGTTAGCGTTAGATATGGATGAAATACATTGATGGAAGAGAAAAAGAAAGCCACCGTATTTTTGAAAATAAAATATATAAATTAACCTAAAAAAGAAATAAGAAAAAGTTAAAATTTTAAAAAAGAATTAAGTGCATTAAAAATGAAAATAAAATTTTAAAATAGTAAATTAAGTAATTTTCTCTTTAATTTATTATTTGATGTAGCTTATAAAAGACAATGCTTACTTATTAATCATGAGTCAATAAAAATTTATTAATTGATCTAAATTTCCAACATATTGTACTCTTTCATTTAAACATTATGTTGTAAGTGAAGCGATAAAGTATTTTTCCAAGTAAAAGTAATCTTTGAGAAGGCAAGTTTGGACAAGTGTACAATAATATTTAAAACGGTCAAGGTCAGACAATGTAATATTTGGCCTGTCAATCCACTGCTCAATTACTTAATTTTTGTCCACGCTATATGTGTTGTGGTTTTAAGAAAAAAAAAACACAGTAGAGAATGGAACAAGAAGCAGGAGAGAATATGAGCTACAAAGAACTTATCTTTTCTTCAATAAGAAGAGCCTTTTTAAAGATATATTTGCAACTAACAATTAGAAAAACCTCACCAAATATTTTCCAAATCTCACCAAATATTTGCCTAAAAATAAGAAATTATAATCTCACTAATAACAAATTTATTGACTAAATCAAAATTAATAAAAATATCATGAAAATAATAAAGATTTCTACATTAATTCTTAACACTCCCTCTTAATGTAGAAATCTCTAACACCTAACATCTCTCAAGTTTTATTTTATTTTATTTTTTTAAAAAATCAAATATGCTTGTGCATTGATTGATGTCAGAAAAGCTCTTCTTCCTCCTATTATTAATTCAAAGCAAATTTCTCTTCAACTTATTCTTGGGTCTTACATACTATTTCCACATGTGACCCATTTGGCCACATTTGTTGAATTTAGCGTTTGGTCTTCACTAATACTTGAACTGTAGATGATTTGTTTTCTTATAGTAAGAGCAAGGTCGATGACTTTCAGTCTTATTTTTGTTCATTGACCTTGCTAGATAAGCACTTTCCACACACCATTGTTCCCTCATATATAGATCTTCTTTGTTCAAATGCATGTACTTCATGTAAAAATTCTATTAATGTAATACTTGACATATCTTTAGAGCTCTCCAAAGAGGAAATAGTGCTTTCATATTTTTCAGAAAGTGTAATTAATTTTTTTTGAATTATTATTTCATCAGAAAATTTCTTAATGAGCAATCTCACATTGTTTGCTATATTTAATAACATGTCATTATATTCCTTAGCTATTAAACTTTCATTTTTTCCATGTCAAATTTGTAAATTAAATTCATTACCTGCATGTTATTCAACCTTACATTTTTGTTCTTCATCCTTTCATTTCTTTCATATTTCTCTTTGAGATACTCCTAAATGTCTGTATCAGATTATTTTTTGCTAATTTTTATTAGGATTGATGGTGAAACAGTAGAGAGTAAGAAAGTCTTAGCTATAGCTTTTGTTGTCTTTTTCTCCTTGTGACTTTTAGTTTGAGCCTATGTTGGATTATTTCCAAGCAGAGGAATCTCATAGTTTTCTGAAATATCGTAATTGTTACCAATATGTTCTTCATCCTCTCATTGATGTCACACTTCTCTTTGAGATACTCTCTAATGTCTACAGCAGATTCTTTTTTTATAATTTTTGTTGGGATTGATGGTGAAACTGCAAAGAGTAAAAAAGCCTTAGCTCTAGCTTTGTTGTCTTTTTCTCCTTTTGACTTGTAATTGATGCCTATGTTGGATTTTTTCTAAATGGAGAAATCTTATAGTCTTCTTCTACAACTTCCTAAAGATCCAAAGTAAATGGGCTATCATTTAAACTGACCAAACTTTATAATTTTCTCCATCAAATTTTTGCGGAGCCATTGATGCAGATTAGTTTGATTATCTGTCCATTTGCACTTATGGTTATAATTATATCTATGGATATAAATATGGCTATGGTTATAGACATGGTTATGAATGTAGTTATAGTTATAAATATGGTTGTAGTTATAGTTATGGTTATGGGGTGTGATAGTATGATTATGGATATGATTATAGAGACTTCATAAGTCCATTGAGATCATTTATTCTATGATACCATTATTGTGATTTTAAGCAAAAAAAAAAAAACAGTAGAGAATGGAGCAAAAAGTGGGAGAGAAAATGAGCGGCAAAGAACTTATCTTTTATTCAATATGAAGAGCCTTTTAAAGGTATATTTGCTACAAACAATCAAAAAAATCTCACTAAATATTTGCATAATCTCTAATTATTTTCCTAGAAATAAGAAATCATAATCTCACTAACAACAAACTTATTGACTAAATCAAAATTAATGAAATATCTAATAATAATGATTTCTACATTAATTCTTAACAATGTGAATTCATAAAGGGACAACAAGTCATAATAAAATGGATTAACTCTTAGATACATAATTTGGTTCTCATAATAGAAGTATTTTGATTTATTTAAAGATGCTTCCTATAGGATACATAAAAGATGGACATGAATTATAATGAAATAGTTATGAATAAAGTCACTTTAATCACAAAACTATAACACATAAATCTAGTTAGACAATTAGATGTCACTGCCTATAAAAAAAATTGAAAAGTTACTTCTCTAAGAGTACATGTGTTGTAGGTTTGTGTAAACTACTATGAATAACACCGCAAGTGCACGGTATCATAATACGTAGTAAAATGAGAGTATGAGTATCATATCCAGATGGAAGGTGATTTCGAGTAACTTAAATTCAGTTTAACTATTATTCAAAAATTACCAATTATAATCAATCCAATTATCAAATTAAACAAATTCTACTAATTACTCTAAATTAAATTATAAACAATCAATAATAAAAAAGTTGGATTAGGTTTATTGGAGTTTTTCTAATGGGTTTGATTAATTTCAATAATTAAGTTCATTTCTTAAATTCTAAATATCTAAGTATCACAAGAATCATCCACCTCTCTCTCAAGCAAGTGGAATATGATTTGGTAAGGCTTAATCATCTATTCCCATGACAATTAAACAATGCCCAATTCAATTTTATCAAGATACTAGCTATCTCTAGATCTCTAGATAATTACTTATCTCTAAGCTAATTACCTAAAGTTGTTGATTCCACATCCAAAATCATACTCAACTCTCGTTTATTATATGGTTCAATAGATTTTAAAAATTGGTGGCCAATCAATTGCTAACAATTAATCCAAAATAAAAAAAATCAAAGATTTAAGATAAACCTCTATATGTGTATTGATAAATAATCAAAAACTCATTGTCAAAACATCCAAATTACCTAATCCCACAAGGAGATTAGTTACCCATAACAAATCTTAACCAAAAACAGTAAATCATAGTTACAATCTCCATAAATCTATGTAAAAATAGCTAAAAACAAGAATAACAAGAGAAAAATAAAAAATAAACACAAATAAATGTCCTCAATCTTACAAAGATGACTCTTCAATCTTCAAAAGCTATCAAATCTGCAGAAATTTCCATTCAAGAGCTTGATTCTCTCTCTTTTTGGCTTGGATCTCAAAACTTGCTAAGAATAGTAAAAATAGTGTTAGCCCCCCTTTCAATGACTGAAAAGATGTATTTATATCATGTCCTAGTTGTCCCTTGGATGCCCTTAGGGTTTTTTTGAATTTTCTCCTCGAAATTTGCATTTTCAGCTCGCCTCAGATATGCACGGATGTGTGGGTGCAATCAACACTCCCCTTGTCGATTTTGACTTTGCGAAATAGTGCCGAAAAGATATGCAAGGACTTTTTTTTTAAACTTGGCAAGCCCATATTGTTGAAAATGCTACTGGTCATCTATTTTTCTTCTGGTATTTTCAACATGGGCGTGTCAGTTTCTCCCATCATTTTCAGCATGGGCATGTCGTTTGGAACTGACATGCTTATTTCGTTCAAAAAGCTGCTGGATCTTTTCTCTGTTACTGGAACTTTTAGCATGGGCGTGTCGTTTGAAACGACATGCATATGTTGTTCAATCAGCTACTGTGTCTCTTGATTCTTTGGCTCACAACTTAACTTTTTTCAGTGTGGGCATGTCTGGGATAATCAACACGCCCATATTGACCAAAATGCTTCTAAATTTTATTATTTTCTTCATTAAAAGCTCTCCTTTTTGCATTACAATCCTCCAAAAGATTAGATTTGCAAATAAGTATTTTCCATCAAAACTTATCCAAAATTCATAAGAAACAACATAAAATGGTATCTTTTCAACCCTAATTCAATGGAAAGCACGCGTTAATCAACTCCCCCAAACTTAGAGTATTGTTTGTCCTCAAAAAATGTGCAAGATTCAATTTAAGACAATTGTTGACTCTTTTCTCAGATTTTTTTTCCAAATGAAATTCAACATGTGCACCGGATCTCAATTCCCTAATTTGGTCAGTTATACACTACCATAACCTATTTTTCTCCAAAAGTATATTAAATTCAAAAGACTTAAGTGGTTGCACTTCAGATAGACGCATACTTCCGCCTCTTACTAAGAATATCTAGTCCTATAAGAACAAAGTCTGTCTCATATGTATGCTTATAAGGTTTTCTCCACTAATTTGTCCTTGCTAATTCAAGAAGATCACTAGGGCTTTATGAGCTTGTAATGGGCTATTAAGGGTGTTGGCTAAAGTGAAACTAAATACTTTTTTTTAACAGACAAAAACTTCCACGGACAACTAAACATTTAAATTCCAATGGTTCTTTGATTCACTTAGCTTCTTCCTGCACTATTTCTTCATTCTTACTCTATTAATTCTCCTATGCTTTATTTTAACTTCGAGTTAGGGTATAAAGATTTTGTTTTAGATTTTCTCCAAACTCGAATCTTTGCTTACTAAGGAGAACTTCATTTAACAACTAAGATTTTTCTTTTTCAACCACTCTTAATGATGTAACTAATTGCCCTTGAAAGTTTAAATCTGTTCGGGTAGTAATTTCGGCTTCAAATTAACTAAAGCAAAGCAAGCCAAAATAAATTTACCTGCTTAAAAAGGGTGACTAATGGTAACTTTCAAAATTAGATAGATATATAGAATTGGTTGGCCAAAAATGCCTAAATCATATCCTCTATCTTTAGCAAAGTTTCTATTTTGCCTCAAAAACCATTCTAAGCATGTTCTAGGCCCAAGCATCAATTTAAGAATTTCAAATAAGATTAAAGACGTAGGAGCCGCCTCTAAATAAACATGCACCTCAAAAATCCCTGAACATAGTATACTAAAGGAGAAAATATTTATCATAGTAAACATATTCCTTCCCCCTTTAGAGTTTATCAATCTAATGTACAAGGAATTATAAATTAACATTTAAGCAACAATATTCATCATTATTGAAAAGTGGTCCATAACAAAATTAAAACTTAGCACAAAGCACTTCAAACAAATAATCTACTCATCATATCAACTTGAGAAGTTCTAAAACAACAAAATCCATCAAAATCCATGCCCCATATCCACAATTCAGCATTCAACCCAAAATTTAACTCATCAATTTATCAAAGAATTTTCACAAATTTGAATTACAAAATAAGCAATTCCAATCAACATTCCCTCACATCAAAATTTTTAAAATAAATTAAACCCAAAATGTCAATTAAAAACAGTGATATCCAAAAATTCAACAAAAACAACCATGAAAACCAACATTAATATTCAAAGTACAACTCAAATAACTAAAATAAGTAAATAAACTAAACAACAAATTGACAAAAAGAATAAAAAAAATAAAGCACTTCACTTTATGAATCCCTCCAAACTTAGAGTGGACATTATCCGCAATGTCCGGAGGGAAATCACATGTCTGCATCTATTGGATTTGTTGAAGAAGATGGAGGATAGAAGCCCATATGGTTGAAGAAGCTTTGCATATTTCAAAATTTCTTCCAAAATCCTGCAACAAGTATGAATCAGACAATTACTTTAAAATATCAAACCATCAATGCAATGATTGAGGAAAAAATTTTTAAAGTAAATAAAATCTTCTCAAAACATAAAAGAAATAAAATTTATTCATATAAAAGTTTGGGTTGCCTCCTAAAAGCGCTTGTTTAAAGTCATTAGCTCGACTTTTCTTTTAAAGATCACGGTGGAAATTGACAAAGCAATCTCTTGCCATCTACGAAGTATGATCCTGCTTGATGCTTCCCAAATGCTTCAAAATTAGATTTTTCTTGAGATGAAGTTGAAGGTAAAGCTTTCCATGCTAAAGTGTTGATGATGATTCCTATGTTTTCACACTTTGCACTCATATTCTGCTTCTTTTGAAAGGATTCTTCTCGATCTTCCTTCTCAAAACCATCTAGTTCCTCTCTATCAATAGTGTCTACTCAGAAGTAATTATTCATAGGAGATGGATTATTCATTAATTTAATTAAATCAAATTCCATCTTATCATCCCCAACTCTCAATGTCAGCTTTCCTTCTCGTACATCAATTAGTGCTCTAATAGTTGCCAAGAATGGTCTTCCACGAATCAATGGAATCTCCACATCCTCCTGCATCTCTATAACTATAAAATCTATAGGGAAGTAGAACTTGTCTACCTTTACTAGCACATTCTCCATAATACCCAAAGGTAGCTTTACAGATCTATCAGCTAGCTGGAGTGTCATTTTTGTAACCTTCAAGTTTGTAAATCTAACCTTTCTACAAATAGAATTTGGTATTAAGCTTACACTCGCACCCAAATCACACAAAGCTTGAAAATTAAATTCACTTATGGTGCAAGGGATTGAGAAACTCCCTAGATCTTTTAATTTTTCAGGTGATGGCACTACATTCGACTATCAAGTTCACTGTCTCATTTTCTTCAAGTTTTCTTTTCTTTGTTAAAATTTTCTTTAAAAACTTGACATAACTTGGCATTTGTGCTAAAACTTCAACAAATGGGATATTGATTCTTAATTATTTAAATAATTCAAGAAATTTTTTATATTGCTTTTCCAACTTTTGCTTTTTAAGCCTTTGAGGAAATGAAATTGGAGGTACATAAGGCTTCACTTCTACCTTAGAGGGAATTGTTTCACTTTCCTCCTTTGTCGTTTCAACTTCTTTTTCTTTTAACCCTTCTTAAACCCCTTCTTCTTTTTTTATTTGTCTCAACTTTCTTTGGGGCAACTTCTTGTAATTGTTTACCACTTCTTAGTATAACCACATTACAATGCTCCCTTGGATTAACTTCAGTTTTGCTAGGTAGAGTACCTTGATTCCTTGATCCAAAAGAACTAGCAATTTGTCCAATTTGCATCTCAAGACTTCTACTTTGAATAGCAATTTGGTTCATTCTTGCTCATAACCGATCATATTGCTTATCTAGCTTATCAAATCTTTCACTAGATACTAAAATGAATTTCTCTAAATCACTCCCATATGCCGATTTGTTGTCTTAATAATGTTCTTGACCTTGGTTCCGATTCTGAAATGGTGGTTGGTACACTCCCCCTTTGATTAAATTAGTTTCCTTGATTGCCTTAATTACCACTCCATGAAAGTTTTGGATGGTTGCGCCAATTTGAATTGTAAGTGTTACCATATTGAGATTGTGGTACACGATTTTGATTCCCAAGGAATTGAACTTGCTCATACCCTTGGCATTCCATAGTTGGGTGGCCTCCTCCATAATTTTCATAACTAGCAATATTAGCAAGACTCACATGCTCAAATTTCTTAGCTAAAGCATCAACTTTAGCCTCCAAAAGAGATATCCCATCAATCTCATGTTTCCCAGCTACCTTCTTTGGAATCGATCTCTCACTATACCAATGGTAATTATTGGCAGCCATAGCATCAAGAAGTTCCAAAGCTTCAATAGGGCTTTTATTCATTAACGCTCCACCGGCAGCCGCATCAATTGTGCTTCTCAAAGAACCAGTGACTCCATTGTAGAATGTTTGAATGATCATCCAATCTGGAATCCCATGATGTGGACATTTCCTCTGAAGTTCCTTATATCTTTCCCAAGCTTCATACAATGACTCACCATCATGTTGAGAAAAACCAATATTGTCGTTTATGCACTTGGTAGTTTTTCTAGGTGGAAAATACTTTGCCAAGATAGCCTTAGATAAACCATCCCAAGTAGTGAAGGTTCCTGCAGCATGTCCCATTAACCAACTCTTTGCTCTATTCTTCAAGGTGAATGGAAAGAGTCTAAGACAGATATCATCATCACTAATACTATTCATCTTAAGAGTATTGCAAATCTCAAGAAAACTTTGCAAGTGACCAATTGCATCCTCATGATTATGCCCAAAAAAGAGAATTTGTTGTGCAATGTTGATCAAAGTTGGCTTCAGTTCAAAGTTGTTAGCATTTATTGCAGGTCTAGCTATGCTAGAGCCTACTTCTGCAATGGGCATAACATACTCCCCTAGAGCACTATTTGCTGGTCCTTCTGCCATTTTTTCTTCACTATCAGTCAAAAGGTCCAAATTAATTGCTTCTTCAAAAACTTTTGTGTCTCCTTGTCTTTCCCTTTTTTATATTTTTAAACGTAGTCTTTCTCTTCTTGGTCTATTGTTTGCCCAACAATGTCTTTCAATTTTTGAGATTGTAATCTTCCAAAATTGCTCGTGGGTTACTATGCATAAATGTCCTGCAGAAAAGAAATTAAAAACACTTAAAATAAAGCTCCAAATTAATAATTTCTCTAAATTTTAATGTTATGAAAATGGTTGCCTTCCCCGGCAGAGGCGCCAAAAATTTATTGTAGATTTGTGTAAACTACTATGAATAACACAACAAGTGTACGGTATCGTAACACGGAGTAAAATGGGAGTATGAATATCGTTTCCATAGGGAAGGTGATTTCGAGTAACTTAAATTCAGTTTAACTATTATTCATAAATTACCAATTATAATCAATTCAATTATCAATTTAACTAATTCTACTAATTACTCTAAATTAATTTATAAACAATCAATAATAAAAGAGTGGGATTATGTTTCATTAGAGTTTTTCTAATGGGCTTGATTAATTTCAATAATTAAGCTCATTTCTTAAATTCTAAATATTTAAGTATCAAAAGAATCATCCACCTCTCTCTCAAGCAAGTGGAATTTGATTGGATAAGTCTTAATCCTCTATTCTCATGACAATTAAATAATGCCCAATTCAATTTTATCAAGATACTATCTCTAGATCTCTAGATAATTACTTATCCCTAAGCTAATTACCTGAAATTGTTAATTTCATATCCAAAATCATATTCAACTCTCGTTTATTATATGATTTAATAGATTTTAACAATCGGTGGTCAATTAATTGCTAACAATTAATCCAAAATTAACAAATCAAAGACTTAAGATAAACCTCTATATGTGCATTGATAAATAATTAAAAACCCATTGTCAAAATATCCAAATTACCTAATCCCACAAGAAGATTAGTTACCCATAACAAATCTTAACCAAAAAACAGTAAATCCTAGTAACAATCTTCATGAATCTATGTAAAAATAGCTAAAAACAAGAATAACAAGAGAAAAAGGAAGAATAAATCCAAATAAATATACTCAATCTTGCAAATATAACTCTTCATTCTTCAAAAGCTATCAAATCTACAAAAATTTCCATTCAAAAGCTTGATTCTCTCTCCTTTTGGCTTGGATCTCAAAACTTGCTAAGAATAATAAAAATGATGTTAGTCCCCCTTTTAATGACTGAAAAGATGTTTTTATATCATGTCCTAGTTGTCCCTTGGATGCCCTTAAGGTTTCTTTGAATTTTCTCCTCGAAATTTGCATTTTCAGTTCGCCTCAGATATGCACGGGCGTGCGGGTGTAATCAATACACCCATGTCGATTTTGACTTTGCAAAACAGTGCCAAAATGATATGCATAGGCATGTTGTTTAAATTTGGCACGCCCGTGTTATTAAAAATGCTACTGGACTTCTATTTTTCCTTTGGTATTTTCAGCATGGACATGCCGTTTGAAACTGACATGCCTGTGTCGTTCAAAATGTTGCTGAATCTTTTCTCTATTGTTGGAAATTTTATCATGGGCATGTCGTTTGAAACAACATGCCCATGTTATTCAATAAGCGACTGTGTCTCTTGATTCTTTGGCTCATAGCTTAACTCTTTTCAGCGTATGCATGTCTGGGATAATCGGCACACCCATGTTGACCAAAATACTTCTAAATTTTATCATTTTCTTCATTAAAAGCTCTCTTTTTTGCATCACAATCCTCCAAAAGATTAGATATGAAAATATAAGTATTTCCCATCAAAACTTATCCAAAATTCATAAGGAACAACATAAAATGGCATCTTTTCAACCCTAAATCAATGGTAAGCACGAGTTCATCAACATGTCAACAACCAAAAAAGAAGTCTTGATGCCTTTGAATTTGACTAGACTCTTAACCTTCATAAATTTTTAATAAGGAATTAAGCGAAAGAAAATTGATGACAATTTACTAATATTTCTAAAATTCAAGTGGTGTTCAACTTGATATGGAAACATTTATTGTTCAACAGCTCAGGTGACAAAAGGTCATGCTAAAGGAGGGGGGTTTTGGTGCCTTTTTATAAGGTTTGATTCTATTATCTCAGTAAACTTTTCATTGTATCTAAATGAATAATTGAATTTATATTTGTAGTTTTAAGATCTATGTATATGTATTACATGCTTTGTCTCTATCAGTGCTTGATTTAACTTTGCATATGTTTTAACTGGTTTCGTATTGTCAGTACAACTCAGCTTAGAATGAGCCACAATGTTTGCGTAAATATAAATTTTATATAGCTATTTGTAGTTTTTTGAAGTTCAAACCGAAATATTTGATATTTGGTTGCTTAGAGCACTTGAGTTCGCTCCATTATATGTAGGTTTGATGATTGTTTTGTTCTGAAGTTTTCTTCTCTAGGATATGGTTCTCATGTTTGAGTGGGAGTTATCAATTGTGTGTGTTTGATATCTTGTGCAATCTGGGGCATTTAAACTAGCCAGGGAGAGTTTTGTGCTATTACAATTTGCGCCTACATCAAGTGTGCACCAATATGACTAGAGCAGAAAGCAGGTAACATATGCCTAATATTATAAGGATGTCTCTGTTGTGTTTTACAGTTCCTAATGAAAGGGAGAGAAAACCTGATTCCCCCTAAAACCTAAATCATGCATAGATCACCAGATTATTCAAATTAAATTACAAAGGGCTAAATTGCATACCTGGCATCATCGTATGTTGAAGCTGAAGACGATTTTGGAGTTTGTCGCCTTCCAGGGGATACACACTTTAAGTTTAGCGGAAGCACTACTGAAGGAACGTAATGTTCTCTCAAAATTGTTATGTTCCCCTGGAGACCACGACCCCTTATTTATAACTGATGATGATGATTAATTTCTATTTTGGTCCTTCAACAAAACAGAAATTCTTATCGGTCTCTACACTTATAATCCTATTACGAGTAGGACACCTCAATAGTCAACAATCCTAATTTGATTAAAACTTTAATTGACTATTTTAATTTGACTGCAATACATATTTAATATTTAAATATATTTAGCCCATACTTATGATTAATTAGAGGATTAATTTTATCAATATAAAATTAATTCTAACAATCTCCCACTTGGGCTAACATATATTAAATATAAATGTATATACCTTAATGAGCTCATAAAAGCAGTCATACTAAAGGTGCCTCAAACAATCTCGTCCATTGATTTTATCGATAAAAGACTGAAGGGTCAGTCGCCACATTCATCGTGACTCAAACTACCATCAATCACATTACCAATACTCTCAAATGACATAGATCAATAATAGGAGTGTAGCATGGAAACTATATGTAATGTGATCTAATCATGCCTGTTTCCAACTGGTCATACTTTAGTGAGATCAATCAATAATAATATAGAGTGTAACAAAATAAATACTTTATTTTCTGTAGAAACTGAGTATTAATAACATAATATATCCATTACAAAACAGAGTATACACAAATATAATGTAACCATAATGAACAATCTCCCACTGAAACTAAATAGTCTCAAATAATGTGACACCCATATTAGCAGTGTGCTCATGAAAAACTTTCGGTATCACAGCCTTAGTGAGCGGATCTGCAATCATGGAGTTCGTTCCAATATGCTCTATGGATATCTATCCACTCTGTACTCTCTCCCTCACAGCCAGAAACTTTATCCCAATGTGTCTCGATCGAGAAGAGCTTCTGTTGTTGTTGGAGAATAAAACTGCTGAGTTATTATCACAGTATAACTTTAATGGCCTTTCAATGTCATTCACAATGCGCAGCCCTGTGACAAAGTTCCTCAGCCAGATTGCCTGATTGGATGCCTCATAGCTTGCTACAAATTCTGCTTCCATGGTGGAAGTAGCTACTAGAGTTTGTTTCACACTCTTCCAAGAAATAGCACCACCAGCCAAGAGATATATGTAGCCTGATGTGGATTTTCGACTGTCTTGACATCCCGCGAAATCAGAATCAGTATACCCAATGATCTCAAGCTGATCTGATCGCCTGTATGTGAGTATATGTCCCTTAGTTCTCTGAAGATATCTCAAGACTCTTTTGGCTGCTTTCCAATGATCCATTCCTGGATTGCTGAGATATCGCCCTAACATGCCAACTATGAATGAAATATCTGGACGAGTGCAAACTTGAGCATACATCAGACTCCCAACTGCTGACGCATAAGGAATCTTCTGCATCTCCTGAATCTCAAGTTCACCCTTTGGACACTGATTAAGACTGAATTTATCTCCTTTAGCAACTGGGGTATCAATTGGTCTACTGTTGTGCATACTAAATCTCTTGAGCACTTTCTCAATATAGCCCTTTTGTGATAATCCAAGAATACCACGAGTACGGTCTCGATGTATTTGAATCCCTAATACAAAAGAAGCTTCACCTAAATCTTTCCTCTCAAAGTGTTTTGAAAGAAAGACTTTGGTCTCGTGCAGCAAGTCCTTACAGTTAGTAGCAAGCAATATTTCATCCACATATAAGACCAAAAAGATAAACCTACTCCCACTAAACTTGTGATACACACAATCTTCCACAGCATTTGTCTCAAAACCAAAAGAGACAACTACTTCATGGAACTTGAAGTACCACTGACGAGAAGCTTGCTTGAGTCCATAAATGGATTTCTTTAATCTGCATACCAGTCGCTTTGGGTCTCCAGACACAAAGTTTTCTGGCTGCACCATATAGATGGTTTCATCAATGTCTCCATTGAGAAACGCAGTCTTCACATCCATTTGATGTAACTCAAGATCAAAATGTGCAACTAGAGCCATGATTGTCCTAAAAGAGTCCTTCGATGAAACCGGAGAGAAGGTCTCTTTATAGTCAATCCCTTCCTTCTGAGTGAAGCCTTTGGCTACAAGACGAGCCTTATATCTTTCCACATTACCTTTAGAATCCCTCTTGGTTTTAAATATCCATTTGCAACCAATGGGTTTCTTTCCTTCAGGTAATGGGATAAGATCCCAAACTTGATTGTCTTGCATAGATTTATATTCTTCACTCATTGCCTTAATCCACTTATGAGAGTTGGAATCCTGCATGACATGATGAAAGCTGATTGGATCATCTTCCACCATGTCTACAGTGTCTTCATGTTCCTGAAGATATACTACATAATCATCTGGAATAGCATTTCTTCTCTCTCTAGTGGACCTCCTTAAAGGCACAGGTTCTGGCTCAAATTCTTGAGGTTGTTGAGCTTGTTCTTGAGGAAGTTGGTCAACATTGTCTTGTATTGGAACTTGATGTGCTTCTGGAACAGTGACAGGCGTAGGAACCAGAACACTGTTAGGAGCAATGATAGGAATCGACACTGAGTGTTCCTGACTCGATCCCTCCTCAAAGACAATGTTTCTAACCTTATTTCTCCCCCCCAAACTCAACATCCTCAAAGAATGTTGCAATTTCCGTCTTAAAACTAGATCTGGAAGTAGGATTATAAAACTTAAAACCCCGAGATCGCTCAGAATAACCAACAAAGTATCTACTAACAGTTTTGGAGTCCAATTTTGTCTCATTAGGCCTATAAGGCCTAGCCTCAGCAGGACATCCCCAAACATGAAGGTGCTTTAGATTGGGCTTGCGTCTAGTCCAAAGCTCATAAGGTATTTTTGTAGCTGCTTTAGTTGGTTCTCTGTTAAAAAGATAGACTACTGTCTTTAATGCTTCTCCCCATAGAGACTCAGTTAAAGAAGAATGACTAATCATACTTCTAACCATATCCATAAGAGTCCTATTACGTCTCTCAGATACACCATTCATACTGGGTGTACCAGGCATTGTGTATTGAGGGACTATACCACAGTCCTGCAGGAAAATAGCAAATGGCCCTGGACGTTGTTCACCTGAACCATCATATCTGCCATAGTACTCACCTCCACGGTCAGATCTAACAGATTTAATCTTCTTTCCGAGTTGATTTTCAACTTCGGCCTTATAAGATTTGAAAACGTCCAGAGACTCAGATTTCTCATGAATGAGATATAGGTACCCATAACGTGAGTAATCGTCTATGAATGATATAAAGTATCTTTGACCATTCCTAGTTGCTGTAGGGAATGGGCCACAGATGTTCGTATGTATCAACTCTAAGACGTTTGATGACCTATTGGCACCTAATCTCTTTTGTTTAGTATGTTTACCTTTAATACACTCAACACAGGAGTCCAAATCTGTGAAATCAAGTGTATTTATGATACTATCTGACACAAGACGCTCTATTCTAGATTTGGATATGTGACCCAAACATCTGTGCCATAGAGCAGCTGAGTTATCCATATTCAGCTTTCTTTTGGTACCTATAGTACTAACTTGCAGGGTTTCATTATAAGAGGCATCGATATCTAACATATATAGATTATGAAGTGCATACAAGAAACCAGTACCTAAAATTTTTGAATCCATAGATAAAGTAACTTTATTGTTTCCAAATGAATAAGTAAAACCAGATTTGTCCAAATGGGAAACAGAAATTAAATTCCGTCTAAACGTCGGAATAACAAAAGTATCTACAAGATCCAAAAAACAACCAGTTCTTAAACATAATCTAATATGCCCAATTGCCTCCACTTCCACCGGCTCGCCATTTCCCACATAGACATATCTTTCACCGTCAGTTGGCTTTCGGTAGCTCAGGCAACCCTGCAATGAAACACTTATGTGAGCGGTAGCAACAGAATCCATCCAATAAGTATTTCTAGGAGCTAAAGTTAAATTAACCTCAGAACAGACTAAAACAAGGTACTTACCCTTCTTGACACGCCATGTGGCGTATTTAGGACAGTCCTTCTTTAAGTGTCCAGACTTGCTGCAGAAGAAGCATTTTAATTCCTTAGGCTTCTTTTGCACAGGACCTTTATTAGCAGTCTTATTCTCAGCAGTCTTGTTTCTCTTCTTGTTCTTGCCCTTATCTGCTGAAGAGACCAGATGAGCACTCTCCCTCTTAGTAGCCAACAACTTTTCCTCCTCATCCACACAATGAGCAATGAACTCGTTAAGAGTCCATTTGCTCGGCTGGCAGTTATATGAAGTCCTGATCTGCACATACTGTGGTGGAAGAGAATTCAAAGCTAGATGGACTAACAGGTCATCTGGTAAAACCAAATCCAGGTCCTTTAGCCTCTTGGCTATTTGGGACATGCTCAGTATATGCTCCCGAACACTACTATTGCCAGTATACCTTATGGAGGTGAGTTTCGCTAAAAGCGTCCCCACTTCGGCCTTGTCATTTTTGACATAGACATTCTCCAGCTCAGCAAGATAGTTTTTAGCATTACTTTCTTCAGCAGAAATGGCTCCTCAAACATGTTCTGGGATTCCCTGCTGCATGATCATAAGACCTAAGCGGTTAGAACGCTCCCACTTCTCATACTGAACCCTCTGAGCATCTGTGCTCTCTTCAGTAAGAGGAGTAGGTTTGTCCATCCTGAATGCAAGGTCCAAGTCCATACAACCCAGATAAATCATGATGCTTGATTTCCATGAACCAAAGTTTGACCCCTCAAGCATAAGGACAGTGTTAGGGTTATACGGCATGCTAGCTGAATTCAGAGAAAATAAATAATAAATAAATGACATAAGCTCACAATCCAAAAAATAATTAAAACAAACAATAATAGAGTTCAAATAATAGAAACAAGATACCAGCTCAAAATTAATATTTTCATCTTTGGATATGAAACATTAACTGTAATTGGCATCTCAATGCAGTAATCAAATATTGAAAATTCAATCCTGTCAAATATTAAATCTTCCTTTGGGCCGATTTATTATCCACATGGATGAAAACATAATAATTATCACATATTTATCACTGCACATGTATTCTCAATTCAGCCAGATAGCAACATTCCTTTGGGCCGGTTTACTACCCGCAATGAATTTTAATACACCTGTTTAATATCCCAAACTAAATCAATTTACACAATAGAGGTCACTTTGGCGACTTTTTACTTTAATTAATTTATTAAAAATATTAGACACAATCAGGACTAAAATACCAAAATTTAAACTCAATAAATTCTCAAATACAATTAAAATTTAATATTTGTAATAAATATAAAATTAAACTTTAATTGAACTGTAATTGCAATATTTATATTAATTAAATTTAAACTCAATTAAATATTGCAATAAAAAAAATAAAAATAAAAATAAACTTTAATTAATTAAAAAAAAACAATTCACATATTGCAATGTTATGAAACAAAAGCCAAAAAGGTTTGTTTCCATCCACGTAGAAACAAATAAATAACCATGTGGATTCCGCCCATGGTGTCATGGCCCCCCAATTTAAGAAATTCTTATGTAAAGAATAAGACTACCCATAATTTCATTTCTTTACCTCAACAACTGGTTTCTACGTTCAGTACAAGAAAAGAAATTTAAGCTAATAAGCTTCTCTTAAAATTATAGCAATTAACATAAAGCAAAAGATCACAGTTACCAAAAATAAAGAGTAAAATTTCAAAAGCACAAACAAACCGAGAAAATACAAAGGCTGAAAAGCAAATTGCAAATTCCAATTTTCCATGTCTAACCTTCTTTATCGGAATCCAAGAAATTTGGACTTCACGGTTCTGTTTAGGTTTTTATCAGAATTTCACCAAATTTTTTTTAATTAATTAAACTGATTAATTAACCAAAAATCAAATCAAACCAAAATTGATTCAGATTACTAAATTTGATTCCAAATTAATTCTAGAAAATTATAATCGCCGAATTAATTTTCTAGAATCAAAACAATAATCAATACCGCAATTTAATCGGAAAATCTAGCAACCTAGCACAAGGCTCTGATACTAATTGAAAGGGAGAGAAAATCTGATTCCCCCTAAAACCTAAATCATGCATAGATCACCAGATTATTCAAATTAAATTGCAAATGGCTAAATTGCATACCTGACATCATCGTATGTTGAAACTGAAGACGATTTTGGAGTTTGTCGCCTTCCAGGGGATACACACTTTAAGTTTAGCGGAAGCACTACTGAAGGAACGTAATGTTCTCTCAAAATTGTTATGTTCCCCTGGAGACCACGACCCCTTATTTATAACTGATGATGATGATTAATTTCTATTTTGGTTCTTCAACAAAACATAAATTCTTATCGGTCTCTACACTTATAATCCTATTACGAGTAGGACACCTCAATAGTCAACAATCCTAATTTGATTAAAACTTTAGTTGACTGCAATACATATTTAATATTTAAATATATTTAGCCCATACTTATGATTAATTAGAGGATTAATTTTATCAATATAAAATTAATTCTAACACCTAATAGAAGAAAGGTTTAATTTTTATTTGATTGGTGAAAAGATAAGTCATTGCCTTTTTTTCAATTCACATTCTTTGCAGTACATGTAAGCCCAGCACATTTCATATCTGGCTCGAACTGGTTAAATTGTTCTGGTTCGTTTATTTAAGTTTCTAAACTCCAAATTTTAGGAAAGCACTGGTGATTTATGTATAGATTATATTTTCAAGAAATGTTTTGGGTTGATTTTTTTAGTGAGAAGATTATAATACTGATACAAACTATAATGCTCTTCATGTTTGATTTTTTAAATTCTATGTTTGTTAAAAATAGCTTTGCTTGAGATTTTCGTTTTGTTACTTGCATGTTTAACCATTCATTGCGGTCTAAACTATTAAAATATTTTATTTTTTGTATCAGGTTTAAGTCAAACTATTTAGCTTCTGTGAAGTTTAAGCTTTGAGTTTTTTGACCAAAAAGTTCAGCAAAAGATCTTTTACCATATAAACATGATATAGTTTTCTTGACTTTGGCATGCAAACAATTGTCCTTCAATTTGGGTTTGAGCAATTGTGTGTTTGAGGCTTGTAGTGGTATTTTGTCTTTATTTGCTGCTCAGGTATACTTGGTCTTTAGACTATGATGATGTGAAAATATTAAATTTTTTGTTATCTTAAAATGATCTTCTATTCCTTTTATTCCCTATGTCGGGCTGGTGCAAAGCATGTAATAGCATAATATGCCTGCAAACTAATTGTTGGGAACCTATCACTGGGTGAAAGGCTAAATCTTTAATAAGACCGAACAATTTTTGATAAATGATGTAACTGTAATTCTAATAATTTAAATCAACTAAAAAAATGTGACTATTGTTATATAATTATATTTGATTATGGCTTTAATTGTCATTGCAATTAATATGACTATTGTTATATAGAGGTAATAATTATAGAGACACCTTCACCTTCGAAAAAATATATTTTAAGTCAATAAAATTTTATAATGTCTTTTTAAAAATATTTCTAAAAAAATATCTCCTGCAAAATAAATATAAAATTATCATAATAATTAAACTCTGTAAAATATTCTATTCACTAATGATAAAAAAAAATAATAAACTTATTAAATTGTACTCGGGCGATATTATATCCGAGCATCGTTCGGATTAATGTCTAGTTTTAAAAGATTTTTTTAGGAGATTAGGTTTTAATTCATTATTTTCATTGATTTTTTTTATTTCAATTCTATTTATAAGGCGGTTATTGTAACTCCAAAAAAAAAAAAAACACAAACGAATAAAACTATAAAAATTAATTTATTATAAAAGTTAAGAGTTATTTTTTTATTTTTTTAAAAATATATAAATTAATTAATATTATTAAATTATATTAATATATAATTTATTTATAGAAGATTAAAAGTCACAAATATAATTTATTTAATTAATATTTTAAAATTATATTAATGAGAAATTATTTAAATTTATTAAATTTTAAAATTTATATAAATTATTAAAATTAAATAAAAATTTAATTACAAAATAAAGAAAGAAAAATAACATATTTTAAAAAATTGATGATGTGTCAATTTAATAGCCTTTTTTTTCCTTCCTTTTCTTTACTTTTTTATATAGATACACATATAGATAGATATAGATAAACATAAAAAGCAAGTTTTTTTTTTTTTTTTGAGGCAACATAAAAAGCAAGTTTATTGATTAATGAATACATCTCGCCTTAGTTTTTTGTATGGAAGCTAGTTGAGTTCAAGTTTCCAACTATACATTTAATATAGAATTTGACTTACCTACTACAGAAATTGTAGATGCAAAATTTTTATTTTTATATTACTTTTTATATGTTAAATTTTCTTAATAAAAGAAAGTATAAAACCCAATATTCATCCTAAAATACAATTTTTTTTTTGAAAAAAAAATCCTAAAATAATAAATAACTATTATTTTTAAACTTAAAAAAATTATGTGAATAAAAAATCATGATTTTCTCTTTAAGAAATCGGGAAAGATAAATAAAATATTGTCCATTAGATGAGAAAAATTGAGGAGAATATTTGGCGATTGAAGGTTGAGAAAAAAAATAATGAATTAGAAAAATTTTATAATTTGAAGTGTATAAGTAATTTATTCTTTTATTAAATTTGGTTTTTCTATTTTCAATTAATTTTACTATTAAAAGTAAAACTAAAATTTTTATTCTTTTTAGTAAAAGTTTCAGATTTAATTCACCTTGAAAAATAAAAAAGTTAATGATTAATTAGATCATAACATTAATTTTGGGTTTGATTTCAAATGCTAAACTAATTCTAAAAATAATTTTGAATAAAATAGAATATACTAATTTATTTTTTTCTATCTTTCACATTCATGAATCATAATAAGCAGGCCGAATCAAAGGAGAAACTGGGGAGAGTGAACCCCTCGCTACAAAAAATCTGTTACTTAGTGATTGATTTCTCGCGACGATTAATTAAAACCATCGTTAAATTTTTACTATTGCGACAGTTTTATAACCGTCGTAAAATAAAAATATTTAGTGGTGATTAATATTACTTTGCGACGGTTTTTACCGCCGCTATCTATAAATATAATTTAAAAAATTAGTAATTTATTATTTGGGCTGTTCCAACCGTCGCAGAGTTATTGTGTTAAAATTACATCATTTTATTACTGTCCATACGTCAATTAAGCCCTCCATTTCGTCTCTCTTTCTGATTACTCTCTCAATTTAGATCTTTTTCTGCTGCTCTCTCCCTCTCTTGTTGGTCATCCATCGGTTGCTAACCATCCACTGAAAGCTCTCTCTATCAGGGGGGCGAAGCTAGAAGTTAAAAAGAAGGAGGGCAAATTTTTCTTTGTAAAATCTTGACATCACCCTTATTAAGGAAAAAAATTAAATAATTTATTTACTTTCTTAAAAAATAGTTGAATAAAAAATTATATCACAATATTAGAAGTATAAATAATAAAATAAAAAATAAAAATTATAACCTTTTATTTTTTTATAATCTTTTTTTCTTTTTATTGTGCTTTTAATTTTTTCTTAGATCTTTGATTTATGGAATGAGTTCAAATTAATTTAGTTTTTGCATTTGAAATGTATCAATTTTTCTAGAAGAAAAATATATTTAATTATGAAAGAAATAATTTATTAATTTTTTTTTCTTGCATAAGCTAAATGATAGGAGGCAATTTAAAATTTTGAAGGGGAGCAAATAAGTAATTCTAACAATTTTCACAACTATATATATAAATTATTTTTTTTCTCAAAAGAACCGCCCCCTTTCCTCTCAACGTGGCTTTGCCACTGCTCTCTATTGTTGGCTTTCCACAAAAAGCTCTCTCTCTTGCTGGTCGTCCACTGAAAGAAACTCCAGTTTTATATGGGTGTGTTTTCTTAAATTAGAATTACTTACCATTAGATCAGATTGCAAAAGTTTAAATTGAAGCAAATTAAGGACATATGCATTCATAATTTGTTCAAATAATCCATAAGATTAATGAATCTGAATTGAAAATTTGTTTTTAATCTCTCATGTGCATCAGAAATGGTTGTGAATTCTCATGTCTTTCTCTTTGCATTAGGAGAAAATTTGGGTTTTGAGACTCCAAAAGTGATTGGATTACCTAGTAAGTCTAGAACATTTGCTTGGTTTGGTTGAATTAGAAGGAGAATATTCCTGTAAGTGGCTGCCTTAGCCTTGTAGACAACAAAATTTATGTGTTTTTCTTGAAGGAGAGCTGGTAGTCTATTCATTAGGACCTGTGTTTCTTTTACATGGAAATGATTTTAAATCTTCGCTGTCATATTTTTCTTAAGCAACAATAATTTCGGTCCAATTTATATTGGAGTTAAGTAAGCAACAATAATAATTTTGGTCCAAGTTAATTACAGAATTCTAATAGTTTCAAACTATCTGATGTAGTTGAGGATATTGTTTTTGCAAGGTCTTCCGTTGGATTAGGCTTTTTAGCATTGTATTTGTGTACTAAAATCAAGCATTTGATCAAAGCGAGCATGTGGCCAAATTGCAAAGTTTTTGAGATTACTAATATTTTATACATATAATGGTTTGAAGGATCACTTATGTCCCATTTCTACAGCCAGCTTGATCCATTTATGCTCTTTCAATTGTAAGAAATTGTCTAAAGTTTTAGTCCATATGACGCTGCTTTGTGTTCTCAATATATGTTGCAATTACTGATGGAATTGTCTATATGATTGACAAGGTAAGTTTGGAGATAGTCTTTTGCAATTGGAATTTGTATTTTTATTTATTCATGACAATAGACGGAGAAAAAAAATTATATTGTTACAATATTTATTAGGGCTCTAGATGTTTATAAGAAGGCTGCAAGTCCAGTATATGTTATGTGGTTCCAAAAATTTTAGATTTCTTAAATTTTAGTATTATGGTTATACGCAGCTGCAAAAACAATAATGCAAAAAAAAAATAAATAAATAAATTATGGCAATTATAAACCATAACAAAATAAAAGAATAAAATAAAATGAACCGTGCAAAAGAAAACTATATAACTGTATAAAAATGCCGATATTTATTAGAACAGCGCAAAATTTTTAGAATAGAGTTAAAATTAATTGCTGTAATATATGTGAAATTTAACGACGGATGAAATATCGTTGCAAAATATTATTTCGCGACGGTTAAGCCAGCTGTTGTCTAAAATCGTCGCAAAGTGATCTTGTGACGATATTATTAGTGACGGATTTCAAATCGTCGGTAGAGTTATTTAGTGACTGTTTCTAATGCTTTTTTAACTGCCGCTAAATCCTCAATTTTTTTGTAGTCCCCTGCTTCTTACATATATATGTGTGTGTGTGTGTATATGTGTCTACGTGTATGGGTGTGTAATGTATATGTTAAAAATAAAAAAATAATTATTTTTTATTTTATTTTTATATATAAAGTTTTATGTGTCTAATTTAAATATGGATAAAATTATTAATAATGAATCTAATTAAATAAATAAAATTCTTAAAAAGTACTTTTTATTTTGATACAATTTCGTTGTTTTCAAATTAATTTATATTTTTTATATAAAAAGAATAAAATTTTATTAATTAAAATTTTTAAATATAAAAATTGGTATAATAAATTTGAATTGTATTAATTTTTTTAAAATATAAATGTCTAAATAAATATTTATTTATAATTAAATATTTATTAATAAATTTATATTTTGAGCTAAATCTCAATGTTATATATATATATATATTTATATTATATTCCATAAATTTATTTAAAATAATTAATTTAAGTACTTTTTTTAAAGATCTTAAAAATATATTAAATAATTAAAATATCTTAAAAATAAATAAAAATTATTTAAAAAATAATATATGTGGTGTAATTTATTAAATTAGTATTTCGTTTTAATTTTTTTATTTAAAAATTTTACTCCTTCTCAACTTAATCATGATTACGCCATTGATAATAAGATTATTAACAGGTAGGAAAATCTTAAAAAAATTAAAGGAATTAAGTAAGAATAGAGAATTTGAGAATAGGAAAAAAAAGTATGAAGTGAAAAAGATAATCTATGAGGTTTTGAGTTTAAATTTTTTTAGTATGTAGTGTTTTAGAATTTAGCAAAAGAGAATTTTATTGTTTATATGGTGATATCTTAACTCAAAAAAACAATTAAAAAAAAAAACCTGTGGCCCTTAATTACAATAAGCTTTTCCTTCCAGGAAGCAATCGTAAGCCTGCGTGCGTCATCCACATTAGAATTTAGAAGAGCTGTCGAAACTACTGGGTACCTTCAATTTTTCTTATTTTTTTTCCCACTTTTGAACTTTCAAAATGGTGCCTTGGAGTCAATCTTGAACCTAAAAATCTTCTGATAAAAAAAAACAAAAAAAAACAAAAAAATCTAAGATGAATTATTAAGCTGGCCCACAAATATCTGCAGCCTCATAGAGTAATACTAAAAGAAAAAAGAAGGAACTGATCAAATAGAAATTTCATCTGTTATTTCCAAGAGCAAATAATATATTTTAAAAAATAAAAAAAGAAAAATAATATATTTTAAAAAATTGATAATATATCTTCACGAAGCCACTGAAATATGAAGACTTTGCGAGGATAAGGAGTTTGCTTGGACTTATAAAACAAGTTTAAAGGGGAGTGTTGAAATATAAACTTGTTTTAAGCCCACCTCAAAGAATCTTCTAATATTTTTCACATGATGAATTACATGTCAAAGGTAGATTAGATTGTTAAAAATGGTATTGCAAATGCATGATTTTGATGGTATGTGTTAGGTGTGTGTTAGGTATGTTTATGTGGTTTGTATTGATTTTGAGTTAGTATAAATACCCCGTCCCATTGTGAGTTATATGTATCAAAAAAAATCAGAAAGAAGATAAGAAGCAAAACTTCTTTTGAGTATTGAGTGTTGTTGTATAAGTTTATATTGAAAGAGCGATAGTTGTGTTGTAATAAATTTTCATAGTTTTTCTTGCAAATGTGTTTTGGTGTTAACATCTTTTGCATGGAAATGATTTTAAATCTTCGCTGTCATATTTTTCTTAAGCAACAATAATTTCAGTCCAATTTATATTGGAGTTAAGTAAGCGACAATAATAATTTTGGTGCAAGTTAATTACAGAATTCTAATAGTTTCAAACTATCTGATGTAGTTGAGGATATTGTTTTTGCAAGGTCTTCCGTTGGATTAGGCTTTTTAGAATTGTATTTGTGTACTAAAATCAAGTATTTGATCAAAGCGAGCATGTGGCCAAATTGCAAAGTTTTAGATTTTTGAGATTACTAATCTTTTATACATATAATGGTTTGAAGGATCACTTATGTCCCATTTCTACAGCCAGCTTGATCCATTATGCTCTTTCAATTGTAAGAAATTGTCTAAAGTTTTAGTCCATATGACGCTGCTTTGTGTTCTCAATATATGTTGCAATTACTGATGGAATTGTCTATATGATTGACAAGGTAAGTTTGGAGATAGTCTTTTGCAACTGGAATTTGTATTTTTATTTATTCATGACAATAGACGGAGAAAAAAATTTATATTGTTACAATATTTATTAGGGCTCTAGATGTTTATAAGAAGGCTGCAAGTCCAGTATATGTTATGTGGTTCCAAAAAAATTTTAGATTTCTTAAATTGAACACGTCTGAAATATGGAGGGAAGAAATTATGTTTTGTAGGATATAAGCTTGTGATTTGAAACCATGCTATTGGGCTAAAATAAGCTATTGTTGTACGGGGCTAAGGGACTGACTACAGTTTCTTGTTCTGTGTTTTGTAAATGACATTTTCTCCATTGCATGTTTGTAGTGTTCTTTCACTGTCTCATATCTACATTTTCTGACCCACCATTTTTATTTCACATTGTCATTTCAATTTAAGGGGTGCCTTGTTTTGAACTCTTCACGAATTATTGAAGTAATTTTACTGAAAATTATTTTCAACTGTGGCAGGGGATTGCTAAGTTATACATGGAGGTCACAAATCTTGCTGCAAGGGCTGGAAAGGGTATGTTACTGTTCAATATTTTGCAATTTATTTTAATTGAAGTTGCGTCGAACTAGATGAATCTAATTTTCTGTTATATACCTCTGAGGTGGTTGATCTGAGCACTTTCTTTAATCTTTAACGCCTTCAATAACCAGTTTATTGACATTTCTCTAAGAGATTCAGAGAACAATTAAATATATTTAATTCTATTGTCATATTAGATTTATTCTTCATAATTTTTTCCAAAAAGAGGTTCAAGGTTATCAAGTGGTAAGGATGTACAGACTTGAGTGCCTCAGACTTGGTTTGGTACCTCTATAACATTGGTCATAATTTTTGATTCATAAAGAGAGAAACCACAAAGAATCACACGTAATACACTAATTATTACAAGACATTAGATGAATTTTATCAATAAATATTCATTCATTCATTATTGTTGTTTTATTTTTCTTTGGATAACAGGCTTGTGAGTATATCAAAGACCAAGAGCAAAACCAATGGCAAGAATTATAGTCATAAGGACAAGTACTATGAACCGATGTCTAGTAGTCCAAGTGGTGTGATAGAAGCAAATGTTTTTAGTTGTGACAATCTAAAATATTCTTCTCATTTGTAAATCATAGTTTAAAAATATATTAAATAATTAAAATATCTTAAAAATAAATAAAAATTATTCAAAAAATAATATATAAGATGTAATTTATTAAATTAATATTTCGTTGTAATTTTTTTATTTAAAAATTTTACTCCTTCTCAACTTAATCATGATTACGCCATTGATAATAAGATTATTAACAGGTAGGAAAATCTTATAAAAATTAAAGGAATTAAGTAAGAATAGAGAATTTGAGAGTAGGAAAAAAAAGTATGAAGTGAAAAAGATAATCTCCATGAGGTTTTGAGGTTTAAATTTTTTTTAGTATGTAGTGTTTTAAAATTTAGCAAAAGAGAATTTTATTGTTTATATGGTGATATCTTAACTCAAAAAAATAATTAAAAAAAAAACCTGTGGCCCTTAATTACGATAAGCTTTTCCTTCAAGGAAGTAATCGTAAGCCTGCGTGCGTCATCCACATTAGAATTTAGAAGAGCTGTCGAAACTACTGGGTACCTTCAATTTTTCTTTTTCTTTTTTTCCCACTTTTGAACTTTCAAAATGGCGCCTTGGAGTCAATCTTGAACCTAAAAATCTTCTGATAAAAAAAACAAAAAAAAAATCTAAGATGAATTATTAAGCTGGCCCACAAATATCTGCAGCCTCATGTAATAATAAAAGAAAAAAGAAGGAACTGATCAAATAGAAATTTCATCTGTTATTTCCAAGAGCAAAAAATATATTTAAAAAAAATAAAAAAAGAAAAATAATATATTTTAAAAAGTTGATGATGTGTCAATTCAGTAGCCTTCTATCTTTTCTTGACTTTTATATGACATATGCATAAACCCAAAAGCACGTTCATTGACTAATAAATACATATCTATACTGTATTTCACCTTAAGTTTTGCGTCGAAGCCGGTTGAGTTCAAGTTTCCATCCATACAATCAATATAGAATTTGACTTCCCTATTACAAATATTGGAGACGCAAAAATTTTATTTTTATATTAATTTTTATATGTTAAATTTTCTTGAAAAAAGAAAGTATAAAACCCAATATTCATCCTAAAATACAAAGTAACTATTATTTTTAAACTTTAAAAAAATATATGAATAAAAATTCATGATTTTCTCTAAACAAATCTTAAAAATAAAAAATGAGTAAATATGAATGTTTAAAACTTAAGAAATCGGGAAAAATAAATAAAATATTGTCCATTAGTTGAGGAAAATTTAGGAGAATATTTGGCAATTGAAGGCTGAGAAAAAGAATAATGAATTATAAAAATTTTATAATTTGAAATTTTTAGTTTATCTATTTTAAATTATTTTTACTATTAAAAATAAAAATAATTTTTTTTTCTTTTCGGTAAGAGTTTTAAATTTAATTCACCTTTAAAAAATAAAAAGGTAATGATTAATTAGATCATAACATTAATTTTGGATTTGATTTCAAATACTAAACTAATTCGAAACTTAAATTTGAATAAAATAGAATATAATAATTTTTTTGTTATTTTCACATTCATGAATCATAATAAGATAATTTAGCACTTAGGAAAATCTTAAAAAAAATAAAGGAATTAAGTAAGAATAGAGAAATTGAGAAATGGTGTCTTGGAGTCAATCTTGAACCTAAAAAAATCTTAGATGAATTATTAAGCTGGCCCACAAATATCTGCAGCCTCATAAAGTAATACAGATGAAATATAAACTTCATCTGTTATTTAGAAGAGCAAGAGTGAGAGAATTCGGTAGCCATGATCATAATACTTCTTTTCTTGCTTATCAACTTTAGGTGTACAATCACACAACCCATTTACTTGCATCATAACTGCTCAAACACAACTACTTTCACTGAGAACAGCACCTATCAGTCAAATCGAAATCTTGTACTCTCTTCTCTTTCCACAAATGTTATCAACAATAATGGATTCTATAACGCCTCTGCAGGGCAGGACCTTGATGCTGTATATGGCCTCTGTCTCTGCCGTGGTGACTTGAGCACCGACGTTTGCCAAGATTGTGTCACTTTAGCAACCCAAAACATAGTCCGAAATTGTCCCATCGAAAAAGTGGCCGTAGAATGGTATGATGACTGTTTCCTACGTTACTCAAATCAATCCATCTTCGGTATTCTGGAGACAAGTCCTGCTGTATACTGGTTGAATGCATTTAATATCACAGACCGAATTTACTTTAGTCAGCTAATAATTGATCTCATGAAAGATAAAGTTTCTGTTGCCTCAAATGCTTCATCAGGTGCCAAAAAGATTGCCGTCGGAAATTATTCTTCTCAAAGCAGTACAGTGTACTTCCTTTTGGAGTGCAGCCCGGACCTAAATGTCTCTAATTGTGAAACGTGTCTTCTAACAGCTATCGCTAAGTTGCTAGTTTATGTCAGTAGGAGCAAAGGAGCAAGAGTTTTATTTCCTAGCTGTAATATTCGGTTTGAAGTTTATCCATTTTATAATTCAACTTTCTTTGACGATTTGCTGCCATCACCACCTTCATCTTTACCTATTCCTTCCCCGCCACCAAAAGGTACGTAAAAATTAAGTTGCAAATTATAAAAAGAATATTATTATCATATGGTGCATGATCACATAACATGAAAATGATATTTCAATTGACAAAGGAGGAGAAGGAAGCAGAATTAGGCGAATAGGATTCACTGCAGGTGCAATCGTACCATTTCTCGGGGTAATACTGTTCAGTGTTTGCGTTTATACATTATGGAGAAGGAAAAAGGGTATAGAATAAAATTCTAGCTAGCTACTACATTAATATACAAGCACCCTATTACCCTCTCTCTCATTAACACAATTAAACTATTATATGTGCAGGGGAGAGAGAAAACAGCCAAGAAGTTCAGTTACTTGATTTGGGAGGTGGAACAATTGGTTGTAGCCACTCAAATGAAAATATTGGAGGACAAAAGCCCGTGGACAATGATAATTTTCTTTTTTTTCAGTTAGATATTGTAAGTCAAGCTACAAAGCATTTTTCCAATGAGAATAAACTCGGAGAAGGCGGCTTTGGCCCAGTATATAAGGTAATTAATCCTTGGTCTCTGAACCAACTGGTCAATTACTCAAGTCTTTAAGTTACTCTTGTCTATACTGCTGCCTCCCTCCTATTAAAATTAATTGTGGCATTTAATCACTATATTCTATTTATTTTATAATAAATTATTATATTAATTGTCATAGACTTAGGTACTCTATTAATTCATTTATGTTACAATTATTATACTCCCACTTTATTAATTTAACTTATTTTTTTATTATATAAAATAATAATTTAAATGTGACAAATTTTACTTTTAAAAGTGATAAGTTGAGTCGGATGAAGGAATTATGTATATATACTCTCCACTAACACACAATAAAATTTTTAGATTTGCATGTATTTTTTGAGTTTATTGAACTCAATCCTCTCTATAAAATGATGTTCAGTGAATAAACGATACTGTTAATTAGTGACAATTATTGCTATTTTGTTTCAATTATATCCACCTTAGCCTTGGATGTTATTTGATTCTACATGACGCACTGATTTACCAGGAATAGATTTGATTGTGTTGAAAATATTAAAATGCACCATTTTTTTTATGGCTCAGACAAATTTTTAGACTATCACTTTTTATCGGTTGGATCGAAGCCTATATAGTTTGTATTAGTTAAATTAGTATAATTTTAAAAAATATTAGTACATTTAAACTAGTAAAAAGGGTAACCCGATGTACTAATATTCTCGCTATATGCAGAGTCTAAGAAAGGTCTGACCCATTGAATCTTAGTATTATATATAATTTCTCTAATTTTATTTTGATCATTAAAAATATTATAGATATGAAAAATTCATTAGTTCAATATAGAATAATTAAACTTTAGTAACTTAATAAATAAAATATAATAAGTGAATATCTCAATGAAAATCTTCAATTTTAGTGTAATAACGTTGGTTAAAAACATCAAAATATTAATATTTTAAACTTTCTACATTTATATGAAAACAATTATTTGATGGGAAATTATTAGCAGTAGTTTTTAGTCGATAAATTTGCATTTAACTTCAATGTTTAGTTGACAAAATACATAAGTTTGGATTAAACTAACAAAAATAATATTTTGAAGATTTGTCTGAGCCACAAAAATGTTGTATTTTAATACCTTCAACAATCAGTTCTATTCCTGCCAAGTCAATACGATGTTGGAAATGGGTTTATCCCACATTGAAAATACAAAAGAAAAAGAAAGGGAATATAAAGTTTGAGGGAGGAAAGACAAAATTGGCTAAGGCCATTTTGTCAAAGAATCCCAACAACTTGAAGAAGCCCAATAATTCATGAAGTCCAACACTCAATTCAATGAAGTCCAAGAAGAAAATTATCCATGGAGTCCACAAAAATCCAACTTGGTATCAGAGCCTGTCGAGTTGGGATCCGAACCCGAAGTATGAGGGTCGAGTTACTGTACCCTGATGGACCCGGGTTGGGCCGTCGATACTTGTCAAGTGGCTGAATTGCCACTTGAGGGGGGAGTGTAAAAGATTGTGGGGTAATCCCACATTGATTAAAAATAAAAAGAATTGAAATGCTTATAATAAGGAGGTGGATCCCTACAAATTGGCTTAAGTCAATTTGATTATAAGGTGAGCCCAACTTATTATAAGCCCAATTTTTTTTTTTTTAGAACCGATGTTTTTTATTGATATCTGATATAAGGGCCCATACAATCCGATAACAAAACACTCTTTATGAACCGAGGTAAAGAGTTAAAAGTATAAAAAATACAATTGATATTATTTAAGCGAGCGAAAAGGGCAAAGTAGTGAGCTGCTTGATTTCCTTCTTGATGGATATGATTAATTGAATAAGAAGAAGATATGAGGATCTTTCTGCTCTTGCCTAGCAAAGAGGACGGGTGAAGAGCTGTAGAAGATTGAAAAAGATTGACTAATTCCTTTGAGTCAATTTCCACTTGAACATTAGAATAGCCCGCTTGCACACACCAATTGATGGATACTTGAAGGGCATAAGCTTCTGCAATGAGAGCATTGATAGCATTGAGTGTGAATGAAAAGCCAAGAATAAATTGACCCGTGTGAGAGCGTAGGACAGCTCCGCCCGAAGAACCGTGACCTGTGTAAGAGGCATCCACATTGAGCTTGTAGGAATTTTGCGTAGGCCTGACCCATTTGACTAGAATAGGCTTCAATCTATGTTTCCCAAAATCTGAAGGCAGAAAGTCCTTGAAAGGAGGGAAGTATCTTGCAAATTTTGCTTTAGAAAAACCGATGCCCCAACTTAAAATAGCAGTACAAACCGATTGCCGAAGATGATGGAAATAAAAATTCTCATTACCCCATGTTGAATTGCAATAGAACAGCCAAATGGAGTAAACTAGACACAAGGAAACAAAGCGCTTCAGCTTACCAGCAGGCGATAGGGGAGAAGATGAGGTCCACCAAGTCATAAGTTCAACTCGCAATGATCTTTTTCTGCTGATGTCCTGAATTAGATGGGATCCTATATAACGCCATAGCTGGTGGATGCAAGGACAATGATAAAAAAATATGATCTGTCTTGGCTTCATCATTTTTACAAAACGGGCAGATGGAAGCTAAATTAACTCCCAATTTCTGAAGATTAGAGGGAAGAGGTAAATTACCATTGAAGACACGCCAGCCCAAAATAGAATATTTAAGAGGAATAGCCGAGTCCCATAACATCTTAGTAGCAAAAGTGGGCGAGATATGCTTACTTGAAACCTCATAGGCCGAGGAGAGGGTGAACATACCCGATGAAGAATTATACCAAGCAACTGGCGAAACTTCTAGATTAAAATGATCAGAGTATTGAAGGAAAGAACGGCAAATCCTTTTCCAAGCGGAAGAGTCTGTAGGTTGATATTTCCAATCCCCATCCCGATGATATTTAGAGTGCATATACCTTGACCAAGTAGAATCATTTAAAAGATAAGACCAAACCAATTTAAGAGAGTATGCTTGTTGAAGTGATGAAAAGGAGCGTAAACCCAGCCCGTTTTCAGAGGTTGGGAAACACATATTTTCATACTTGGTCCAATGATATTTCCTAACCGAGTAGGCTGTGTTCCAGAAAAAAGCTGCCAATTTCTTCTCCAAAGCTGAAATAACAGATTTGGGTAACGCTACAGCCCCCATAGTGTGTATAGGAATGGAATTAAGGACATGTTTTATAAGCAAAAGACGCCCTCCAAAGGAAAGAAGATTCTTGGACCAACCCTGAAGCTTCAAATCCACTTTATCCAGTAAATCTTGGCAGTAAGTAGCCCGGGTTATGCCTTTACTTATTGGGGCTCCAAGGTAAGTGAAAGGCATAGATCTGTGGGGAATAGCCAGAATTTTGGCAATTTTTCGAACAGTTGCAGTCGGGCATTTCTTAGAGCAGTAGAAAGCACTCTTATCGAAGTTAATGAGCTGACCTGAGGCTTCTTGATATTGATGCAAGAATCCCATTAAGTTCTTAAGGCTGCTAACATCCCCATTGACAAATAATAAAAGGTCATCTGCGAAGGCGAGATGTGATATAATGGAATTGTTGCGATGAAGCTTGTAAGGAGAAATCTTCCCTTTCAAGATGAGATAGTTGAGCCTTCTAGAGAAATATTCCGATGCCAAAATAAACAGAAGCAGAGATAATGGATCCCCTTGTTTAACACCCCTTTGCGGCTTAAAGTAACCAAAACTAACACCATTAATAATGATAGAAAAATGAGTAGCAGCTAGATTTGACATGACAAGATTGACAAATCTAAGAGAGAAGCCAAATCGGAGGAGAATTGTTCTCAAAAAGTTCCAATCAACCCGGTCAAAAGCTTTAGCCATATCCAATTTATAAGCCCAATTAATAATAAATGAATTTGACTAAATGATGAATTGACTAATGGCTCCTAGGGCCCAGATTCTCAACTTGGTATCAGAGCCTCAATGCCCCACCGGGCCAAAAGATCCTGGCGAAGTCAAAAAATCTAAGTGACAATACCCATGAGAAAGCAGATTGCATTTGAAAAATGAGATGGACCATGCATCAAAAAGGCCCAATTGTGAAATGGACTGTGGATTAATTTGAAGCTGATCTTCTGAGCCCAACGAAGAGCCAAGATCAGTGCTTATGACAAAAATATACAACTGGATCCTCTGAGCCAAAAAGAGCCAAGATTCAGTCAACAAGCTGAAGACTGAAGTTGGGCTAAAAAAATCAAGCTCGTAAGTCAGAAACAAGAAAGTTCAAGTGACAACTGTGCTTAAAAAAAAAAGTGAAGTCCAGCCCAGTTACACTTGAGGGGAGCCCAGTTGCAGCCCAATTAATAATAAATGAATTTGACTAAATGATGAATTGACTAATGGCTCCTAGGGCCCAGATTCTCAACTTGGTATCAGAGCCTCAATGCCCCACCGGGCCAAAAGATCCTGGCGAAGTCAAAAAATCTAAGTGACAATACCCATGAGGAAGCAGATTGCATTTGAAAAATGAGATAGACCATGCATCAAAAAGGCCCAATTGTGAAATGGACTGTGGATTAATTTGAAGCTGATCTTCTGAGCCCAACGAAGAGCTAAGATCAGTGCTTATGACAAAAATATACAGCTGGATCCTCTGAGCCAAAAAGAGCCAAGATTCAGTCAACAAGCTGAAGACTGAAGTTGGGCTAAAAAAATCAAGCTCGTAAGTCAGAAACAAGAAAGTTCAAGTGACAACTGTGCTTAAAAAAAAATGTGAAGTCCAGCCCAGTTACACTTGAGGGGAGCCCAGTTGCACTTGAGGGGGAGTGTTGGAAATGGGTTTATCCCACATTGAAAATACAAAAGGAAAAGAAAGGGAATATAAAGTTTGAGGGAGGAAAGACAAAATTGGCTAAGGTCATTTTGTCAAAGAAGCCCAACAACTTGAAGAAGCCCAATAATTCATGAAGTCCAACACTCAATTCAATGAAAGTCCAAGAAGAAAATTATCCATGGAGTCCACAAAAATTCAGCATACGATATAGGCTCAAATAACATTCAAGTCTAAATTGGATAGAATTGAGGCAAAATGGCAAAGATGTGTCACTGATTGACACAAGATAAAAGTTGGAATTAAACTGAAATAAGTTAATATTTTGAGAATTTAATTCATGATTATCCTTTTAATTAATTTAAAGATACTTCTTGTAGGGTATATTAGAAGACGGATAAGAAATTGCAGTTAAGAGGCTTTCAAAAACTTCTAGTCAAGGACAAGAGGAATTCGCGAATGAAGTCAATTTTATCGCGAAACTACAACACAGAAATCTTGTCAGACTCTTGGGATGTTGCCTGGAAAAAAATGAAAAGTTGCTTCTCTACGAGTACATGCCAAACAAAAGTCTTGATGCCTTCATATTTGGTAGTACTCTTAATTCATCCGTAGATTTTTAGTAATCAAGGAATTAAACAAAACAAATTTGATGACAATTTAATGATTTCTCACAGATTCAAGTATGGCTGTACAACTAAATTGGCAAACACGCTTTATCATTATCAATGGAATTGCCCGTGGCCTTATGTATTTGCATGAAGATTCTCGACTAAGAATTATTCACAGGGATCTAAAAGCCAGTAATATTTTGCTAGATATTGATATGAATCCAAAGATATCAGATTTTGGAATGGCAAGGATTTTTGGTAGAAATGACAATCAAGCTAATACAAAAAGAGTTGTTGGAACTTAGTAAGTTTAAATATATACGTGTTCCCTTCCATATATCTATATCTTAATTTTGATATTTTTAACATCTAATTTATGAATTTTTTTTTTGTGCATTAGTGGATATATGGCCCCAGAGTACGCTATGGAAGGACTATTTTCCGTAAAATCCGATGTTTTCAGTTTTGGAGTTCTGCTATTAGAGATAATTAGTGGAAAAAAGAACAGTGGCTTTTATCTTTCAGAAGAGGGTGAAAGCCTCCTCACTTTTGTATGTTTACATTTCTTAATTTGTCTTCTCTCTTCTGGGCATGCAAGAATGCTAGTAGCAACTAATTTTCTATTTAATAAATTTTGAATTTTTCTTATAATATTTCAGGCGTGGAAGCTATGGTCTAATGGTCGAGGATTGGAGTTGATGGACCAGTTAATTATGAAGTCAAGTGTGGCTGCTGAGATGCTAAAGTGCATCCACATTGGATTGCTTTGTGTGCAAGACAAGCCAGCAGACAGACCCACAATGTCATCTGTCATTGGTATGTTGGCAAGTGAAACAATAACACTTCCTCGACCTAGACAACCTGTATTTTCCATTGGTCAATTTGTTGCAAAATCAACTTCATCCTCCAATCCTGAAGTTTGTTCTCTTAATGCTGTAACAATTTCAAATGTATCTCCCCGTTGATTGCAACACAACTCTTCTCGAAGCATTGCCTAGAAGAGTGGCAGTAAGCCTAATTTAGCATAGAAAGTTTGCAAAATCTCATCCAATATTGATTAAATTTGTTCCTTGAGAGAGTGATGTGGTGATAGAGGGGGCATTGACAATAATGGTCGTAATGATAATGGTATAAACATTTGAAGACAGAACATGAATATCTTTTATAAAAAATTGCTACTTTGAAAAATTTCTATTACAATGCAGGTCAAGCTTGTTGTTTGCAAGTAATTAATTCTTTTGAAGAAGTTGCAATTAGAATGTAGGTGAAGCTAATTTTTTACAAATGTTTATTATGAGAAATTTCATTTGGAATATTGCTGGTCAAGGTAGGTGTTTGCAATTAATTGATTTAATTCTACGTTGAAAATTATCCTTCTGAAAGGTGTGCTTTTTCTCACAGTATACTTCCTTGACCAAAATGTCTTGGATTGTGATAGATCTCTTCAGATAGTTTCTCTCTAAAATGCCAAATTGTTAAATTACTTACTTATACATAGGATGAGTGCATCAGGGTTAAGCACATCCCAGGTGAGAAAATGAATTACATGTCTCATTAAGTTAGACTGCTTAACGTTTGCTCTTTGCCTTGAGATATTGCCACCTGTGTTTTTATTATAACTCAAATGTTGAAGTCACGTGAGTTAAAGAAAGAGGCTAACGACTATTGCAAGATAGTTTACAACTTTTCACCCTTTCTTACTAGAATCTGTCTTTAGAATGAGGAAAATACTCAATCTTCTTTTTCAAAGTTCCTAATTATAATTTTTGTAACTTTTAGTTTAAGTATGGGAAGAGTTTTTGTCAAGTTAAAAATTTAGCCCTCTAATATTATTGTTTATCATGCAGACCTAGATCCAATTCACACACAAAAAAAATTATAATATCTTGATCAAGCTCCAATGAATTTGGTTTTTTTCTTTTTCTTTCTTTCTTAATACTGGTTGAATTTTTTTTTTTACCTTAATTCAATTAAAGAGTCCATGCGCATAAACATTTAATAAATTAAGCTTCAAAAATAATATTAACAATTAGTTAACTTTTTGAATGTACATTAACACATTTAACGTGATCAAGCCAAATGATTATTAGATAAATAAATGCTTTATTTATGTATTATATTGAAAAAAGTAGATGTTATTTGATTGTGGTTTCTTCAAAAAAAAAACCAGAAACTAAAATATTTTAATTTCTCACATAAAATAGAATAACTTTTTAAGAATAAAATAAAACCACACTGTTAAAAATAATTTAATTTAGTTCTGACTATCTAAATCAATAGTGCACATTCATGTGTGTATATATGTATAATTTAATATATATATATATAGCATGTATAATTTTATCTCAAAAAAAGTATGCATAATTTAATATATAATACAAGTTGTAGAATATAATAAAACTATAAAACAAGAAATTAACCACATCTACTAGTTATTGATTTAGAAATCTCTCTTCCTCCATGGAAGTTTTTTCTTTTCCTCTGTGAAGCCTCGCCGACCTGTGTCTCCGGCACTAGATCCAAATAGCCAGCAGTAGTCCTCAATCTCTCGCCCTCTTTCCCTTCTCTTCCGTGTCTTTGTTCATGTGCTAGTTTTTTCTCTTTTCTTTTTGTTTACTGGGAGTCTATTGCAACCTAAACTCCCAGCAAGAAATACCTTATTTTCTGAGTTGTTGGGTTTCTTAGACTCTCTTATTGGTGCTTCTTTTCCAGATTTGGGTTTTGGTACTTAAAGATCGCTTTGTTCTACTCATCTGAAGATTTTGGAAAGTTTTTTGCCCTTCAACCGCTTTCTTGTAGCGGGTAGTCAGATCTCGTCCCACCCTCTTTTGTTGTGTTTCTACTCTCTGGTAAAAGCTCCTTTCTGGAGCTATGGTGATATCTCTTGGTTGGTGCCGTATTGCCATTAGCATTTGTTTTTTTTATTTTATTTTAGGCCCCTTTGTAGAACTTTTGGTCCTATTATTCCCTCAATCGATTCCAAATATGAGGAGGTTTGGATGTATTAGAGGGGAACCATATTCATTTGACAATTTATATCATTCTGAGATTTTAGATGCTAACAGTAATTTAAGAGATCTCACAATAAAAAGATGCTTCAAGAATCTAATTCAAGGAGGATCTAATAGTATTGCATCAAGTGATCAACCAATACATAAAGAAGAGGACAATGAGGAAGAGGAAAGTGATGATAAAAAAGATAATGATAATGCCAATGATGAGCAAAGATGACGACATGTTTTAAAAATGCTCGATAAAATAAACAGAATAAATAAGCAAATGAGCTCGCAGCTGAACATTATGGAGGCACAACAGAGGCATTATGGAGATCAATTAGGGATCATAAATTATAGACTTATCGACATGAAAAGGAGTCAGACATATCACAATTACAAGTTAATGAAGTATATTAAACTTTCAGGGTTATATGTTCCTTCTCCGACTCCATCACCTCCATCGTCGTCATGACTCAGGGAAGCTTTCATCATTTATCTTTTTCTTCTAATAGTTTCTTTCTCTTGTTATTTGTTGTTATTTATTGTGTTCTTATTTGTGATTACATGATTTTCTTTGGGGATAATAAAAATTTTAATTATGGGAGAAAAGTACTTGTTTTGTTTTGTTATTTTGTTCAATTTGTGTTTTATGTTTTGTTTCTTGTATTATTGTTTAGTTTTTGTTTTTGTGAATTTTTCAAATGTAAAAAAGGGGAAAAATCGAAAAGAAAAAAAATAATATATTGAAATAATAAATTTTAAAATTTAAAATTTTTTAATCAGTCTTTAAAAAATTCAAAATTTAAAAAAACTAAAAATTTTAGTCTTTTTTTGAAAAAAATAAAATAAAAAATAAAAAAAGAAAGAAATAAAAATTTTAATTATTATTATTTATTTAAATTTTAAGTTAGATATCTTTGTTTATCTAGGATTAAAATTATATTTTTTATTTTGAATTTAATTCATTATCCTAGCAAATTAAGAGTTTATTTTTAATTAATAAACTTTAATAATAAGAGTTTAACTAGAAATCCTTTAATTGAATGATTTTAGGATTAGTCTTTATGTCGTTCTTATCACTTTAATACATTATTAGCATAACCTTAGAAGAAAGAGAGATGAATAATAAAAGGAGATCATATACTTGGAGTTGGAATGGGAAAAGAATCTGGGATCCCGAAAAATCTTTTTGTAAATCCACTCGTAGAAATGCCTGAGCAACTCACTGTCTACTATGCTTTTAGTCGTACTTATCCTGATCCTTATAAATGCACTATGGATCTCGATGAGATAGTGGAGAGAGAAAAATTAGATAAAGCATAGGAGAAAGTAGGATCCCAACTTGATTTAATAGTTTTATATGATACATCTAATGAAGATGATGAACCTAAGCCATCACTAACAAAGAGGAATAGAGATAGGCCTTTTAAATTGGAGAAAAAGAAAAGAGAAAGACTTCTCAAGATCCCTAAAAAAGTTCAGTTCAATGTAGAAACTATTAAGAAAGAAGAAGGAGATATTTAGAAATTTATAAATAACTATTATTATTATTACTTTAATTTAAATAATATTTCTTTTTAGGTTGTCTTTTACTTTATTTTTTATTTAATTTTATATCTTTTTAATTGTAGTAAATTTATATTTTAGTTTTTTAATAAATAATAGAACTTGTTCTACTCTTATTTTGTAATCTATTTGGTTTTTTATCTCTACTTATTCTTTACTTATTATTGAGTGGGTTAATTATTGTTATTTTAGATTTCAACTTGATAATTTAATTCTTTTAGCTAGATTGAAATAATTCTTGGTTATTCTTAATTTAACGCATGAAATATATAAAGTTGTCATCTTAAAAAATTTTACAAATTAAAAGTACTTATTTTTAAAGAATATGTAAAGTTTTTTTTTTATTATAGATTTTTTAAGTTCATTGTAATATAATAGATTCTTAAATTAATATGTATCACTAAGGTAGTAAATTGCTTAATATGGGGATATGATATGAGAATTATGCATAATTAATACAATTAATATATTAAACTTTTTGTGATATGCAGCATAAAATGCACTCGTTTTAGATAATTAAGGTGGAATAAAATATAAAATATATCCGCCATATATATATAAAGGAACAAAAAAGAGAAAAATAATAACAATAATGGAATGGAGCATAAAATGTATCCATTGAATATATATAATAACAATGATAAAAACATATTTATAATTGATCCCAGATTATTGTGAAAAATTAGCTACTTAGTGATGCTTGATGTATTCTTGGATTAATGAGTTATGATAAATTTTTTATAACTATGATTTATTATAAAAAGTTTTTGTTAATCACATTAATATATAAGTGCGCTTAGTTTGTGAAGTTAATTGAAGTTATAATTCTTTGAAGTTTAGTGTTTTAATTTAAGAATAAGTGATTATTATTTTTCTTTGGTTGATTTTGTTTGATTAATTGTTGTAATTTGACTTAATAATATTAATTTGCTTGAGAACAAGCAAACGTTTAAGTGTGGGAGAATTTGATAAGTATATATTGACCTTATATTTTTCATCAGATTTAGTATGTAATTAATTTGATTTAATCTATTTTAAGCTTATTTATATGCTTTTATTTCATTATTTTTGAATTAAACTTAGTTTAAATTAATTTCTTGCATATTTATGCAAAATTAGAATTTTAGGCAGAATTGGACCTTCAAAATTTCAAGTAAAATTTTAATTGTTATAAAATACAAGTTTGGATAAAGATATCTTCATGAAGTTAATAGAGGACATCTTAAGCTTTTCAAAGAGGTCTTCTTCGTAAAATTTTGAGTTCATTTGGGCCTCCAAATGAAAATTCAAAATTATGCATAAATTTTATAAGCAGAATTTCAGTCCAACCCACTAAGATTAATTAGGTCATAACTTGGGCGTTCAAAGTCCGAATGAGGTGATTCAAAAGCCTGAAATTATCTAATCGTCTGGGGATATAACTTTACTGAAGGGATCAATTGGAGATAATGATTCTATCTAATAGAAAAATGATTTTGAAGTTTGAATTCAAATTTTGGGCAGAAGTTGAAGAGGAGCAAGAGTCTAGCTTGAGGGAGTGAAATGAGATACACCTAAGTGGGATGTAAACAGTAACATAAAGTACCCATTCTAGAGAATTTCTATACACTTTTTTATATTTTTCTAGAGGAAATTAGCTTTTCCACTATTGAAAATCAAAAGGAAGAAGAATATTGTGCTGGAGATGGATTTCATCATCTCTACAAGATTATTCATCCGTCTAGTTTAAAATTTTTTTTTTGTTTATATTTTCAAGTTTACGTTTTATTCAATACTTTATTCTTTTCTTGTTTTGAATATTAGAATTATGAATTTCATGTCTAGTTTTTTAATTTTTATGTTTGTTATGTTTAATTTAGTTATGAACAACTAATCTCCTAAATGAAAATAGGTAGAATTAGGATTGTGGACAATGGGTATAAATTAATTTGATTACTATTTATTTCTTAAAATTAAAGTTTTGTTGATTTTAATCTTAGTACTTATGATTGATTGGTCACCAATTGCATGTTCAATTGAAATCATATATTGAGTGAAAGCTAGATATAGTTTTATATTAATAAATTAACAACTTAAGAAAATTCTATTTAGAGATAAAAGAATAATCTTAAGACCAACTTAGTTCTTTTGAGCTTGATAGGTTATTTTAATTTATTGTTCATGAAAATAGAATTTATAAATTATTTCAATCATTAATTTTTTTGCTTGAGAAAGAGGAAAATTAAAATTTAATGAATTAGTAACTTTGATTCAAGAAAGATTTAAAATAGTTTGAAAAGTTCTTTTTACCCATTTGAAATAATTCTAATGACGCCTAATCCTACTTGTTTATCTTAATTAATTGAATTTAATTATTTTAATTTTAATTTTAAGTTTGAATTATTAGATAGTTATCTTAGTTTAATTTCATTTTAAATTTAAATTTAACTTTAAGTTTTAATTTGAAATAGAAATTAATTATTTAATTTTTAAAAATATAAAATTAATTAATTAGTTTTCAGATAATAATTTATTTGAATTTTAGTTAATCAAATTACTCTCTATAGGATTGACCTTTACTTTCACTTTATTATTTGTTATGAGCCATGTACTTGCTGTAAAAATCGATATACACATAAATCGTACAACAGATGTCATAAAATTCATTTTTTAGTAGCGAAAGATTTGTGAAGGACAATTATTTGCAACGAGTCTGCTTCAATTCGATGGATTTAGCGGCAACTAAAATCCAAACATATCTATTTAAAATTTGAACTTGGAGTAAATTAAAAGGGTGTTTGGCTTAACTTATAAAATTTAGATTTATAATTCTAAGTGTTTATAAGCTAATGTAAACTTATAAATATTTAAAATCTTAAGCAGTTACGTGTTTATTTTGAATGCTTATAAGTAGTTGATAAGCACTTAATATGTTTAGTAAAAAATAATTTATAAGTACATTTATTATTAAAATGACTAAAAATGATATGAAGTTATATTACTAAAAATATTTGCTAAAATAAATAAGGACAATAAAATAAATTATTTAGTCAAACTAGTTTATAAGCCAAGTATTTAAAAGCACAAAAATAATAAGTTGATACCCTTAAATTATTATTTTTAGCTTATAAACATAATTTATAGGCTTATAAAATTATCTAAATAAATATGTCTACTTAAATTTAGAGTTTATAAGCTGGTTTCACCAGTATACAAGCTAAGCCAAACACCCTTCAAAATATGAAGCGATGTAACTTAAAAAACGAAGGGTGGATAAACTGGATAAAAGTATTTTAGGTAAAACAATTTATTATACATTAAGAAATAATTTTTAATTAAAAAACTATATAATTAATTATTTGAAATTAATCTTAAAACTAAATACTTTCTTTGATTTAAATTGATATATATATATATATATTTATAAATTATAACTCACTTATTGTTTGATAAATTAAATATTATTATGCTAAACTTTTATTATATTTATATGTAGTATTACTTATTAAAAATATTTAATAAATATATTTTATATTAAAATAAGAGTATACTAAAAAATACATATAAATTACTTTTTAATAAAAATAATCAATTTTTTTAATTTTATAAAATAAAAAAATCTATAAAGGATAAAATAATAATTTATCTTAAAAATATTCTACCCAAACAAATTGAGTGGAACAGGGAAAAGATATGTTTAGAATAATAATTGGCTCCACAAAACCAACAATTTTTTGCGCAAAAATGCATTTATTAGCGACGGCAAATTAATATTTAGCGTCGAGTTTTGCTGTCATTGTGACCGCAAAATCTAACGCCACTTTTTAATAAATGTATTTTTACTATTTAGCGATAGCTCTCTAGCACGAAACAATAATAATAATAATAAAAAAAGAGTTAACGATAGACATATCGTTGCTAATTATTATCACATATGTCTAAAGCAAATATAAAATTCTCTGCTGGACCAAATTTTAACCCAAGATCATGTAGTTTCTACAGTTTCACGTGTCTCTAACTACTTTGATTAGTTGTTGGTCTACATGTTGATGCTGTTAGAGTGCGATCGCACATTATACACAATAATTTTCTATTTTTTTTAAATTAAGGATTAAATAGATAAGTAAAAAATCAAACTAATGTGTCAACATAGTTTTTTTTTTTTTTGCGGAATGTGTCAACATAGTTAAATTAAAAGAAAAAAAATAAAATAACAATTCATATAAGAAAAATTCTTATCTAGATTAAATGTGCTTTCAGTAAGTTAATAAAAAAAATTATTAAAAGAGTGATAATAAAAAAATTTAATAATTTTATTGACTGCATGTGCTTCGTCCGATCTGAATAAGTCATTCTGGTCGTGCCAAATTCTTATGCCATATCTTTTACGTTGTGAATACAATGCACATTAATATCTCCTGCAGCGGCAGAGTCTAGCAATAAGAGGGAGAGATAAGATTCAGAAACAATTATCAACAAGATGAATTCAATTTCCTCCAATCTCTTCAGAACCCTTTTGCTATCTATCACTGTTAGCGTCTTTAACCTTCCTGCCGAAGCGGAAATCGTTTATTTATACACCTACTGTCCAAACACGACATCTTTTCCAGCAAATACTATCTATCAGCGAAATCTAAATTCCCTCCTTTCTTCTCTATCTTCCAATTCCACAGAAAAGAATGGATTCTACAACACCACATCTGGTGAAGACTCTTCCAGCATCGCTTACGGCCTGTACCTTTGCCGTGGGGATGTCACTATGGACGTTTGCCAAGACTGTGTAGTGACTGCAAGTAGAGAGATTGTTAGAAAATGCCCCAGAACGAAGGAATCCATCATTTGGTACGACGAGTGCATGATACATTACTCCAACGAATCTTTCTTCTCTCAAGCGCAATATCGTCCCTGGCTTCGATTATGGAACACGGAGAACGTAAGCGAAACAGAACGATTCATGCTTTTATTGGAGAAAACGATGAATGATACAGCTGCACGGGCGGTGAATGATACGTCCGGTAAGAAGTTCGCAACTGGCCAAGTGAATTTCACGAACTTTCAGTCACTGTATACGCTTGTACAGTGCACGCAGGATTTATCAGCTGCGGTTTGTAAATCTTGCCTACAAGAGGCCATTGGTAGGCTTCCCAAGTGCTGTGATGGGAAGGTTGGGGGTCGAACTATATTTCCTAGCTGCAACGTTAGATATGAATTGTACCAGTTTTATCTGGTTGAAGTGACAGCTCCAGCTCCGTCGCCGATACCAATGCTTCTCCCTCCTGCTACATGGCCCAGTAGTGGTGAGATGAAAGAGATCCCAGCCCAGTCTCTGCCCTTATTAAAGTTCTTTTTTAAGATTAGCGTTCCCTTAGAGAAATAACCTTTGAGATAAACTAATCATCACTAATGAATTTCTGGTTATGCAGGGAAGAAGAAGATTTCTACAGTGACATTAATAATTGCCATTGCTACTCCAATTGTAGTGTCTGTTCTGCTTTTTGCTATCTGCTGCTATTTCCTAGTCGGGAAATCAAAAAATAAATTTGATTTAGTTCAAGGTGAGGGGTAAAAAAATGACCGAAATTTTGATACAATTATTGTAAGATGATATATAATTTTAATTTATTATTATTTTAATCATCAATTTTAAATTTTGTTTCATTGATTGATCGCTTGCTTGAATTTAATGATGGAAATTTATCACAAATAATAGAATATCTCATTTGAATAAAAATAGTATTCTCTTTTTACCCATTAAATATTTTATTTATATGCACAGATGGGGATGAAATTTCAAGTGAAGAGTCACTGGAATTTGATTTTGGCACTATAGAAGCTGCCACAAACAAGTTTTCTCACCATAACAAAATAGGTGAAGGTGGACTTGGCGCAGTTTACAAGGTGAGAATATATTTTACCAACTTATATGTTCTAAACTTATGACTATATATCTATATATCTATATATATATATATACAATTTAGTCTTTTTTTTTTTTCAAAAAATTATTTTCGACGAGGTAAACTATTTAACAATGTCTTTCAATAACCTAAATGCCTAAGCTATATGGACTATATAAAACAATTGGGTGAAGTTCATTTTCAGGGCACACTCCCTGATGGACAGGAAATTGCGGTGAAAAGGCTATCATCAGAGTCTGGGCAAGGCGCAGAACAATTTAAGAATGAGGTTGTATTGGTTGCTAAGCTGCAACATAGAAATCTTGTGAGGTTATTGGGATTTTGCTTGGAAGGAGAAGAAAAGATACTTGTCTACGAATTTGTGCCCAACAAAAGCCTTGACTACTTTCTATTTGGTTTGTTCCATATATGTTTACATAAATATATCCACTTATTTTCAACTAGAAGCCTATTTCCCAATCATTTAACTTGCAATCGTTGTAATGCCTAGATCTTGTAAAACAAGGGCAGTTAGATTGGTCAAGACGATACAAGATAATAGGAGGGATAGCTCGAGGGCTTCTTTATCTTCATGAAGATTCTCGGCTTAGAATTATACATCGCGATCTCAAAGCTAGCAATGTATTACTAGACGCTGAAATGAAAACAAAAATTTCAGATTTTGGCATGGCTAGGATTTTTGGAGTTGATCAAACTCAGGCAAATACAAGCATAATTGTTGGAACATAGTAAATGTTGTGCTGACTTCTTTAATTTCTTTCGTAGTATTATTCATATGCTATATTATATATATAAAAGAAATCCAATGCCATTTTACTTTTGAAATCTATAAACCTTATCGACGTCGCTGGTCTGCAGTGGTTATTTGGCACCAGAGTATGCTATGCACGGGCAGTTCTCTGTGAAGTCTGACGTGTATAGTTTCGGTGTCCTGATTCTGGAGATAATAAGTGGCAAGAAGAACAGTTGTTTTGATGAATCAGAGGGTTCTGAGGATATACTGGGTCATGTGAGCGCAACCTACTTAAATTTGCAGTCTTTTTTTTTTCATGCAGTTGATTAGAGATTTTGAGCACTATTTGTTTCACCATTTTGCAGGCATGGAAACATTGGAGCCAAGGAACAGCCATGCAATTTTTGGATGAGACTTTGAGAGACTCGTATTCAAAAAATGAAGTCATCAGATGCTTACAGCTTGGCTTGTTATGTGTGCAAGAAAATCCACATGACAGGCCTACAATGGCAACAGTGGTTTTCATGCTGGATAGTTACTCTGTTACCCTTCCACTGCCTCAAAAACCAGCTTGGTTCCTGCGAACTAAATCTAATCAGTGGAAAGAATTGGAGTCACTTCAATCTACAAGTAGGTCAATGCCGTGTTCTGTCGATGAAGCCTCCATCACTCAGGTATACCCGCGTTAGATATTGAGTATATACTAATAAAGAATAATTGACCATTGCCAACTTTTATGGAAGGGCAGGATATGTATTGTACTATTTTCCTGAAGTTGGGAATTGGAAACTGTATGCCATATTTCTGATATGATAGAAATATTCAAGATTGAGTTACACTCCGCTGGTACATTTATAGTGGAAAAATTATTTAGTGGATTAAATATAATGCATACACCATCATTCATATATAAATTTGAAATTCATTTTTCGTAAATTCATATAGGTTTTATGCACTTGTCCCAGTACATTTTAAATATTTATAAAGTGATTCACAAAAAAAAGTGATCTAATTTTAAATTATAAAAATATTTAAAAATGTGATAATTATTGTTGTAAAATTTAAATTAAACATTTTGACAGTTAATTGAGATTTTTAAGATGAACGTTAAAAAAAAATTAAATAATTAAATATTAAAATTTTAATTTTAAATGTTTAATTATGTTATCAGATACTCTTTAAGTTTTAAGAGAATTGTGTTAGTTGTCTTTTTACCGAGCAAAAAAGAGGTACATGAAAGTCAAAAATTAGGTAAATCCAAGTATGTGCAATGACATAAAACGAATATATATTATTTAAAATATTTTATCGTGGTATCGGTCTATGATATACTCTCAGGTTGGCCAAAAATTTGGGGAAAGGTCTATTGCAGTGAGGGTACGTATTTGCCCTTAATAAATTTTAGGATAAATTTATTAAAAGTTTATAAAAGTTTGATAAATTTGTCTGTTAAGGAACAGACTTCAAACAGCAAAATTTCTGTCGTTAGCTGCAGTAGGCTCCACTTTATTAAATTAAAGTATATGATAATTATATTATTTTTTTTAATTATATAATAATATATAATAAATTTTTTGAAGGTATAATAATAATAATATATAATAGTTATTTTTAATAAATAATATAAAATTTATAATAATATAACAAATTAATTATTCAACTAAGTTATTTAATTAGTTGTGATAATAAACTAATTGGTCTAAAATATTAAACTAATTCATTATAATAAAAACTAAAGTAATAATATTTTTCATTTATGTTTATATTACTTTTTTGTTTTAAAATAATTAAATAAGTTAAAAATAAATAAATAAATAAACAAAATAATTAAAAATTATTTATTTAAATAATTATTTTTGTTTTAAAAATAGAAAACTATTGTATATATTTTAAATAATAAAAATGTATTTTATTATAATTAAAATAATGATAATTATTTATATAAGATATACAATAATTTTATATTTAATTTTTTATAATAATATTTTTATATTTTTATTTTTATATAAAGTGAAAATTTATTAAAAATATTTTAATGAAACTGCACGAAACATAAATTTATAATTAATTAATTTGTTGTAGATATAAATCCCACATAATTTTCACATTCTATTCCATCCGTTAATATAAGAAAATTTACACTGTGCACAGGAGGTGCAAGTAGAATTAGAAGAAACTCAAATAAAAGGTAGCATTTCACATTATTAATTTAACATTATTACAATTATAATAAATGCACATTTTTAACAATATATTAATGGAGCTACGTATCAAATATTCAGATGTATATAATAATTAAAAAAAAAATTTGCTGCAATTTTATTTATCGCTGCTATATATATATATATATATATATTATGGATTTCACTAAAACATGTATACAAGTTCATTAATATGTGTGCACACCACATATTACAAAAAATAACTTGGTGTAAATTTTTTTTGTTATTTATGGTAAAATATATTTTTTATTTTTTAAAATATATAAAATAGTTTTCTATTTTTTAAAACTAAAATAATTATTTAACTAAATAATTTTTAATTATTTACTAACTTATTTAATTATTTTAAAACAAATAATTTATATAAACATAAATAAAATAATTATTTTAGTTTTTATTATAACTAATTAGTTTAGTATTTTAGACCAATTGATTTATTATCACAATTAATCAGTTCAATAATTAATTTATTATATTATTATTATTTTTATATTTTTATTGAAAATAACTATTAAATATATTATTATATAATAATTATTATATAGTGAGCTCAATCAGCGGCGGAATCACTATGGGGTCGTGTGGGGTCACACGACCCCCCCTCACCGACAGTCAGAAGGAGGGATGTGTGGTCCGCGTGGAGGCTTGGGAAACTCAGCCCCCGTTGAAGGGGGCTGAGTTTCAGAGCGTTTGCAGCGAGGGGTAGACGAACCCCTCGCTGCAAATATAATTTTATTTTTTTTAAATTAGTCCCTGGCGAAACGGCGTCGTTTCGCCAGGGACTAATTTTTTTTTATAAATAAATTCCTGGCGAAACGACGTCGTTTCGCCAGAGGTTTATTTAAAAAAAATAAACCGGCCCAAGCGAAACGACGCCGTTTTGCTTGGACCGGTTCAAAAAATAAAAAGGGCTGCGTTTTTACGCAGCCCTTGTTCTTCCCTTCTCCTTCCCTCTCTCTCTCTGTTCTCTCCCCAACTCCAAAACACAGCCCGGCGCCGGCAGCAGCAGCACCCACCCAGCCAGCCGCCGGCCGCCGCCATCCACGACGACCCCCCTCGGTAAATTTCTGGTTCCGCCGCTGAGCTCAATTACTTTAATTTAATGAAGTGATGTCCTAAATTTTTTTTAATGGAAAATATGCACTCGTTATAACTTTAAGGGCTATGCAATTTTTCCTAAAAATTTTCATAATAAATATTGCAAATACAATTCTTAGCTGATGAAAAATAAATATGCGGAACCATTATTGTTTATAATAACCATTCCACCATGGAAAACGATCTAGCTAGTCTAGCTTCTAGAATCTCGGTTTTATTACCCGGTCCAATTAATAGATTTTTTTTATCATAAATTTCAAATATTTTTATGATTACACCATTTTTTTTTATCAATTCTACAATAATTTAAAAAATAATTATATATTCTAAATCGCATTAATAAGAAAATTTTTCTTAAATAAAAAAATAAAAGATCAAATTTATTTTTAAACTTATCATATCATATTTTATTTATTAAATTTCTATTAAAATTAATTAAAATTTTAACTTTATAAATTTAATTAATTATTTAATTATTTATAACTTATCAAATTTATATAGTTAAAAAATCCAATTATTTTATATTATAATTTAAATTAAATCAATGATGTATTATAATAAATTCAAAAATCAATTATATTTTTATAATTTAAATTAATATGAATATTTTAGTAAATAAGTAAAATTTTATTATTATTATTATTATTATTATTATTATTATTATTATTAACTGATCTAAGAATATGCCAATTCTTTTAAATCTAAAAATTACAGATAGAAAAAAAAATTTGTGGTTGGAGGCAATCATAAGATTAAATTCTTTTTTCTTTTTTTTTTTGAACTGAATCATAAGATTAAATCCAACTACGTCTTTTACCCCCTGACTTGCACAGTATGAAAAATAGTAAAATATAAATAAATATATTTAATAATAAATAAATATAAAATAATTTATACATAAATTAATAATAAATTTTATAAAAACTAAAAAATAAAATATTTTCCTCAAATTTTATAATAATTTTATTAAAATAAGATATAAGTAAGCAAATATAAACTTTTTATTTCATAACTTGATAATTTTATTAATTAAAAATAAATTAAACACATTTTTATTATAAAAAATTATAAATTTTATTAAAAAAGATAAATAATAAAATAATAGAAATTTAAATAATAGAAATACTAAAAGTTATATATTTTATTATTTATTTTTTAAAAATTTTAAAATTTATAAATTAATTATTATTATAAATAAATTATTAATTTATTACAAAAATTAAAATTCATGTTTTTAATTTTTTTAAATTATTAAAAAATATATTTAAATTAATATTATTAAATTATATTAATATATAATTAATTTATAAAAAATTAAAAATTATAAAAATAATTTTTTATCAATATTATAAATTTATTTTAATGTGAAATTATTAAATTTTAAATTTTATATAAATTATTAAATATAATTAAAAATTAATTAAAAAATATTATATTTTAAAAAATTAATGATGTTTTAATTTTTTTTTAAAACTTATATACATACAATATGGATTAGAAATTTCACTTCTGTCATTATTAATGTCATTTACCAGATCGGTCATTGACGTTGACAGAGGAAGAAAAAATGAGGGAAGACGGTCCTCCATCCATCAATTATGCATGTAATGAATTTTTCTCATGTCATGTCCCCTGGAAAACAAAGGCCTTATCATGAACAATACCTGAAGTGACCAGTTCACTAGAAGATTCAAAGCCGTAACTTAGACGCAAACGAATTTAGTGGATTAATATCTCACATCCAGATGGACATCCAGTCCACGGAGAATATTAGTTAAAAAATTTATTTTTGTTGTAAAATATATAGATTTTTATTTAATTAAATTAATTATATTTTATTATAATTATAATTAATTTTATTTTATTTAAATTAAAATTTAATTTGATAATAATTATAATTATAATTTTTTATTTTTATTTATATTTTACTTATATTATTATATATATACCTTTATTACAGGCAGTATAAAATAAAAAAAATTATAATAAAGAATTTTTTTTATTTTTCATTCTCTATCTATTTTTTCTCTTTTTTTATTTACAACACGTTATCAACACGATAACCTTTACAAATTATAATAATGAAGAGAGCATGATCTACTTTTTAAGAGAATTTTTATATCTTTTAAATTAAGATACGCTTTCACATTTTATATTTTTTTATGATTTCATGATTGATCTTGATTAGATTGATAATTATAATTTTTATTTAAAAATAGTATCAGAGCCCTTCATAATGAATCATTAAGAAATATTTTAAAGTTATAATATATATAATATTTATTTAAAATTTTACTGTATATAATTCTATTTATATTTGTGAGATTACAATTGTCCATAACCATAAAATTGTTAGATTCATAAATTGGGTAAAGCATACAATATTTTATTTATGTTTGTATATATGATGAATAACGAATGCATGTGAAAAGAAAGTTGAGTAACCCTGATATTGTGTTTACTCATAAGGCTAATGTTTGCATATATTTATGTAAAAAAGAGTTGATATTTGTATTGGCTTTTTGATATGAATTTACAAATTTAAATAATAATATTGACAACATATACAACGTATAATGGAATTACAGTTTGTAAATATATATATAATATATTGATTTGAGAAATATGTATTTTAAGTATATTAACAGTATTTATATACTCTTAAAATAAGGAGCAAATAAAATTTTAAAATTTTATTTGTTGAATTTAAATTTAATAGTTATTTATGTTTATGGTTATATATTTAATAACATAATATAGTATATGAAAATAAAAGAGATATAAAATTATGAGTAAATATTTATGTATTGAAGTAAAATTTATAAATAAATTGATATTTACTATGATTTGATATAATTTTAGAGTTATGGTATTTAAACTCTAAATATATTGTTTGGTCCTTATTTATTTGATGAGCTTTGTAATTTATCTAATTTATAATTTTTTCTAATTTCTCATATTTATAATGTTAAATATCATAAAATTTGAATTTATTATCCTTGATATTTTCTAAAGAAATTATCCGTTATGGATACTTGATAATTAGATTCACCATGATATTGTGAATCTTAGATATATTTGAGAAGAAAATTAAATATCCCTACAGGATCGCTTAGAAGTAATGATATTTTTTTATTATTCAGACGAGAAATTAAAAATTGATTATCTTATTATTAATAATTTATTATAATATTTTTGGTAAATATTAAACTTTTCATGCATCAAATATGCTCATGCAATAGCAATATTAAAAGTATAGATTCACAAAATATTTTAAATTGATTTCTTTTTTACCTGTAATTAAATAAAATTATTAGTTTTTGATAATAAAAAATCATCAAACTCATCCAATTGGCTTAATATCATTCTCTAAAGTAAATGTGTTATTTTTCAAGACTATGGATGAAATCTTTATAAAAAGGGTTATGGTGAATTCTTTTTTTCCTACCAATTTTGAAATTAAAAATTACTAGCAACTCTCATAATTATTCATGATCAGAAAATATTTGTTATAGTCAACATTAGCAGAAATTAATGTTAACATGATATTTGGTTCTGCAAATATGGTTGAAGACTCTAGAAGAGTTCACCTTATATTTCAAATTTGAACATTCTGAATTTAAGTAAAATGATATTTCAATGATGCATTGTATTCAAGTAGATTATGAAGAAATCTACTAAGTTTTTAAAAAATACGTCGCAATTGATATCCTATTTAAACAAAGTAAAAGAGATATTGAATTTTTATGTGTCAACTCTACGAATTTGAACTAGAAGTTCATATTTAAGAAATTTTAAATTTCTTAATTGGATTGTACTTTATAAAAAATAAAGACAGTTGAGTTATACTATATGCACCAAAAGTAAATAAATTCCAAAATTTTTATACTTTGGCATGATCGTCTTGGTCATCCATGTTCAAATATGATACGACATATTGTTAAGAATACAAATGAGCATCCACTGAAAAATCAAAAAATTCTTTTATCTTATAATTACTTTTGTGTCTTTTGTGCTCAAGGTAAAATAATTATGAGACTTTTACTATCTAAATTATATTTAGAGTCTCTTGAATTTCTACAAAGAACATATAGGAATATTTATGGTTATATCCTTCAATCTTATGGACCATTTAAATACTTTATGGTTTTAATTGATTCTTCAACTCGATGGTCACATGTTTATCTATTGTCAACTCGTAATATTACTTTAGCTAAATTCCTTGCTCAAATTATAAAAGTTAAGGTCAATATTTCTTGATTATCATATCAAGACAATTTATTTATATAATGCATATGATTTCACTTAAAAAATATTTTATGATTATATTATCATTCAATATTTTATTGCATATGTTCATGTTCAAAATTTTCTATATCCATTTGGATATATGTTCGGATACATATTATAGTTTATATTACATCTTTAATTTGTATTTAACTGTCTGCACATTATAATTTTTTCACTATACAACTTGTGTTTATCTGACATTAAAATTTGTGATATTAAAATTTTTTATTTAAAGTGTACATGTTTTAATTGCATTCCCTTAAAGAACTAAAATAAATTATCAACATTATCTTGATATCTATATAGGTTTTAATTATTTATATTCGATATTATGGACATTTAACGGTAAATTTTCTAAAGAAAGTTTTTAGTGAGTTGGTTTTCTCACCATTAAGGGAAGATAAAAATAAAGGTCCAAAAGCACAAGAGATTAGTTAGAATATACCAACTTTATCAAATCTTGATACACGCACAAATCAATATAAACTGAAAGTTCAAAAACTAAATCATTTGCATAAAGCTGCAAATCAGTTACCAAATATCTTTACAGATATCTAGAAAGTGTCTAAATCACATATTCCGGCTGCTAATAGTCATGCTCGATTAATTGTCCCTGTGGAATATCTTATTAATATGGCATCCAATGAATTTAATATACGCTTAAAGTGTGGTAGACCACTTGGTTTAAATTATTATTTTTTGAAAGAAAGAAAAATGAATAATTTCAAAATGACACTCCTGAAGAGGTCAAAAGTAACATAAATCAACAACTCATATTTCTAGAGAAGTAATCCCAAAAGTGATTTCGATACTAAAAAGTTATGAGATCTCATTATAATATAGAAATATGTGAGAAAAAGATAAAATTATTGTTAATAATATGTTTGCATATGTTGCTGTTAAAATTATCAAAATATGCTTGAGCTTAAAAATGTTTAAAATTCTCAACGTCGAAGTGATTGGCCAAAATCGAAAGAAGTATTTCAGGCTGAGCTATATTCATTTTCTAAACGTACAATATTAGACCAGTAGTCCAGATAACAGAAGATGTTAGATCCATGGGGTATTGTATGTAAAAAAATAAATAAATCAAATGAGATTATGAAAAGAGAATATTTCCTCTATTATGAATGCAATTACTTTTAAATTACTTTGGCAGTCCCTGAAGGGCTCAACACTATATTATGACAACTTACTCATATGGCTCGTAAGAGAAATGAGTTAAATAAAATTGTGATATATAAGGCACAATTTGTTGTGTAAGAATTCTCACAAAGATCTGGTAAAGATTATGATGAGACATATTTTCTTATCATGGATGCTATTACCTTTAGATTTTTTGATATGTTTGGCAGCATCTGAAAGGCTCGATATATATATTTGATGGATATTATAACAATTTACTTATATAGTTCATTAGATAATGACAAATATATAAAAATTCCTGAAAGATTTAAGATGCCTGAAGTATCAAGATGTCTGAAGCATATAATACCTTGATAAATCAATATATATTGTGTTCCAAAAGATCCTAGTATAAGTTAAATCAATATAGGCGGATATGGTGTAATCACCTATTTGAACATTTAGAGAAAATGAATATGAAAATAATTTTCATTTGACCATGTATTTTTATCCAGAAGATAAATTCATAATTTACTATAGTTGCAGTTTGTGTTGATATAGTGAAAACTCCAGAAGAGATCTTAATTACTGCAAATTATTTAAAGAATGAATTTGAAATGAGGAATTTTGAAAGAATAAAATTTTGTATTAGTTTCAAGTTGAGCATCTGTCAAATGAAATTATTTTTCATCAAGAATAATATATCGAAACATTTTAAAATGATTTTGTATGGATAATTATTATCCATTAAGCACTCTAATTGTTCTCTTTATGTAAAAGGAGATCATTTTCGCCAATAAAAAGATAATAAAGAGATTTTTGATCCTGAAGTATCATATCTCAGTATAATATGGATAATTTTATATATTGTTAATAATACAATACTAGATATTATTTTTTTATTAACTTATTTTGTAAGGTTTAGTTCTACGCCAACTAAAAGGTATTGGAATGGAATGAAACATGTTCCATGCTATATACGTGGCACATCTGATATAAGTTCACATGTAATAATATTAATATGTCATGGCGATATACGAAGCATACAATCACTATTATTTCATCAAATCATTCAGAAATATTAGCCATTTATGAAGCTAGTGGTTAATATATATGATTAAGAACCATAATCAAACATATTAGAGGACCTTGCGGATCACCTATTAGAAATCAACAAATTAACAATATTGCATGAAGATATTACAGCATGCATTGCACATAGCTATATAAAAGGTGACAAGACTAAATATATATCACTAAAATTCTTTTACGCTCATGAACTTATAAAGGAAGAAAAAGTCGATGTTTGCAAAGTTTATTCAAGTGACTGTCCAACAGATTTGTTCATAAAGACACTACTAGCATCAATCTTCAAAAGATATGTATATAATGTTGGGACGTGTTTACTTAAAATATCTTAGTTGAATGTATTTTTAAGGGGAAGTTACCTATGAATACTGTACTCTTTTGTCTTCGTTAAATTTTTATCCTACTGAATTTTTCTTATTAAGGTTTTAACGAGGCATGTTCATAGGGATAGTCATCCAAGAGAAAGTGTTATAAAATATGTGGATAACTACTTAATTAGATTAATTTTATTCTATCAAGATTATGATTAGTTTTATTCTATTTAAAATTAGAATTTAATTTGATGATAGTTGTAATCTTTTATTATTATCTATAGACCACTTACACCACTATATATACCTCCATTATAGGTGGTGTAAAATAAAAAAATCATAATAAATAGATTTCTCTGATTTATCGTTCTCTATCTATCTTCCCTCTTCTTTTATTTACAATAATTTTTTTTATTAATTATACATGTGATGCAGAATTTTGAGAATACTCGAATATAAAATTTAAATATATATATATATTATTGATCACAAAATTATATTTTGATGGTTTAAAAAATTTATTTAAATAATAATTAGTATCATAAATTCATGATGGTTAAATATTAAAATATTTTTTTATGCGAAACAAATTGTTTTAACTTTTATCAAGCAGTTGGGAAAAAATTGTTTTAGGAACAATTTAGTAACTATCATCAAAAGTAAAAAAAAAAAAAAAAAAAGGCAATATGAACGTTTTATGGTCCTCGCCCAATGAAAAATAGGCAATAAATCAAATTCTAACATTTAGTCCTTTAAAAATATTTTTTTCTATTCATATAAGATTCTGGCATATATTTATTTGCTTATTATTTTTGATAGAAGTATTATATGGAGATGTCATTTTGATATTTTATCCGTGTTAATCTTATATATATTTTCTCATATTTTGGTATCCTATCGTAATTTTAAAAGTTTTTTTATTTGTAGTGTTTTAAAAATTGAATCATACCGATTGATCGGACTGATTTAACTGGGAACCAAGATTAGATCATATTTTAAAACAGTTAAAAATTAAATTTATTAAAAAAAATCAGTCTTAACTAATTGGTTTGAATTGAATTGGACTTAGTCGAATCGAATTAGCTTTTGAATTTTAAGTATTTTAAAATAAAAATCAAAGAAAAAAATTATAGATTTATTTTATATATATATTAAAGTAATATGTGACATATTGAATTGATAAAGTATATTTTTATTATTTTAAATTTTTATGATTTTTATATTCTTTATTAATATCTATAAATGAAAAAATTATAATATTTTTAATTTATTAAATTTGAGTCAATTCAGTTAAGCCGGTTAAATTATGAACCAGTTATCAATTTAATTCAGTATCCGATTCAATTTTAAAAATATTATTTATTTGTAATTAGAATTTATATAACCCTAAATATATAAATTATAATATTTTAGAAGGTGGCTATAATTTTCTGATTTCAATAAAATTTCAACAAAGGTAATTTTCTCTTATTTATCTATTTATATGGATATTCTTAAATTAAACAAATTAACTGAACATGTTAATAGCATTTATATACTTTTCTCAACCTCTGCTGCGCCATATTTTTTTAGCATAACGAGAGGAAGAATAATGTCCACTTGATTACATAAAAGAAAATGTATGCATTATGTTATTATAAAATTAAATTATTAAATATTAAAAATTCACATAAATGATTTTTCAATTCCCTCATCCTCCAAGTACATAAAATTAGATAACGAACAAATAAATAAATAACATAATTATATAAAAGAAATAAATATTAAATATTAAAAGAGTTCTGAAGAAAACCTAGATCAATCAGCAGAATGCCTTACTTGAATATCTTCATGAGGCTAGTGTTAATTTCTATGCTTTACTTGATTTACCGAACCAGTGGAGCAGCCCCGACTTATCGCGCCCACCATTGCGAAAATAGTACCATTTTCACCCTCAATAGCACATATCAAGTGAACCTCAACTCCGTTCTCTCTACTCTTTCCTCCAACGCTACACAGAGCAACGGATTCTACAACACTACCGCTGGCAGAGAAACTCCTGATATAGCATATGGCCTTTTTCTCTGCCGCGGTGACCTCTCACCTGTTGAATGTCAAGAATGCGTTTCTACAGCAGCTGAAGAGATTCTCCGCCGTTGTCCCAATCAGAAAGAGTCCTATATTTGGTATGATGAATGTTCATTACGTTATAATAATCAATCTATCTTCTCCATTAGACCATCTCCAACGCGCAGCGATTTCATTTCAACACTGCGCTATTACTGTGCTAATTTGAATATTTGCTACAGTAGTGCGCTATATATGGCGCATCACTGTAGCAACGCTAAATTTTTTTTATTATTTTTTTACTGTTTTGTTAATAAATTTTTATTATTAATGTTTAAATAATAAATTTTTATATTTAATGTATTATTATTTATATCTAATATATGTATTTATTTCATTTATTAGATCCTAATTTATATAATATATTGTATTATTAATTTATTTTATATTTTTAATAATTATAAAAATTTAATTTGTATTAATATAATATTAAATATATGTAGTATTTATAATAAATTATTTATTTAGGATTTTTTTTATAGAAATAGTGATATTATATATATTATAATTAAATAAAATACATTAATAGGAAAAATAACAAGCAATACACATCATTAACTTAATTAAAAACACAGCATAATAAAAAAAGTACTAAAAAACATAAATGTTTTTTAATAATGTAATATGTATGTGTGTATTTTATTATTTTGTACTTTTTTAATAATGTAATATGTATGTGTGTATTTTATTTTTAATTTGCTAATTAATGTATGTTTTTAATTAATGTTTGGTTAATGTATTTTTATTATTAATGTTTAATTAATATATTTTTATATTTAATGTATTATTATTTATGTCCAATATATGTATTTATTTTATTTATTAATTAAATTACTTAATATTTAATTTTGGATGAAAACGTAAAATATATAAAGATATGAGGTTAATATATAAAATGATAGGAAATTTTTGTAGTGAAATGGATAAATAAAGTTAAAGATAAAAATTAATATAATATTAATGAGAGAGAAGAATATGAAAAGAATATTCTTTTTGGTGTTAAAAATGGTGTAAATGGTTGGAGATGATATTACGCTATTTTAGTATTTTACACTAAAATAATACAAAAAATGGTGCAAACCGTTGGAGATGGCCTTATCAGAGAAGTACCAAGTTATGGAATACCTGACTCTCGGGATGTCACGGAGCCAGGTCGTTTCAATCTGTTGCTAGCTAGCACCATAAATGGCCTAGCTAGAAGAGCTGCAGCCGATCTGTCTGGTAAAAAATTTGCTACTGACCAAGAAAATTTTACGACTTCTCAAACACTTTACAGTCTAGTGCAGTGCACACCGGATCTTTCTGAATACCTTTGCAATAGATGTTTTGAAAGTGCAATTTCGTCTATTCCCTCGTGCTGCAACGGGAAACAAGGTGGAAGCCTTCTGCTTCCAAGTTGTATTATTAGGTATGAACTGTTTCCATTCTACAGAATCAATTCCACCGCTCCAGTAGTGCCTTTACCTCCACTAACAAAAGCCAGAGGTACTTATTCTCCTTCAGATTTTCTCGGTTTTGTTAAAAAGAAAAAAAAAAAGACTCTGTTCTTTAAAATGGCATCGTTGATAGCAGATGCTGAACTATATGCAGGAAGAAGATCACAGGCCTTAATTGCTCGCATTCTTGCTCCAATAGGCACCTCCGTGGTGCTACTAGCACTGGGCATTTATTATCTGAGAAGAAAAGCAAGGAAAGAATACAATGCCTTAAATGAAGAAAATGGTAATTTTCTGAATTTCATTGGTGTAAGGTGTTATGTATAAATGATAATCCCTTTAGAATTCTAAATTTCTAAGATGAATTATAACTAAAATAACAGAATTTCGCTAGTGAACTATAAACTTAACAACAACGCAAGCAGGGGCAGAACTGCATTGCCCCCAAATTCTCAAATTTCAAAATTTTCCTTGTGGATTTTATGAATTTGTTAAAAAATATATGCATTGGCTCCACAAATATATGGTTTTTTTAAAGAACTTTTCATCTTTATTTTGGCCATCTCAGTTATTGAAGTCTAGCTAGTTCGGCCCCTGCGTGAAAGATAGAAATATTATGAGCTCTTTATGTACAAGTTAGAGTAAAATTCATTTGTTAATGAATTCCTTCTTCATTTCCAAAACTACTTTGTTAGTATTATTCTGATTAAATGCATCTCCTTTTTTTTTCCTCATGCTTGTGAATGTGAATTTCAAATAGGACTAAGCTGTTAAACTCTTAATTTGAATTGTGCAGTTAGGGATGAAATTGCAACCATCAACTCCTTGCAATTTGATTTTGCAACACTTGTGACTGCCACTAATGACTTCTCTATCGACAGTAAAATAGGCGAAGGTGGATTTGGCGCCGTATACAAGGCATGAAAGTCTTTATTTATTTATTTATTTATTTTTGTATGTGGCTTACTATGTTAGATGTAAACTGATAAAATCTTGAAATTGAGCATTAATTTTCTTTGTAGTTTAAAATTAACCCTGGAATGTCGTTCTCAGGGTACATTGTACAATGGACAAGAAATTGCTGTGAAGAGGCTATCAAGAAAGTCTGGACAAGGTGCGGTTGAATTTAAGAATGAAGTTGTGTTGGTAGCTAAGCTGCAGCACAAAAATCTAGTGCGGCTTCTGGGTTTTTGCTTAGAGGGAAAAGAAAAGATACTTGTATACGACTATGCGCCTAACAAAAGCCTTGACTATATTCTATTTGGTAAGGTTCATATCTAATTCCTGAATTTCTCTTATTTCTCTCCCTTATTTTCAATTGATTTATGCTGATACTGATGACTTCTAGACACCGAAAAGAAAGGACAGCTGAATTGGCCAAAGCGCTACAATATTATTCATGGGATTACTCGGGGTCTGCTTTACCTTCAAGAAGATTCGAGGTTGAGAATTATACATCGTGATCTCAAAGCTAGCAATGTACTGTTAGATGGAGATATGAATGCAAAGATTTCAGATTTTGGTATGGCAAGAATTTTTGGAGTGGATCAAACACAAGCAAATACTAGAAGAATTGTTGGTACCTTGTATGCTCTGATTAATCCCTTTCTGTGTGTCTGTATTCCATTTCTATGGCCATATTGGTTCAATGACGTACCTCTATTTGAAGTAAAATGTCCTTCAGGATTTGTTCCTGATTTTGTGTTTTTTCACAAATTATTGTGGCTTGTAGTGGGTACATGGCTCCAGAGTACGCAATGCATGGGCATTACTCTGTGAAGTCAGATGTGTATAGTTTTGGAGTCTTAATACTAGAGATAATTAGCGGCAAGAAGAATAGTTCTTTCAGTCAATCCGATGGAGCCGAGGATCTATTGAGCTATGTGAGTTTTCATTAACTAGTACGAACTTTTCCATCATTTATTCCCCTATGTGCATAATCATTAATATTTCTCAATTAATAATTTGTCGCAGGCATGGAAACATTGGTGCCAAGAGGCTCCACTGGAATTTATGGATCCAGTTCTTAGAGACTCCTATACAAGAAATGAGGTCGTTAGATGCATTCATCTTGGCTTGTTATGTGTTCAGGAAAATCCAGCAGATAGACCTACCATGAAATCAATAATCATCATGCTTGACAGTTATTCCATTACTTTGCCACTGCCAGAGCAACCTGGATTTTTCCTTCATAGTCGGATGGCACAGGAAAAGGATTCGCAGGATGTGGAGTCAACTCAGTACGCTAGCAGGTCAACACCATTATCCGTCAATGAAATTTCGGTAACTGAAGTGTAACCCCGTTAGAGCGAGCACTTGTTTGTTTAATTTTGTTCAATGGACATGTTTTAGCCAATAATGCGGCTACTGATACAGTGGTACTGTAAGTGTAAGCCTACCCAAATCGATCGCCAGGTTCGTTTTTACCAGAAAGTGACATGGAACGATTACCTACCAAAAAATAAAATATCAAAGAAGAATTTCTTTTAGATTACATGTGTATTGATATCTAACATTACAGGGAAGTATCAAGAATTTATGTTTACTTTTTCTGAATTTATTTTATATTGTTAAAATTCTAATATATTCAGTCTTAATTTATTATTTTTTAATTAAATAAAAAATATTGCTTGATGATATTTATAGTATTATGTAAGACATTATATAAAATAATATGTATGTCTTATTTTCTTTCAAATTAACATATATATAAATTACTTGTTTTATTATGTTGTATCTTAATAATTTTAATCTCTATTGTTGTGTTTTAATTTTCATATTGATTATTGAAACTAATAAATCTATGAAATCATATATACAAAATTTATCAAGTAACCTACATTTAAAGTTTACTAATAGATAAAGGTATTTTAGTTTTATTTGTCACTTGATTAATGAAAAACGCTAGCTATTTCAGAAAGAATGGTACTGTTAATGCATAATTATACATTTTAAAGATTAAATTATAAATTGTTACAAAATATATGTTAGGCTTGGGGCAATATAGTTTCATCCAAAGATTGATCAAAAGCAAAAATTTATGATAAAAAAATATAAAAAAATAAAAATAATACCTATTTTTTAAGATAGATAAAAAAATTAATGAAAATATTTGATTTAATTTTGTGTATGTTTTTATAAAGAAAACGTATTTTATTTTAAATTTTGATTTATGTTAGAAATTAAAATTAATTAATTAATAGTAGGATAATAAGAAATGACTCATTTTCATTTTTGAGGTAATAAAATTCATATTATTCAGCTTATTTTGTCCAACCAACCAATAATAACAAGAATCACTCATTCTTATTCTCACTCTACATCGATTTGGGGGAAACGTTCCAATAATTGATGATTGACTTGGTGACACAGTTGTCTGTGGAGTATTGACTGCCGGAGCACCGGACCGGAGTTATAGCTATCGATCAAAATTTCGCAAATTGATTTAATATATTGATTAATATACCGAATTATTATAGGATTCGATATTTAAAATTTATATCATATTTTTGATTTATTTTTAGTAATATATTGATGTACTGATAAATATCAATGATATTATAAAATATGTACCAGTTAAATTTTATAAAATATATGAATATCAGTGGAATATCAAATATAATATAATAATATTTTAATAAATTTCAAAAAAAAAGTGGGAAATGTAATTCGAGTATTTTTAGTTTGAAATTGCATATATTAGAAAAAATATCATAGATTAATTAAAATTATCAAATAAAAAAATGCATGTTTATCAATATAGAATGCATATTCGTCAGCGCGATGAATATTATTGTGATCAATATATGGCTTAAAATAAATATTACCTGTTCCTACTAATATCAGATTAGAAATATAAGATCGGAAGCACGTTTGAGACTAATCGGACCAGGATTTAATTTTTGTTTAAACTTTGAACTTGAATACATATCGTGCTTTAATTACGTTAATCAAATTTATTAGCAACTATAATGTTTTTAATTAAATAATTCTTTGAAAGTACATATTATCTAATAATTAATAAGTTTGACATTTATTCTTCTATTTAACAGTGACTTAAATTTGAGTCTCTTATTCCTGATATTTTATAAAAAATTAAAAGAAAAAAATAAATTCCATTTGAATTATACTATAATCCTTGCCAAATTAGTTGAAAATTAATTAATAAAAATCATATGCTGAAGTAGTATCATTGTCTAAGAGGGAGTTTTGCTCAAATTATAAGTTGACCAAACTAGCTAATAAATTCTAAATTTTACATTTATTTAAATAATTTTATGAGTTTATGAGCTCGGCTTATAAATTGAAAAAAAAATTAAAAATGACTAACTTATTATTTTAGTACTTATAAATATTTGGCTTATAAGTTAGTTTAATTAAATAAATTACTATATTATTTCTATTTAATTTTATTGTATGATCTTGATAATTTTACTTTATATTTTTTTAGTTATTTTACTAATAAATATACTTATAAGCTATTTTTTATTAAATATGTTAAATGTTTATCAGTCACTTATAAATATTTAAACTATAAATATAAATACTTAAAATTTTAATTGCTTATAAGTTTAAATTAACTTATAAATATCAAGTACTTTTAAACTAATTTTCATAGGTTAAGATAAACACCCTCTAATATTATACTTTGGATTGGTTGGCCACGAAATAGATAGTTAAGAAAAATCCTCGACTGTTGTTTGCATAAAGAGCGAAACTTGCTTACTTTGACTTGGTCTATTTAGATATGGTATTTTTATTTTTATTTTATTTTTAACTAAAAAGGCTAAAAAAATGGACATAAGAATTATCTCATCGTTTATTTTTCATTTCACTTTTTTCATTATTTATTTATTTATTTTCCTTCTTTTTAGTGAATTTTTTAATTTCATTTTCTCCGCTTTGTTTCTTTTATTCAACTCTTTTTCCCTAAGCTAGCTAGACATTTTTAGATTTAGCTAGTGATGGCTTCTCATTTTTTCTTTCCCTAATTATTTTTGTGAAATTATTATTTGTTTAAAATCCTTGTATTCTTTTTTATTTTTTTTTATTTTTGCCTTAACTCACTTTGCACCGCATTCACCCAATGAAAAAAAGGCCAATGCTCCTCCTTGTTTTTCTTTTTTCTTTTTCGAAAACGATTAGCAAACCTTAAACTCAATCTCTTGACTCTTTCTATTTTCTTTTGTTGAAGTTTCTTTTCTCTCTAAACTGTTCTTACCAACAAGCAATGCTCAACTCACAGCTCGCTAGCAGCAAGTAGTGTTTAATATTGTGATTTATTGTACTATTTGCAAAAATCAAGCAGTGATATGGTTTTGTTTTAATCCATTATCTTTGGTGCATGTATGTTATATCTGAGTTATTTTGATGGGTTTAACAATAATTGTTGTTGTTCGTCAGTTTAACAACAATGCGATGTTAATGCAATTGTTTGTGATTGTTTTGACAAGAAAGTGTTGGTTGTCATGAGTTTAACAAGTAGCTGGTGGGATGAGTTTAACAAAAATTTGATGTTAATACGAATCTCACTGATGGGTTTAACTTGAATGTATTTTTTATTGCTCTATCCAATGATATGATATAGTCCATTGTAATGATCAAGAAAGACATTCTTATTTTCTAAAATAATTATTATAGATGTAACCTTGTTATTTTAGGAAATGTTATTGGTATGGTTAAAATTTACATTTTCATCAATTGTATAACATGGCTATTAGTAAATAACATCAATTTTGGAATGTCTAAAATTATTATGAAACAAACAACAAGGTTTTATTAAAAAAAATATTATGTGTAAATAACAAAGATATTTTAATAAATTTCATTATTATTTGTAAACATGACGACAATGTAATTTGTTAAATAAAATTGTGATGGTCTCATTAGACTATAGGATTGTTCATTTAATTAATTTGATGGGGATTCATTAGATATCATGACATCAGAATCAAATGATTCAACTGGAAGTGAGAACTCTCCAATTTCAAAGAAGCAACTTAAGGAGAAGCTTCTTAAGATTCTAAGTCTAGGAGCTCTTTCAATTACTGTTAGGAAAAGTCATTCCAAAGAAAGGAAGATTGAATATGATCCTATTAAAGTAGGAGAAAGTCAAAGAAATGTAAGAGGTCTATTAAGTTTTCATCTGATGTAAATGAGAAGGTGCATGATAAAATTAAAGAAGCTCCTGATGTTGTTAATGCTCCTGATCCTGCTGCAAAAGAGACTGAGGATAAATTCCAAAATTATAGATGTGATAAATTTTGCAATGAGAAAAATGGGATATAAGGTTTAGTATCCTAATGTGTTACTAGTAAAACAATTAATAATGTTCATTATCAAGTTATATGCTTATAATGAAGATTTATTCTCTTCCAATTGAATCATTAAATGAATATAATGTAGGGCACCTTTTATGAATGGAGGACACTAGCTTTTGCCCTAGTTGATAATCAGAATGGTGATGAATTATCATTTAAATTTGGAGAGAAGGTGGTCCGCCTCGGATGTGCAGAATTTTATTTACTCACTGGATTACCCTTTAATGGGAAGGAGAAGATAAAAGGAGGTGGGAAGATGCTTTTAGATAAACAAGAGAGAAATTGGTTGAAACTTTTCAACAATGTAAAGATGCAGAGTTAAAAAGAAAACTAGGCGTTATATGTCTAGTGGAGCTCTTATATTAGGAAAGTCCATTTGATCGAACGTAAATAAGAAAGTTTTGATATTTGCTGATGATGTAAATACATTCAACAAAATCGTCTTGGGTAGACTAAGTTGGAAATATCTAGTTCCAAAGATTAAGGATTTGTTTGCTACTAAGAAAAAAAAAATATAAAGAGTATATACTCACTGTCTGGATTTTTGACATTTTTTCAATTTTTGCAATGGAAGTCATCCCTCAGTTAAGAAACGTTGGTGTATAAAGAATTAAAAAGGTTTCCTAAGGATAGCCAATTGGAGAATGGGACCTAAGCCTGCCTTCAATTTCCTGTTATAGATGGTTTTTTGGTAGGTACTAACTATTTTCTTTTTTCGCTTACTAGTTTATAAAAGTTCAATTCTGTTGTTTTTTTATAAACTTGTTACATTTTTTCAAGGATATGACCCCCTCTTCGATTGAGATGACGAAAGATGAAGCTGTACATATGCATTTTTCTAGGATGAAAATAAAAGTGAATGAAAGGGGGTGAGAATGTGGTAAGCACTAGTTAAGCCATTGTCCATTATGAGCCTAGGGAACCCTTAACCGAACCACCATAACAAACTAATCACGTTAAAGAAGCAACCAGATTCCAGGTAACTATGAAATATCCTTGCCCAGATTATATGTTATTCATTGCAAATTTAAAGGGTACTTGAACATATGAATAAGGAAAGAAGCTCAGTACGATTACAATCACAACTTTTCATTAAATGAAATAATCAAAGGATGCTTATATGTGTAGTTTTGGACGGAGTCTGGGCCATTGTCCCATCGATAGAGAGTATTTACTCAAAAAGAGGAAGCTCCCCAGCCTTGTAACATAGAAAGAAGGGTTAAGGCACTACTTCAAGAATTCTGGAGGCAAAAGTGGTTGACCTAGAGGAAGAAGGCTCCTGAGATGCATGAGGAGGAGGCATCAAGGCAATATAATTACCCTGGTGGCTGAAGCACCAAAAATTTAAGTTGCTTTCCTCTTTCTCTGAAAAGCCTAGGCAAGTGGTTGTATATTTGAAGAGAGTTATGAAATCTACAGAAAGAACATATTCTTTCTTAAGAGAGATGATATTTGAGTATACTCACCTAAGATGATGGACTGGGGAGATCCCAAGTCATCACCTTCATCGTCATCATTAAAACTTGAATTAGAAATTAGCTCGCTTGGGTTTACATCAATTAAGAGTAGAGAAGACCTCACAAACTCGTATTTTGCTTTTGATGTATGCTCCATATATGGTCAATTTTTAAAATTTTGAGTTGTGGCGTGTGTTAAACTTTCCATTCTTGTTGCTGCCATATGCTTATTTCTGCTGTAAATTGGCCATTTAGACTGTTTTTGGATGAAATGCTTCTTAGTTCTATGCTAGGTACTTATCCTATGAATTATATAGATTAAAATATTTGAATGTTTGATATCTTGTGCTGATTTTGGAATTACTCAATGGGGTTTATTGTGTCCTATAACATGATTTGAAACTCTTAGGAAATTCTAGAGAGGAGAGCTTTGCTTTTATAATTTAGTTGAACACATGTGAGAACTTTGAATGATGAGACTAGTGAGCGAAGACTTTAACTTGAGATTGACCATCATTGCACTTATGAATTTGGTTGCAATTGTTTACACTTTGAATTCTAAAAATTTGTTTTCCAAAACTTAGTTTCTTTTGATGGGTGTTTTTGAGAGCAATTTTCGAAGTAAAAATTTAGGATAGCTTCACGAATGCTAGAACTTTCTTTTACGTTCCCTTGAGGCGAAATCTTAGGCGAGTCTTGACTTTGGACATGATTTAGGCGTTCTTTTGGCCGACGTTATTATCCTTTTGTGTTTATCCCACCTTTATGTTACCGTTCTTTTAACCCCTTCTAGCCTACGAAGTATGCTAAATGCGTACTCTAAATTCTTTTCTTAGCCTACAATATAACCTTATACACCAAAAGCCCTTGCCTACCACCATTTTTGCAAGAAAATAATCTTTTTAATTATTTGTTGAGCACATGCATATGTTAGTAATTGGGTTTGACGCAATTGCATTTTGTTTATGATTTTGTTTAGTTTTTAGAATTAGTTCGTACAACCCATGCTTATTAGATGTATATTTTTCATGGGTTCTATTATTGTTGTAATTAGTTTTTATGATCTTTAAAAAAATAATAAAAAAAAAGAAAAATAGAAAAAAAGTGAAAAAGTAAAAGAAAAAAAAAAGAAAGTTTATATTTTATAATAGTATTGTTGGGAATAAGTTTTGTTGTAATTGTATATAGAATTTTTATTTTTAGTCGCATTTGTCGTCATTTGAGTATTAAAGTTGAAACATCATGTATTGCTCCTTTGAGGTTAATCATGAGAAGATTTATTTTCTTGTTATTCTTTATCCTTACATTATCCTTTCTTTTCTAACCATCACCCCAGCCTTACCCGAATAAAGACCTATTGATCCTTGGTTGAGATTTGTTCTACATTAGTGGAGAGGGAATTTGGAGGAGAGCATATGGACGTTCACCGGTTTTTATTTTATTGAAGCTATGAAAATGTATTTTCAATGCTTTGTTAATTGCTCGATTAAATGCTTGTTGATTCAAACTCCGATTGGTGTGTGTGCGTGTTTTAAGAATCCTTAGTGTAACCTTTTTCAATTAAGTTCATAATGATGGAATGATATTGATAGTTGAGTTTTCAATTGTGATGTTGAATTGTTTGGGGAACTTTCACGTGTTTGATTGAGTTTAAAGGTGAAGTTTGTGGTCTCCTATACAGATTTGATTTTGAGTTTTGAGTCATGCTTGAGGGCAAGCATGGGATAAGTGTGGGGGAATTTGTTAGTGTGTAAATCCAACATGATTTTAGTACCTAATCTTGTGCTTTTATATTGATATTTGTGCTTAAATATGAGAATTTATTTGGTTTTTATTGTTTTGGTTAGGGAATGTTGGATTTAACTAAAAGGAACCATTTGGAGCTTAATTGGAGCATTTATGAGCAAAGGACTTGGAGCTGGAATTTTTGGAGGATGATTTGGAGCAGTCTGGAGTTAGCCTTGCCCAAGGCTAATGCCGAACCTTGCTGGAACGGGGCTGTTTTAATTAGAACGACTTAACCTACCATTCTGATGTCGTTTTGAGCTTAAATAGAGCTTAGGAAGAAGAATTAATTATATTTTAAAGGGCACTTTTGTAATATTATGGTGGGGCCCTAATTTTAGACATTATAATGGTGTTTTAGGTCTTTTTACGGGACTTCTCTTCCACCTGCGATTGAGTTACGAATTTGAGAACATTTTTCATAACTTTTCAATGTCTTCTTCATTAGCCATGCGTGGCTAAACTCTCTAATCAGTTGGAGGTTGATTCAAGGTTGAGATTCTTCAGGATTGTGAGGTTTTAATGTTCTTATTTGCTTTTAATTGATTATTACATTCATACTTTTACTGCAGTTTATTGGAAAACTATATTCCTTAATGTGTTTTGTTAATTTATTGAATTGATCAATCAATTGATTAATAAGATGCATATAGCTAATCATTGATGCTGAATCCGTAATTGTTTAGTTGATTTGATGCTTGTAGCGATTGATATAATCTGATTATAACCAGGCTTTCGGGTTATATTAAGTAATTGTATGATCTGATTTAAACGAATCTTGCTTTTAGGTTTGTTGATTAGGGCTAGGTCTTTCTAGAGTTTATTGCAATTGATTAATTAAATTCTGTCGCTTGTATTAGGGTTGTTAATCAATTAGGGGTTATTCATAGCGCTTGTCTTGCTTAATCTATTATAAACGGAAAGATTGGCCGGAGATGCTTTTTCGATGGCTATAACTTGTCTGTGATTTGATATTAAAAGATTATTTTTAGTCCGATGATCAATCCAAATGAATCTCATACCGCGAACTTCCTTTGACTGAATTCACCTCCCATTGTTCAGGTTTTTATTATCAATTTTGCTGTTTAATTTCGTTTTACATAATTAATTACACAAATCCCTATTTTTCATTTACTTTTAATTTTCAGTTCATTGTCAGTTCTGGTTAGCCTTGGGCAAGGCTAGTCCCTAGGGTTCGACCCTTCTCACACTTTCTACAGTTTTTGTTTTACGGTTGAGCAGGAATTATTTTGGTGGTTTCGGCAACCATCAATTTTGGCGCCGCTGCCGGGGACTAGTTACTTTACTGTTTATTGTGTTTTTGGATGACCAGGTCTGAAAATTTGCCAATAGAATTCGATCCTGAGATAGAGAAGACAGCTCGCGCTTTGAGGAAGAAAGCTAAGGAACAAAAGTGGGCAGAAACGACTTCTACATCTAGTCCAGGAGTTGTAGCTGCTGGTTTGGTTGGATATTCAACCGAATTTGAAGAAGAAAGTATCGATCAAGAGGGATCTTCTACTGAATCTGTTAGAGAAGAAGAAATGGCTGATAACCGCACCGTTAGAGAGCTGCAAGCTGCCCCAATAGACCAGCAGCCCATGTGCATTGTTTTTCCAACTATGGAGGCGCCATTTGAGATAAAATCTGGTCTAATTCACCAACTCCCTCTCTTCTATGGAATGAAGAATGAGAACCCACACAATTTTTTAAAGGAATTCCATGGAGTGTGTTCAAGTATGAAGCCACATGGTGTGACGGAAGAGCAAATCAAGTTGAGGGCATTTCCATTCACATTGAAGGATACTGCTAAGGAATGGTTACTAAATCTACCATCGGGTAGTATCACGTCATGGATAGAGATGGCCAGTGCATTCTTGGATAAATATTTTCCCGCCTCTAGAGCTGCTACTATCCGTAGGGAGATTAGTGGGATTAAGCAAAAGGATGTGGAGAGTCTTCATGACTATTGGGAGCGATTCAAGAAGTTATGTGCAAGCTGCCCACAACATGGGATGTCCGAACAATCCCTTCTCCAATATTTTTATGAAGGAATGCTTGCTATTGAAAGGAAAATGGTTGATGCTGCAAGTGGAGGAGCCCTTGTCAACAAAACTCCAGCTCAAGCAAAGGAGATCATATCGACCATGGCTGCCAACACGCAACAATTTGGACAAGCGGAAGATTCAACACGCAAAGTCTATGAGGTAAGTAATTCTTCCCTTGAAACTAAGCTAAATGAGCTAACTTGTGCTCTTAAAACTTTTACTGCAGGGCTTAATAAGAATGTCAGAGCGTGTGAAGTGTGCCACTCCTATGAACACCCAACTGACGCTTGTTTATTGTGGCAAGAGGGTCGAGAGCAAGTCAACGCCATGGGAGGTTACTCTGGGCAGCCCCAAAGATCAAATTTTCCTCTCTCCAACACCTATGATGAGAGTTGGAAAAGGCATCCAAACCTCAGCTATGGGAATAGGAACCAGAATTTTCAAAATTTTCAGCAAGTTAGACCACCTCCTCAAGAAGCTTCCAATTCAAGCATGTCTTTGGAAGCCATGGTCCAGTCCTTAGCTGCTAGCACATTAGCAATTCGAGAAGAAGCTAAAAGGGATATCAATGACGTTAATACAAGCTTGAATACCCTTCGACAAGAAACCAAGAGTACCTTGCAGAATTTGGAAACTCAGATTGGGCAAATTGCCTCTTCCGTGAGTAAATTGGAGACACAAGGGAAGCTTCCTTCTCAAACAGTTGTTAGCCCAAGAGAGAATGTGAGTGCCATTACTTTGCGTAGTGGTAAGGAGCTACATGCAGCAGACCCAAAGAAGGACAGCAGCAAGTCGAAGAGTGAAGCTGAAAAAGAAGTGGAGATCTTGAAGGAAGAGCCTCTTAAGAAAGCAAAAGGGTGGATGGATGAGCCATTTGTCATACCACCTCCTTTTCCAGAGCGGTTTAGGCAATGCAAGAGGGAACAAGAAGAGAAAGATATCCTTGACATCTTTCGCAAGGTTGAGGTAAACATTCCTTTGCTTGATTTAATTAAACAAATACCTCGATATGCAAAGATTTTGAAGGAATTTTGTGTGAGCAAGAGAAAGCAAGCTGATGTTGAGAAAGTAAGTGTGGGGGAGAATGTCTCTGCAATTTTGCAAAGAAAACTTCCCCCAAAGTGTAAGGATGCAGGTATGTTTTCTATACCATGTAGAATAGGCAATGTGCATATTAAAAAAGCTTTGTGTGATTTAGGTGCATCTATAAATGTCATGCCATTGTCTATTTTCACATCTTTGAGTGTTGGTGAGCTGAAGAAAACTAGCATATGCATTGAACTAGCGGATAAATCTGTTATCTACCCGGAAGGGGTACTAGAAGATGTGTTAGTGCAAGTTGATGGTCTTATATTTCCTGCTGATTTCTTTGTTGTTGATATGAAGGATTCTAGGTCCTCAAATTCTAGTGACATCATTTTAGGAAGACCATTTCTTAGGACAGCTAGGACTAAAATTGACGTTTTTGATGGTATTCTTACCATGGAGCTAGATGGTGAACTCGTCAAATTTAGTATGTATGGTGAGGTTAAGGAAGTAAGTGACTTGTCTAGTGTGTGTGCCATAACTGATGTTGATCATAGTTCTGCAAATTCTTTTAAATTAGATGGTGAAAATGAGCTTAATATGATTTCTTCTAATAATTTTGATATGGTTGCCACTAACAAGTTCAAAGAAAAAGTTTGGTTTGATGAAAAGTTGCAGGGAACTGATCGTGAGAAGAGGGCATGTAAGTTGGGACTGAGGAAATTGCCTAGCAAATTGAAGTATGTGTTCACTGATGATGTACTTTTGGATGATAGAGACTCAATTTCCTTGATAGTTCCTTCGAATTTGAACATTAAGCAAGAGAAGGAGCTGACTTGTGTGCTAAATGGTTACAAGGATAAGTGCAAAAGGGCAGGAAATGTTGCCCATGGAACCTGGTTGGAGCTCGGTTGAAGGCATCGAAATGTCTAGCCTAAGACGTTAAACAAGGGCGCTTTCTGGGAGGCAACCCAGCTTAGGCTTGCCCAAGCCTAACTCTGTTTTTATTTGCTGTTTCAGTTTTTATTATTTTCAGCATTTTATTTTTATTTTGTTAGTCATCTTCTTCCTAAGTTTAAATTGCTTTCTTTGCAATTCCTGGTAAAAAAAAAGGGTTAAATGGACTTTAATGGTGGATACATTCTTTTTTGTAGAAAAAACTCATATTTTAAAATTGTTCACCGTATTTTAAAGAAGGGTCAGGTCATGAGAGTTTTAATTTATTTTTACCATGTGATGTTATTTGTCTAATATATTTTTAATTGGTTTATTTTTACAGATGGGTAAACAGATTTTCTCTTCGTTCTCTCATGAATCACGACCAGCGCTGCTCCCAATCGCAAATTCCGATTGTAACCTCCAGCCACCGCCCGCTATTAATCATCTCAGTTCGTTCCACCGTCGCTCATTTTTCCCTCTCCTTCGATTCTGCACCCAAGTCGAAACAAGAATACCTTTCACAACCCATTCGACTCGTCTCTTCCAGTCTTCTATCTTTTTGCGAAAAATCATTCCTTCATCACTGTTTATTCACGCGAATCACAGAATCCCCAAATCATGAAAGACCTAGCCAATCACATCCTTCTATTGCGAATTCAAACCACCATCTTCACCGAAAAAAAAAAAAAACCCAGATCGAGTTGTTTCCCCTTTTACTGCGATTTTGAATCTGCAAGCTCTGCTCACCCACCACCCATTACCGAATCAGTCATGCCTTTGATCTTTTCAGTCGTGACTGTATTTTAGATTGCAGAAATAGAGGCAAAAGCTTAAGTTCTGCTGTCCAAACTTCCTTTCATTGCCGATCAAGCTGCAGAGAAAAAGAAAAAAAAACCCGCAACTTCAGTTTCCATTCCAGAATCAAACCACAGCAGCAGTAAACATCTAAATTGAGATTTGTGCTCATAATTGTGGCGTTCCAGTTGCTCTATTTTCGTTTAAATTGTTTGCATCATCATTCAGGTACGCACTCTTTCTTCCAAACCTTTGTAATTCTAATTCTGTTGTGATTCTGAGCTGAAATAATTGAGAAACATTGCTTCACTACAATTCTGTTCTGAAATTGGTTGCTTTGGTGCTGAAAATTACTACAAGTTAATTGCTAGTTTGCTGCATAGGTTTGATTTAAATAGAGAAATATTCATTGAATTTGTTTGTTGAGGCCATATTGTGTTGCTGAATTTGATTTTGGTTTGTAAATTGAGCACCTTAGTTCACTTCCTTTTGCTTGGCTGGTATTGAGTTGTTTGTTGTTGGCATATGATTGACAGTTGAATGTTTTTGCTTGAAATGATCTTCATGTGCACAGTGTTGAGCTTTTCTAGCTAACAACTCTGTTTAAGTCCATAATGTGCCGCTGTAGTTGATGTTATGATTTTTGCTGTTGATTTTAAGTGCGCAGCTGCATTTTGAACTTTCATTGTCTGCTGGAATTACTGTGTTGGGCCTATATTGCATTGCTGACATTTATTTAATTTTGAAACAAATGCATTTTCAGTCTACTTTAGATATGTGCAAGCAAATTCTTAAAGACTGGACTTAGAAATTTATTGGAATGATTTGTTTTTGAAGAATGGTCGCATTTGTTTTGTTAAGTTGATACTTTTCATAAGTGTGCATTTTGAAATATTGATTGTCCAGTTTCATTACATGAGAAGTGCAGTGTCACTAATTTCAGTCTTCCTTTGCCTTTGTGATATTACACTACTATGACTGATTTTAACTTTGATTTTGCGCTATATGATTACATTGATAATTTGGAAATCTGGACTGAATTACACTTGTTTAGGAGTTTGTTTTGCTTGGCCTGCACCTTGTTTCTAAGTTTTTCCAGGAAAATTATAATCTTGGCAATTTAATAAGGACAGTAGCCACCAGCCATGCAACATGTCTACAAGCAGCGACTTGTTACCACTGCTGCTATCCACTCCGAACCAGCAGCTTGTGCGTTGAACCAGGTTCTGTTTACAATTGCTGTATTGACAACGCAAAACAGGGCAGCACCTCTTACTTTCACTCTCTTTTAATTTATTTTGTTTAATATTTTCCTACTTGTGTTTGATTGAAACTTGTCCACATTGAGGACAATGTGCGAACTAAGTGTGGGGGAGGGGTTTTAGCTGTTGAGGGGTTTTAAGCTATTGTTGCTGAAATTTTGAGCTTAAACTATGTTTAATGCTGCTGCCATTATTTTGCTTTTGATGTATGCTCCATATATGGTCAATTTTTAAAATTTTGAGTTGTGGCGTGTGTTAAACTTTCCATTCTTGTTGCTGCCATATGCTTATTTCTGCTGTAAATTGGCCATTTAGACTGTTTTTGGATGAAATGCTTCTTAGTTCTATGCTAGGTACTTATCCTATGAATTATATAGATTAAAATATTTGAATGTTTGATATCTTGTGCTGATTTTGGAATTACTCAATGGGGTTTATTGTGTCCTATAACATGATTTGAAACTCTTAGGAAATTCTAGAGAGGAGAGCTTTGCTTTTATAATTTAGTTGAACACATGTGAGAACTTTGAATGATGAGACTAGTGAGCGAAGACTTTAACTTGAGATTGACCATCATTGCACTTATGAATTTGGTTGCAATTGTTTACACTTTGAATTCTAAAAATTTGTTTTCCAAAACTTAGTTTCTTTTGATGGGTGTTTTTGAGAGCAATTTTCGAAGTAAAAATTTAGGATAGCTTCACGAATGCTAGAACTTTCTTTTACGTTCCCTTGAGGCGAAATCTTAGGCGAGTCTTGACTTTGGACATGATTTAGGCGTTCTTTTGGCCGACGTTATTATCCTTTTGTGTTTATCCCACCTTTATGTTACCGTTCTTTTAACCCCTTCTAGCCTACGAAGTATGCTAAATGCGTACTCTAAATTCTTTTCTTAGCCTACAATATAACCTTATACACCAAAAGCCCTTGCCTACCACCATTTTTGCAAGAAAATAATCTTTTTAATTATTTGTTGAGCACATGCATATGTTAGTAATTGGGTTTGACGCAATTGCATTTTGTTTATGATTTTGTTTAGTTTTTAGAATTAGTTCGTACAACCCATGCTTATTAGATGTATATTTTTCATGGGTTCTATTATTGTTGTAATTAGTTTTTATGATCTTTAAAAAAATAATAAAAAAAAAGAAAAATAGAAAAAAAGTGAAAAAGTAAAAGAAAAAAAAAAGAAAGTTTATATTTTATAATAGTATTGTTGGGAATAAGTTTTGTTGTAATTGTATATAGAATTTTTATTTTTAGTCGCATTTGTCGTCATTTGAGTATTAAAGTTGAAACATCATGTATTGCTCCTTTGAGGTTAATCATGAGAAGATTTATTTTCTTGTTATTCTTTATCCTTACATTATCCTTTCTTTTCTAACCATCACCCCAGCCTTACCCGAATAAAGACCTATTGATCCTTGGTTGAGATTTGTTCTACATTAGTGGAGAGGGAATTTGGAGGAGAGCATATGGACGTTCACCGGTTTTTATTTTATTGAAGCTATGAAAATGTATTTTCAATGCTTTGTTAATTGCTCGATTAAATGCTTGTTGATTCAAACTCCGATTGGTGTGTGTGCGTGTTTTAAGAATCCTTAGTGTAACCTTTTTCAATTAAGTTCATAATGATGGAATGATATTGATAGTTGAGTTTTCAATTATGATGTTGAATTGTTTGGGGAACTTTCACGTGTTTGATTGAGTTTAAAGGTGAAGTTTGTGGTCTCCTATACAGATTTGATTTTGAGTTTTGAGTCATGCTTGAGGGCAAGCATGGGATAAGTGTGGGGGAATTTGTTAGTGTGTAAATCCAACATGATTTTAGTACCTAATCTTGTGCTTTTATATTGATATTTGTGCTTAAATATGAGAATTTATTTGGTTTTTATTGTTTTGGTTAGGGAATGTTGGATTTAACTAAAAGGAACCATTTGGAGCTTAATTGGAGCATTTATGAGCAAAGGACTTGGAGCTGGAATTTTTGGAGGATGATTTGGAGCAGTCTGGAGTTAGCCTTGCCCAAGGCTAATGCCGAACCTTGCTGGAACGGGGCTGTTTTAATTAGAACGACTTAACCTACCATTCTGATGTCGTTTTGAGCTTAAATAGAGCTTAGGAAGAAGAATTAATTATATTTTAAAGGGCACTTTTGTAATATTATGGTGGGCCCTAATTTTAGACATTATAATGGTGTTTTAGGTCTTTTTACGGGACTTCTCTTCCACCTGCGATTGAGTTACGAATTTGAGAACATTTTTCATAACTTTTCAATGTCTTCTTCATTAGCCATGCGTGGCTAAACTCTCTAATCAGTTGGAGGTTGATTCAAGGTTGAGATTCTTCAGGATTGTGAGGTTTTAATGTTCTTATTTGCTTTTAATTGATTATTACATTCATACTTTTACTGCAGTTTATTGGAAAACTATATTCCTTAATGTGTTTTGTTAATTTATTGAACTGATCAATCAATTGATTAATAAGATGCATATAGCTAATCATTGATGCTGAATCCGTAATTGTTTAGTTGATTTGATGCTTGTAGCGATTGATATAATCTGATTGTAACCAGGCTTTCGGGTTATATTAAGTAATTGTATGATCTGATTTAAACGAATCTTGCTTTTAGGTTTGTTGATTAGGGCTAGGTCTTTCTAGAGTTTATTGCAATTGATTAATTAAATTCTGTCGCTTGTATTAGGGTTGTTAATCAATTAGGGGTTATTCATAGCGCTTGTCTTGCTTAATCTATTATAAACGGAAAGATTGGCCGGAGATGCTTTTTCGATGGCTATAACTTGTCTGTGATTTGATATTAAAAGATTATTTTTAGTCCGATGATCAATCCAAATGAATCTCATACCGCGAACTTCCTTTGACTGAATTCACCTCCCATTGTTCAGGTTTTTATTATCAATTTTGCTGTTTAATTTCGTTTTACATAATTAATTACACAAATCCCTATTTTTCATTTACTTTTAATTTTCAGTTCATTGTCAGTTCTGGTTAGCCTTGGGCAAGGCTAGTCCCTAGGGTTCGACCCTTCTCACACTTTCTACAGTTTTTGTTTTACGGTTGAGCAGGAATTATTTTGGTGGTTTCGGCAACCATCAAGGCAGCTGATAGCTGTTGCGGATAGCTGATAGCTGGTAGCTGTTGCGAATAGCTGTTAGCTGATGAATAATAGGTGTTTGATAATAATATAGTAAGCTGTTGCTGTTATTGTGTAAAATGACCATTAAGGGTATAATTTTAAATAAACTCAAATTTAAAAATTGGAATAAAAATATATTTATAATAAATTTAAAAAATATAAAAATAAAACCAAATAAATTAAATATAATGTTTATACTTAAAATTATTCCACATTTCAAAATAAATATTCATCATCTAAAATTGACTAATTTTTTTTCCCATTAAACTATGTGCAATTTGATCTCATAAGACATTCATCTGAACAGTTGCAATTTCTGGTGCAGTTTCCTCTGGTTGAACGTCTTCTGCATTATTAAATGCATCAAGTGGCACAAAATTTGAATTTTTATCAAATCGATCAAATGCTGGATCGGCGGAGGCTTTTCTTCGAATGTAATTATGCAGTGCCATAGATACAATTACGATGTCTCTTTGGACATGAAATGGATATGCAGGCATCAATCGTAATATTTTCCATCTTGCCTTCCATACTCCAAAAGTTCTTTCAATACAACTTCTGAGGGACGAATGCCAACGATTAAAAGTCTCTTTCATGCCTTTTGGCTGACCGCCGCGTCGAAAATCTGGTAAATGATACCTTGTTCCTTTATAACGTCCAAGATATCCTTCGGTTTGTTGATATCCAGCATCGACTAAATAATATTTTCCTGTATATGATGATAAAAATATTTTAATAATAGCATGATACAATTGTAAGGTGTGTTACATGTACAATTATTTAGTTGAAAGTTTTCATAATTGATATTTGATCTAATTACCAGGAGGGGGTTTCGGAAAATTCAGGCTTTCTTTATGTACAGCATATTGAAAAAGTCTTCCATCATGAGCTGTACCTTCCCATCCAGCCAATACAAATGTAAATTGCAGATCAAAGCTACAAACAGCCATAATATTTTGTGTAGGAACACCTTTTCGACCAATAAATTGAACTTGATTTTCCTCATTTATACAAGCAGGTACATGAGTGCCATCAATTGCCCCAATACAATCCTATTTTAACCAAAAAAAAGTATTAAATTATTATTATATCTAAAAATGTAATATAATATAACTTTAGAATACCTTAAAATGAGGCATATATCGATCATCTTCTAGTATTTCTGGAGGAATAGTACTGAAAGTTGAGTCCTTAGGCTTTATCATATCAATTGAAAATCTCATAAGCACCTTCAATACTTCATGAAAATTTCTACTTACCGTCTCACCTGAATGTTGAAATCTCTCTTGAACCCATCTATTTGAAGCACCCACAGCAAGAGTATAAAGAAACATACCAACTTTTTCCAAAACCGACATTCTTTTTGACGGATTTAATCCGTAATTTCTTTCCAAGTCCCAACAAAGATTTATGAAAGTGTCTTTGTCCATTCTAAAAGAATTTATGCATCTTTTTTCATTTCCTCTCATGACTTCCAACAACCACATAATTCCTGTTTGAAAAGAATCCATGCATGGTTCTTTATAAATATGCTTCACATAATATTCACATGCCATTTGAACAGAAGCTAATGTAACTTTCAAGCCTTCATCTTCATCGTCATCATCATCAAGAAATATACGTTGCATAATATCCATATCTATAAAAAACTTCTATATTAAAAGGCTACTCATATAGTTTATTTCAAGATAATAAAATAGAAGTTCATCTCTTTCAAAAAAAAATAAATAAAATAGAAGTTCATACCCAATAGTTCATCTTTAAAAATATAAAAGTTAAAAGATAGATAACAATTCAAATAACAATAAAAAAAACTATAAAATCCAACTAAACTAAAAAGAACAATAAAAATAAGATTCAAATATTTTTGCCAAATCATCTACTGTGGTTTCCATAAGCCTTGCTTCCATAAGTTGTAATGAAATCCTAGCCATTTTTGTTTGGTTTCTGTATCTTGAAAAGTATGATACATCTCTCTTTTTGATTTGTTGTCGAGCAAAAGTGTAGAGAAGAAATGAAGTTCACTTGCTTCTTCTATTAGTGGCAAAGATAAGACATCTTTCATGATCTCTTCAATAGAACAACCAGGACGATCCCCTAACAAGTTTTGCATCAATGTGGTTTTCTTTTCCATACTCTCTTTCATACTTTCTTGTAACTCTTTCACTGTATTAGATACTATTGTAGCCCCAGATTCCTTTTTTTCTTTTCCAAACTTTCCTTTTTTTGTTGCATATTCAATTGATGACTCAACTCTTTTATGTTTCTTTAAATTTTTGGTATTTTCAGGACACACATTTTCAGTTGCTACTTTGTTCGATGAGCTTCCCAACACCGATCCTGAATTCATCATTTCATCTAGAGAGTCTTCAAAATTTTCCTCTAACTCTTCATTATTTATTAAATTAACATAATTATCTAACTCTATATGTTCACTATAATTAGGAGTGACTCCAGAGGAAGGTGTATATGCAAACTCTCCTGTTGCCACAGTTCCATCGAATATGATTTCGTATTTCTCATAAAGTTCTTGTCCAATGCCTCTTTCCCGAAATCTTGCAAAACTTGAATTTTCCTAACACAATTGTAAAATAAAATAAATCATAAATCACTAAACTATAAAAGTGATTTTCTTTAAATCAAATAAATAATTATTTATTTTCAACTTACTTTAATTTTTTCATGCCACCACTCATCAGAAGCTGCAATTGTGCCTTTACTAGGATCCCATCCCAATCCAGTTTCTTTTCCTTTTAGATCTTTCCATAATTTCCATTGATCTTTCATCCAATCCCATTTATGCTTTAATTGTTCTTTGGTGAATTTAACGCCAGCTAGTTTCATTTCATTTTCTACCCATAACCACCCTTTGTCACCCCATCCTCCACCACTTCTCTTTCCAATCGTCGTGCCTCGAGCACAAATATCAACAAAGACATTAAATTGCTCACTCGTCCAAACTACTCTTCCGGTACTTTTATTTTTTGGACCCATACAACCTAATTATTTTTAAATAAGATATAAGATATGACTAATTGAGCATTGTTCAAAAAAATAAACTGAAATGCAATGCTTAAAAACAAAACAAAAATATACTTATCATCAATCAAATTTTAATGCAAGTAATGAGCAACAAAATATACTGATATTCTTTGCCATGACCAGTCTTTCATCTTATTATTCAATTTGTATGCTTTTAAGCAAACAGAAGTCGCCATTCTTCTCCATAAAATTGCAACGTGTTGCTTTACACTACCATCTGTCACTATATCTACAACTTATGATCGAACTTAGAGGAAAAGTCTCAGATACAAGTAATCAGGCTCACAGAAAATAAAGAAATTGCAGCATGGAAATAAGACTTCGGTACTCTTAAATGATGTGCACAACATCCATTGAAAACCTCGAGATTTAAGACTTCAAAAAGTATATTAGAAGAATTAAAGAAGAAGATGAAGAAAAAGAAGAAAGAAAATATCATAGGAAGCCCCCAATACAAAAATTCCCACCAAGTATCCGATGGTCCATTGCATGAAGAAAAGGACAAAGAAATGTATATTATATGTGATGCTATAAAGACTACAAATGAAATGCCGCAAAGAACAAATGAGACAACCAGCTTTGTTTGGTATAAATGATTTTATAAATTTTACAGAAGTCATTTATGAATATATATATATATATAATTTTCTATTTAAAAATTAGTATATAATAGACAACATAAAAAAATATATACAAAGCAAGTTGAATCTAGACCTTGGTGTCTCAGACTTAGTATCTAATTGTTTGGAATGTCTCATCAAAGACTATTATATTTATTCGATATGCTCAAAAATTTAATTCAGATCCTATAATTTTAATTTTATGAAATTAGTTATAATTAAGACAAATTCAAATAAAATTGATAGAATTTATAAATTATTTCCTAATTAGCGAGACTAGACTAGCTTGGTAGAAGAATTAGCAAAAGAATTTATATTTTGGTACATATAACATCAAGTATGGAGACTAATTTATAAATAAATTTTGTTATATGAAATTCATTAGCAAATAACATGAATTTCATTTTCATTTATTTCAAATAGGATGAAAAGGTAAACAAATAATGTTTTTTTTTAGAAGATTTGAGAATCAAAGCTTTGTCTCGTCATCGTAAGTTTTACAAGCATCTAATACAAGCATCTAAAAAGTGATAGTCTTGAAGAATTCCATCTGAGTAACTCAAGGGCAATTTTTAATATGAGGTAAGCTAAATTACAAACAAGTTAAACAAAAGTTGACTTTAACTAGTCAACATTCAAAACATGCAAAAAATTTCTCTGTCTCATTATTTAAGAAATAGAAACAACAAAGAAAACTTCAGCAAACGTGCATGCTCAACTTATCCCAAATATGTTTTATATGTTCAGAAAATTCTTCAACCCACAACATATTCAACATTGCTCAACACGCCCAACTAACAAAGGAGAAAAGTTAAAACAACAGGATTATGGCATTCGAAGATTTGTCACGTGTACTATAAAGAGCATTTTTCTTAAAACAACCACCAGATCAAAACAACCACTTGATCAAACTCTATTGCGGTTTTATTATTTAAAAAATATCAGAGCACAGAACGAAAAATAATGAACTTATAGGGTGATGTTCTGATGAAACTATCCAACAAATGCAAGGACATTGAATTATCCAACAAAATACAGCAACCAAATTCAGATGAAATCCGTGGCATATATCCTAGTTTTCAAAGTATTAAACTCAACCCAAATACTAAATACAGAGAAAGTGCAAAATCTTTTAAATTATGCACTAAACCTATTGATATTTGGAGAGCAATATAGTGCTTCAGCATAAAGCTATTGCCAATTGAAGAAACATCAAAGGAAAAAGCCAAAGAAGAAGAAGATGACTATTACAACATCAAACCACAATATCTAACTAAGCTAAAACAATAATTCAACAAGCAAAACTTCAATTTAGATTCATCATCAAATACAAATACGAACACCACCAATATAGAAAAATAAATAAAATCAGAAAAGCAGAAGCAATCAACTACATCTATATTAATTTTTGTGATTCTAAACCAAGAAATTTGATTGTGAAAACATAAGAAAATACAAAACTATTGGTTTATAGTTTTCAATTCAAAGAAGCAGATGAGAAATTGAAAACTTACTTGAAAGTTGAAAAACGGGAAAGCTTTCTGTGTAGGAGGCACAGTGAAGGAGCTTACACACCTTATAGATCAGAAAGATGAATGAGATGAAGAAGAAGATTGTGATATTGAGCGAAGTGTGAGAGAAGAGAATTACAGAGAAACGTTGCAAACGTTTGAGTTTCTATTTTTTTCCAATGAAAGAGAAGGGTAATTTTAAAGGTAGCGGTTTCGAAAAAGCTACGGCGTAGAGCTTTTCCAATCCGCAGCTGTTCAGGACTTCTATCAGTTACCAGCTGCTGATAAAAAATTTTACCAAACACCCATCTCTTAGCTGATTGACTTGAAACAGCTATCAGCTGAGTCAATCAGCTAAACCAAACACCCCCTAAATAATCCATTGTCAAAGATAAAGAAAAGGTGAAAGGGTAAAAAAAAACCTTACTACTGCAAGAAGACCAACGGGAGCATCATTGCACCTGCATATCATATCAAGAGTGTAATATAAGTAGGACAGTGCAGCCTCACCCCAATTATATTTGGGGACCATCATTAGATCTAATAATGCCCTTAATACACTGGTATCAACAGCCGAGTTAGAATCAGTAAAAATAATAGTTATGAGCAAATGGAAAAGGAAGCCTCGAGTGCACTATATCTGCTCAATATCCTATTATATAGGTTGCAATAGCTCTACAATTCAATGGTGAACAATCCCAATATAATTAATTTTTCTGTTGCTCAGTTCAAGGATAAAACTCAGAAGCTCCCTAAACTTATCGTCCATGACAGTAATGCTGTCAAAAGGAACCATATAACCAATGAAACACAAAACAGTAATAGCAGTACAATCAATAAGGGTAATAGTTAGCTCCCTAAAGGTAAGGTGAATTGTATGAGTATTGTCTATCCACCTCTCTGCTAACCTGGACAACGCACCAATCTATTTTGGTCCCTTTCTTAGGCAAGGCTTCCAGCAAAGGGAAGAGTTTAAAAGTCTAAACGATGCCCTTGATGGAGTTAGGAAGTGATTCATACCACTTCCTACTTCCTAGCAAATAAGCCTTGCATCATACTGCAATACAACAACAATCTAAAAAAAGTGTAAATTTAATGAACAAATGAAATGCAATATATAATCTAACCATTGAATTGGTTATATTGCAGGTATAAAAAGAGACAGCCTTCTATTCTAAAGAAATATGAACTCGATAATTAAATTGTTGAACTTGAAAATAAAGATTGCCAACTTGACAATTTCTATCTTAAAATTATCTAGTGAAGGTGCCAATTATCGAGTTCAATTTGGGGGCCATTCAATCCAATTCTAAATTATTAGATTCAGTTTAAAAACTATAAGAGTTTTTTCAAGATGTTCAATTCAATTTGGAATCATCATACTCGGTCTAAAATTATAAAATTCAGCCTTACATCACAAGTGTTTGGTTGATGGGTTTTCGAAGTTCAGTTCAAGGTTATAAGATTCAGTTTAGAACTGCCGAATTCATCTAAGAATATCAAGTTTGGTATATTGAGAATTATCAAGCTTAACATCAGAATTATCAAGCTAGGCATACAATTTAATGTGGTATTCATTTAGGAAAACTATGGAACTCGACATTATTATTGTAGATCTTAATAGGTTTTTCAAAATCAATAACTTAATAATGGTGAAAACAAAGCATGATGATCCTCCCATGTTCTTCAACAATGAAAGACCACAAAAAATCACAAAAAGAAGGCTAATACTTGCCTGGGACCTATTGGCCTTGCATCTATGGCCATTTAGGAGGAGAATGGGAGGCGTCTGCCTTAAGGAAGCACTGGACCTAAACCATGAAGCCATCGTGTCTACTAGAATGAGGGAAACCAATGACTTGCCCCATCTAATAGATTGCTGTGGAGCCATTTGAGTCAGTGTAATGATTTAATGAAGAAAATAAGAGAAAAGAATGAAGTTTTTGGTGTTAAGGGTTCTTTGGAAACTTGGAACAAAACTGAGGCCCAGAAGGAGAAGAAGAAGAAAAAGAGAGGGGGTGGTTACAAAAGTATTTAAACTTTACCCTCAAATTGTCAAACTCGATAATTAACAATTATCGAACACCAACAAATTATCAAGTTCGATAATTTTTTATCGAACTTGACAGTTTTTTCGCAAGGGAAGATTTTTTCTGTTACTTACGTTTTCTTTTGTTTCTCACATAAATTCATTTTTTTCACATATATTTTGATTGGATGAGAACCTTGACAAGTCCGAGATGAGCAATTCTATAATATTGGTATTGAGGCTTTCCTAAGTTAAATGATATGATTATAGACTAACTTTCAAAATTAGGGTTATAAAGGTTATGAATGCTGACTTAGAGAGGGCTCTTGTATTGAGCATGTCATTCAACGGTTGTCACAACCTACCTTCAGGGGCCTAATGGTCCTAGGGTCCAAGCCAACTTAAGGTTGTCAGGTAGCTCGAAGAACCTTTATTAACTTGTCTACCTTATTTTTAAGTCACATCAATATTTACATAGATTTATAAAGTAAAGATCTTAATATTATATTTTATAACCACCCCACGGAGCATCTAAATAAACTCAGATAGCAGATAGATTACATAACTTATATACATAAACAAACATTAGTTTCTCCTAAACTACAGATGAGATTTTTTTTTTCACTTCAAGTTGCTTGGAGGAAGGAAGGGAAGCATGTACCTTCTAACCTGTACTAACTATTATTATGGAGTGAGCTTTCATCTTAAAGATAAAATAAATCATATTCGACGTGAGGGTAATTTAATCTAGAATTTGAAAACACACAAATTGCATGATCATACTTGATTGAAAGTAAATCTCTTGAAGCATATGGAAAGAATAAATAAAGCTTTGCATAGAAAACATGGAAAGTAACTTGCTTGACTTGTAAAAAATACTTGTCGTGTCCTTTGTACTTGTACTTATAACTTGTATCACGCACTTATAACATATAAAAGGACTCACACTAGGTCCATACTTGCACTTGTATAGTCACATGTTTGATCAGAGTACATGCCTAGAACCATGGCTCCCTTCCGGGTGAAGCACGGATATATGCCCTTACCCGTTAGGTTTAATAGTGTACACTATCTAATGGATTACCCTCCGTTAGTAGGGTTATTGCTTGTAAATATGACAACTTAAATCCTTGAAAAACCTTGCTTGTAACATAGAATTTCTTGAATAATATAAATATAATAACTTGCACTGAGAACATGGAATCATTTTTAAACCCAGATATTATTAAGTGAAGCCATGGAAGAGGCTTGCTTGAAACATGACTTGAACTTGAAACATGGAAACATGAACATGATCTTGAAATAACATGAAATGAGGTAGTAACATGAGTTATAAATCATGAACTTGCACTTGAACATAAAAACATGAATATTTAACTTGCATAATTCAAACATGAGGTTTAAGGGTCAAGCTTATACTTGTAACAAAACACACATAATTAAAACATATTTGAAACATAAACATAGCTTGAAACATGATTTAAATCAAGAGTTAACATGATTTGTCTCCTCACCTTATACAACTTGTGATTTCTAAACTCTTCCCCTTCAAAATTTACTTGAATCCCTTTACCTACAAAGGTGGCATAGACATGCACCTGGTTTCAATATACATATAATTCGATACCTAGTCGTAACTTGTTAAATTAAGAAGCCTCTATTAGCCTTAGCCCCAAAAACCCATTTACTTGTATGGTATAACTTTTAAATTATTTCTTTAATTATCATATTGCATTTATTATAATTTAGTGTCAATTTTATGTGCATTATTTATTATTAAACTAGAGCATTATATTTTTTATATGTATATGTTCTTCTTGTCTAATTTAACTCATAGTAATCAATTAATTAAATATGCACACGAACAACTTCAAGTGTACGCACTGTTATATTTCTATGCAACAAATTATTTTAGCTCTCTCTCTCTCTCTCTCTATATATATATTAGATTATTTTCTCTTGTGATCATTTACTGTCTATACATTTTAATTTCTTAACGTTGCTGTAAGTATACATTTAAGTTCACAATTTGTGCATTAAAATTTAGGTTTGCATATTAAATTCCCAAATCAAATCAATACAGATTATACTAACTCAGTTTATCCTAATTAATTCTTCCATTCAGGTTTATTGTTCAATTTAATCTCTAGCAGCTAAGCTTTATCGTTTCTTGTTTAATCTAATAATTTAAATTAACTTTTTACTCAATTTTTTATTTTAATTTGTGTAACCGAACCTACATGTAACATTTAATTCTTTTTCCTGATATACAGCCCTTACATTTGATTGTTCTTGCCAATTTTATCAGAAAGAAAAAGCATAACCTACTCTAATCAAATTTACTTCTTGTTTTCATTTTTTTAAGCATATGAAAAACTCATTTATACCTCCTCCTTCCATTAATTATAACAAATTAGATTATTACTGAATTTTAGAACAAAATACAGTCGACTAAGAGTTTAGATTGTTCTTACCTCTTAATTTCTTTTCCTAGGCTGATTTAAATACAAGAGTTCAGGCTCTCTTGTGCTTCATTTCTGTACCAGCACCTGAATTAATCTTAATTTGTTCACTACGCTTAGAGAGTGGAAAGCAAAGTATAGTTTTGGTTTTCTTTATTAATTAACAAAGATGGTGAAGGAAATCCCTTCCGTTCTTCAATTTATTTCGGTCCAATAAGGTGACAGCTACTTATTCCATACCAGCTCATAAGGCACTTGTCCCTCTAAAATTTATCTTAATGCCACCATTTAACTAGTGTAATTTTAGTTTTATTTAATCATTTTTTTTCAGCTCTGATCACTTAACACCTAATAGAACCTGTGATTTTAAAAGTTATTGTATTGCTTTATTGGCTACATGTCTTCACACGGTGATTAGGCTTGAATTCTCTATTCTATTTTATATTTCTTTCTAGTGCACATTGGGCACATTGGGCTGTGTGTGTGTGTGTGTGTGTTTTTTTTTTTTTTTTTAATTTCTCTTTTGTTTCTTGTAATCTTATATTTGCCTACCTAACAATTGCACTTTACTTCTTATTTCCACTGAAAGCATGAATTCAAATGCTTTCAACTTCTTTATTTTAATATTTTGGGTATATAGGATCTAAACCCTCAATTCCACTTCGATGCTAATTTTTACTTGTTCAAAATTGTCTTTTTAATTTATTCATATAGTTCCTGAATTATTATAGGTTTCACTTCATTTTATGGCTCTTCTTTAAATTCCAAGATTTTAATTTACCCATACTTCTTTAGCTTGTCTAGATTTTAATTCATGTTGTTGCTTGCTTGAATTTTTAAGATTTTTAATTCATGAATTATTTCTCATAATCCCTTAACTCTATCGAAAACTCTAGGGACATCAAATAGAAGCAATCCCATTAGTGTGGGGCATTGCAAAGGTTGCCCTCCTTTTTAGAACTAAGTTTGATAGGGTTGTGGAGGTGAAATCATAATTCTCAGCTAACCAAAAGGAAATGATCTAGGCATTCATTGGCCAACCAAAATATAATATCCACCTTATAATACATAATCCTTAGTAGTCCCTTTTCAAGCTAAAATTTATTTAGCTTGCTTTCTTTCTTTCATTTTCTAAACCCATTCACCCACCATAATGAAGAGCGATGACATTAGCTAACTTTAAGGGTTTTTGAAATCCAAGAAAAATTCCCCGAAAAGAGACAAGTAATAAATGAAGAAAACGAGAAACAAGAAACAAGATGAGGAATGAAATGTCCTAATTTAAGGATAACATATTGTTACTTCTAGAATCCCTAAAGGAACAAAAAGGAAAAAACAAAAATGAATCATTTAAGGAAAATTCTAACTTAAGACAAAGAAAACACCATCAATAAGGCAAACAGAGCACTGAAGAAGATGGATAGATTCAATCCATTAAGATGTGAAGAACGACATACCATTCAAACCCTAAATCTTTAAAACTAATGTCATTTTTTCTTCAAAATAACAGTCCCGTTACAAAGCCCCAAAAATACAATATAGACCCATTACAAGTCTAATAAAAACCTAGTAACCTTCTTGGAAGGTTAAGATGCATTAGTGAAGATAATCTGATATAGTTGCCTATTGAAGAGAATATTACTTAAGAATCATTATCATGCAAATTTGAATGATGTCTTGAGTATGTGCCTACCCGAGATGCAACACCTTTTAACAAACAAATAATGAAAGGACAACAATAGTAAGGGACTTTACTTGGGAAATGACTCATGAATAACTCATTATTGCTCGAAAAGCCGGAACATCAGTGAGTGAAAACAATCTAAAAAAGGGTTTTTGACATATTTTTAATAGAAACAAACTCAAAAGGCTTTTTCTTTAAGTTTTGAGAAATTATTATCAAGCTCAATAGTTTTTACTATCTAACTCGACAATTCTTGTTAAAACAATTTTAAAAATATTTGTCTTTCTTGGTTTAATTCAATATCTTATGGTTAATTGAACTTGATAATCTTAAGATTATTAAGCTCGATAGTTCTAAGTGATTCTTTTTTTTAAATCTCTTTACTTTTTGTCATTTATATGATATTATTTTATTATGTTATTTCTATATCTCACATGCATTGTCATCATAATTATGCATGCTCTTTTATATCTAATATATGTAGGACCTGATGTAAATAATTCATTTTTTTTTCATTTTTAAAATTATTTTAAAAGAATTGTAAGAGCATGTTTCTACCTCGATGGGTGCCTATAGGATATTTTTATAAAATCATGCATCATCTGCACTATATTGTATCCTATTTGTGATGAATGTTTTCTTTATAAAAATTGATAGTCGTTTAATTTTTTAAATAATTTCAATTTACTAATATCTGAATCATAAAGAAAGCAAATCCTTTCGGATCGGGCATATGTAAATGATAAGAAAAGAACAATTTTATTATTTATATATGTACCCAATTTCTCAAACCCATAAAGGAGGGATTATGGATTCCTCATAGAATCAAATATATGCTACTCCTTTATTATTTTTTTGGGTCTACAACTGGGTGATGATTCCATTCTTTTAGGCCTTAACCTATTGGATCCCTCATAGCAAAGAACATAACAATGTCGAGGCTACAAAAATCATTTTTTTCTATAACCAAAATAAGCATTCCATATTAGGAGCTCACATCATAATGGCATGACATGATTATATATGGACTAATGAGTTATACTAGGCCATTAATTTTTAAATTTTAGCATGGCTCAATATGGCATGAATAATTTTTTAGGCCATCATAGTACAACCAGAAAACTTATAGGCACAATGGATCTATACTAGGCTGACACATTACGAACCAATTATCATGTATAGTTTGTACTTAAAATTAGTTTATGACAAAATATGAACCTTTTTCAAATAATAAAATAAAAAGTCATATGAACCGAGTTATAGTAATGCTAGTTCGTTATTTAGAAAAAAATATATATATCATTGTTGTGGATTGCCATCATTATGGGTTTTCTTTACAATTTTAGATCAAAAAGAGAAAGTTTTCAATTAAAAGAACGACCTCAAAGAATAATATAACTTTACCCCGATTTTCACATTTCAAGAATTTTTTAAACTTTTTTAAAAGAATAGATAAAAGCAATGTTCATTCATTTTTTAATTTTTTAATTTTTTTTAATAAACAAATGAATAAGCATTACTTTTTTATAACACCGATTCATTTATTTTTTAGAATAAAAAAAAGACCGATTAATCAGCAAAATGTAGAATAAAAGCAAGCTTAACTAGTCAAAAGATAGGTTTGAAATGACAAAATAAGTTTATGTATTAATTTAAAAAAATATAAATGATAGAAATGAAAATCGCAGTAAAGTTTAAGGGTTTTTTTTTTTGTAATTAAGTCATAAAACAATCTAAAAATCATAATTAATTATGCCATAAAATTCAAAAGCAATGATATTTCCCTCAGAGAACTGAATTAACGAACAACTATATATAAAAGCAAAGAAAAAGAAAATTGGCAAGAAAAAGAAAACCAAAAATGGTTCAATGTAGTTAGGTGAGTATTAATTTCCAAACCAATAATAATCTATAAGTTCGGTCACTTACTGCTTTTAAAATTATATGTTGATCACGCAAAACAAGATGTTTCGCTTCTCTTAAATCTTCAGTGAAAGAGTGAAAGAAAGCAATATAAATTTTTTTTACTATTGGTCTCCTTTTCAAAAAAAAATTAGTGAAAAATAGAACTTTTCCAATTTTCCAATATGAGAGATTGGACAAAATTAAGAATAGAAAATGGATGCAAATTTTTAATCTTTTTAGGTTGTGGTATATTTTTTCCTTGATAACCAAAGTAGGTTCAGTCTGCTTATTGTTATATATTATGTGGTGGTTACAGGTATTGAGAGAGAGAGAGAGAGAGGAGGTGATGCTAAATAGATAGCCTAAGTTTTCATGAAAAGGTTTAACACAAAACTGTTTTAGTGACAATTATGGCCAAAAATCGAAATTACAATTTGATCGTTCCAATGTTTAGGTTTTTTATAAGGCATTTTTACCTATAATAGCTTTTAGATGATTTTGTTTTTTATTTATTTTTGATAGAAATATCAAATTGAGAAACTATTTTAGCATGCATTTTGTCTGTCTTGTTAAATATTTTCTTTTTATATATGGATTTTCTTTTCTATTGGCAGCCTGTGACCTTTGTTTGAACTTTACATATATGTAAGGATTTTTAAAACCCTATGCCATATAAGTTATAAGCCTTTAAAAGGTGACAATAGTCTTTTGATTTCAATAAAATTTCTAAGAAAATTTTTCCTATTTTCTAAGTTTTTGAAATTCTTTAAGTCAATAATTACTTTTTTTATATTGTTGGAAATTCTTAAACTAAATAAGATTATAGAAAATATTATTATTACTTCTGCTACTTCTGAAGGTCAAGAAGGTGATTTTCTTGAGAAAATCCATAGCGATGGCAATAGTGATCCTAACTAAATTTTATTACCACCAGTAATATTCATCATAATTTTTTTTAAACTGCTATTTGTAACGTTGCTTTATATGATTTCTTATTTCTTTATTTTATTATTTGGAGTGATTGTCAAATAAGCATAGTAATCGGTTATATAAGCCTCAACTTATGATATTGTAAATTATTTTAAAATTTATTATCGCTTTTGGTTAAAATTAAAAATTTGTGATAAAATTGAAAAAATATAAATTTATATATTTTTTAATAATTTGTCCAATTTTAAAATATGAAAGTTTTTGTTGTTGTGATATCGTGGAGTTTCCACTTTTTTTTCCACTTTCATTGCAATGCATTCATTGTCCTATCCATTTTACTCTCTTTAATTATTTTACTTAGAAGACAAGGGAGATCAATTATAATTCCTTCTAATAATTTATGAAGAATATAGTTGTTATTTATCAGTGTGTTCTATTTCATACTTAAACGCAGTGTGTTGTTTTTCAATGGAAGAAGATAACTTATGTTTAAAATGCAACATCTCCTTTTGATTCGTTGTGCACACCATTTTGATGTAGTTTCTTCTTATTCTTTCAACTCATCTGAGTTTTAGTTTTACAGTAGGAGTTAGGAACAACTCCAACTAATTTTGCTTCTAGAATCTAGTGTAGTTGTGTATATAAGTTTTTTCTATAATAAACTTCACATGATATGATTTTTCATTTCAACTTTCTATTATTCTCTTCATGGTATCAAATCCATCTAGTTTCTTCGGTATCTAAGGAAAATCCTCTCCTTTACTCTATTTTGCTCAGTCAAAATTGGTTTAAGGGCATAGCAATGACTGAAGCCTTGAATCAGGCTAATCAACAACTTTTTGGATCAAGATTGGTTAATAATAGAGGTTGTGGACATCTTCAATCAGTAGACAATCCAGGAATGGTGCTGGTGATGAATTTACTGAATGGAAGTAATTTCTTGCCATGGAGCATATCAATGCTTATAGCATTGAATGCCAAGGATAAGCTTAGATTCATTGAAGACGGTGAGAAAATACCAAAGGAAGGAACTAAAAAATGGAAACAATGGAAAAGAATAGATTTCATGGTAATTTCATGGTTGCTGAATACCATGAATAAGGAGATCACAGAAGCATTCATTTGTACTTCCTTTGCTAAGGAACTCTAGAAGACATTGCAAGAAAACTTTAGAGAATTCAATGGATCATACATTTGTTAGAATTAGGATATGCTCTAGAGCCATATCTATAATGTAATTGTAAATTATATCCCTTAATGGCATAAAATTATATTCTTTTAATTAGATATTTATTTAATTATTAAATAAATATTTATTTATTTTATAGAATATAAGCTCATAAGTAATTTGTTAGAGAATTTATTTATAAGTGTTATAAATATGAGTGACAAATTTTCTAGTACAAATACTTTAAATGTTCATAGTCGTAGGATATTTTATTTGAGCGTAGTTTATCCAAAAGACCATCACCTCTGTTTATTTCCAAGATTAATATGAGATATTAATGATATGGAAGTAGTGAGTCATATGCTACTTGAATAAATATTCTAAATAAATATGTGAACACTCATTGTGATGAGTAGGTTGAACATGTGACGCAGGATAATAATAACATGAAGTTTTACTGCTTGTCAATTATTAATTATCCTGATCATAAATGAATTAATCCTTAGACCTGAGGGGATATTATATTTCACATATAGATAATTAAAATTTGTTACTGCTTCCATACATGTATAATATATGTGTATATGGGCATGTGGTGGTTTTAATTATTTATATGTAGGAAATAAATAATCCGCCAAAATGGAATTTATACATTGAGTAAACAAGGATAAGATCCTATACAATTTGGTTATTCTTAATAAAGAAGTCCTTGGCCAAGGCGGTGAGATATTTACTAAGAAAAATATTTTTTTAGTAAAAATCAATTTTATTAAGAATTAGAACCATGATAGAAGTATAGTATATATTCGGGTTTGACAAAATCATGACCTTGAATTAATTCGGGATCTTTATAAAGGGATTAATCATTAATATGATAATTTGGTTCGAATATCCTATTTAACTTGACAGGTTAAAGATATTCATTTTTAATTAGGTAATTATAGTGCATGTTATGCTAGACACTGACTATGATTTATGAGACCGAAAGATAATTGGGATAATCTTTTGGAGAGAAAATATTTTCTCGCAATTATCAAGAGTTGATATTGTATCTCATTGCTAATTAAACATGAACCTAGAGAGTCACACGCAATACAACTCTAAATGATCTAGTAAATATTATTTTGATAATTAATTAAAATGTTTAATTAATTAATCAAAATTAATTGGATTAAATTTGTAATGAGATTACAAAGACCCTAGCATGTCTTAAATATTTAATCCATGTAGAGTACAAATTAATTACAATACTTGTATATGATTCATGTTATGTAGATTAATTTTTTGACTTAAAATAATAAATTTATTTATTTATTTATTTAATTAAAAGTTAATTAATTATTTAATTAATTAATTTCTTTTTCTTTTTCTTTTATGAGTGGAAGACCATTTTAATGGGTGAAAGACTACTTTAATTAGTGGAGTATTATTTTGTTAAATTGGTGGATATGATTTGTTTTTTCTTTATGTAAAGAAAAATAATAAAACCACTTGTTAAATATAATTGAGATGTAATCTCATTTATATTTTTTTTAAGAAGCATTCATTAAGTTTGGTTTTTCACAAGAGAGATTTTTTCCTCTCTTTCAACGTGAAGTGGAAAAGAAAAAAAAATATTTTTATTTTATTTTTCTTTTAAATCCAATTTTTCAAGAAAGAGTTCTTGAAATTAAATCTCTACATATCATCCATACTAGAGTTTTAATCTTGGTTTTGGGCAATAACAATAAATCAAGATTTAATATTTGGAGCTTGGAGGATCTAGATCAAAGGAGTTGGTGTGAGATATCTAGAAGCCACACATTTGGGTGGTTTGGAGAAATTGTGGAAACACCTAGTCTTCAAGAGGTAATTTCTAATATCTCCTCCTATGTATATTTGGTATTTTGTAAATCAATTAGATTTTACTTATTTGGATGTTTTTGTTAAATTCTAAAATTAGAACTTAGAATTGAAAAGTTCAATTCTAGTGTTAAAAGTTAACACATGAAATTTAATTAATAAACTAATTGTGAAAATTTTTAAAATTTACCACAGTTAGCTATTAATTAAATTACCCTTCCGTTGCTCTAATTCTAGTATTTATCGCATCTTAACAACATTTACCGATTATAAAGAGAGATATCCTCGGTGAAGCAAGGTAATTTACCCCGTAAATGCCAAATTTCAAAAAACTAAGAGAGCTATAAGATGAATTAGATTGTCTTAGTCCTATACCATGATGCAATCGTGGTAAATGTGATTGTGAAGCTAGCAAGGCTATGGAGGATACTGTGTCTTAAGCAGACTACTGTAATTCTGGGTGATATTAAATGAGTCTTTTGATAGTGCTAAGAATCACATTTTACTGATGGATTTTCTACCTACTGTAAACAAGGCTCATTCCTTGATTCTCAGGGTAGAGAGGCAAAGGACTACTTCTATGACCTTTGATGAGCAAAATGATAGTAGTGTCATGCTTGCCAGAATAGTGACTAATGAAAGGCAAGGATATGAAGGAGGAACATACAAGAAGAGAGATTTTGGGAAGAATGATGAGAAATACTTGACTATTGCAAGAGGACTGGCCATTTGAGAGGTACCTACTTCAAGATAGTAAGAGTGCCATATTGGTACATAGAGTTGAACAAAAGAAGACATAGGAAGCAAACTTAAGTGCATATGGTAGATGAAAACTTAGAACTCAAACAGTCTAATGCAAAAGAAGCCAATTGGAAAGCATAACCTATCAAGTGTCAAAGATTATAAAGTATAGCAGACACGATAAGGAATTGCAGAGATGATTAAGTAAGAACTAACAAAGATCATGAAAGGAAAGCAAATTGAATTAGACTCTTATCTTGATTTTGCTCAATTGGAGGAAATTAAGGGTAAAACAATTTAATCAATAATTAAACATAATACATTTGGTTACTGGATAATATACAATGGAGCCTCTGACCATATTTGTGTAAATGCGAGATTGCTCAGTAGCATTTTTCCCTTAACTAAACCCATTAATGTGCATCTGCCAAATGGTGACAAAATTGAGGTCTATCTAATAGGCACAATTCTTTTAAGCCCCAACATAATGCTGCTAAATTTGCTTTGTATATCGAGATTCAGGAGTAACCTTATCTTTATCAAGAAACTTATAGAGCATAACAAATTGAGATTAACTTTTTTTCCCTACTTGTTGTGTATTTCATGACCAGAAGAATGATATATTTATGGCTTCTAGGAAAGTGATTGGCAATTTATACTACTTAGACATGCCTACCTTTAAGAATAATTGCAATAAGAATAAGATGAATGTTTGCATTGACATTCAATCCTTTTGTGTAAATAGTAGTGCATTAACCACTACCTCTGTAAATGCATGCCATCAAAGGCTAGGCCATCCCTCTATTGTTGTTTTGAATCATTTACCTTTTATGAATAAACTACAACTTTAGTTGCTTACCAAACATTTCTTTTAGCTAAATAATCTAGACTACCTTTTCCTATTAGTAATGTAAAATCAAGCGAACCTTTTGAACTTATTCATGCTGATATCTAGGGACCGAATGCACAGTAAACAAATACTGGGGAACATTATTTTTTTACTATAGTGGATGATCACACAAGAGCAACCTAGACTTACCTCATGCACCACAACACTTAAATAATTCCTTTATTAACCAAGTTCTTTACAATGATTCAGACCCAATTTAAAATGAAAATTAGAATTCTTAGAACTTACAATAGTTCAAAATTCTTGGGAGCCAACACCAATTGTCCACATTTGTAATAATACACCAGAGGTCCTGCGCCTACACTCCACAGCAAAATAGAGTTTGTGAGCGCAAGTGCATACATATCTTTTAAATAACTTGAGCTCTTCTATTTCAATCGCAATTACCTAATAGTTTTTAAGGAGAACCTATTCTCCTTGCCACATTTTTGATAAATAGACTACACACAATCATTCTTAATTGGAAGACACCATTTGAAATGTTTTCCATAAACCTCCAGATTATGCCATACATAAAAACTTTAGTTGTTTAGCTTTTGCCAAGAACAACCTATATCATAGAAACAAATTAGATGCCAGAGCTATCAAAACTATTTATCTTGGACATTCCTATGGTCAAAACGCCTACAAACTATATGATTTAGATACTCAGACCTTATTTTCCTCTTGAAATGTTACGTTTTTTTGAAGCTATCAATCCTTATCAAGACACAATAATTGCTTTCCCAACTACCGCATTACCTCAACAAATTTTAGAAGAACCTTTACCTACTGATCACTTGCACAGTCCATCTCAACCTATAGACATACAAGAACAATCTACTACTCAGTCATGCATTCCTACTACCTCATATCAAGCTCCATCTAGGAGAATTATTCGATTTAATAAAACACCAGCTTGGCTTACTAATTTTGAGACCAACCTACCAGCAAATCATGCTACTGCACAATACATAAATGCACACACATTTATGCTTTTTAGCTAACTTTCTAATGTTTAGGAACCAAGAACCTATAAGGATGCTATTCAGCATATAGAATGAATTGAAGCCATGGAAGCTGAACTATTAGCTTTGGAAAAGAATAAGACTTGGCAGATTGTGGATTTACTTAAGGGTAAGAAATCTATAGGCTCTAAATGGCTGTTCAAAGTCAAATTTAAGATTTATGGAACAATAGACCGATGCAAGGCTAGGTTAGTAGCTAAAGGCTACAATCAAATTAAAGGGGTAGAATTTATTGATAGTGTCTCTCTAGTGGCTAAACAAGTCACAGTAAGGCTGTTACTAGTAACTGCAGCTGCTAATTCTTGGCCACTGCATTAAGTGGATATCAACAGTGCCTTCCTCCATGGGTTTATAGAGGAAGAAGTTTATATGTGGGCACCAAAAGGCTTTGCTGACGCGAAGGACGGGCAGGTATGCAAGCTGAATCAATCTTTATATGGCTTGAAACAAGTCTCCAAGTAGTGGAATTTGGAATTCTCTAAGAAACTACAAAAATATGGTTTCATTCAATCCCCACATGATCACTGCTTGTTCAATCTTTGTGATACAGTACACTTTGTTGTACTTCTAGTCTATGTGGATGATGTACTCATCACCAGTAACTCAGAACAAGCCATTATAGCAGTTAGACAATATTTACACAATGAACTTATAATTAAAGACATGGGCACAACCATCATAACTAGAACTTCTAATGGTCTATTCATAAGCCAAAGAAAATACATTTTAGACTTGATTCGATATGCTGGACATACCAATTGCAAAGTTGTTGTTACTCCAATCACAACGGGTACTTCCTTATCTTATCATGAAGGCACTATGTTCACTGATGTCACATTTGTTGTTCAGCAACTTAACCAATTTGTTCAGTCTCCATGCAAACCTCACTAGCAAAGTGCCTTGAATATACTTTGACATTTGAAGGGCAGCCCTGGTCAAGGTTTGTTCTATCCCAGATCAAAAGGCCTCAGCTATGTGTTTATAGTGATGTTGATTGGGCTATTTGCAAAGACACCGTGCACTAGGTCACAGGGTTCTGTATTTTTCTCGGTGATGCTTTGGTTTCATGGAAAACAAAGAAACAGACGACCGTTGTAAGATCTTCAACTGAGGTTGAGTACCAGCGCATGGCCAACATTGTTTGTGAAATCCAATGGATTAGTTATGTTCTGAATAATCTTCAATTGTAAATCAAATTACCAATTCCTCTATGGTGTGACTATCAAGCTGCAATCCATATCACCGAGAACCCTATTTTCCATGAAAGGACAAAGCATCTCGATATCGACTACCACATTGTTCGAGAGAAGTTTAAGAGTGCTTTCATATTTCCTCGACATATTTCTTCCACTACTTGGGTTGCTGACTTTTTTTTTTTGCAAAGCCTCTCCCTGTACCAACAGTCGATCAATATTATTTCAAGATGGGTTTGTTGAGCTTCTCACAAAACACTAACTTTGTTGGGGGGGGGGGGGGGGGGGGGGGGGGGGGAGGGAGTGGGGAGAGAAGGGAGGGAGAAGAGATGAAGAATATAGTTGTTATTTATCAATGCATACCGTTTCATACTTAAACACGACGTATTAGTTTTTTAGTGAAAGAAGATAACTCGTGTTTAAAATGTGGCGTTTCCTTTTCTTATTATTTTTTCTTCTTATTCTTTCAACTCATCTGAGTTTTAGTTTTACAATAGGAGTTAGTGACAAAAGTTGGAACAACTCCAACTAATTTTGCTATCACAAATCTAGTGTAACTGCGTATATAAGTGTTCTCTACAACAAACTTCACTTGATATGAATATTCATTTCAACATTTTGTTATTCTCTTCAATTTATAGATGAATTATAGGATGACTTGACTTTTTGGGGAAAAAAAAGGGCATTTTAGAGACAATCACCTTGTTGCCATATTACAACTCATATCAGAATAAATATATTAGAATATTAAAATTTCCATTTAAAAAAATAATAAAATTTAATTTAATAATAATAAATCTTTATTCATATATTAAAATTTAGTACATCTTCAACTAAATATAAAAGCATACATCAAGTACCAAAATACAAAATAATATATATTGAATTTCTTCAAATATTTTTAAACCATGTTTATAGAGCATTTAAATTGACAATTCAGAGGCAAGTACATGTTTGGTGACGAAAAATTCTATAATGAATTAGATACGTAATCCCACTGATGCACTCCATATAGATAAAAAAATTTCATATTATGTGAAGTAAATTATAATATGAAAAAATTAATTTTTTTTAAATCACATATTATGATTAATTGAGTGTATAAACGGAATTATGGAGTAGTGTGTATAAGAAATTTCCCTTTGATGACTGTTAAGACACAAATTAACTTTTATATTTTTTTAATGTACCCGATTATTTGAATATCAATAATAAATTCAAAATTAACTCGATGATCATAGTACAAGAGCAAGAGAACGGAATTTTCTACAAGAGAACAACATATTATCTTTATGAAAGAAAAACTAATAAATCCTATCAAGAAACGCGCAAAAGGAAACTAAAAAGAAAGCCATTTTAATAATTCATTCATGTCGAAAAAGACATTAGGAAAGAAAAATAGGACAAAAAGTCGCCTTTGAAAAGTCATTTATAAAAAAAAGAAATAGTTATAGGATTAATTATAATTGTAATTTCACAAAATAATTTCAGTTCATAGGTTATTTTCCCCTATTTCCCATCCCCTTCCTCAAATTTTTAATTTTTAATATTTATTATTAGGCTTTATTTTTTACTTTTTTCTCTTCCAAACAAAATGGGAAGTTCATTTTCCTCTCTTATTTCCCTTCTTTTTAAACATATAGTAAATGAAAAAGTTGGACTGGGATTATCTAGTGACAGAGACAACAAACCATATTAGGTTATTGACTTGAGGATAGTCTGCTCCTAGCACTACCATGTAACATGCAATAATTCATAAATTTCATCGTCAAACCAAAACTAATTCAGACTTGAGAACTTGGAATAGATAAACAAAAATTCTAACGAAATTATTTTTCTCCTTAATTTGTCCAAAACAGAGTAATTGAGTTTTTGTTTTACCCACCAAATTAATGAACCTTCTTAATAAATTATTCATAATCCTTACTTTCTTGTTCTTCTTTACCATTACCTTCGAAGCACAGGCACAACCTAATTATCTATATCATGTTTGCCCAAACACAACCACTTACGCTGCAAACAGTAACTATCAGACGAATCTATATGTCTTACTGTCTTCTTTGGTCTCCAACGCAGAAAACACCATTGGGTTCTACAATTCTTCTGCCGGACGTGACCCTGACGAAATTATTTATGGGCTATTTCTCTGCCGCGGTGATGTTACCACCACCAGCTGTCAAAATTGTGTCTCCATCGCCTCACTGTACTTAATCCAACATTGCCCTGTCGAGAAAGTGGCTATAATATGGTACGATGAATGTCTTGTGCGTTACTCAAACAATTCATTCTTCTCCACCATGGACACGAACCCGATGGCATACCTGTGGAATGTCCAGAATATCACGCATCTAGGTCGTTTTAACATTCAGTTGGGAAACACTATGAGCGATGCGGCTGATGACGCAGTAAACGCTCCTTCGGGAACTAAAAAATTTGCAGTCAGAGAAGTCAATTTCACGGTGTTTCAGAAGGTGTACAACCTTGTGCAGTGCACACCGGATATATCTAGCTTTGATTGTAACACGTGTCTTCAGAATGCTATCACTAATTTGCCAGAATGTTGTAATGGAAAGCAAGGAGGGAGAGTCTTGTCTCCAAGTTGCAATATTCGTTTCGAAGTTTATCCATTTTATAATGCTACTGCGCTTGAGGCGCCAAAACCGACACCATGGCCGTTACCACCACCGCCTCTGCCTATGATATCTTCAGGAACAACATCGCAAGGTAAAGTTGATTTTTGGTTTAAAGGACATATACTCGCCCTTTAATTTTTTAATTGTATTCCATCTCACAATTACAGCTGTAAGTTTTCAAAATACAAACACCTTTATCAAATTAGTCTCTAACTTTTTATTTTTTAATTATTGGATCCTTTGTGTTTTTGAAAATTAATTTTTTATATTTTAAACAATAAAAGTAACTTAAAATATAAAATTAATTTTTTTAAATATTTTTTAATTATTGGATCCTTTTTGTTTTTGAAAAATAATTTTTTATATTTTAAATAATAAAAGTAACTTAAAATATAAAATTATTTTTTTAATATTATATTAAGATGAATAATTGATTCTAGATCTATTGTCTAAAATCGATGCACTTGATACCATACTACACTTCGGCAATGCAAATATAAAATTAATTTTAAAAAAGATGAATAATTCCAAATATAATTCAAAATTTTAATTTTCACAATTTTTTTTTAAACTTTTCCAATCAACTAATATACAAATTTCAGCTATTTTTCTCAATTTTCTCAAATTATAAATATCATATGCATTGGTTTAGATTTTTTTTTTGAGTGTTGATATAAAAAAGAGAAAAATCCGATATGGATGTATTACTCAAAGAAATATGCATTTACTATAGCACTCTACCTTGTTTTTACTTTTATTTTTATTTTTATTTTATTTTATTTTGAAGATAATAATTATTTTCTAGTTTTCAGATTGATGGATTTCACAATTTTTTATTAAGAATATTTTTTTAATTTTAAAAATATAAAATTATATTTTAAAAAAAAATTAGATGCAATTATCTGAAAAAGAATATCAAGGCCTAGTTTGGTCCTAAATCTAGTTGTGAAATAAATTGATTGAACCAATTTTTTAAAGATTAATTAAAGCTGAAATTGAATTTTTTATTTTGTGCAATTAGAATTCAAAACTAACATTAAGTTTAAATTAGTCACTGATATTTGATTTTATAACTTTTATTTTTTTTATTAAATATTATTAACCCTTAATATTAAATTTAATTTTAAATTATATTTTTTACAAAAATTATTAAATTTTATAAATATTATTATTATATATAATTATTTTAAAAGAATTAATTCATTAATATTATACTATCACTTTATAATTTAAGAATAATGTTATAACTAAAAATAAAATAATTTAATTATTTAATTATATAAAGTAATAATTTTAGAGAGTTTTATTTAAAAAATAATAATAATTTCGGAGGGTAAATTGTTAAATGTGAACTTTTGGGTGTGGACTCATCCAATTAGGTCTTGGTCTTGGTCTTGGTTTTTTGTCTTTTTTTCCTTGATGTTCACCATTGTATTCTCTATCACTAATTCCAGTAAATTCAACAAAAAAATAAAGCCAAACAAGCCAAACAACCCTGTTAACCTATGATTTATGGACACGTATACTGACTTGATTCGAATACTTAAAATTTGAACATTAAATATAATAATTTTTTTTTATGTAAAATTTGATATTTATAACGCAAATATTTCGTTCAACTAATTTATATGTACTTTCTCTTTTTTCAAATTAAACTGGGTGATATATTTTTACTGTTTGCAGTAAGGTGAGAAATCTCTATTTCGATAGGGATTCGGTTTGAATGGAAGAAGATTTTCTGAATTTCTCTCTCTAGAAGATAGAGATGTGAAAAAATCTCTCCAATTTAATAGGGTGGAGACCCGATAAAATATATATATTATAGATATAATATATATACTATATACACTATATATATTATGTATATATATTATGCATATATATTATACCATAAATATTATATATTATTATATTATATATTTTATTTTTACATATTATATTATATATATTATATTTTAATTATTTATACATATGAAATATATTTATTTTGATATATTTATTTTATATTATTTTTTAAATTTTATTATATATATTTATTGTAATATTATTTTATTAAGTTTATAATTATAATGAATTGCTATTTTTTATATTTTTAAATTCTAATTTTAAAAATAAAAGAAAAAGTAAATTTTCTGTAGTGATCCGCCCGCCCCGCTCTTTTCGTTATCATCCCTATATATTATGGATCTCTTAATAATTAAAATTGTGCGGTTATAGAATAATATTAAATTTATTTATTTGATTTAATTTTTATTTAAATAACATAATGTAATAATAATAATAATAAAAAAAATTTCATGAATATATATATTATGCATAAAAAATTATATGTTCTAATTACAAAAATATTTTTAATATTTTTAATTTTTGAATATTATATATTAAAAATAAAATGGTTGCATTCAAAATAAAATAAAAAATAAAATGACAGCAGGATATATAAAAATTTTTTTAATATAAATATTTATTGTTTGTTATTACAAGATTTATCTGTGTATTTTTTTTTCTTTTTACGGTAGGGTGGACGTGTAATGTTATGAGTGTAGCTTTGAGTTTTCAAGAATTTAGAATGCCTTTTAGCATTACTAATTTAATTGGATTTTATGGATTTTTATTTCTCTCTCTATATAAATTTCTCTATATTCTATGTTATTAATCCTCAAAAATAGGAATCCTCCGATATATAATACATTTAGGATTTAAAATTAAGCTGGAGTCCGATTCTTTGATCTATAACTTGACCCAGTTTTATAACAATCCAGCCAACTTGTTCATTCTATTTGAAATTTGAGAAAATGACTTAAAAAGATGAGTACAATATTACTTGCCTTCAATTAGATTGAGTAATGGTTGAAGAATTAATGTTGTGACGACTTACACAGGAGAAAATGGCGTCTCAACTGTTACAATTGTAGCCATTGTTGTTCCAATTGCAGTAGTCTCTATTGTGCTTTTCTTTATGTGCTGTCGTTTCCAAAGGAAGAGGGCAAAAAAGAAGCATAATTCAGTACGGGAAGTTGATGGTAAAATATTATCAAACATTATTTTACTAATGGACATAATATTGACAAAAAATGCTTGACTTCTCCTATATGATGATTTACTTTATGAAGAACGCTAATAACACGTCCTTGCCTTATATATGTAGCTGCAAATGAAACTACAGATGTGGAATCCTTGCAACTTGATCTAAATTCAATAAAAGCTGCTACAAATAATTTCTCTAATGACAATAAATTGGGAGAAGGAGGATTTGGAGTTGTTTACAAGGTGAGAAGTCAGCAATTAACACTCATTGATTGTAAAATCGTAAAGAATTGCATTCAAAGTATGCACATATATATATATAAACATGTTGAAGATTTTAAAGAATTATTGTCTATTATTTAATGAATGTAAATTTTCAGGGTACACTTCCTAATGGGCAAGCTATAGCTGTGAAAAGACTATCCCAAAACTCTAGGCAGGGCTCCGTAGAATTTAAAAATGAGGTCCTATTGTTGGCCAAGCTTCAACACAGAAATCTGGTGAGGCTGCTTGGATTTTGCTTGGAGGGAGAAGAAAAGATACTCGTCTATGAATTTGTCCCCAACAAAAGCCTTGACTACTTCCTATTTGGCATGAATCTCTCAATGCTGAATTACCTTGTGATGGATGTTGCAGTTTTTTTTTTATTCAGTTTACTTAACCACCTGCAATCTGACTTTAATATTTTGTTTGCGGAATTTGTAGATCCTGAAACGCATGCACAACTTGATTGGTTAACACGTTACAAAATAATAGGAGGAATTGCCAAAGGGATTCTTTATCTTCATGAGGATTCTCGACTTAGAATTATACATCGTGACCTCAAAGCTAGTAATATTTTGTTAGATGCAGATATGAATCCTAAAATTGCAGATTTTGGAATGGCTAAGATTTTTGGAGTTGATCAAACTCTAGGAAATACAAGTACAATTGCTGGGACATTGTAAGTTTGCAGTTTTTTTTATTTTCGCTGCTTCAGTAGTTTTACTATTTGCTCTATAACGTACTCTGGATTAACTAATTAATAAATTCGATTGCCAAAAAATTGAAAATATGGGTAATTAATTATGGGAAATTTATCTTAATTTTTTATACTAACATTGCTCTGCCTATATTGATTGTTTAAAGTGGATATATGTCTCCGGAATATGCAATGCATGGACAATTCTCGGTCAAGTCTGATATGTACAGCTTTGGTGTCTTAATTCTTGAAATGATAAGCGGAAAGAAGAACAGTTCTTTCTATCAAATAGATGGTACTGATGACCTTGTGAGCTACGTAAGTATGAAGTTATTTTTGTTGGTTAGAGCCAATATCAACTTATCACCACCAAATGAAATAGAATAATAGATAAATCACTTGGAATTTTTACAGGTTTGGAAAAATTGGAGAGATGGGACACCTATGGAAGTGGTGGATCCAACTCTAAGAGATTCAGATTCAAGAGATGAAGCTTTAAGATGTATCCAAATAGGTTTGTTATGCGTTCAGGAAGATCCAGCTTACAGACCAATAATGGCAACAGCAGTTCTTATGCTTAATAGCTACTCTATTGCTCTTCCATCACCTCAACATCCAGGATTTTTTCTCCAAAACGAATCAGGGCGGAGCATACAACTCAAGTGGTTAGAATCTGATCAATCAACTAAATTAACTGGCAAGACAGTGCCATGTTCTGTTGAGGAAGCTCCAATTACTGAAGTATATCCTCGATAGAATCAGAATGAACTCAGCAATTGCACATTGCCAACGCTTTTTTTGAGAATTTTTTTAGTTATTTTTTCTATGAAGGAGAAGTCAAGCATTTTTGGTCACTATTATGGAAGCAAAATCAATTTCATAGTGTGAATTCTCAAAGCCTAATAGTTAAAAAAAAAAAGACAAACAATAGAATTTGGAAATGCAATGAACTATGTTTTTAATAGGGTTGCATAGAAATATAGGATTGGAAACATTTTTAAAGAAAAATCTTAAGTAAAATGTGGAGAATTAACTTTGAATAAGCATGTTAATGATTAATCGGACATTAGTCTGAGTTTCAACTTTCAACTTAGATTCTAATATTATATATGTTGAATGACTTGAAATTTTGTGATTATCGATTCATAACCCATCCTAAAATTTTGGGAGGTCAAGCTGAAAAGGAATTGTCATTAAGGACTAATAAGCTCAAGCCTGTTTTATGTTATATATTTTGTAGCGACCCAGTTTTTGTTGTTTGGATTATATATAAATGCTTTGTATTAGAGCTATTTGTTGTACTTTTGCTCACTTAGAAATAAGAATTCTCTCTTTGTCTGTGGATATAGGTCACATTAAATGAACCACGTAAATTTCTTTTTTCTTGTTTGATTTCTTCCATTATTGTCGTTTGCTTATCAATTGGCATCAGACCATAGGATTGCTTGTGTGTATCTCCACAAATTCTAAATTGAAAAAATTCAATAGATAGATTGATTTCACTTTATGGAAAGTGAAGTTGAAGGCTTCTAGTCTAACAGGTATATGTAGTAGAGTCAAAAGTAAAAGAAAAATTGTCAGTATAGATGGATGCAACTGATAGGCTATGATTCTATCTAAAGTACATAGTGCAATTATGATGAATCTGGGTGACAAAGACTTAAAGGAACTGGTTGATGAATCAAAGTGGTTGATGAATCAAATATATATAACTTCATTGTGTAAAAAGCTTGAAGGTGAATATAAAAAAAAATCCCTAATGAATCATTTATATCAAAAACAACATTGTATACGTACCTTAAGGATGACAAAAAGTATACCTATTAAAAATCACGTTATTAGTTTCAACTGAATCTCCTTGATTTTTTTTTGATAGAAAATTTTTATTATTTATTATTAATACAGGATACATCATGATCAATGGAACTCAGACATTACAACAAAATAAAGACCCCAAAAACTCATCTTAACACATCCTATTAAAAACACAGCAGAATCAGTTTAAGCTATAAAACTCAATTATACAAATAGCAGAAATGAATAACAGACTGAGCTCTGAAGATGACCCAAAGGAAGCTCTTGTAATGCAGCAAGAAAGCACTTTACTTTCTAGCTTATGCTGCACCTTCATAAAGATCAAAATAGCTCAGCCCTGCCAGTCCACATCCAATTGGTAAACGTCCATTCTCTTCATTGAACAGTAGGTGTAATATCCTACAGCAACAAAGCTCAATCATCCTCTAATTCCTTGATACTCAGTAGTTGAAGCCCCTAGCACTAAATTTCATCCAGATCATCTATACATCAACACTCTTAAGAAAACTGCTAACTGATACCCCTAAGAGCCGACATCTTTCAACACATCTTAAAGAACAAAAACTGGGAGAGTTGCGGACCCAAATCAACTTTCAGAAGCTTCAGACAAAATTAGAAGAACTGCGTACCCAAATCAATTTTCAGAAGCTTCTCTCCTAATGATGACACTAAGACCATGACAAACCTTATCTTTATCAGTGGCCTTAAAAAGACTCAGCATAGATCCAATTTCCCAACTTTTCTCAACCTCCAGTCCCTTTAAGTCTGACTGAGCAGATCCATCGTCCATAAGATCGAAGGTTGGCAATTGATTCCCATCTATCAACTGGTTGGAGGTGTCTAATAATTTACTCCCAATGATCTGATTCACATTTTTAATATTGGAATCAGATATGGAGTTATCAAGAGCAATACTCTATTTCAAAAAATAAGAACCAATCTTATTTCTATTTCTGGTTTGTCTTCTGAGGGGAACAATAAGGCTATCTTTCACCAGTGATTTGAATTTGGGTTTCGATTTCTTACTCTTGGTTTTTAATTTTTTGAGAAGCTCAAGATGAGGATCAAAATCATCTTGGTTGGAGGAGGTAATCTTCTGAATGAACCTCTTCAAGGACCTCTAAGTTAGTAGAATTATTGGGTTTATCGTCAATTCTAGAAAGTGCCGCAGAAAAAATTTAAAGGGTTGGGAAGGAGATGGTGATTGAGTTGGACTGGTGGCAGGAGCAATGGAAAAATGGTCCCAGGCAAGATTGTCATGCTCCGAAACAGCATTCAAGTTCGGCTCACCAAACTTGAGGATACTGTTACAGGCTAGTGGAGCATCAACAAAGATTTGAGGAGCGTTGTTGGCCACTAGAGCAATGGATAAATATGGGGAAGTGGGAATACAAAAGTGGTCAGTGTGGGTTGGATTAGTGTCTGGGCCCTGGGAATTTTTTGAATTGGGTATGTTTTGCTCCATTTCAATAGCATTATATGGCTCAATATTCAAAGAATTTCTAAGTGGATATAAGGGAACATCAATATGGGTTGGTGGAGCCATGTTGTCCACTGGCACAAAAGACAACTTTGAGGAAATGACACTATTATTGTTAAAATATGGCTCATCAAAAGCAGTGGGCACAAGTGGAGTGTCAGTCTTTTGATCATGCGTCCCAGCTGGAGTGTTTTGTTGGCCATCACCTGGTGAGGTCGAAGCTGCTGACGGAGAAGGAAGAACTGGATTTTTGCAGTGGAGGAGCTCAGATATTGTATTACCCACAAGAGTAGGCTCTTCCGAAATTATAATGTTGAATATCATATCATCAACCTTGACTGGTAAAGATACAGCAATATGTGACGTGGTAGTGCAAATCAGTAGTCTAGCACAATCTAATCTTGTCTTGTTCAACGTATCAGCATCCACCATTAACAGGGAGCCCCATCTGTTCGTGACACAAGAAAAGAATTTTGTGTCCCAGACATGGAGGGGAATTTGTTCCAATCGTATCAATGTAAATCTTTCATGAGCAACCAATCCTTTATCCCATCTCTTCACTGTACTAAACTTGTCAAGAAGCGAAGTGTGGTCTTGCCTGAGAAATTCTTCCATTTCATTAATGTTTTCGAAGATGATAAGGACCAGCTTCCCTCTAAAAGCAATAAATTTGCACTTTGTGTCACAATTCTCTGCGAAAAAATTCTGTATCTGATGCAGATGTTCAACAGATATGAGTTCACCAACACCGGCAGCCTTGAGCCATGAGTTGTCACAAGCGTCCGAGGAGAAAATTAAAGCAAGACCATCTATGTGATCATCCTTGGTTAATTTTCCTTTCTTAACAATATCAGCATAAGAGATCTTTGATCATTTATTGGTGGAAATCACCACTGAATCTCTAGCATGTTGCTTCTGGAACTTGTCTTGGAACTTGTCTGCAAACTTGACCCAGATTCTGCCTTGTTTGAGAAACGAACCATTAGCCCCAAAAATGGCCCTTTCTGCTTCATGTTAAGACTTGTATCTGACGAAGCCATACCTTGTGGAAGCATTACTTCTAAGTTTCATAGGTACAAATGCATCATATACCTTACCATACTTACTGAAAAAGGAATATAGTTGCTTCGAACTAAGATCCAAAGAAAGAAAGTCAACAAATATGGAGACAAAGTTCTTTATCCATTCTAATTCCCGATATGAAGCTTTGTGTTGAACATCTCGACTGAAAAGTTCCTTGCGAAATGATAAAGTATTAAGCTTAGGGTTGACATGAAGATTGGGACACGGAGGTATGTCACTCATGGAGATGGGGTGTTGTTATGGATAGTTAATTAAACTAAAGGTAACAAAAGACCTTGTTTCAATCTTTTGAGCAGAATAACAGATAGGCAACTTCAACAAAAGAATTGAATCATCCTTGATTTATTAGGTGTTGGATTGAAATTTAAGGATGATGATCAAACCATAATTCTCATGTGTTCCTTAAATAATTCATATGAAAACATTAATGATAGAGTATGTTGTATGGAAGAGAGACTATAAATACCAGTGAAATGAAAGAGGCCTTGCAATTCTAGGAATTGAAGAGAAAGATCTGTAGCTAATATGAAGGTGGATTAGAATTGGGTCTGATTGTAGGGATAAGAGCATGGAAAAGGATCGTGGAAATAAGAGTAAGTCAGGCTTGAAATCAAAGTTCAAAGGACGTCGATGCTATCATTTGTAAAGAGCATGAGAACTTTAGAAAAAATTGTCCATGGTGCAAGAATAATACCCCAAACTAATATGATTAAATATGTTTACCGGGGGGGGGGGGGGGGGGGGGGGGGGGCATGGGGGGTCTATGGCCCCCCCTTGGTTCCAATATACATATACATATATACATGTATATGTATATATATATAATTTATAATATTTATATAATTCCCCCCCTAATTCATATGCATATGTATATCTATATTTATAAATACATAAATTAATAATACTTATATGATTATCTCATTGGTTCCTATATACATATACATATATATGTATATACAAATGTATATGTATAATTCTATATACATAAAATTAATAAAGCTTAAGTAATATAAAATTAATTTATAATATAATATAATATATAGTAGTTATCATATAAATTTATTAAAAATAATTAGTTTAAATATTTTTTTAAAAATATCATAAAATATATATAAATATTATTTAAAAAATAATATATATTATGTAATTTTTGAAAATAAAATTTAGATATTGAAATAAAAATAATAAAAATTTCAATAGTTTATTATTTAATATAAAAATAAAATTGAATACAAATATTAATATCAATTATTTGTATTAATTTTTTAATATGAAAATAAAATTGAATATAAATTCGTATGTATTTTTTTTTTGCTTGAAAATTTTGCCTCCCTTCGCCGGTGTCTTGATTTCGCCCCTGTGTTTAGCGATACCAAAATCATTAGTAGAGCTAAGGGTTAAAAATGAAATCTATGCAATAAATAGATAGAAAATTTAAAGAGAAGATTGAAATGGGAATTCGAACTGATTAGGGTGTAAGATTTTAAAATATATATATATAAATATAATAATGATAATGATAATAATGTGTATGTTTGTATTGGGTGAGTTAGGTGAGTGTGTGTTTATTAAATTAAGAATAAAAAAAATTACTAAGAAAGAAAGGATAGAAAAGGAGAGAGAGAGAGAGAGACGGAGAAACAAAAAGAGCGGGAAGTGACAGTAAAGTTTTATTCCGATCTGTCGCCGTCTGTCAATCGATATGCGCCGCCCAATGAGTTTTCTAACTTCAACTGGCTCATCGTGAAAAGTTACCATCCGACGTCTCACGCGCCACCCGAATATTTTAACGGCGTAAATTTCTGATGAAGATTTTGATTACTTTTTGATTTTTTTATCCAAATATTTTTTAAATCCTCTTATTTTAAATTTTAATTTGGTATATTTTTTTGCGAATTATAATTTAATTTTTAAAAATTTATATACATATGTGTGTGTATATATATATATAAACAAAAATTTGAAATTAATTAGAATTTTAATTTATTTAGGAGTTTAGGTTTTAATATTATGATTTATTAGAGGTGATTAAAATAAAATAAATTATGTATAAAAATAGAAATAATAAATAATTAATTTAAAGGGAATTAATTAAATTTATGAAAATAGTAAAATATGAATGATAAATTTTAATTAGTTGATAATGAATTATGTGTAGAAGAAAATGAGTAAGAATAAATGAATTAAAATTTAATTAACTAAAGTATATTAAATAATTAAAATTTAGTTATAATATACTGAATTAGTTTAAGACTTAGTTATTTAGAATTATTTATTTAAATAATTAATCACTAAATTTAGATTTAATTATAGTTATTATCTATCTATTTGTGGAATTAATTAATTAATTGTGATTAGAATGTAAATTTAAATAAATAAATTAAAATAGTGAAAAATAATTAGATAATAAGTATATATTTGTGTATTATGTTTAAATTAGGAATATTAATATAAATATGATTAAAATTAAGATTTAAGTTGTAAATCTATATTAGTAATTAAAGAATAAATTAATTATATGAAAATGATGAATTTATTTAGAAGTAGATAAATTAGTAGTAGTCTTCACATAGTAAATTTAGATTTATTTATATGATTAGATTATATTTATATTAGTATAAAGAATATAAATTGCTAATTAAAATTAGTTAAATAAATTATAAATGATTAAATTAAGTGATATGTATTAAGAAACTCTTAAAACTAAGTATTCTATAAAAATTTATGATAAACAAGTTATTATTATTATTACTATAATTATATTAAAATTTATACTTATAAGTTTACTCAAGGTTTATTTTAATAATTTCTATTGAAACTATATTTAACATTTCATATTAAATTTAATATAAATTAATATTATTATTTATAATAAAAATTAAACTAGTAATGTTAAATTTTAAGTAAATAATAATATTAGTAATAATTTTATTGCGGATAATTATTAGAAATTAAAATTTAGAATTTATAAAGTAAATAAATTGTATATCGTTATTAATATAATAACACAGAACATAAACTTTTATAGTTAAATTAAAGGTAATTAAGTAACTATCATTATTTAGTATTAGATTAATATAAATTATTAAAATTTGAAATAATAATGATGAAATAATTATTTTTATTAATTAGCTAAATAATGTTATTATTATACTATCAAAATTTATAATTTTATTGTAGGCACTTTCTAGAAAATAAAATAGTAAAGTATTAAAAAGTAAATAAAATTATATATTAACATTATTAGTATTAGTTAAACTTAATATAAATTATTGTGATTAAATTAAATGTTATTAAGTAATTATTTTAAGTAATATCAAATAATGTTAATGTCTAGGTAAATATTATTAATTGTTAATTTTAGTGAATATGTTAAAAAATGACAAATAAGAAAAATTAAAGTAAATGATATTATTTTAATAAATTTATTATTATAATCATTATTATAAACACCAACTTATTTTAAGGGTTAAGTTAAATAAATTTAAAAATAGAAATTATATTGTATAATTTAAAAATAAATAAGATTGTACTTTATGTCAAAGATTAGGCAAATAATTTATGTTGTCCTAAACTATCAACTAAAAGGGGGGTGAATTAGTTTATTGGAGTAGAGATGATAAATTAAAAATTTTAAAAGCAGAACAGATAAGATCAAGATTTATAGTAATTCAGATTCAACAATCCAACATCCATTTCCTAACCTCAATTGTGTATTCCATTATACTTAGAGTTTTGTAAGCATACTCATACCTTGGTATTTTCGAAAGTTCACACCGAACTTTACAAGCATTTTCATAAGACTAACACTCAAAACCCTTACAAGAGTTTTTCTAGGCTAACTCTCAAACCCAACAAGTGTATATGGCTCACACTAAACCTTATAATGGTGTTTTAATGGCTAATAGGGGTGGACAAAATCGGTTCGGTTGGCCGAACCGAACCGATTTGCAAAAACCGACCAAAAACCGATTATATATTTTAGTAACCGAAAACCGAACCGATCAGAGGAGAACCGCAAAAAAACCAAACCAAAAATTTTCGGCCAGTTTCGGTTTAAACCGAAAAAAATTGGTTTAGACCAAAAAAATTCGGTCAGCTTCGGTTTAGACCAAAAAAATTCGGTCGGTTTCATTATAAACCAGTGGTTTTGGTTTAGACCTACGGTATTCGGTCGATTTTCGGTCGGTTCGGTTTCTGAGCAATGAAACCGCTGGCCGACCGAAAATTTTTGGTTTGATGTAATTTAGAACCGAAAACCGAACCGACCAGTAGGTTAACCGATTTTTCGGTCGGTTTCTCGGTTGGTTCGGTTTTTTTGGTTTTTTTGTCCACCCCTAATGGCTAACACTCAACCTTACATGAAGAGATAAATAGATGAAGACTTAAGAAAATAAATTGAAAGAGTTTAGGTAATATTGGTATATATTCTCTTGCTAAAAGACTTGTTTGATGTGGTATTTATAGGCCTCAAATAAATTTTTTCCGTTGGTGAAGTGGATAGAAAAGTTCAACTCCAACAACTACAAAATCTTCTCAGATTTTTGTATCAAACATTTTGTGTGGCCGCTCAATGTTTTGTTCAGTCTCTCATCTTTCTTATGCAGTCACGCAATTTAAATCTCCAACGGCTACTTGACATGTGGCATATTCTTATTGGTTCTTTAACTAGCCATTGAAGCCCTACAACGGCTATATGAATCTCACGATCATATAGATTCATAGTGGTGAGTGATTGCTTATCACGTTGAGACTTCACCACCACATATCACTTGAATGTTTCTATTAGATCAAGTTTAAAGGTCGCGCAACTAATTATGCGAGCATACAACCATTTGTGCGAGCCCGTAAACATTTGTGCGGTCGCGCAATCTCAAAGGCAGAGTTTCACCACTTCAAGTTTCTTGTATTTCAGCTCATTCTAAGTTTCTTACCTGCCATATAGACACTTAATGAATTCATTAGATCACTTTAATTTGCTTGCTAAGATCAAAATCAAGATTGACCTAAATCAAGGTCAACAATCCTCCCCTTTTTAATTTTGGCAATCAAATTAAATTTGAAATCAAAATAATTAATAAAAATATGCAATACTTCCCCCTTATGCAAAATCATAAGAAAATTTAAAGTTATTTAAACTTTTAAACTCTCCCTACTAAATTGCAAGATTGCAAAAGATAATTTTCAAATTCATCACATTCTCTCCTCCTTTGCCAAAATTTAAAAAGAGGGATAGAGAGATAAAGAGCAATCAAGCAATTTAAAATGAGGTCATAATAAATGAGGAAATATAAACACAAAAATAATATCAAAATTAATATTGGTGATTAACTTTATGCTATAATTTAAAGTCAATGTAAATAGCCCATCACCATAAACAAAAGTCACAATTTTAAAATTAATATGAATCTAAGTCATATACTTTGTTTTGAAAAAAAATAATCAGTTGATAGAAAATACCAATATCAATTAAGAGTAGGGCTGTACATGAAGCCCGTGGCCCGAACAACCCGGCCCGGCCCGAACCCATACTAGGGTTGGGCCACGGGTTTCAAAATCCAACCTGAGCTATGCTTGGATCAGGCCTCGGGTTGAGATAAAAATTCTCGGGCCGGCCCGACCCGGCCTGAACCCGGCCAGGCTCGACCAGACCAGAAGTGGCCCGGCCTGATCGGGTTTCAGGCCGGGCCACGGGCTACAAAATGTAGCCTGAAAAAAATTTGAGCCGGGCTTCAGGCCGGGATCAAACCCTGCCCGACCCGGCCCGTGTACACCCCTAATTAAGAGTGCCAATTGATTGAAACAAAATGTTAAGAATACCAATAGTTGAATTATACTCCCTCTCAACTAAAAATCTCCTCCTCAAGAATCAAAACTTTAGAACAATTAAAGTCCACGTTTATCTAAATAACCAAGTTTTCTCTTCATTTGGTGGGATTCAAATTAAGAGGGATGTAAAAAGAAAATTAAATGCAATAAAAGAAAGTGATTAATTTAATTATAAACAAATTTAAAGTGTAACACAAATAATTTAGTAAACCATAAAATTATTTTTCAACCAAAATGTCAAACACAACATATAAAGTGAAAATTAAAATCATAAAAATTAAAATGTTGTCAGGTAAGAAAAGTTGCTAATTTTCCCATTGCTTTTTCTTTGTTCTTCATTCAACTCTTCTCATGGAATCTCTTTTTCTACACCATCAACCACTCTTATAGGAGGCTTTTACTCATTTAGCATATATTTTCAAAGCTTAACTCCCTCACTATCAATAAAAAATATATTTTATGTTTTCAATAGGAGTAATCAAAGTGAGGTCTAAGATGAGAGTTTATAGAAGTGTTTGTTGGTGTGGCTATTATTATGGATCAAATTTCACAATTAAGCTTCTTGAAATTTAGAGGCTCTGATATCAATTGTTGTCCTAAACTAGCAACCAAGAGGGGGGGTGAATTGGTTGGTTAGAGTAGAGATGATAAATTAAAAATTTTAAAAGCAAGACAAATAAGATCAAGATGAAGATGGAGTAGAGTAGAGAAAAATGAATTTAAGAGATTTATAGTGGTTCGGATTCAACAATCCTACATCCACTCCCCAACCTCAATTGTGTATTCCACTACACTTGGAGTTTTGAAAGCTCACTCTTAACTTGGTGTTTTCAAAAGATTACACCAAACTTTATAAGTATTTTCCTAAGGCTAACACTCAAACCCCTTATTAGAGTTTTTCTAGGCTAACTCTCAAACCCAACAAGTGTTTGTGGCTCACCCTAAATCTTACAATGATATTTTAATAGCTAACACTCAACCTTACATGAAGAGATAAATAGATGAAGACTTAAGAAAACAAAATGAAAGAGTTTAGATGATATTAGTATATATTCTCTTGCTAGAAGACTTATTTGAGGTGGTATTTATAGGCCTCAAACAAATTTTGCTAGTAGGTGAAGTCGGTAGAAAAGTCTAACTCCAGCAACCATAAAATCTTCTTAGATTTCTTTGTCAAATAGTTTATGCGGTCACGCAACCTGTTGTGTGGTCGCGCAACGTTTCTGCGGTCTTTTAGATTTGTTGTGTGATCGAGCAATTCAAATCTTCAATGGCTATTTGACACATAGCATCTTCTTATTGATTTTTTAACTAGCCATTGAAGCCCTCTAATGGCTATATGAATATTGCGATCGCAAATATTCATAGCAGTGAGAGATTATTTGTCGTGTCGAGACTTCACAGCTACATACCACTACGAATCTTTCTGCCAAATCAAGTTTAGAGGTCGCGCAACTAATTATGTAGGCGTGTAACCATTTATGCAAGCACATAACCATTTATGCGGTCGCGCAATCTCAAAGGTAGATTTTCAGCACTTCAAGTTTCTTACATTTTAGCTTATTCTAAGTTGCTTACCTGCCGTATAGACACTCAACAAAGCTATTAGATCACTTCAATTTATTTGCCAATATCAAAATCAAGATTGACCTAAATCTAAGTCAATAATTGGTATCAGGAAAGGCGTTACCCCTTCTCCTAAAACTAATTGGTGTTAGGAAAGGTGCATACCCTAGCCTTATAGTGCATTCAGCACACACGAGCACTCACGACATTCGACCGTGACTTTGCCTCATACCTGGGCCTCCGCCACTGGACAATTGTTGCCACACCTTGTATAACAATCTCCCCCTCAGCAATTGCTCCCGCTAGGAATTGAACCCATGACCTCAGTTCTGATACCACATGTTGTCCCAAACTAGCAACTAAGAGGGGGATGAATTGGTTGATTGGAGTAGAGATGAAAAATTAAAATTTTTAAAAGCAAGAAAAAGAAGATTAAGATGAAGATGGAGTAGAGTAGAGTAAAGTAAAGTAGAGAAGAATGAATACAAGAGATTTATAGTGGTTCGGATTTAGCAAGCCTACATCCACTCCCCAATCTCAATTGGGTATTCCACTATACTTAGAGTTTTGCAAGTTCACTACCAACTTCGTATTTTCATAAGTTTACACTGAACTTTACAGGTGTTTTCCTAAGGTTAACACTTAAATCACTTACAAGAGTTTTTCTAGGCTAACTTTCAAACCCAACAAGTCTTTATGGCTTACACTAAACCTTGCAATGGTGTTTTTCTTATATGAAGAGGTAAATAGATGAAGAGATAAATAGATGAAGACTTAAGAAAATAAATTGCAAGAGTTTGGATAATATTATTATATATTCTCTTATTAGAAGACTTGTTTGAGGTATTATTTATAGGCCTTAAACAAATTCTGCCCATTGATGAAGTGGGTAGAAAAGTCCAACTCCAACAGCCATAAAATCTTCTTGGATTTCCGTGTCAGACAATTTTTGCGGTCACCCAACGGTTTGTTATGTCTCTCAGCTTTCATGTGCGGTCATGTAATTTAAATCTCCAACGGCTACTTGACACGTATCATCTTCTTATTTATTCTTTAACTAGTCATTGAAGCTCTCCAACATTTATATGAATCACGTGGTTCATGGATTCATAGCGGTGAGAGATTACTTATTGCATTGAGACTTCACTGCTACATACCACTGAGAATCTTTCTTCTAGATCAAGTTTAGAGGTCGTACAACTAATTGTGTGGGTACGCAACTATCCTGTTAGACCTGTAGGACCTCAGGCGCTACCACTTCTCCTAAAATCAATTGGTGTTAGAAAAGGTGTATACCCTAGCCTTATAATGCATTCAGTACACACGAGTACCCGCGGCATTCGACTGTGACTTGGCCCCTCACTTGGGCCTCCACCATGGGACAATTGCTACCGTACCTTGTGTAACAATCTCCTCCTCAACAATTGCTCCCACTGAGAATCAAACTTGTGACCTCGGCTCTGATACCACTTGTAGGACCTCCTGCACTGCCACTTCTCCTAAAACCAATCGGTGTTAGGAAAGGAGCATACTCTAGCCATATAGTGCATTCAGCACATACATGCACCCATGACATTCGACTGTGACCTGGCCTCACACCTGGTCCTTCGCCATGGGACAATTGTTGTCACACCTTGTGTAGCAATTTAAAATGAAATTTAATTATATAATTAATTAATATAAAAATTATCCTTGCTATTATTAAAATAAATAACCTAAATTAATATAATATTTAATAAATTTTTTACATCCAAAAATATAATAAGTCAATAAAAATATTAATTAGATGACAATTGACTTAGAAATTAGATAATACTCATTGGAATATTATTTTATAAATTTTGAGGGACATTGATTTACCTATATATCGTTAGAATTTAAGGATCAAAACTACACATTATTTTTATAGTATATATCTATAATAGCTAGGGTATACCTACTTTTAAATAATAATATTATATCATTGTAGGAACAAACTCAACTACAGTTGTAGATTACCAAAGGAACCTATTGGCTAAGCAAGTACAATATTTGGCTCAGGAAAGTGGGTAAATATATAAAAATATATTTTTAAAGTATTATATTTTTATGATTTTAAGAAAAGAATTTATTAAATTTAGAGTGATAATTTATTTTTGAATGATAATTAATTTCTTATTAAGTGAGAACAAATAATGGTAGTTTGATTCTTTTTAATATATGTTCATTTGATTATATTTTACTGGATAAATGATTTATACACACTCTTATTATAAACCTGCTTCATCGCACATTGATGACAGGTGTTTATATAAACTTAATGATATTATAAATTTATCATTGGCTGAGGTAATTATTCTATACATGTGTATTGAAGTTATTTCTCCTTGGACTTGCGAGGTAAGTCATCATGCACCCTTGGATTGAAGTTAGATTAGTAAGGAATTATATTTGAGTGTATATAAAAGATGATTGATTTGAGTTATTTTCTAAATTTTCTAAGAATTATAGAATTGGCTAAAATTTAAATTACATTTATGTAGCTGAGCTATATATGATGTTTACATAAGTATTATACATATATTATTTATTTTTATTTATTCTCTCTTATTACATATTTATCTATTCACCGAATAGCTGAACTCACCCCTTTAATATGTATATATAGCATTTTAGATATTGGAGAATAAACTAGTAAAAGATCTGTATCTTTTTCCACCTTCAGCGTATAGATAAGGTTGAGCCAACATAACTGTCATTGAGATTTATTTTAAAGATTATTATATTATTGTACTGAACATTAATAAGATGTATTTAAGAATATTAGTATTTATTAGATTGTGTATTTGAAGGATATTACATAATTAAATTATGAGAATGTTTTATTGGTAAATCAATTCTATGATAGATTGCTAGAAATGTCCACCTTTAGAATTAAGTGAATGGTGTGTGTCATTTTATGGTATGAGAGCATATATTATAGATTCTGTAGACTTATATAAAAAGGACTATAGTAAATTAAAGTTAGGAAATCAAGGATAAGAAAATACATTAAGTTATTAGTGTAAAATGTAAATTTCTCGGATTCAATGGCAAAATTATTTTTTTTAAAAAAATCATATTTTGGGGGGGGGGGGGGGGGGGGAATTATGCATGAGTCAAAAGAAATTTTAAATTCAAATTGTATTTGCACATCATAGGATCCCAATCATACAAAAAACTAATGCATTTAAATTTTTATAAATATTTGCCTAAGAATTAGAGAGATTTAGCAAGATACATGGTGCGCGCGAGTTGCGCTATAGTAATACCGCAAGTGCACGGGTCGCTCAAGTAATAGAGTAGTGAGTGAGTTATCGTTCTATTGAGGACAAGGTCAAGTACTAGTGCAAATTTTAACTGTTGATTAGCAAATCAATAGTTGTTGTGATGTTTTGTAATTAAAAACAATTAATTTAATAACTGGAAGTAAAGGGAAATTAAATACTATGCAAATAGGATTGATGGTAATAAAACTATCCAGATATTGAATCCCCCTAGCCTCAATGATGTTTATGAACATTAATTCAGTTAAATCATTTAATAGAGTTGAGTTGGCATTCCTCTAACTTAGACTAAAATCTCTCTCGAGTGAATTAATCCCTAATCACTAAGTAGAGTGCCGGAATCTCTTCTCAAACATAATTAATTAGATCTTGCATTAAGAACAAGGAACTATAAACCAAAGGATCTTGTAAGTCTATATCTAGTACTCCAATCAATCCTCAACCCTTATGAGAATTCAATTCATATCAAGCTTTCTCAAGTCAATAATATGAAAATTGCAACCAATCAATAAGCATGCTATTATCAATTGAAAATAGATCAATAAGCATCATAAGAATAAAATAACTCAATCAAATGATTCAACTAAATATAATTATTCAATTCATACAAATAAGCTAGGGTTCATCAATATCTAGATAGAGGTTGAATTAGTTCATATTCAAAATCAGGAAAATAGAACTAGAGAAATGACTAAAAGGAACCAAACAATCCATGACGAATAATCTGTATTTCTTTACTTCAATCCTTGATTTTTGGTTTAGATCTTGTATAGGATGAATCTCCTTCTTCAAGCTCAGCTCAAAACTCTTCTCCTCTCTCTGTTCTCTGTCTTCTGTCCCAAAAAATGTCCCCCTTCTCTTGTCTCTTTTCCTCTTTAACTCTCTTCCAAGCTCACAGCCCATACCTTCCAGCTCACACCCCACACCTTCCAACTCACACCATTCTCCCTTGTCTTCCATATTCTCTTTGTTTTATCTTTCTTTTTATCACTTAGGTCAGCTTTTCTTTTCTTTAATCTTTCTTTGTCAAAAGCACAGTCCTTGTCCCCCACTTGTTCCTCAATCAGTGCAAAGAATTTAACTTTTCCATAGGTGACACGGCCATTGACACGCCCATGTCACTGGGCGTGTCACAGCTACTGTGAGTCTGAATATAAGGCACGTCCAGTGACATGCCATGTCACTGGGCGTGTCACAGCTACTGTGAGTCATTGAAGAAAAGCACGCTCGGTGACACGCCCATGTCACTGGGCGTGTCAATGCTTCTGTATGCAGCATCAAGGGCACGTCCATGGGCGTGTCCATTGATGAATTTTGCTCTTTTCTTCTATTTTCATCCGTAATTCCTCCGAAATGACCATAAGCCTCAAAATACAGAAAATTCCTGAAATTAACCCTAAAATACACTTGAACAAACAAATTAAACTCAATTGGATAATAATCATATTAAGAAATAGGGATAAAATATTATCAATTGTGCACTTATCAAATTCCTCCACACTTGAGTTTTTGTTTGTCCTCGAGCAAACTAAATCACTGTAATAAGCAGAAATGACGGAATCCCTCTATATCCAAAAAGAAAAGTAAAGTTTTGACAACACTTGAATCAGAAAACCTCACTTTCTCAACCAAAAACTAATTCACAATCATAACAGCTGAATCAAGAAATTTCAAAACAAAAATTTCACAGACCTAAAACCTAAAAATCCAGAGTTAAAAGATTGAGCATAAAATTTCAGTAAATCCAAAGGCCATGAACAAAGTACGAAAAATGTAAATTTTCTCTTAAGTTCTCTAACCCTCAATATATATATATATATATATATTTTAATAAGAATAAACACATATATATATACTTTAAGGAGCCCGACTTGTTTGAACTGATACTAACCTTTTGACGAGAAGGTAAACATTTTTTATGCCGACCCCCGGTTACTCAGCCAGAATCACCGTTCAAATGGCTACTAGCACTATTCATAATTCCAACTCATTTGTTTTGATTCAAGAGCAAAAATCAGCGGAACAGGGATAAATTTGCAAAGTTCCTTTAATTATTATTATTATTATTATTATTATTATTATTATTATTTTATAACTCAAGGGTCAGAAACTTAAGGGTTATACTAAGTCCGACTCAAGAATCTAAGTAATTATATCATGCTCAAAAATGTAACTAAGGTTTTAAACTTTAGATGTGTTCCAATTTCCATCAATCCATAACCTAACTATAGCTATTACAATCGATCCTCAGCAATTGATCAAGATCACTAAGTTAACCTCAACAAGAAATTGTCATTTAGGAAATCTCAAATTAGTTTAACATATAAAGGGAAACCACATCAATTCACACTTATTATAACAATCTAGCTTACTTAAATCCAAAAAGAAAAATAATTTGCAGGCATTAATTGAGACAAATGAATCAAATAGAAAGAATGAAGTAGTAAAAATTTAATCAAGAAAGTATACCTCTCCCCCACACTTAAGACGCACATTGTCCCCAATGTGTGCGCAAAACAAGAAATAATGAAGAGAGAGAACAACTGCTCTTTTCATGTCCATGAGTGGATAAATATGAGTACGGTGCCAAGAGTACGATGAAGGAGGATTTGCGTCAAAACAAAATTCTAAAATGCAAACAAAATAAGGTTAAGACATAAATAAATAAAAGAAACAGTTCTTAAAGAAAATAACAATTGTCCAAAAGCAATTAAAAAGAAAGAAAAATAAAAAGAATATTAAATAAGCGAAGAAATGAAAATAAAATAAAATAAAAATAAAAATGTGGGCTAGTAAAAAATCGGTGCATCGCCGGAATCGTCACTGCCGGTCTCATCATCGGAAACATCAACTTGAGGTGCAGGTGCCGGTGCAGGGGCAGGTGGCTGATATGGTGGAGGTGGAATGTATACGAAAAATGAAAGAAAACGAACAAAAAATGCAAAAGTTGAGATTCCGTACCTGAAAAGCGAAAATCTGCGTGGAACGAGTAAATTCAATGGGAAAACGAGCAAATGCACGCAAATAATGCAAGCCGGGAGTGAGAATCTCCCCTAGAGTGAGTGGGTGTGTGAATGCGCCGGTGGGAGCACAAGAAAGTTGAGAGAAAATGAGAAAGGAAATTTGAAATTTGCGTGAAAATGGCGTCGGTTCTATATATAAAGAAGTCGGCACGCCCAGTGACATGCCCGTGTCAGTGGGCGTGCCCTATAGTATAAAAGCCAGTGTACACGACACGCTCACAGACACGACCGTGTCAATGGGCGTGTTACAGGTACTGGATGAAAACATAATTGACACGCCCATTGACACGGGCGTGTTCATGGGTGTGTCACATGTATTGTGACAACCAAGCAAACGGCACGCCCATTAGTCTAGGCGTGTTGGATAATAAATTTTTTTTTAGAGACACGTTCATGGACACGGGCGTGTCAATGGGCGTGTTATAGCTACTGTTTGAAAAAAATAATGACACGCTCATAGACACGGGCGTGTCATTGGGCGTGTTATAGCTACTGCCTGAAAAAAATAATGACACGCCCATTGGCACGGGCGTGTCCTTTCATATGCTCAATTTACTCCTCAAAATCAAATTTCCTTCACAAATTCAAACGAATGCAAAACAAACAAATAACCATCCAATAAAAGAAAGATAAAACTAAAACAAAATGATGACACAAACCAAAAACATAAAACGGTGGGTTGTCTTCCACCCAGCACTTCTTTAACGTCGTATTAGTTGGACGGTAGGGTGAATGTCCCTAATCTTGAAGGTGTAAAACCTCCTTTAAGTCTTGTATTTCCCCTCCAAAATAAAATTTGAGCCTGTGCCCATTGACTTTAAAATCTCCTTTTTCCGGGTGGGTTATTTCAACCGCCCCGTAGGGGAAAACTTCCTTGACAGTAAAAGGACCAGACCATCGAGATTTCAACTTACCTGGAAAGAGTCGAAGCCTTGAATTGTACAGTAATACCTGATCTCCCACTTGAAACTCTTTCCGTTCCTTAATGTGAGCATCATGCCATCTCTTGGTACGTTCCTTATACATTCTCGCATTGTCATAAGCTTGCAACCTCCACTCGTCTAACTCGTTTACCTGTAATTTTCGCCTTTCACCTGCACAAGCTAGATCAAGGTTAATCTGTTTTATGGCCCAATATGCATTATGTTCTATTTCAACAGGTAAATGGCAAGCTTTTCCATATACCAACCTTAATGGTGTAGTGCCCAAGGGAGTTTTAAATGCAGTCCTAAAAGCCCATAGAGCATTGTCCAATTTCTCGGACCAATCCTTTCGGGATAGCTCTACAGTTTTTTCCAGAATTCGTTTAATCTCCCTATTCATGTTCTCAACTTGGCCACTAGTTTGGGGATGATAGGGAGTAGCAAACCTATGTATAACTCCTAATCTTTTGAAAACTTTTTCAAGCTGAGAGTTACAAAAGTGGGTACCCCTATCACTTATAATTGCTTTTGGTGCACCAAATCGAGAAAACAACTTCTTCAAAAACTTCACCACAACCCTAGCATCATTGGTTGCCAAGGCTTGGGCTTTAGGCCATTTAGATACATAGTCTATAGCTATAAGAATATATTTGTTACAAAAAAATTTTGGAAATGGTCCCATAAAATCAATCCCCCATACATCAAAGATTTCACAAACTAAAATCCCATTTTGGGGCATTTCATCACGAAATGAAATATTTCCAGTTCTTTGGCAACGATCACAACGATTTACAAATTTGTAGCTATCTCTAAACAAAGTGGGCCAATAAAATCCTGATTCTAGTACCTTTTGAGCAGTCCTATTGGCTCCCATATGACCACCAGCTGGTCCAGCATGGCATTGACTAAGGATGTTCATTGTTTCGGGCCATGCCACACATCGTCGGATCATGTGATCCTTACATAATTTAAACAAAAAGGGATCCTCCCAAAAATAATACTTTAAATTAGAAAAGAACTTCTTCTTTGCTTGATAAGTTAAGTCCTTAGGAAGTTCCCTAACAGCTAAATAGTTAGCAAAATCTGCAAACCAAGGCATTTCAAAATATAAATTACTTACCTCACTTACCATGGCGTACAACTGCTCATCGGGGAAGTGATCATCAATGTCCCCTTCTTCAAACCTCTCTAAGGTTGGATTCTCTAAGCGAGAAAGGTGATCAGTTGCAAGATTTTCAGCTCCCTTCTTGTCTTGAATCGTCAAGTCAAATTCCTGCAACAACAAAACCCAACGGATTAGCCTAGGCTTAGCATCAATTTTCGCAAATAAATATCTTAAAGCCGAATGGTCTGTATAAACAATCACTTTTGACAATATTAGATATGATCTAAACTTGTCAAAAGCAAAAATCACAGCTAGCAGCTCTTTCTCTGTAGCTGTGTTCAAGGCTGCTTGCATAGTAGATAGGCTGAAAGTATTTCTCCTTGCATTGACCCAAGACTGCTCCCACTGCAAAGTCACTTGCATCGCTCCTTTGTTCAAATGGTAGATTCCAATTAGGAGCTACCATGATTAGAGCATGGGTCAATTTCTCCTTAAGGGTTGTGAATGCTCTCAGACATTCCTCATCAAAAACAAAATCCACATCCTTCTCAAGGAGTCTTATCAATGGACGGGCTATCTTAGAAAAATCTCGAATGAACCTCCGATAAAAACCCGCATGTCCTAGAAAACTTCTGATGGCCTTCACAGATGTGGGTGGTGGTAGTTTCTCAATGGTATCTACCTTAGCCCGATCCACCTCAATGCTCTTGTTTGAAATTTTGTATCCCAACACAATTCCCTCTTGAACCATGAAATGACATTTTTCCCAATTAAGCACTAGATTGGTTTCCTCACATCTCATCAAGACTCTTTCAAGGTTTTCCAAACATCTTTCAAATGAGCTGTCATAGACAGAGAAGTCATCCATAAACACCTTCATAATATCCTCTATAAGCTCATCAAAGATTACTACCATGCACCTTTGGAAAGTTGCAGGTGCATTGCACAACCCGAATGGCATTCTTCGATATGCAAATGTCCCATATGGGCAGGTGAATGTAGTTTTCTCTTGGTCTTCCAGGGCAATAGAAATTTGGAAATGGCCTGAAAGGCCATCCCAAAAGCAGTAGTACTCATGGCCAGATAACCTCTCCAACATCTGATCAATGAAGGGTAAAGGAAAATGATCCTTTCTAGTTGCATCATTCAATTTTCTATAGTCAATGCAAACCCTCCAACCGGTAACCGTTCTTGTTGGAATCAGCTCATTATTTTCATTAGGGATCACTGTCATCCCTCCTTTTTTTGGTACTACCTGAACTGGGCTCACCCAAGAGCTATCCGAGATCGGATAGATAATTCCTGCATCAAGTATTTTTATCACTTCAGTCTTCACTACATCTTTCATCTTTGGGTTTAGTCTCCATTGTGGTTGCACTACTGGTTTGAATTCATCTTCCATCAGTATCTTGTGAGTGCAATAGGATGGACTGATACCTTTGATGTCTGCTATTTTCCAAGCTATCACTTTCTTATGTTTCTGCAACAACTGGATAAGCTTCTCCTTCTGTTCAAAAGATAGGTGGGAACTGTTTTGTTAGTTTTTGTCATAGATTTGTAGTTTGTTTATTATGATAATTATTGTTTTATTTAGGTATGTTGTTAGTTTTTATCGGTTTGTTTAGTGTTTTCATTAATTTTGATAGTTTTAGTTTATTTTAGTGTTTATGTTGTTTTTGATCTAGTTTTTAGTATAGTGTTTATGTTTTGTTGGTTATTGTTTATTTACTTTTTGTTTGAAGTTTGTTTGATATTTTGTTTTAGGTTAAAAAGCCAAGGAACCAAGACTGAAGGAAGAATGCACAGTAGCTGACACAGGCAGAGGACACGGCCAAGTCACTGGCCGTGTCCCATATCAAGTTAAAGAAGAAGAGCAACTCACAGAAGCAGACACATGCAAGGGACACGGACAAGTCAGTGGCCATGTCCCTCCAAAAATGCTCCAACACTGCCAAGTCACTCTGACTTGGCCGTGTCTCACCAATTCCAAAGGCAAAGAAGACTAAAAACTCACAGTGGAAGACACAAGCAAGGGACACGGCCAAGTCACCTGGCTGTGTCCCTCCAAAATGGTGCAACACGGCCAAGTCACTTCTGACTTGGCCGTGTCACTCAACAAAGAAGAAAAAGAAGAGAAGCAATCAGAGGCAAACACAAGCAAGGGACACGGCCAAGTCACCTGGCCGTGTCCCTCCAAAAAGCACTCACACGGCCAAGTCACTTCTGACTTGGCCGTGTCCCTCATGAATCAAACACGCAGCGGATTTTAAACGGACGATTCATATAAAAGGAAAAAGAAGCTAGGGTTTGAAAAAACTGTTGACGATTTTGAGATTAGTTTCAGCCGTCAAGAGAGGAATTGAGGGTTTTAACTTTGTTTTCTTGATTTTGATTACACTTTTGGATTAATCTAGCTTAGATTAAATTGTTCTAGCCATTGATACATCCTTCTTGCAAGATTTGAACAAGAGATTCTTCAGAAGCTTCAAGGAGTTTGTAATTTGGTTTTGTTCTTGAACTTTATCTCTTTATTTTCATTGAAATTGTATTTACGAACATTATTATGTCTAAGTTAATTTCTTTGAATATTAATGAGATGGGTATGTTTAAAATCATTATGAACTAATTTGATCTAGTATAGGGTTTGTATGGATCTGCTATGATTGTATGAATTGGTTATTCTATTAGCTAATAATTTCTTTAGCCTTGATTAAATGAAACATTATTAATATATAATTGATTGGCCACCAATTATGTGTTTTAAGGTATTAGATGATGGATCGAGAGATGAAGTTTAATACTTGAACAATTCAATTAGGGACTTAGGTGAATTAGAGATATAACCTATTAAAAAGATTATTTCACTTATAACAAGATTAGTTGAAAAGAGGTTTGAATGAGAGAGCTTATTTCCTGGACTCGATTAGTTGAGTTGTTTGAGATTTAATCTTTGAAATTGAATTAGTTAAGAGGAATAACCGTTCATACATATAAGTAGTAGAGAAGTGCAAACCCTAGACCATTCTATCAAGTGAATCAAAACACAGCTCAATTTACTTTTATTGTTCTAAACTTCAATCAATCTTCTTCATTATTTAGCAAATTAAATCTATTCATTACTTGTTACTTTTAATTTGATAATCAATTAGTCACTTTAGCTTCCTTGTGAGACGACCTTGGGGCGATCACCTTTGCTACAGCTACCTCGTATACTTGCGAGTGACGCTTTGTGGTAGAGTTAATTCGAGTGCAACAGGAACTCAGAATTATTGGTAGTTTATTTTTCTCCACCAGAAATCCATACTCAAGGTGATCTGGAAGGGGCTTCAACTCCAAGTTGGGTGGATCAATCACCGATGGTTTTGGCTTTTCTTCCTTTGGCATCTCAATAGTCTCATATGCCCTGCAATTGAATGATTTGCTTGTTTCAAGAAAAGCAAGTTGCTCCATTGCTTCTTGATCTTCAACATTTTCCTGCAATAAAACACAACTCAAGGGGATCCTTGGAAACAATGTTAGTAACACAATTTACGGTCTCATGCTCAACAACATCATTGCATGATTCCGCTTCATCAAGTGAAAGTGAATGTTTCATGGCATCATGTATCCTAAAAATAGCTTTCTCATCACCCACTCTCAAAGTTAAAGTGCCCTCATGAACATCGATAAGGGCATGGGCTGTATTTAAAAATGGCCTACCAAGAATAAGTGAAACATCTGCATCCTCATCAATATCAATGACAACAAAATCATTGGGGAAAATGAAATCCCCGACTTTTACCAACACATCTTCTATAATGCCACGAGGGTGGACTATTGACTTATCAGCAAGTTGGATGGTCATAAGTGTTAGTTTAGGTTTACCAATGCCTAACTCTTTGAAAATTTTGTAGGGCATAACACTTATGCTAGCCCCCAAATCAGCTAATGCACTCTTGACCTCAAGGTTACCTATTAAACATAGAATGGTAAAACTACCTGGATCTTTTAACTTCTTAGGTAACCTCCTTTGCAGAATTGCTGAACTCTTTTCAGATAACTGTACTAAAGACACTTCCTCAAGTTTCCTTTTGTTAGAATGGATATCTTTCAAAAATTTAGCATATTTATGCATCTGTGACAAAGCTTCAGCAAATGGAATATTAATGTGCAATTGTTTAAAAAGTTCAATAAACTTACCGAACTGAGCATCAATCTTGTCCTTGTTCAACCTTGCCGGATAAGGTACTCTAGGTCGGTATTCCTTCAATATGGGGCTGCTTTCTTTCTCACTTTCCAATGCAGTTTTCTCTCCCGCAGTGACAGGAGGATTGTCTTCTTTTTCTTTTTCTTGTATTTCAGTCCTTTTCTCTGCTGCTTCTCCTCTTTTCTCATCCACATTACCTTTGATCTCTTTTCCACTCCTTAGTGTAATTGCCTTAAGCTGCTCTTTAGGATTTGCCTGAGTGTTGCTAGGAAAACTTCCTTGTGGTCTCTCACTAAGCAACTTGGCAATTTGCCCTATCTGATTCTCCAAATTATGAATGGAGGCTTGCTAATTTCTTAGGGTGGTTTCAGTTGATTGGAGCCTAGTTTCAGAAGCTGCTATAAATTTCTCCATCATATCCTCCAAATTACTCTTTCTTGAAGGGGCAGTTTGTTGATGTTGGGGCTGCTGGAATCCAGGGGGAGGTCTTGGATTATTTTGATTATTCCATGAGAAATTTGGATGATTTCTCCACCCCGAATTGTATGTGTTGCTGTAGGGGTTATTCTGTTGTTGCCTTGGCATATTTCCCACATAATCTACTTGCTCTTGCCTAGCAAACATGTTGCCACTTTGGCAATCTTGACTTTGATGTCCACCCCCACACCATTCACAAGACATCACCTACATTACTTTTCTAGAGGAAAAGGCCAAAGAATCAAATTTTTTATTCAATGCTTCCAATTGGGCTGTCAAAGCCACCACAGGATCTAATTGGTGTGAACCCGTGACCTTCAGCCTTCCTTGCTCCCTTGGGGCTTGCCACTGATAATTGGTGATAGCCATGTCTTCAATTAAATCCCTTGCTTGTTCAGGTGTCTTGTTGTTTATGGTACCACCAGCTGCTGCATTAATGGATTGCTTACTTACATAATTCAATCCATTGTAAAATGTTTGAATTTGAAGCCATAGGGGAAGTCCATGATGAGGACACCTTCTCAATAAATCTTTAAATCTTTCCCAGGCATCATAAAGGGTCTCACCATCTTGCTGTAGAAAAGATGAGATATCATTCCTCAACTTAGCAGTTTTGGATGGTGGGAAGTATTTTTCTAGAAATTTCTTTGCCAACTGACCCCATGTGGTGAAGGTTCCTGGAGGAAAAGATTTCAGCCACTTCTTTGGTCTATCTCTAAGGGAAAATGGGAATAACCTCAGCCTAATTGCATCATCTGAGATATTATTTATCATGAATGTGTCACATATCTCCTGAAAATTCTCAATATGTGCATTAGGATCTTCATTAGGAAAACCATCGAATTGACAAGTTTGCTGCACCATTTGAATTACATTTGCCTTTATTTCGAAGTTGTTCGCAGCAACTGTCGGCCTCCGGATACTAGATTCAGCCCCATTTAGATTGGGCTTAGCAAACTCCTGCATTGTTCTTGGTCCAGCTCCTTCCATCACTTCGAATACTTCTTCTTGTTCTATTTCCATATTTATTTCTGATTCTGCATCTTCCAGACTTCTGCCTCCTCTTCTTCCTTTTGCTTTCTCCTCAGCGTTCTCTCTAGCTCTGGGTCTAACTCAAGCAGTTGTGATGAGCTAGCTCTGGTCATAAACGATAAGAAATACCTAAAATGATAGTAAACAAGCAAGAACCAATATTAAAAACAATTGAAAATAAAACTAAATCAACAGTCTTAATTATATTACTAATATTGAAACCGTTGTCACCGGCAGCGGCGCCAAAGACTTGGTGCGCGCGAGCTACGCTATAGCAATACCGCAAGTGCACGGGTCGCCCAAGTAATAGAGTAGTGAGTGAGTTATCATTCCATTGAGGACAAGGTCAAGTACTAGTGCAAATTTTAACTGTTGTTTAGCAAATCAATAGTTGTTGTGATGCTTTGTAATTAAAAACAATTAATTTAATAACTGGAAGTAAAGAGAAATTAAATGTTGTGCAAATAGGATTGATGGTAATAAAACTATCCAGATATTGAATCCCCCTAGCCTCAATGATGTTTATGAACATTAATTCGGTTAAATCATTTAATAGAGTTGAGTTGGCATTCCTCTAACTTAGACTAAAACCTCTCTAGAGTGAATTAATCCCTAATCACTAAGTAGAGTGCCGGAATCTCTTCTCAAACACAATTAATTAGATCTTGCATTAAGAACAAGGAACTATAAACCAAAGGATCTTGTAAGTCTATATCTAGTACTCTAATCAATCCTCAACCCTTATGAGAATTCAATTCATATCAAGCTTTTTCAAGTCAATAATATGAAAATTGCAACCAATCAATAAGCATGCTATTATCAATTGGAAATAGATCAATAAGCATCATAAGAATAAAACAACTCAATCAAATGATTCAACTAAATATAATTATTCAATTCATACAAATAAGCTAGGGTTCATCAATATCTAGATAGAGGTTGAATTAGTTCATATTCAAAATCAGAAAAATAGAACTAGAGAAATGAGTAAAAGGAACCAAACAATCCATGACGAATAATCTATATTTCTTCACTTCAATCCTTGATTCTTGGTTAGATATTGTATAGGATGTATCTCCTTCTTTAAGCTTAGTTCAAAACTCTTCTCCTCTCTTTGTTCTCTGTCTTCTGTCCCAAAAAATATCCCCCTTCTCTTATCTCTTTTCCTCTTTAACTCTCTTCCAAGCTCACAGCCCATACCTTCTAGCTCATACCCCACACCTTCCAACTCACACCATTCTCCCTTGTCTTCCATATTCTCTTTGTTTTATCTTTCTTTTTATCACTTAGGTCAGCTTTTCTTTTCTTTAATCTTTCTTTGTCAAAAGCACAGTCCTTGTCCCCCACTTGTTCCTCAATCAGTGCAAAGAATTTAACTTTTCCATAGGTGACACGGCCATTGACACGCTCATGTCACTGGGTGTGTCACAGCTACTGTGAGTCTGAATATAAGGCACGTCCAGTGATACGCCCATGTCACTGGGCGTGTCACAGCTACTGTGAGTCATTGAAGAAAAGCACGCTTGGTGACACGCCCATGTCACTGGGCGTGTCAATGCTTCTGTATGCAGCATCAAGGGCACGTCCTTTGACACGCCCATGTCCATGGGCATGTCCATTGATGAATTTAGCTCTTTTCTTCTATTTTCATCTGTAATTCCTCCGAAATAACCATAAGCCTCAAAATACAGAAAATTCCTGAAATTAACCCTAAAATACACTTGAACAAACAAATTAAACTCAATTGGATAATAATCATATTAAGAAATAGGGATAAAATATTATCAATTGTGCACTTATTAATACACTGATATATAAATCTATACTATAGTACATGAGTATAAGTTATATATATAGATATAAAAAAATGACACATAGATAATTTATGGTATATAATTTGTTTTTATAGAAACATGCCACCACTAATGCGAGGTGGTTAAGCCGTGGTAGAAACAATAGCTGAAGAAATTGAATGGTTAGACTAGAATATGTTGGCCAACCTCATAGGGGTCCTACCCCGCCTCCTTCCAATGTGTCAGTTGATCATGATGCATTTTAGAATAATGAGCAGAATAATGATAACATTTCTCAAGAATGCTCATCTGGAGTGAATCCACCTACTCCACCTTACGTCCCTCCTATTTTACATGATGCACCACCAATTCAAATTGATGTTAGTACTGCTTTTGCATAAGCTATTATAACTGCTATAGCTGCAAGAGAATAGCAGCCACAGGTATGGACAATAATTTCTCATTCTCGTAACTGTGGAGTGGAGATTTTTTATGGTACTCTAGATTCTAAAAAAAATGGATGATTGGCTTAGGAAATTAAAGAAAGCTTATTCTTTAATGGGTATTGTTGACACTGAAAACCTGAGATATATTTAGACTTTCTTAGGGGAGTATAACTGATGGTTGGTACACTAGACTGGTTCAGTCCCATGGTACTGAGTTGACATAGAATACATTTGAGGTGGAGTTCTGTAAACAGTATATCACTAGTAATTATAGAAGAGAAAAGGAGAGCTTGTTTTCCAACTTAAATAAGATGGGATGACAGTCCTTCAATATGTTGACAAATTTGAAGAATTATATAGATATGTAGATCATATGGTGTCTAAAGAAGAAGAAAAGTGCAATAGATTCTATGAGGGTTTACATATCAATATTCATAAGGGATTGTCGTGGGATCAGGCCAGTACTTATCGTGCTATGGTATATCGTGCTTTGAAAAAAGACAAGTTATTAAAATAAAAAATAGAGTTGGAGAATAAAAATAAAAGGCAGACTTATAATACTTTTTAGGGATTGTTGACAAACCGATTAAAAGAGGTGGTAGTTCCTATACTAGATCTTACTCTGAAAACAGCAGGAGTCAATCTATGAGACCAAGCCAGCGGATAAACTGAGCCCAGATCAGTCAGAGTTCAGTGAGACAGTCTGTGGGTAACTTTTCAACTACACCAAGATTTGGACAGGGTAGTAGTCTGGGAGCTAATCAGAGAACATGACCCTTATGTCCTAGATGTGCTAGACATCATAGTGGAGAATGTAGAGCCAATTTTAGAGGATGCTATGAGTTTGGCGATACAAGTCACATCAGAAGAGACTGCCAGATATTGGTGAGGCCTAGTGAGTCTGTTCAAGAATCATCAACATTTGTGCCTCGGAGAGGGGGCAAAACTCAATCATAGGGCAGAGGATCAGGGAGGGAAAACAATAATGGTATTGGTAAACATGATGGGATTATACCATTTGGTAAGACAGGTAGATCTCCTACACAAGCTCGGGTGTTTGTTGTTACTCAATAGGTAGCTATAGCCTCCCTGAGGTGGTCACTGATACGTTGGCTATTTTTAGAAGAGATGATCATATTCTTATTGATATTGGCTCCACTCATTCATTCATATCGCATGCATTTTCCAATTATGCGAATGAGAAATTAAGTTCCTTATGCAACGAATTAGTAGTGAGTTTTCTAGTAGGGACTTCTATGTTATGTGAACATGTATATAGAAATTTAGCAGTCCGATTAAGTAATTTTGAGTTATTAGTAGATCTTATTCCTTTACCCATACAGGATTTTGATGTTATTCTTGGGATGGATTGGCTCTCTCGCCACCATATCACTATTGATTATTTTGAGAAGAAAGTGACATTTGGTCTACCTAGTTACAATCTATGGGGAGTAAAAATTTCTTCCATCTTGTGTTATTTCTACCATGACAGCTAGGAAGTTACTTAAGAAGGGTTGTCAAGCATATATAGCACATATGATCGATATATAATTAGATGGGGCTAAATTGAAAGATATTCCTATAGTATTTGAATTCTCAAAAATATTTTCAGAAGAACTTACAAGATTATCTCCTAATAGAGAAGTTGAATTCTCTATTGATGTTCAACTAGACATAGCTCCTACTTCTCAAGCTCCTTACAAAATGGCTCCTGTAGAGTTGAAGAAATTGAAGGTGCAATTACATGAATTATTGGATAAAGGATTTATTAGGCCTAGAATCTTACCCTGGGGAGGTCCCTTGTTATTTGCGCAGAAAAAGGATAGATCTATAAGATTATGCATTGATTGTAGGCAGCTAAATCAAGTCACTATTCGGAATAAGTATCCTTTGCCCTGCATTGATGATATCTTTGATCAAATTCAAGGAGCCAAAGTCTTTTTGAAAATAGACTTACAATTGGGGTATCATCAGTTGAAAATCAAGGAGTCGGATGTGTAAAGACAACGTTTAGGACTCGATATGGGTATTATGAATTTCTAGTGATGCCATTCAGGTTAACTAATGCTCCAGCTACTTTTATAGTTCTTATGAATAGAATATTCCATCTTTATCTGGATAGGTTTATAATTGTATTTATTGATGATATTCTAGTATATTCTCGAAGTAGAGAGGAGCATGAGGAACAATTGAGAATTGTATTATAAACCTTAAAAAATAAGCAGTTATATGCCAAGCTTAGTAAAATTGAGTGTGGAGGGAGTTTATATTGAGCCTAAAAAGATAGAGGCAGTGATGAACTGGGAGCCTCCAACAACTCCTATGGAGGTGAGAAGTTTCTTAGGCCTGACGGAATATTATCATCACTTTGTACATAATTTCTCTATTATTACATCACCATTAACTAAATTATTAAGGAAGAATGTGAAGTTTAACTGGTATGAGGAGTATCAACAAAACGTTGAAAAAGTAAAAGCTTATCTGACATTTGCTTCTTTTCTTACTCTTTCTGAATGTAATGGTAGTTTTATGGTGTATAGTGATACTCACGGAAGGGTTTGGGATGTGTCTTGATACAGCATGGGAAGGTGATAACTTATGCCTCTAGACAGCTTCGACCTCATGAATTGAATTATTCCACTCATGATCTGAAACTTGCTGCTATGGTCTTTGCTTTAAAAATTTGGAGGTATTATCTTTATGGAGAAATTTGCTAGATTTTCACAGATCACAAAAGTTTGAAGTATCTACTTTCACAGAAGGAGCTAAATTTGAAACAAAGGAGATGGGTTAAGTTGTTAAAAGATTATGATTGCTCTATTGAGTATCATCCTGGAAAGGCTAGTGTGATAGCTGATGCTTTAAGTCAAAAGTCTCATGGTAGTCTTTTTCATATCAAGACTGTTCGACTTCCATTACTTCTAGATCTTCGATCGTTTGGAGTAGATTTGAAAATGATTGATTTTGGAGCACTGTTAACAACTTTTAAGATCATATTGATTTTGGTGGAAAGAATCAGAGAAGCTTAAGTTTTAGATGAAAAAATGAAGAAGATCATTGATGGTGTAAAAGTAGGTACTCATACAAATTATGCTACTAGGGAGGATGGTACTTTAGTACTTGGTAAAAGATTATGTGCACCGAATGTTGATACTTTAAAAAGGAAGATAATGGAAGAAGCCCATTGTTGTGCTTATTTTATTGATTCAGGTAGTACTGAGATATATAAAACTCTCAAGGAGAATTATTGGTGGAAGAGTATGAAGAAGGATATAGCAAATTTTGTAAAAAAAATATTTGGTGTGCCAGCAAGTTAAAGTAGAATATCAGCATCCTTCAGGACTTTTACAACCACTTCCAATCCCTGAATGGAAATGGGAGTACATTACTATGGATTTTGTCTCTAGTTTGCCCCGTATCCAGCAAGGTCATGATGCTGATTGGGTGATTATAGACAGATTGACAAAGTTATCTCATTTTCTATCCATCAGAATGGATTTCTCTTTGGATAACTTGCAGAGATTGATGTGAAAGAACTTATGAGACTGCATGAGTACTTGAATCAATAAAATAAGCACAACAATGGGCTTCTTCAATTATCTCCCTTTTTAAAGCATCAATATTAGGTACACATAATCTGCTACCAAGTAATAAAGTACCATCCTCCCTAACAGCATAGTCTGTATGAGTATATGCTTTTACACCATTATGGATCTTCGTCATTTTTTCATCGAAAACTGGAGCGTCTCTGATTTTTTCCATCAAAATCAGCCTAACCTTACTAACAATGCTCCAGAATCATTAATTATCAAATCTTCCCCCAAAGATCGAAGATCTAGTAATAATGAAAGTCATACAGTCTTGATATGGAAAAGACTACCATGTGACTTTTGACTCAAAGTATCAACTACCACATTAGCCTTCTCAGGATGATACTTAATAATACAATCATAATCTTTTAACAATTCAACCCGTCTCCTCTGTCTCAAATTCCACTGGTTCTTCCTCATAAGTTAAATCTTCTTGTAATTTCACTGGTTGTCACTGGTTTTATGGAAGAGAGACTATAAATACTAGTGAAATGAAAGATGCCTTGCAGTTCTAGGAGTTGAAGAGAAAGACTTGTAGCTCATATGAAGGTGGATTAGAATTAGGTTTGATTATAGGGATAAGAGCATGGAAAAGGATCGTGGAAATAAGAGTAAGTCACGCTTGAAATTATAGTTCAAAGGATGTCGATGCTATCACTGTAAAGAGCATGAGCACTTTAGAAAGGATTGTCCATAGTGCAAGAATAATATAACACCCCAAACTAATATGATTAAATATGTTTAGTGATACCAAAATCATTAGTAGAGACAGGGGTTAAAAATGAAATCTCTACAATAAATAGATAGAAAATTTAAATTAAAAGATTGAAATGGGAATTCGAACCAATTAGGGTTACACGAAATAAATTACGATCAAGTTATAAAATTTGAGGAGTAAGTAAGTAAATAAAAGAAATCATAAAAATTTTAATAAGGGGGAGGAATTCTAAAGGCTGAAATGCATAAATATAAATATGTATGCATATATATTTAAGCATATGTATGATTCATGCATAAAATTAATGGCTAAAAGCAAGCCATTAGAAGTTAAACAAATAAAGAAACTAAATGTTGGTAGTTAAGGATTACTGGGAAGGGAATAGCAAGGAAAAAAACCAAAGCCACCTATGCTAACACTTGGTAGGTGGGAATATAAGCTAAGCAAACTTCATGTGAGATGTACGGATGCATGAAGGATAGATGACACCTAGGCAGCCGCTTGTTGAGTTAGTTAAAGGAAGAAAAAGAAAAAAGAAAAAGAATAGCATACTTTAACTCTAGCTAGGCCATTAAAACCAATTAGCCATTCTCACTATCACTAACATTTGCTCCAAAATTTTGATGGTATCGGAGGAAGAGGACAAATTGTCATGGAGGATTAATAAGGGGCTAGACATGAGATTGGAAGGAGGTAAGAGGAACCGAAAGCAAGGATATTGGCAAACAAGGCAAGTATTTCTAAACTGGAATTAATAGGACTTGGTTTTAGTTTGATTAATAAACATGTAATAAATCAATTATACTGAGAAGTGTGTATGAGTGCTAAACCTTAAGTTGGCTTATAATAATGTTAGTAAGTAGGGGTATAAATAGGCTGGTTGTTGAGTAGTTTTCCAAATAGTGAATGTTAAAGTTGCTGTAAAAATGAGACCATGTGCAAGAACCCGGAAATATATGAATTAGGTAAATAAGTTAGGTACCTCCAAAATTTTTACAACAATTTTTTACTAGGGACTCCTATATATGTCTATGGTTTGCATATTAAATTTCATAATTTTTGGACATCACTTGATATTTTAATTAATTAAGAAACTCAGAGCTGCCAGAGTTAACACAAGTTGGCAGCAGCAAATCGTTTGGAAAACCTATGCCAAATCAATGGTAAATAACCTCATATGGTCTTGATATTTAAAAAGTGAGTTAGTTAGTCCACGTGTCTATTTTAAATGGTAAAAGTTTCATAAATTTTAGCAACCGTTTTGTAATTTAGAAAATTTAAAAAATTGACACTACTTGACCTGAGTTCAGCTAGTGAGCTGAGGGGTTTAAAAACAAGGTTAGATTTTCAACACAAAATGAATTAGAAAAATTTAAAAATTTGATAATGCATTTAAATGAGTTTTAATAAAATTTGAAAGCTTTTTATTAATTTTAGAAAAAGATTTATAATTTAAATAAATACTATAATCTAGGTTGTATAGTAAAGGGGAATTTGAATAAAATGGGGAGAGCGAAAGGAAAATAAAAATTCAAAATAAAATGGGGAGAGCGAAAGGAAAATAAAAATTCAAATAGTAAATGAAATGGGAAAATTTTAAAATTGAACATATAACTTATAGGCAATGTTGACATTAAATTTGGGGCTTTTCACAAATTGTGGATGTGATTTGCAAGCAATATAATCAGTAGAACATGAATCGATTAAACATTCATGAAGTGGTCAAACATGCTAATTCATGGAAATAATGAATGAATAAAAATAAAATAAAATTATATTTATTAATCCATATAGTCGAGTGGGCAAATATCATTTATATTTTTTGGTAATTAGGCTCGGTATTAATACTTTCTACTGACTTTTGAATATTTTTGTAAAAGAAAATGATTTAAGGAAGAGCTGGAAAAGAAGAAGGAAAGTTGAGCTAAAAGCTGAAAATTTGCAAATGTTATGCTGATAAGAGCCTCGGACATGACCCTCGGGCAAGGCCAGCAACGGGTCTGACATGACAGTTTTGAAGATAATTTAACAGTTGGCACATACCTTAGTTTAATCTTTAGAGATACGACTTTGACAGGATTTTGAAGGATAAATATGACCTTATAATCCCCTATTAGTTAGAAATTTAATTTGGGATATTATTCTTATTTTCTTTTATTATTTTTATTTATATGTTAAGTTTTCCTATTTAGAATTAAATTAGAAAGTTTTTAGAGACAAGGATATATATGCTAAGGGCTAAAGTAACTCTAGCCATCAGCTGTTTTATGTTTTGGCTGTTGAAAATTTACATATTATTGAAGTTTTAATTTATTTATATTATATCTTGGTTGAATGATAATTGAATTTCATATTCGCGACTTGTGAGATCTAAACAACTTTATCTTTTCTCTTCTTTAATATTTAGTATTTATATAATTCTCTGTGGTTTAATATCATTTTATTTTTCTATTTAATCAATAGGGCTAATTACTTGATTAGTTAAATAATATAATGCTATTCTAAGTATTTCAATCCGTAATCACTCTTGACACTTGATTTATGTAGTAATTAAGAGTATCCTAAGATATTATATAATATAATTAAATAAATCTCAAATTTTGATTTATTGGTTAGAATTATGTCCTTTTAGTTCTTAAGACTGTGAGTAATTATAGAATATGTTATTAACAAGAGTTAATTAGAGAAAATTTTTTAATTAATTTAAAACTTAAGGAAATATTGGTATTGTAGAATTAAAAAGAGCGATCTTTGAATCCGTGATCAATTCAAGAATTGAATTGAAATTATATTTTCAACTGAATTTATTTTATTTGTATAATTATTGAAATGAGTTGATTTGTTGTTATTTTGGTATGTAGTTAATGATTTTAAGGTTAAATATTGAAAATGAGGTTGGTAGAATAAAATTTAAATAAAGTAGTAAGTAGTGAATTTAGAGTTTTAATGAGGTTTTGATGAGAATTATATAAATAATTGTAATTTGATATACAATGAGCATGTAAGTGACTTTAAATAGATAATATTACTTATTGTTGGACTATGTATGCATAGGTTAAAGTGATAAGAGGCGGAGTTTAGAGTTTGGCTTAGGGGAATGAAAAAAGGATAGTACATAGTTCTAAAATATGTATTTCTCTTAAATGTAAGTAGACATTATGTGCATATAATATTTATTTTAAAATATGGATATGCATATAATCTATGCATTGCGGCATAGTTATATGATTGATGTCTCATTGGCAAAGTTCAATGTAGATTGATATATATATATATATATAATAAGTGATATGATGTCTAATATGGATACATTTGTGACTTGTGAGAAAATGTGAAAGGTAAGTCACATTGTGAATGTGACTTATGGATATATAATTAGATAAACTAAAAATGTGGGAATGATGAGTGAGAATGAGAATATGTGATAATGATCATGACAAGGTTGATCACTCAGAAAGTATGAGAAATTGTTAAGAGTTAATGAGTATGTGATTGTGTATAATGATACTGTATGTTGATATCCTATACAATTACTTATCCAGTAGTGTTGAGAATGATTATGCATATATTGATAAACCTAAGCAGAGCTAGGTAATTAACTTAGTAGAGCTATGTCATTAGATTGAGACTAGTTAAGGACCCGAGCAGAGCAGGGTTGTGATATTAATATTGTGATAACTGGACTTGATAATTGTATAAGGGTGATTGGGCCCAACGTGTAAATATATGTGTGAATGTGTGTCGTTAGATGTAATGTAAGTATGAGTGAATATGTTTTTGTTATGTAAATACTACAAATTGTTGTATAAGATGTGAATTTGCGTATATATATGAATATATATATATATACACACACACACATATATATATATATATGATAAATGAAGTATGAATAAATAATGATTATAGAAATATTATAAATTTGTAATAACTATCACAAAAATAAATAAATAAAAATAAAATAAAATAATTAATAAAATAAGATTGGTAAGTACACCTAAAAAAGAAAAAAATGTGTGAAAAGAAAATTAAATTAAATATGTTAATTAGGTAGGTGTTTTAAATTTAAAAAAAATGAAGAAGAAATAAAAGAAGAAGGAATTAAAAGAAAATTAAACGGGAGGGAGAAAGGGAGAAAGATGAAAAAAAAGAAGAAAAGAGAGACAGAATTGAAAACAGAGAAAGAAAGGGAGGCAAAAATTGTGACCGTTCGACTTTGTGAGCTCTGTTCGTCATTTTTTTATAATCTCCATTCAATATTCATCGGCCACCATGAAACTTCGCTCGCCGATCTTTTCAACACTATCTAGTACGCCATGAATGGCCACCAGACGGAGTAGCATACACCGTCCGAAGTGGGAGTTAGAAGTCACACGTAATTTTCGATCAACTTTTTGACAATTTTTCGATTGCCTTTTCTGGCGATTCAGGTATTTTTGAGACCTTCTCATTTTAAGCTTTGATTTGATATAGTACTTGCAAATTATAGATTAGTTTTGAAAATTTATATATTTACATATATTTTAAAACAAAAAATTTTAATATTAATTATAATTAATAAATTTTGATTAATTAAGAAATTAGGATTTAAAATGAAATTTAGATGTATTGTATTATGATTTATTTAGAGGTGATTAAAATAAAATAAATTCTGAATAAGATATATATATAATAAAAATAATAAATATTGAATTTAAAAGAAATTGGCTAAAATTTATAAAATTAGTAAAATATAAATTATGATTTTAATTGATTGACTAATTAATGATTTTTAAAAGAAAATTTAGAATAAATAGACAATTTAAAATGAAAATATTAATATAAAATAAAATCAAAATAAAATAAATATTTGAGTTGTCAATAGTAAATTGTAGAACAAATTACTTATACATTGAATTGATAAATCTATAAATTGATAATTAGTTATTAGTTGGTAAATTTAAATTTATCATTTAAATTATATATTTTTGTTAATATATATATAGTTGTTTATAAATTTATTAATCATTTTTAAATAGAATGGAAATAATATATATAACTTTTAAAATAAAAATATTATGATAAAACTAATTAAATTCTTTAATTATATAATTTGTTAATAAATTACAGAATAAATTAATAGTAATTAAATATAAAAGGTATGAATAAATATATGTATGAAATTAATAAATTAATTGTAAAGTAATAAGTAAATAGTTTGTTAATTAAATTATATTAAATACTACAATTAAACTATTATTTATATAAAGGTTGTTATTTACAAATTGAATTAAGTTAATTAAATTATTTATAAATTAAATTGAGTTACCTAATTATTAAATGATCAAATTAGGTAGTAAACATAACATGATTAAAAAATTATAAAAATTCATAAAACTAATTATTTAATTAAATTTGTATTGCTATAACTATAATAATTAGGTTAATATTATTTTTACTTAAAAATGAATGATAATAATTATTAAAAATAATTAATATTAAATAGTAATTAAATATTAAAATTATTATTATTGTAGTAATAAAGTATTATTAACAAATGTATTATAGTTATTAGTAATTGTCAATTTAGTATAATTATCATTATTATCTTTATTTTTTCACTATCACTATTATCAATATATTAAATATGTTACTTTTAAGTTTATTATAAATTATTTCAATAGTTAACATTATTATTATTATAGTAATAAAGTGTTAATATTAAATTATCCATGAATTCATTATAATTATTGTTATTAGAAATTGTCAATATTAGTATTAATATTATTATTATTACTAATATTATTTAGTATTAGATTTATCATAAATTATTAAATTTGAAATAATGATAGTTAAAATATTATTTTTAATAGAGAGAAATGAAATAATATTAATTTATACGTAAATAATGATATTATTTTTATTATTAAAATTTTTTATTTTATTATAATCATTATGGGAGTTAAAAAAATAATAAATTATTATAGCGTTAATAAATTTTATATTATTATTATTATCCCAATTGTCATCATTAATATTTTAAAGTATAATAAAATAAAAAAAAATAGGTTAAATTATATTGTTATTATAGTATTTTTAATGATTAAATAAATAATACTATTTAAAATATAATTGAATTAATTAATTAATAAAATAAATACTATTATTATTGAACCATTAAAATAAATAAGCTAAATTAATATAATTTAATTATAAATTAAAATATTATAAATACTTAATAAATTTAGATATTTAATGATATTATGATAGTGAAAATAATGTTGGAGGTTTAGAATAGCAATTAGCTTGATAACTGAGTAATACTCATTTGAGTATTATTTCTGAAATTTTAAAAAATTTTAGAATTTTGGAAAACGATCGTTTTATGCTGAAGCTCTGCAGAAAATATATTAAAATTTTAGAAATCATCCTCATATTTTCTTTTTATACCATTCACCTTATCGTAGTTGATAATTCTAGATTATGCCTTAGTAAATGATTATTTTTATATCATTTTAGTTATGAATCCAACTGCAATTATAGAACATATAAGTGATTTAGTTGATTAAATAAATTGAGCTATTAATCAATGTGAGTGGATAATTATATAACATTAGTATTTTATTAAATTATATATATATATTTGATTTGTTAAAAATTGTTTTATGATGAAATTTATTTTATAGTGGATTTGAAAAAAATAATTTTTATATATTTAAAATGGAAACAAATAATGATATATTGATGTTTAAATTATAAAAATAATGATTATTTATTAGTACAGTTGAATAAATGCTCTGAATATACTCATTATATATTTATAATAGAGACACATGTGATGACGAGATATTAAGGAATTGACTGATTATATTTATGATATTATCTTTGAGACAATGTTTGGTATTTATATAGCTTTTAGGGCATATATTAGGTGGTCACCCTTTGGAGGTAACTCTATACATATGTATAACCATGATTAATTGCTCTTTGTGCTGCTATGCATTATCATTGTGCCTAAGATGTCATATTTTACCTTTAGGCTACTAGTAAATATATATTTATTTGCGCCCAAGGTCTTATGTTATCTATGGACTATATATTTTGAATGTATAAAATTGATTATTTTATTTTATGAAGAAAGTTATTAATTGAATTAACAACATTATGATAAATAAGAATGATATTTATGCAGCTGTATAAATTTTATATTAGTAAGTATGTATGTATATATGATATTTATGCAGCTGTATAAATTTTATATTAGTAAGTATGTATGTATATATATATATATAAAACCTTGTTTGTTTTTCTTTTGTTATATAATTATCTTTTTCACTGAGTAGTTAGACTTATCCATTTATTATATAAATATTTTAGATACTGTTGGAGAATAATTTCATAAAACTCTTCTAGTTCTCATACAATCAATGTATATAAGAGGTTGGGCTAATATAATAGTATTTATCATTTGGTTTTGTTTAAGGATTATTTATATTATTATGTTAGACAATAATAAAGATGTATTTAAGAATATTAATATTTATTGGATAATATACTAATGTATGTATTGAAGTATATTAATAGTTAGATTATGAGTGATATTTTTATAGTGAATTAACGTGATGACAAATTATGAGATAAGTTCTCCCTTAGAATTAAGAGAATGAGGTGTGACATTTTATGGTATCCGAACATAGGTTTAAGATTTTATAGATTTTTACGAAAAGACCAATAGGAGTTTGGGTAAATGAGGATAAGAGACTTATTTTAAATTTTTAGTGTACCTAATAATTTCTCAAATTCAAGGGCAAATATATATATATATATATATATATCTTTTAATATTGCATATTGATGGGAGATATGCATGAGTTAAATGAAGTTTTAAATTTAACTTGTATTTATATATTATTTCATTCATGATTGCATCATAGTCATTCATAATTAAAAGAATTTAAAATTTTCATAAACAATTGCCCAAGAATAAGATAGATTTTTCAGGGTACACTAATATATATATATATATATTGTTATTTAAAAGAATATATATTTATTAAAATTAACAAATAGTTGACTTATGTTATATATATATATATATATATTTATAGGAAAATGCCACAAAAAATATGAGGCTGTAGAGGCCGTGGTAGAAACACTGATCGAAGAAATCGAGTAGTTAGATTAGAAGATGTTGGCCGACCTCATAGGGATCCTACTCCATCTTCTTCTTCTGAGGAGTCTATTAATGCTAATGAGTTTGAGAGTAGTGGGAAAAATAATGATACTACTCTACAAGAAGAATCATCTGGAGTAAATTCACCTCCTCTACCTCTAGTTCCACCTGTAGCTGCTCCGGCCATGCCTGCAGTTATGGTTCTTGGTTTTGGTGCTACTTTGACCCAAATACAAAATACAGTTGTGGCAGCGGGTAATCAACATCGAAGTTCTTGGGATATTATTTCTCATTATCAGAAATTGGGAGCGGAGATATTTGATGGGTCATTAGATTCTGAAAAGGCTGGTAGATGGTTAAAGAAATTAGAGAAAGCATATTCCCTTGCCCGCATATTAGATGAAGATAAATTAGGATTTGTTCATACTTTGCTTGCTAATGTAGCTGAAGGTTAGTATAATTGGTTAATTCATGATTTTTGTGCTGGTTTGACTTGGGAGATCTTTGTGGCTAAATTTCAGAAGGAATTTATTACTGACAGGTATAGAAGAGAGAGGAAAATTTTGTTCTTTAATCTTAAGCAAGGCAGGATGACCATAACACAGTGTGTGGACATATTTGAGGAATTATACCAATATATGTCTCATTTGATTATAGAGGATAAAGACATGTATATCAAGTTCGATAATGGAAAGCATTATACAATTCACAAGAGTGTGCCTGATTGGCAGAGTTTGAGCTTTCGTACCTTTATAGACATAACTTTAGAAGTAGAAAAATTGGCGAGATAGAGAGTTGGATTTGAATAAAGGAAGAAGAAACAGAATCAGGGTCCTTTTAATGAGGGTCCTGAGGGACAATTCAAGAGGTGAAACAGTTCTCCTTCTAGATCTAATTATAGTTGTATAAGTAAGAGTGTACAAATAAGATCATATAAGCGGATTAACAGGTCTCAGCTAGCCATAGTATGGTGGGTCAGTCGATTAGTAATTTTGATGGCCTTACAACTTCAAAACAGGCAGAAGTATGGGAGTTAGATAGAGCAGTTGGTCTTTTCCTCACCGTGCAACTTGTGGCAAGTATCATATGGGGGAATGTAGATG